>OW121742.1:24524141-25724141 GCA_933228675.1 Stomorhina lunata
CAAGAATTCACTAACAATATCATCATTTGATAATATATTATGGTCAGAGGTCGGCAAAAAGAGAATAGAACAAAAAAAATTGTCGTCACAGTTGCCCTTTTTTATACTTTAATTATATTTTTTTCTGATGTTTTAAAAAGAAAAAGTTTTCTTAGCCATTTTATTAAATATTTTTGCCAAAATTTTTCTATAGAAAATTTTTTTACCAAAAAATTTTATATAGAAATTTTTTTTATCAAAAATTGTTCTATGGAAATTTTTTTTATCAAAAATTTTTCTATAGAAAATTTTTATTAACCAAAAATTTTCCTGTAGATTTTTTTTTTTTATTAAAAATTATTCCTAAGATTTTTTTTTAAAAAACTTTTGTAAAGAAAATTTTTTTTATCAAAAATTTTCCAGAATATTTTTTAACAAACATTTTTCTATAGAAAATTTTTTTACCAAAAAATTTTTATCAAAAATTTTTCTATAGAAATTTTTTTTATCAAAAATTTTTTTATAGAAAAATTTTTTTTTCAACCAAAAATTTTTCTGTAGAATTTGTTTTATCAAAAATTGTTCTATAGAATTTTTTTTTCAAAAACTTTTGTAAAGAAAATTTTTTTATCAAAATTTTTCTAGAATATTTTTTAACAAACATTTTTCTATAGAAAATTTTTTTATCAAAAATTTTTTTATAGAAAATTTTCTTTTCTTAGATAATTTTTTACAAAAATTTTTCTATAGAAAATTTTTTGTTTCAAATTTTTTTCTATAGAAAATTTTTCTATCAAATTTTTTTTTATAAAAAATTTTTTGAAAAAATTTTTATAGAAAATTTTTTTACCAAAAATTTTTTGTCAAATATTTTTTTATAAAAAAATTTTTATCAAAAATTTTTTAATTGAAAATTTTTTTATCAACAATTTTTCTATAGAAAATTTTTTTAACAAAAATTTTTCTATGAAAATTTTTTATCAAAAATATATAGAAAATTTTTTTATCAAAAATTTTTCTATTGTAAATTTTTTTTTATCAAAATATTTTCTATAAAAATTTTTTATCAAAAAATTTTCTATAGAAATTTTTTTGAACAAAAATTTTTCGATGAAAAATTTTTTTATCAAAAATTTCTATAGAAGTTTTTTTTATCCAAAATTTATACAGAAAATTTTTGTATCAAAAATTTTTCTATAGAAATTTTTTTATCAAAACTTTTTCTACGGAAATTTTTTTATTAAAATTTTTCTAGAATATTTTTTAACAAACATTTTTCTATAGAAAATTTTCTTTTCTATAGAAAATTTTTTACAAAAGTTTTTCTATAGAAAATCTGTTTATCAAAAATTTTTGTATGAAATAATTTTTATATAGAAATAATTTTTCTATAGAATTTTTTTTTTATCAAAACTTTTTCTATGGACATTTTGTTATCAAAATATTTTTCAAATATTTTTCTAGAGAAAACTTTGTTATCAAAAATTTTCTATAGAAAATTTTCTTACAAAAATTTTTGTATATAAAATTTTTTTTATCTAAAATTTTTTTATCAAAGATTTTTCAATCAAAAATTTTTCTATAGAAATTTTTTTTCAAAAATATTTCTATAGAAAATTTATTTATCAAAAATTTTTCCATAGAAAATTTTTTTATCAATAATTTTTCTATTAAACATTTTTAACTAGAATTTTTTTTATCAAAAATTTTTCTATAGAAAATTTTGTTATCAAAAATTTTCCTATGAAAATTTTTTTATCAAAAATTTGTCTATACAAAATTTTTTTACCGAAAATTTTACGTAAAAATTTTTTGTCAAACATTTTTCTATAGAAAATTTTTTTATCAAAAATTTTTGTATAGAAAATTTTCTTACAAAAATTTTTCTATAGAATATTTTTTTATGAAAAATTTTTCTATTGACAATTTTTTCATCAAAAATTTTTGTATAGAAATTTTTTCATCAAAAATTTTTGTATAGAAAATTTTTTTATCAAAAATTTTTCTATAGAAAATTTTTTATTTAAAATTTTTCTATAGATTTTTTTTTAACAAAAAAACAGAAAATTTTTTATCAAAAATATATAGAAAATTTTTTTATCAAAAATGTTTCTATGGAAAATTTTTTTATCAAAATTTTTTTTGTAAAAAGTTTTTTATCAAAAAATTTTTTATAGAATTTTTTTTTTTATCAAAAACTTTTCTATGAAAAATTTTTTATCAAAAATTTCTATAGAAGTTTTTTTTATCCAAAATTTTATCTACAGAAAATTTTTGTATCAAAAATTTTTCTATAGAAATTTTTTTATCAAAACCTTTCTATGGAAAATGTTATTATCGAAAATTTTTCTATGGAAAATGTTTTTTATCAAAAATTTTTCTATTTAACATTTTTTATCAAAATATTTTTTATAGAATTTTTTTTTTATAAAAAAGAAAATTTTCTTACAAAATTTTTTCTATAGAAAATTTTCTTACAAAAATTTTTCTACAGAAAATTTTTTTTCAAACATTTTTTTATAGAATTTTTTTTTATGAAAAATTATTCTATAAAAAATTTTCTTGCAAGAATTTTTCTATAGAAAATTTTCTTACAAAAATGTTTCTACAGAAAATTTTTTTATTAAAAATTTTTCAATAGAAAATTTTTTTGTCAAAAATTTTTCTATAGAAAATTTTTTATCAAAAAATTTGTCAATGGAAATTTTTTTATACAAAATTTTTTTATCAAAAAATTTTCTATAGAAACATTTTTGATAAAAAAATTTTCTATTGAAAAATTTTTGATAAAAAAATTTTTATAGAAAAATTTTTCATAGAAAAATTTTTTATAGAAAATTTTTTTATCGAACAGAAAATTTTTCTATAAAAATTTTTTTTATCAAAAATTTTTCTATAGATTATATTATTTGTTCTCTCGAACCATATATTTTTTTGCTATAAATTGGATTTTGAGTTGTTTCTTGCCTATTTTGTTATTGTATTTTCTTTAGCAAATCGACTTTTAATACTCATTTTCACGAGTTTCATTAATGAACGTAATATTTACGAAAATTACAAAAAGTCTTCGACTTCTGGTGGTATGGGCTGCCTACGTCTGATTATGATCAATCGTAAATCTTTGTATAACTGAATTTTAAATACAATTCCTAAACTTTACATAGTTTAGTTTTAAGAGCAGTCGTATGTCATTCTTCAACTCAATTTCGAAATTATTTTTGAGATTGATTTTAAGATCAATCTTGCAACTTTAAAAATCTTAATTGCGAGATTTAACGTAGATCTTCATAGATTACAATTTTATGATAAATTTTATATCTTCATATGTTCCATATGAGGCGTATATTCCACCAGGAATTAAAAGACTAGATATATATATATATATATATATATATATATATATGTATATATATATATATATATATATATATATATATATATATATATATATATATATTCCATATGATAATTTATATAATTTCCATTTTATGATCAATTCTGGATAAAAATTTACGCCAATTTTATAATCAGTCGTGAACTTCTTATCACAGATATTTATCTTGGATCAGTGACCATTATATTCATATCGCTCCATCATTCGGCCCTAGTTCCCAAACAACGTAATGCCAAAAATGGCTCAAATATTCTTAAAACTCGAGAAAATGTTTGCATGACACGAAAAGTTTTCAAAATTTATATCTCTAAACTCTTAAAAAAACATTTTAATTTGTTTACTTTCAGTCTATATTTGACCTCAGTGGTGTAGGGTATCAAATGATGGTGTTTGATCGACTTTAATAATTTCTTACTTAATAAATTTTTGTTACGTTATTCAGCAACTGGTGGTTGTATTAGACAAACACTTTCAAATTTTCATTGTAATTTTTCATATACGAGTAAAAAGAAAAAATTGCTTTAATATTCCTGCTGCTGTATTTTATATTTATTTAACTTAGTTTACGATCTCCAGTTGCTCGCCATTAAATTATAAAATGCAACATTACATTTATGACACCACTAGCGAATATTCAGGCCAATATGACTGCTCTTCAGTAAATTTTATTATAATAATGGAGGCGTATAAAAATGAAATGATACGAAAGGAGGAAAAACACAAAAGCCCCAGAAAAACATTCAAGTATTTAACAACACCCGAGGATATTTTGGGCTAAAAGCGGAAAATGGCAAACATATACATGAACAGAGACATGTATGTTAAGGGAAGGGAGTAAATTACACATACACTTTTATAAATATGTACATGTGTATATGTGAAAATGTGTATAAGCAAAGGATTCAACTGAAAAATTACACACACGCAATTTTATTATATTTTTGGCAACATATTGTATGTATAGCATGTTTATAGGCGAATTTGCTAGATTTTATTTGATTTTCTCTCCCTCTGTAAATGTTACCAGTATTTTAGTAGTTATTGGTCAATAATGCTAAAAATTTATGATTTTTAATTTGTATTTACTCACACATTTACCCAAAAGAGGGTTTTAGACACATACATATGTACCCTATTAGTAAATGAAGAGCTAGAGTTGATGTGTTAAGTGAAAATGTTGCATGTTCTAGTCATTTATATTAATAATACCTATAAAAGAGATAATCCAAGTTAAAAAAGAAAAAAATTGTAACATAGATCTCCAGAATAAAAAATCATATATTCTTACCTCAAAATGCTAAATTGAAATAAACCGCTTTTCATCCCTTTTCATCTGGATTAACTCCTTTAATTTTACGCAAAAATTGTGAAAATATTTGTTAATATTTTAGTGCGTCCTGTCAAACTTTCGAACTGAACCTACGCATTAAAAATTTAGTATGACGTGCAGGTAATCCATTTGATATCCAGTACAAAAATAATTAAATATTAATCATACGTTTAGGTGTTCAACGGCAGTAAATATGTATTTAAGTATGTAATACTTTACAACAACGACATCAACAACAACAAATAAAACAAAAACCATAATTGTAAATATTCCACTGGGAGGCGGAGGCGAGAAAAGGGCTAGTTATTATTATGAAAGTAAAAATATATAATGAAAATAATTATTTATTACAAGGATAATAATTTTGTATTTATTTTTAATTTAATGAAGAATTTGAAATCCACAAATGCGTAAGAACAGTGGGACAAAAGCTTTAAATAATATTGATGTAGAAAACACTTATGATATTTTTATAAAAATTTTTCGAAATAATGTTTTTTAGAAAAATTTTGGAAAAAAAAATTTTATAGAAAATTTTTTGAAATAAAATTTTTGATTGAAAAATTTTCGAAATAATTTTTTTTATAGAAAATTTTTCAAATTGTATTTTTTATAGACAAATTTTATTATAACAAAATATTTGAGATAAATTTTCTTTATGGCAAAATCTTTGACATATTTTTTTTATAATTTTTCCTAAATTAATTTTTCAAAATAATTTTTATTCAAAAAAATTTTCAAAATAAAATTTTTAACTTTTTTTTTTTAATAATTTCTTTTTGAAAAAAATTTCCGAAATAAAATTTTTATTAAAAATGTTTGTGATAAAATTTTTTGACAGAAAAATTTTCAAAATTTTGTTTATTAAAGAATTTCCTAAATAAAATTATTATTTAAAATGTTTTCGAAATAAAATTTTTTTCCAAAAAAATTTTTGAGATTAAAATTTTTTTATAGAAAAATTTTCGAAATAATTTTTTTTATAGAAAATTTTTCAAAATAAAAATTTCAAAATAAAATTTCAAAATGAAGTTTTTTTTAAAGAAAAATTTTCGAAATAAAATTTGTTTATAGAAAATTTTTCGAAATAAATTTTTTTTATAGAAAAATTTTTGAAATAAATTTTCTTTTATAGAAAAGTTTTCTAAATAAATTTTTTTATTGAAAATTTTTCGATATAAATTGTATTTATAGAAAAATTTTCGATATCAATTTTTTTATAGAGAAATTGTAAGATAAAATTTGTTTATATTTTCGGAATAAAACATTTTATAGAAAATTTTTCGAAATAAAATTTTTAAACGAAAAATATTCGAAATTCGTTTTTTTATAGAAACATTTTGGAGACAAAAAACATTTTAGAGACAAAAAATTTAAGAAAATTTCAATAAAAATATTTTTTATAGAACATTTTCCAGGATAATTTTTTTTTAGAAAAATTTTCAATACTAAAGTTTTTTATAGAAAAATTTTATATCGAAAATTTTTGAAACACAATTTCGCTGTAAATTTTAAGGGAAAATTCTTTTCACACAAAATTTGTTTTTTAGAAATAAAATGATTTTTTTTTTTTGTAGAAAATTTTTCGAAATAAATTGATTTTATTTTCGAAATAAATATTTTTTCTAGAAAAAATTTCGAACTAAAATTTTTGAAATTAATTTTTTTTACAAAAAAATATTCGAAATTAAATTTTTTATAGAAAAATTTTTGATATAAAATTTTTTTTGTAGAAAATTTTTCGAAATAAAATGTTTCTATTTCGAAATAAATATTTCTTATAGAAACGTTTTTATAGAAATACAATTTTTGTGCAGAAAATTTTTCGAAATAATTTTTTTTTATAGAAAAATTTTCGAAATAAATTGTATTTATAGAAAAATTTTCAAAATAAAATGTTTTTATAGAAAATTTTTCGAAATAAAATTTGTTTATAGCAAATTTTCGAAACACAATTTCGCTGTAAGTTTTAAGGGAAAATTCTTTTCACACAAAATTTGTTTTTTTAGAAATAAAATGATTTTTTTTGTGTAGAAAATTTTTCGAACTAAATTGTTTTTATTTTCGAAAAAAACATTTTTTCTAGAAAAAATTTCGAACTAAAATTTTTGAAATAATTTTTTTTACAAAAAAATATTCGAAATAAAATTTTTTATAGAAAAATTTTTGATATAATATTTTTTTGTAGAAAATTTTTTATCAAAAATTTTTATATAAAAAATTTAATTTCGAAATTTTTTTTTGTAAAAAAATTGTATTTCTATAAAAATGTTTCTATTTCGAAATAAATATTTCTTATAGAAACGTTTTTATAGAAATACAATTTTTTCGAAATAATTTTTTTTTGTAGAAAAATTTTCGAAATAAATTATATTTATAGAAAAATTTTCAAAATAAAATGTTTTTATAGAAAATTTTTCGAAATAAAATTTGTTTATAGACAAGTTTTTTTTATAGAAAATTTTTCGAAATAAAATTTCTTTTATTTTGAAATAAATTGTATTTATAGAAAAACTTTTAAAATCAATTTTTTTTTTATAGAAAAATTTTGTAGACACAATTTTTTTAAATTTGTTTATAGAAAAATTTTCGAAATAAATTTTTTTTATAGAAAAATTTTCGAAACAAATTTTTTTTATAGAAAAAATTTCGAAATAAATTTTCTTTTATAGAAAAGTTTTCGGAATAAATTTTTTTTATCGAAAATTTTTTGAAATAAATTGTATTTATAGAAAATTTTTTGAAATCAATTTTTGTGGAAAAAATATTTTGTAAATAAAATTTTTTTATAAAAACATTTTCGGAATAAAATTTTTTATATAAATTTTTTCGAAATAAAATTTTTAAACGAAAAATTTTCGAAATAAGTTTTTTTATAGAAGCATTTTGGAGACGAAAAATTAAAAAAAATTTTATAGAAAAATTTTCGAGATAGTGTTTTAAAGAAACATTTTCTCCAGGTAAAATTTTGAATAGGAATGTTTTTGAGATACATTTTTTTATAGAAAAATTATCGATATAAAATTTTTTTATAGAAAAATTTTTAATACTAAATTTTTTTACAGAAAAATTTTTAATACTAAATTTTCTTTATAGAAAAATTTTCTATAGAAAATTTTGTAAATAAATATTTTTTATAGAAAAATTTTCTAAATAAATTTTGTTTTATAGAAAAATTTTCGAAAAAAATTTATTGAAAAATTTTCGAAATAAATAAAATTTATAGTTCAAAATCAATTATTTTAAGATAAAATTTGTTTATAAAAACATTTCCGGAATAAAATTTTTTATATAAAATTTTCGAAATAATTTATTTTATAGAAACATTTTGGAGACAAAAAATTTGAAAAAAATTTCAATAAAGATATATTTTATAGAAAAATTTTCGAGATATTGTTTTTATAGAAAAATTTTCTCGTGGTAAAATTTTGAAAAGAAATGTTTTTGAGATAAATTTTTTTATAGAAAAGTTTTCGATACAAAAATTTTTTATAGAAAAATTTTTAATACTAAATTTTTTGTACAGAAAAATTTTCAATACTAAATTTTTTGTAGTAAAATTTTCAATACTAAGTTTTTTATAGAAAAATTGTTAAATAAGATTTTTCAATAGAAAGATTTTCGAAATAAAATTTGTTTATAAAAAAATTTTCGAAATAAATTTTAGAAATAAATTTTTTTTATAGAAAAATTTTTAAAATAATTTTTTTTTACAGAAAAATTTTCGAGTTAAAATTTTTTTTATAGAAAAATTTTTTATGTGTCTTCATTTACTTTATTAGAAAATATTTACTTAAAACTTTTGTATTTTTCATAACAAAAATAAATCTTTGCTCTTCTACTTCCTTTGGCCCTCTATAATTTCAATAATAAAATCGATATTCATTAAAAATAATTTTAACGATGATTCAAATTATAACATTAAAATGTATTTAATTATTTACTTTTCCCGCCCCCATCATTTCCTATGCAAATACTTTCCCAAAAGCTTCAACATTATCCTGGGAAAATTGTGGTGTTAACATTTTCCCTTAAAAAGCAGATTAAGAGCTTTAAGAATTTCGCCCGCATTCGTTGGCTTTTAATTTTATTTTATTTATCGACAAAATAAGACGAGACACTAAAATGTTCCAAAGAAAACAGTCGACTTTACTTTTTTTTTTATTTGTTCATTTTGTGTGCAGATTAAAATCTTAATTGAAATAATAAGAAAATTTTGTTCTTAAAGTGGGAGAATGTTAAAAGCCTAAAACAAGGTATAATATAAATGTATATATATTGATAAGAAACAATTGGAAACACCTTAAGAATGTTCACTCCCCAGTTGGAAACACGCACAGCTGTTGCTGTTGCTGACTGATAGACAAATAGCTTAAAAAAGGTATTAAGGAACTTATAAAAACTGTACACAAAAAGAAATACTGGACATTAAAAAATTTGTCCAAAAAAAAAAAAAAAATACAATATTGAATAGGAAACCCAGTTATATTTTCTAAATCCTCAGCAAATGAAACAATATTTTAACAATATTTAATAACAGACACTTATAAAATTTTTGTGTTCACAAACCATTTCTTTTATTCTACGTTGCCACCTTTTAATGCCACATTTTTTTTGTCCTTATTAAAAGTATAACATTATTTTAGGCAACGATAAGGACATCCAGTGTCCAGAATATTTTAGAATAAGCAGGTGTAATCATAATATTAAGATTTAAAGATAAAAATTACAAAGACAGACGGACAAATGTTATTTATAAATAAAATAAATGAAACTGAGATAACGAAAGAAGACAAAACTTTTTATTTCAGTCACATATTATAGAAAAATCTATGGCATAGATATATATTTGTAAGGTAATAGGCATATCTCTTGGTATTTACCACCTGTTAAAGTTAGTTATGGCATCTGACCTTAAGTATTTGACTAAAAGTTTTGTAGTAATTTTTTGGTTATAGACCATAAAGCCCTAATGTTTACTTATACAACGAAGAAATACAAATTTTGACATGGAAAGGAGCTGCTTTTGAATTTGGCCTCCTTAGGTATTATTTTAGTTCAGGGTAACAAATTAAAAAAAAATTGACTCATGGAGGAGTATAGGTTTTTTTATGGGATATAAACTAATGGAGTTTTTTTTACAATTTTGGGAAAAAGTTTATAAATATAACTGAATGTGAACCAAGATATCAAGAAATGGATATCTTTTCGTTAAGGCGCTATCTAGCTTTCATTTTACGGACAGAGGGACAGAAACTTTTTGATATCTTTGTGTTGGCGTAAGTATTTTATGTGGGAGCTATGGTCAAATGTAAACCGATTTCGGCCAATTTCAATACCAACATTATCCAAGAAATGAAGAATAATTTGTCCAAGTTTCTGTAACCTTACTCCCTATGTTTTAATAGACAAACAAACAGACAGAAAGAAAGAAAGACAAACAGACAGACAGACAGACAGACAGACAGACAGACAGACAGACAGACAGACAGGCAGACAGGCAGACAGGAAGACAGACATACAGGAAGACAGACAGACAGACAGACAGACAGACAGACAGACAGATAGGCAGACAGACAGACAGACAGACAGACAGACAGACAGACAGACAGACAGACAGACAGACAGACAGACAGACAGACAGACAGACAGACAGACAGACAGACAGACAGACAGACAGACAGGCAGACAGGAAGACAGACATACAGGAAGACAGACAGACAGACAGACAGACAGACAGACAGACAGACAGACAGACAGACAGACAGACAGACAGACAGATAGGCAGACAGACAGATAGGCAGGCAGACAGACAGACAGACAGACAGACAGACAGACAGACAGACAGACAGACAGACAGATAGATAGATAGACAGACAGACAGACAGACAGACAGACAGACAGACAGACAGACAGACAGACAGACAGACAGACAGACAGACAGACAGACAGACAGACAGACAGACAGACAGACAGACAGACAGACAGACAGACAGACAGACAGACAGACAGACATAAAGACAGACAGACAGACAGACAGACAGACAGACAGACAGACAGACAGACAGCAGGCATACAGACAGACAGACATCGCTCTATTTTATTTTTATAAAGAAATTTCAGAGTTACATTTTTTTATAAAATTTTTGACATGATTTTTCTTATTTAATATTTTTGTGTAAATTTTCATAGAAAATTTTTTGAAAAAAAATTTTAATTTGAGAAGTTTTTAATAGAAACATTTTATTTTAAAAAATTTTTTTATAGAAAATTTTTTGAAATAAAATTTTTATTAAAAAAATTTTGTGAAAATTTTATTTTATAGAAAAATTTTCGAAACAAAAATTTTCGAAATAAAAAAATTTTCAATATTGAAAAATTTTAATATTGAAAAATTTAATTTTTTTTAAATTTATTTTTGAAAAAAAATTTTCGAAATAAAAATTTTTTATAAAAAAATTTTTCGAAATAAAAATTTTTTATAAAAAAATTTTTGAAATAAAATTTTTTTATAGAAAAATATTCGAAAAAATATTTTTTATAGAAACGTTTTGAAGATAAAAATTAAAGAAAAAATCAATAGATATTTTTTAAAGAAAAATTTTCGAAGTTTTTTTTTATTTTTAATTAAATAATTTTCAAGATAATTTTTCCTTTGGGAAAATTTTTGACACATAGAATTTTTAACGCATAGAAATATTTGTCATAGACCCACTTTTTACTATGCCAATAGACTTAGAATCACTTTCTGAGTCAATTAAGCGATGTCAGTCCGTCCGTCCGTCTGGCTGGCTGGACTCCCAATGTAAACCATGTAATCAAAGTACAGGTCGCAATTCTAAAGATAATTCGATTACATTTAGCACAGATAACTTTTTTAATAGTGGGACCAATGGTACCTCCCATAGACCCCACTTCCCGGAAATAATATTTTGCCTACAAATATCAATAATCGCTCAATTTTATTTTTATAAAGAAATTTCGGAGTTACATTTTTTTTATAAAATTTTTGACATGATTTTTCTTACTTAATATTTTTGTGTTAATTTTCATAGAAAATTTTTCGAAATAAAATTTTATTTTAAAAAGTTTTTAATAGAAAAATTTTATTTAAAAAAATTTTTTTATAGAAAATTTTTCGAAATAACATTTTTATTAAAAAATTTTTTGAAAACTTTTTTTTATAGAAAAATTTTCGAGATAAAAATGTTCGATGTAAAAATTTATAGTGAAAAGTTTTTTTTATTGAAAAATTTTCGAATCAAAAATTTATTTTTAGAGAAAATTTTCGAAATAACTTTTTTTTTATAAAAATTTTCGAAATAAAATTTTTTTATAGAAAAGTATTCAAAACAAAAATTTTTATAGAAACATTTTGGAGATAATAATTTAAAGAAAAAAAATCAATAGATATTTTTTAAAGAAAAATTTTCGAAGTTTTTTTTTATTTTTAATTAAATAATTTTCAAGATAATTTTTCCTTTGGGAAAATTTTTGACACATAGAATTTTTAGCGCATAGAAATATTTGTCATAGACCCACTTTTTACTATGCCAATAGACTTAGAATCACTTTCTGAGTCAATTAAGCGATGTCAGTCCGTCCGTCTGGCTGGCTGGACTCCCAATGTAAACCATGTAATCAAAGTACAGGTCGCAATTCTAAAGATAATTCGATTACATTTAGCACAGATAACTTTTTTAATAGTGGGACCAATGGTACCTCCCATAGACCCCACTTCCCGGAAATGATATTTTGGCTACAAATCAATAGTTTTCATGAGATTTTAAACAAATACTGCTTATGTAAACCAAAATCACTGTACCAAATTTCGTTGAAATCGGTCCACATTTGACCATAGCCCCAATACAAACTCTTCTATGAAAACGCACCAATTGAGACAAAAATCACTAAAACTCTCATAAATCTGAAGATAATTAGAATTTTGAGTTTATTTTTTATATACATAATTTGTAAAAGCTGTAATCAATTTGCCAAATTTCATCGTAATCAGTCCACATTTGACCCTAGCTCTCATATAATTCTAAATGAAAGAAACATCTTAAATATATAAGTTTTGAGAAAATTTTTTGTATAATGGCAAAGCTTAGCAACGACTTGACTTTATATAGGAAAAAGAACACCTTTAACCTCAGTAGTGAAGGGTATCGCATGGTCGGGCTTGACCGATTATAGCACTTTCTGACTTGTGAAAATTTTTCGAAAAAATTTTTTTTCTAAAAATTTTCGAAATAATTTTTTTATAGAAAATTGTTCGATCCAAAGAAATGAAGAATATTTTTTCTGAGTTTCAGTAGACAAACGGACAGACAGATATCGCTCAAATTGAAGCTTTACTATATTAATCTGCACTGTTAATCATATAATTGAGATAATAGAATCAGAAGACATTTTTTACTGAAAAATTAAAGATTTTTAATGTTTCTTGGAAGTGTTTGTATCGTAAATTTTTTTAAAAAACATTTTATTTAAAAAAATTTCCTTAAATCAAAAATACTACAGAAGATAAAAGTCCTAAAACTTAAAACATAAAATATAATTAAGAAAAAAGGTGCATGACATTAGAAAACCCAAACTAATTTTTTCTAGTCATTTTAAACATTTTACATGTAATCATCAAAAGGGGGGTAATATTGTCGAAAATCTAAAGAACAACCATTAGATATGATTTGACAAACAAAATCATATATTTATGTCATGTACTTATGTAGTTTAACAAAAATCTGGTACATTTTTTTGTCAAACTCAAGACTTCAAGCAACAAATATGTAATCAATGAAAAACTTGACAAGAAGATAATAATTTCCCCCATTTCTCACAAAAGTTTTACAAGATAACATTATTTGTATTTTGTAACTGTTGCTTGAGAAAAAGTTTCTTAAAAATTAGACTTTTCCAACATCAATCGAAGACAACATTTATATGTATATAAGTATATTTTGATATCAACTTTTATTTTTTAATAATTCTATAACAAAAAAGACTTTTTTCTTTAATGATGTCTATTTTGTAGAGTTTTTTTTGCAGATCTTGTCTTTGGGTTTTTTTTCAAAAACTTTTTGCTTAATGTTATTTCGAAAAGTTTATATTTTTTTTATGTTTTAAAAGGTGTATTTATAACCTTTTGTTAAGAAGACAGAATCGAAAAGAAAAAAGAAGAATAAAATTGAGTTTTTTTTTATTGGGATTTTTCAAGCTTTTTTTGTTATTTTTATTTAAGCTCTTTTTGGGTTTTCTTTTTATTTAATCTTAGAAGAAAATCGTTAATGTCGACTATAGTTTTGTTTTTGTAATTGTATATTATTGTTTTTCTTTTCTTTTTCTTTTGTTGTTGTTTTTTTCTTTTATTTTAGGGAAAAAAGTAACTTAATATTTATTTGTTGTTGTTGTTGTTGTTAGAGTATTATGTGTTAGTAACCTAAAGATTAGTAATAGAATTTATGTTAGTGTGGGTTATTGTTTGTAGGAGGATTAAAGCTACATAAATATTTTTTTTTTGTTTTGACCGAGAGAAAATAAATGAAAGAATTGTTCAATTTTATTAAAGACATTAGAAAAAATGTGTTTTAGATTTAACAACCAAACAAATAATTTGTAACAATAAATGATGCTATATGTCAAAGGAAATGGTTAGTTTAAGGTTTTGACATTTATGTAGTTTATTTAATAAAATCTATAAAATTTTCGTTCTTCAAAAATTTTATTTATGATATAAATATTTCCGGTTGCGTATGAGTAATAAATTGTGTTCATTAAAAAAATACACATCAATCATACGCACGGTTGTACCAAAAGGGTATAAATTCGATTAAAATTGAAAATTTATCCATTTTAATAGGTTCCCCTAGTAGCTCAAAGGTTTTCACTGATAAAAACGGAAATCAACAGAGGATATAAATGATAGAGGCCATCAACAGGGGATATTCAAATAGTACTATATTTTCTAGGAATACTAGATTTTTTGTACATTTGAAAGTCCTACAGAGATCCTGACTGCTCTTTTTATATGTTTTCAATAGAAAAATGTTGATATCAAAAAAAAAAAATTCTACAAAAAAATTTGTTATATAAAAAATTTTCTTTACAAAAATTTGTATGTCCAAAAAATGTTAAATTTTTTGGATACATACATTTTACTATAGAATAAGTTTAAAAAATTTTCTGGAGAAAAATTTTTTTATCCAAAAAATATTCTGTTGAAAAATCTTTTTATTCAAAAAAAAATTTTTCTATAAAAAAGTTTTTATATAAAAAATTTTTTTATAAAAAATTTTTATTAACAAATTTTAGTAGCCAAAACTTTTCTAAAATAAATATTTCATAGAAAAATTTTTTATAAAAAATTTTTGTGGCCAAAAAATTTTCAATAGAAAAATTTTTGTAGCCCAAAAATTTTCCATACAAAATTTTTCTATAAAAAATTTATTTTAAAAACATCCTATAGATAATTTTTATATAAAAAAAAATTGTTGAAAGAAAATGTTTCCCCACCAACATTTTTTGGTTTTATTACAATAATAAATAATTGTAATAAATTGGGATTCTTAGTGCAATACACTACAGCAAAACTTTTTAATTAAATGTTTGATGTCCCAAATTTTAATAAACATTTTTGAAAAATTTTTAAATTCAAAATATTTTCTTTAGAAAGTTTTATATCCAAAAAATTTTCTATAAAAACATTTCGTTATCCAAAACATTTGTGTATAGAAATATTTTTATAGCAAAAAAATTTTGTATAGAAAAATGTTTATATCAAAAAAATTTTCTATAGAAAAATTTTTCTATGCAAAAAATTTTCTATAGAAAAATTTTTCTATGCAAAAAATTTTCTATAGAAAAATTTTTGTATGCAAAAAATTTTCTATAGAAAAATTTTTGTATGCAAAAAATTTTCTATAGAAAAATTTTTGTATGCAAAAAATTTTCTGTAGAAAAATTTTTGTATGCAAAAAATTTTCTATAGAAAAATTTTTGTATGCAAAAAATTTTCTATAGAAAAATTTTTGTATGCAAAAAATTTTCTATAGAAAAATTTTTGTATGCAAAACATTTTCTATAGAAAAATTTTTGTATGCAAAAAATTTTCTATAGAAAAATTTTTGTATGCAAAAAATTTTCTTTAGAGAAATTTTTGTATGCAAAAAATTTTCTATAGAAAAATTTTTGAATGCAAAAAATTTTCTATAGAAAAATTTTTGTATGCAAAAAATTTTCTATAGAAAAATTTTTGTATGCAAAAAATTTTTTATAGAAAAATTTTTGTATGCAAAAAATTTTCTATAGAAAAATTTTTGTATGCAAAAAATTTTCTATTGAAAAATTTTTGTATGCAAAAAATTTTCTATAAAAAAATTTTTGTATGCAAAAAATGTTCTATAGAAAAATTTTTGTATGCAAAAAATGTTCTATAGAAAAATTTTTGTATGCAAAAAATTTTCTACAGAAAAATTTTTGTATGCAAAAAATTTTCTACAGAAAAATTTTTCTATGCAAAAAATTTTCTATAGAAAAATTTTTCTATGCCAAAAATTTTCTATAGAAAAATTTTTCTATGTTAAAAATTTTCTATAGTAAAATTTTTCTATGCAAAAAATTTTCTATAGAAAAATTTTTGTGCGCAAAAAATTTTCTATAGAAAAATTTTTGTATGCAAAAAATTTTCTATAGAAAAATTTTTGTATGCAAAAAATTTTCTATAGAAAAATTTTTGTATGCAAAAAATTTTCTATAGAAAAATTTTTGTATGCAGAAAATTTTCTATAGAAAAATTTTTGTATGCAAAAAATTTTCTACAGAAAAATTTTTCTATGCAAAAAATTTTCTATAGAAAAATTTTTGTATGCAAAAAATTTTCTATAGAAAAATTTTTGTATGCAAAAAATTTTGTATAGAAAAATTTTTGTGTGCAAAAAATTTTCTATAGAAAAATTTTTGTATGCAAAAAATTTTCTTTAGAAAAATTTTCTATAGAAAAATTTTTGTATGCAAAAAATTTTCTATAGAAAAATTTTTGTATGCAAAAAATTTTCTATAGAAACATTTTTGTATGCAAAAAATTTTCTATAGAAAAATTTTTGTATGCAAAAAATTTTCTATAGAAAAATTTTTGTATGCAAAAAATTTTCTATAGAAAAATTTTTGTATGCAAAAAATTTTCTATAGAAAAATTTTTGTATGCAAAAAATTTTCTATAGAAAAATTTTTGTATGCAAAAAATTTTCTATAGAAAAATTTTTGTATGCAAAAAATTTTCTATAGAAAAATTTTTGTATGCAAAAAATTTTCTATAGAAAAATTTTTGTATGCAAAAAATTTTCTATAGAAAAATTTTTGTATGCAAAAAATTTTTTATAGAAAAATTTTTGTATGCAAAAAATTTTCTATAGAAAAATTTTTGTATGCAAAAAATTTTCTATAGAAAAATTTTTGTATGCAAAAAATTTTCTATAGAAAAATTTTTGTATGCAAAAAATTTTCTATAGAAAAATTTTTGTATGCAAAAAATTTTCTATAGAAAAATTTTTGTATGCAAAAAATTTTCTATAGAAAAATTTTTGTATGCAAAAAATTTTCTATAGAAAAATTTTTGTATGCAAAAAATTTTCTATAGAAAAATTTTTGTATGCAAAAAATTTTCTATAGAAAAATTTTTGTATGCAAAAAATTTTCTATAGAAAAATTTTTGTATGCAAAAAATTTTCTATAGAAAAATTTTTGTATGCAAAAAATTTTCTATAGAAAAATTTTTGTATGCAAAAAATTTTCTATAGAAAAATTTTTGTATGCAAAAAATTTTCTATAGAAAAATTTTTGTATGCAAAAAATTTTCTATAGAAGAATTTTTGTATCTAAAAATTTTTTCTAAAAAATTTTTATATCCAAAAAATTGGCAATTGCAAAGTTTTTGAATCCAAAAAATTTTCTTTAGAAAAATTTTTGTATCCAAAAAATTTTTTATCGAAAAATTTTTGTATCCAAAAAATTTTCTATCGAAAAATTTTTGTGGCCAAAAAATGTTCTATAGGAAGATTTTTGTGGCCAAAAAAATTTCTGTAGGAAAATGTTTGAAGCTAAAAAATTTTCCATTTGTTGCCAAAACATTTTCTATAGAAAAATTTTTGTATTCAAAAAATTTTTAAAAGAAAAATTTTTGTACCCAAAAAATTGTTTATAGAAAAATTTTTGTATCCAAAAATTTTTTCTAACAAAAATTTGTATATCTAAAAAATTTTCTATAGAAAAATTTTTGTTGCCAGAAAACTTTTCTATAGAGAAGATTTTATATCCAAAAAATTTTCTATAGAAAAATTTTGGTATTCAATAAATATTCTATAGAAAAATTTGTTGGTTATCCGAAAAATTTTTATATTCAACAAATTTTCTGTTGAAAAATATTTCTATTAAAAAATTTTCTATCTCGTTCCATTAGCTATCAATCAGTGTTTTCCGTAATCAAAGCCAAACTAATATTTTTCCTTTCATTAACATTTAATATCGTAAAATATGCTGCTCTTGTATTTATTTCCCTCACCCCAACTTTTTCAGTTTTATTTGAAAAATTTTCCATGATCCCTCAAAAACAAACCTTGAAATCTGTTCCCAATATCAATAAATTTCATTAAGTTATATTAATCTTAATTGATTTTTTTCCTTATTAATTAAAGTTGCTATTGTTGTTTTGGCTTTATAAGTGCGTACTTATAATATCCCAGAATCTAATGAAATCTGTTGTGGAAACAAGTGTAAGCTGTGAAATTTGTTGGCTTTAGCCTATATTTTTCGTTTGGGTACAAACGTTAACATACAAGTAACATAAGTAGGGACATACTGTGAACATCCATTTCCAAGACTATTTTTAAATGTTGGCTTTTATTATTTTGGCCATCAATCACGGAGAGGCCATGACTTTGTCAACAAGTATCAAGCGGAGAACAAACAAAAAAAAAAATAATAATAATAACAAGCCCAAAGAGCAAAAAAATTACAAAAAATGGAAAAAAAATAAGGAAAAATAATGAAAATGGTAGCTGGGAGTTACGTGGGTATATAAAATATTAAAGAAAACATTTGGGAAATTTTTTGGGATATTAATTAATGTCTATTTCATAATTAATCTATTTTGTACTTGAACTAAGAAATCATAAAGAATATTATAAAATCTCTTAATGATATTTGCTTTAGTTTTGTTTAAGACAATCTTAATGATTTCATTAATATTTTTCTATAATTTGCTTGGTTTGAAACAACATATTTTTATATCTTTCTTCTATTGATAAAATTTGATTGGTTGCGAATGATTAATATCAATTATTTTGCATGAATATAAAATTCATCATACGCTCCGTTGACTATGAAATTTCTATTATATTAATTTTAGTTGTTGATAATGAGCAACTAACAAAAAAAATGTTATGAGATTATCACAAATAAACAACTTATAAGGTTAAAGAGGGAGTTAAATAATTTTAAACTAAATAACAAAGTCCCAATTAAACTCAATTCGGTTTTTGGTGATGGCTTACCATCAAGGACAAATTGTATCGGCTGTAGTTCGCTAAAGAAGTTTTGTTTAGGTCGTCTAAAATCGGAAAGTTTTTCTTTAAAAAAATGTTGCTGTTGGAAAATTTTTTCGAAAAATATTTTTCATTAAACAAATTTTTCTATAGAAAATATTTAATTTTTCTGTAAAAAATTTTCGTTCTCAATAACAAAATTTTTCTTTATCAAAACATTTTCTATAATTTTCATTTTGTTAAGAATTTTAAAAAATTTATTGTTATCAAAAGTTTTTCTATAGAAAATTTTTTGTTATCAAAAATTTTTCTATAGAAAATTTTTTGTTATCAAAAATTTTTCTATAGAAAATTTTTTGATATCAAAAATTTTTCTATAGAAAATTTTTTGTTATCAAAAATTTTTCTATAGAAAATTTTTTGTTATCAAAAATTTTTTTATAGAAAATTTTTTGTTATCAAAAATTTTTCTATAGAAAATTTTTTGTTATCAAAAATTTTTCTATAGAAAATTATTTGTTATCAAAAATTTTTCTATAGAAAATTTTTTGTTATCAAAAATTTTTCTATAGAAAATTTTTAGTTATCAAAAATTTTTCTATAGAAAATTTTTTGTTGTCAAAAATTTTTCTATAGAAAATTTTTTGTTGTCAAAAATTTTTCTATAGAAAATTTTTTGTTATCAAAAATTTTTCTATAGAAAATTTTTTGTTATCAAAAATTTTTCTATAGAAAATTTTTTGTTATCAAAAATTTTTCTATAGAAAATTGTTTGTTATCAAAAATTTTTCTATAGAAAATTTTTTGCTATCAAAAATTTTTCTATAGAAAATTTTTTGTTATCAAAAATTTTTCTATAGAAAATTTTTTGTTATCAAAAATTTTTCTATAGAAAATTTTTTGTTATCAAAAATTTTTCTATAGAAAATTATTTCTCATCAAAAAAATTTCTATAGAAAATTATTTCTTATCAAAAATTTTTGTATAGAAAATTTTTTCTTATCAAAAATTTTTCTATAGAAAATTTTTTCTTAGCAAAAATTTTTCTATAGAAAATTTTTTCTTATCAAAAATTTTTCTATAGAAAATTTTTTGTTATCAAAAATTTTTCTATAGAAAATTTTTTCTTATCAAAAATTTTTCTATAGAAAATTTTTTCTTATCAAAAATTTTTCTATAGAAAATTTTTTCTTATCAAAAATTTTTCTATAGAAAATTTTTTCTTATCAAAAATTTTTCTATAGAAAATTTTTTCTTATCAAAAATTTTTCTATAGAAAATTTTTTCTTATCAAAAATTTTTCTATAGAAAATTTTTTCTTATCAAAAATTTTTCTATAGAAAATTTTTTCTTATCAAAAATTTTTCTATAGAAAATTTTTTGTTATCAAAAATTTTTCTATAGAAAATTTTTTGTTATCAAAAGTTTTTCTATAGAAAATTTTTTGTTATCAAAAATTTTTCTATAGAAAATTTTTTGTTATCAAAAATTTTTCTATAGAAAATTTTTTGTTATCAAAAATTTTTCCATAGAAAATTTTTTGTTATCAAAAATTTTTCTATAGAAAATTTTTTGTTATCAAAAATTTTTCTATAGAAAATTTTTTGTTATCAAAAATTTTTCTATAGAAAATTTTTGTTATTATTAAATTTTCTATAGAAAATATTTTGTTATCATTAAATTTTCGATAGAAAATTTTTTGTTATCATTAAATTTTCTACAGAAAATTTTTTGTTATCAGTAAATTTTCTATAGAAAATTTTTTGTTATCATTAAATTTTCTACAGAAAATTTTTTGTTATCAGTAAATTTTCTATAGAAAATTTTTTGTTATCAGAAAATTTTCTATAGAAAATTTTTTGTTATCATTAAATTTTCTATAGAAAATTTTTTGTTATCATTAAATTTTCTATAGAAAATTTTTCGTTATCATTAAATTTTCTATAGAAAATTTTTCGTTATCATTAAATTTTCTATAGAAAATTTTTTGTTATCATTAAATTTTCTATAGACAATTTTTTGTTATCAAAAATTTTTTCGTATTAAAAATTTTTCTATAGAAAATTTTTTCATATCAAAAATTTTTCTATAGCAAATTTTTTCTTATAAAAAATTTTTCTATAGAAAATTTTTTCTTATCAAAAATTTTTCTATAGAAAATTTTTTCTTATCAAAAATTTTTCTATAGAAAATTTTTTCTTATCAAAAATTTTTCTATAGAAAATTTTTTGTTATCAAAAATTTTTCTATAGAAAACTTTTTGTTATCAAAAATTTTTCTATAGAAATCTTTTTGTTATACAAAATTTTTCTATAGAAAATTTTTTGTTATCATTAAATTTTCTACAGAAAATTTTTTGTTATCATTAAATTTTCTATAGAAAATTTTTTGTTGTCATTAAATTTTCTACAGAAAATTTTTTGTTATCTTTAAATTTTCTGCAGAAAATTATTTGTTATCTTTTAATTTTCTACAGAAAATTTTTGTTATCATTAAATTTTCTATAGAAAATTTGTTGTTGTCAGTAAATTTTCTATAGAAAATTTTTTGTTATCAAAAAATGTTCTTTAGAAAATTTTCCTTATCAAAATATTTTGTATAGAAAATTGTTCGTTATCAAATAATTTTGTATAGAAAATTTTTTAAGAACAATTTTGAGTTATCAAAAATTATTTCTAGAAAATTTTTCTTCAGAAATTTTTTCGTTCACAAAATTTTTTTTTATAGAAAATTTTTCATAGAAAATTTTTTGAACAAAAGAAAAATTCTGTAGAAAATTTTTCGTTACTAAAAACTTTTCTTTAGAAAACTTTGGTTATTAAAAATTTGTTCAAAGAAAAAAAATTTTTCATTATCAATTTTTCTGTTGGAAGTTTAGTATTATCAAAATTTCTTGCATACAAAATTTATCGTTATCAAATTTTTTTGTATAGAAAATTTTCTATAAAAATTAATCGTCCAAAAAATTTTACTATATAAATTTTTTCGTTAAAAAAATTGTACTATAGAAAAAATTTCACATAAAGTTTTTTTCGGTACAAAATTTTTCGTTATAAACATTCTTTTATAGAAAAATTTGCGTTAGAACAATTTTTCTTAAAAAAAATTGTTATGAATTTTTCTGTACAAAATTTTTTTATAAAAATTTTTGGTTATCAAAAATTTGTCAGTAAAAATATTTGGTAACCAAAAATTTTTCCGTTAAATTGTTTTTTATAAAAAATTTTTATTTCAAAAAATTTGCCGTTTAACATTTAAATTTTTGTTAAAGAATATTTTTCACTATAACAATGTTTCTATAGAAATGTCTTGTCTGAAGTTGATTGGTGCCATTAGGGCATTTTAGTCATTCAAAATTTGTTTAAAAGATTTCTTTGGGGCCACTTGTTTGGTCCACTGCTATTTTGAAGGCTTTTAATTAAATATGAGTAATTATTAAGTAAACTCATCAGACCATTTTACAGATTTTCACTAAAAGCTAAAACACGTCACCCAGAATATTCCTTTGTTTATTTAAAACCCAAAAAAACCCACCAGGACATAAACGGTTTCAAATTACTTGTATTTATTTTACCTTCTATTTTTAGTGGCAATTTTTTTATGAACAAATTTTTATGATGATTTCTTTTTGAGTAATTAAAAAACCATTAAAAAGTCTACAATTTATCAGAATTAAAAGCACGCAGTAGACTCTTACAAACCACAAACCGAGGGATTGAAATGGAAAACTGCTAACAAGGCTAAATGACTAAAAATTAAAGTTGAAATCTAATAACACGCAAACAAAACCAACAAATACAAACAATGGAGAAACTTGAAATTAAATATGTAATAAAAATTACCAAAAAAAAACGCCATTCTTTAGCAAACAATATTCGTATCTAAAAAATACACAAAACGCCAACATTTGGCTGGAAAGGACAATTAAATATGATCCTCTTGCTACACAAGATGACACAAGATAATGAGCCACTGAACCAACCAAACAACCAAAACCAACCAAATGAAATGAAAATTATGATAAACGATAGAGGAGGAGAACGTTATCTGTAATAAAAATTGCATTAGGGGATGTCTTTCCCTTCGAAAAATTTGGTAAAATTATTATGACTAATGAAATTTTTGTGCTGACAGTTTACTAATGATTTTGAGCTTTAAAGCTCCAACAGACTCATGGACGGACGGACGGACATAAACTGTTGAATCAGAAAATGAAAATTATTAAAAATTGCTGTTACTAATTTTTCGAGGCCATTAAATAAATAATTTAATTTTTATTATTCAACCATCTGCAGAGATGGCAGAGCAGAGATAAAATAGAAAATAAAGGTGGACAAAAAACTATTTTGATTTTAATGTCTTTAAAAGACATAATATGACTAAAAGTTTCTTAAAAAACATTTTTTCTTACAAAATTCATCAATAAAATTTTTTCGGTAACAAAACATTTCTATACAAAATTTTTCTATTGAAAATTTGGGGTCAAAATATATTTTTATATTTATTTGAAAATTCAGTAAAACTTTAAATAAAATTTTGTCCGAAATTTTTATTAATTCAAATTTCAATCAAAATTTTGACTGAATTTTCAATAGAAAAACAAAATTTGTCTTAAGTAAAAATTTTGATTTAAGTCTGTCTTTAGACAAATTTTAATCAAAACTTTTCTTTAGTACAAATATTGATCACAATTTGTCTTAATAAAAAGATTTAGATCCAAACTTGTCTTTAGAAAAATTTTTTTATAGCAAAAAAAAAAAATTGTGATCAAAATTTATCTTTAGTAAATATTTCTATTCAAAGTTGTCTTTAGTAAAATTATGATCAAAAATTGTCTTTAGAAAAAATTTTGATAAAAATTGGCTTAAGTTAAAATTTTAACCAAAACAAGTCTTTAGTAAAATTTTGATCAAAAATTGTCTTTAATAAAAATTGTGACCAAAACTTGTCTTAAATAAAAATTTCCATCAAAATTTGTCTATAGAAAAATTTTGACTAAAATTAATCTTTCGGCAAAATTGTGATCAACATTTTTTCCATCTAAAAAATTCTGTATTCATAATTTTTGTTTAGAAAAATTAAGAAAAATCCAAATTTTAGAAAAGACAAATTTTGATCAAAATTTGAAATGAAAAAATTCATGATACAAGTACAAGGTAGTTCCAATAGTCTTACTAAATTTTTAATAAGGATTTTTGAAGTTTCATTTTTATATTTACATTTGAAAAAATATTGCCACTTTTTAAAAACACAGCTTTGAATATCGAACGGCATCAAATTTGCATATCATTATAAACACATTTTGACCTTGTAATTATTATAATGGTTGTCTAGAAGTATTCCTTTATGATCCAGGCTCTCTTTAATTCAATATTTAATATTTTTTTTTGATATTTATATTGAAGAAAAATAATTTCAATAAAAATATTAAATATTTACAAAATTGAAAACAAATCCAAACATATATGGTAGCTTTATTTTTTCACAAATGTCATAATCCTTATATATGTCAGATAGTGATTTTTAAATTTAAAAGTGACAATGGAACTACCGTGTACATATATCTTGAAAAAATTTTTTTAATTGAGAATAAGTATGAGAATAAGAAAATAATCCAAAACAATAATTTTCTTTCAAAAAAAAAATTGTTGTGTCAAAATTTCTCCTCAAAAATTTTAAATATATAAGTTATTCCATTCACAAAAATGTAAGAATAATTTATATAATATAGTACCACTTTTCGCCTCTTAATTGATAAACTTCCCCCACATATGTATTGTTATTTGTTTCAATATTGTAACACATATTAACAAACTATTATTCTATAAGTAGTCGTATGTTTAGATTTTCCTTTTAATATCCGCTGTTTATATGTTTCCATGTTCACTAATTTCCGGTGCTTGAATAAATATATTGGAAAAACTGGCATATAAAAAATGTGTTACATTTTTATACAAAAAGACAAAAAAAAAATGTAGAACAGAAAGGCAAACATTTTGCTAAATCAGCTGAATCATTTGAATCATTTATTAAATGATATTTTCTAAAGAAAATTTTCCATATAAAAATTAAAAAAAAAAAATCGATAGCAAAATTTTGCTAAAAAAAATTTTCAACATAGCAAAAATTCTATAGAAAATTTTCAAGAAAAAAACATTCTATAGAAAATTTACTAAACAAAAAAAAATTCTATAGAAAATATTCGATGTCAAAATTTTTGGTATAAAATTTTTCTATATGAAAATTTTCCTGAGGAAAATTTTTGATCTGAAGATTTTCCTATAGAAAATTTTCGATATAAAAAATTTTCTATAAAAAATTTTTCTTAGGAAATTTTTGATATGAAAATTTTCGGTATGAAAATTTTTTTATAAAAAAAACTTTGAAATGAAAATTTTTCTCTATAAAATTTTCGATATGAATATTTTTTCATAGAAAATTTTCGATATGAAAAATTTTCTATAAAAAAATTTTTAATATGAACATTTTTCTGTAGAAATTTTTCTATAAAAAATTTTTGTATAGAAAATTTTTGATTCTTTAGAAAATTTTCGATATGAAAATTTTTTCTATAGAAAATTTTCAATGTGAAAATTTTCCTATATTAATTTTCGATATGAAAAATTTTCTATAAAAAATGTTCGATATAAAATTTTCGATAAGAAAATTTTCGATTTGAAAATTTTAGTATTATAAATTTTCGATATGAAAATTTTTCTACAAAAAAATTTTCAAATGAACATTTTTAAACAAAAAATTTTCGATATAAAAATTTGACTATAGAAAATTTTCGATATGAAAATTTTTCTATAGAAGATTTTTGATATGAAAATTTTTCTATAGCATTTTTTTTTCTGTGAAGAATTTTCTAAGAAATAATTTTTCGATATGAACATTGCGCTATAGAAAATTTTTGTTATTAAAGTTTTTCTATAGAAAATTTTTAATTTATAAATTTTTCTATAAAAAATTTTCAATAGAAAAATGTTTCTATAGAATTTAGGACATAAAGATTTTTTTTTCTGTGAAGAAGTTTCTAAGAAATAATTTTTCGATATGAACATTGCGCTGTAGAAAATTTTTGTTATTAAAGTTTTTCTATAGAGAAATTTTAATTTAAAAATTTTTCTATAAAAAATTTTCAATAGAAAAATTTTTCTATAGAATTTAGGACATAAAGATATTTCTTTCAAAATTTTCGATACGAAAATTTCTCAAGAGAAAGTTTTCGATATGGAATATTTGATTATTGAAAATTTTCGATATAAAATTTTTTGTAGAAAATTTTTGATATAAAAATTTTTTATAGAAAATTTTCGATATACAATTTTTTTATAGAAAATTTTCGATATAAAATTTTTTTAATAGAAAATTTATGATATAGGAAATTTTCTATAAGAACATTTCTCTATCGAAAATTTTTAATATGAACATTTTTCTATAGAAAATTTTTGATATTATTTTTGTTGAAAACTTTATTAAGAAAATTTTCGATATAAAAATTTTTCTATAGAAAATTTTCGATATAAAAATTTTTCTACAGAAAATTTTCGATATACAGATTTTTCTATAGAAAATTTTCGTTATAAAAATTCCTATTTAGAAAATTTTCTATAAAATAATTTTTCTGTATAAAATCTTCTTTAGAAAATTTTCGATAAAATAATTTTTTTTGTATAAAATTTTCGATATAACTAATTTTGTATAGAAAATCTTCGATATGAAAATTTTTCTATAGAATATCTTTGATCTGAAAATTTTTCTATAGAATATCTTTGATATGAAAATTTTTCTATAGAAAATTTTCGATATGAAAATTTTTCTATAAAAAATTTTCGATATGAAAATTTTTCTATAGAAAATTTTCGATATGAAAATTTTTCTATAGAAAATTTTCGATATGAAAATTTTTCTATAGAAAATTTTCGATATTAAAATTTTTTATATGGAAAATTTTCGATATCAAAATTTTTCGGTATGAAAAATGTTTAATAGAAAATTTTCGTTATGAAAATTTTTCTATAGAAAATTTTTATATGAAAAGTTTTCTGTACAAAATTCTCGATATGAAAAGTTTTCTTTAGAAGATTTTCAAACTAAAAATTTTTTTATTGAAAATTTTCGAATTTAATTTTTTTTCTATAGAAAATTTTTCTGTAAGAATTTTTGATATAAAAATTTTCGACATGAAAATCTTTTTATAGAAAATTTTCGATATGAAAATTTTCAATATCAAAAATTTTTTTTTTTCAATATGAAAAATTTTTAATATAAAATTTTCGTTATAAAAATTTTTAATATAAAATTTTCGTTATAAAAATTTTTCTATAGAAAATTTGTATATGAAAAGTTTTCTGTACAAAATTTTTGATATGAAAAGTTTTCTATAAAAAATTTTCATACTAAATTTTTTTTTATTTAAAATTTTCCAAAAAAAAAGAATCTATTTTACTTTTTTTCTATTGAGAATTTTTCTGTAAGAATTTTTGATATAAAAATTTTCGACATGAAAATTTTTCTATAGAAAATCTTCTACATGAACATTTTTCTATAGAAAATTTTCAATATGAAATTAATATAAAATAAAATGTAAAAAAATGTTTACAAAAATTTTCGATAGAAAATTTTGGTTATAAAAATTTTCATATTTTTCTATGAAAAAGAGTTTTCTATAGAATTTATAACATTAAGTGTTTTCTATAGAAAGTTTTTAATATAATTTTTATACAATTTTTTCGATAAACAAATTTTTTTATAGACATATTTCGTTATAAAATTTTTCTTTATGAAATTTTTTCTAAATAAATTTCGATTTGAGAATTTTTCTGTATAAAATTTCAGAAATTAATATTTTTATATAGAAAATTTGAAAGGAAAAAGGTGGCTTAGAAACAAAATTTCGAATAGTTAACTAAAAATTTGGAAAAATTTGTTAATTTTTCGAAATTTTGTTTTTGAGTCATAAGCCACATATAAATGGTTTTCTATACAAATTTTTCAATATGATGTTTTTTTTATTTTTCAATACAAATTTTTTTTTGTAGAAAATTTTTCATGTAAAAATTTTTTTATAGAAAATTTTTCATGTACAAATTTTTTTATAGAAAATTTTTCATGTAAAAATTTTTTATAGAAAATTTTTCATAAAATAACAAATTAGTCGGGATGTAAATATTATTCAAAAAGAAGTGTATTTGCATTTGATCCCAAACCTGTTACATTTATTTATTAATGTAACAGATCAATTTATTGATAAAAAGCCAAAAAATGTTTGCGGAGAAACCAAATTCCTCGACGCGTTTCGATGGTTGGTTAAGCCATCTCTTCAGGAGGATTATCCCCAATTTAGACAGATCGAAAAGTTCGCATTATTACTAAATTTACAAACATAACTATTAAGAATTATGTTCATAAACCAAAAGGCTACAGCAAGAATGTGGGAAGTGAAGGTAGATGAAAACTGAAAAATGTTTGTTTTTGTTCAGTCGATAATCTACGCTTTTACTTTTGGTTTATGAACATAATTCTTAATAGTTATGTTTGTAAATTTAGTAATAATGCGAGGTTTTCGATCTGTCTAAATTGGGGATAATCCTCCTGAAGAGATGGCTTAACCAACCATCGAAACGCGTCGAGGAATTTGGTTTCTCCGCAAACATTTTTTGGCTTTTTATCAATAAATTGATCTGTTACATTAATAAATAAATGTAACAGGTTTGGGATCAAATGCAAATACACTTCTTTTGGAAAATTTTTCATGTAAAAATTTTTTTATAGAAAATTTTTCATGTAAAAATTTTTTTATAGAAAATTTTTCATGTAAAATTTTTTCTATAGAAAATTTTTCATGTAAAAATTTTTTTTATAGAAAATTTTTCATGTACAAATTTTCTTGACAAATTTTTCGACATCAACATTTTTGATATGAAGACTTTTCTGGAGAAAATTTTTCGATATCAATTTTTTATGTATAGAAAATTTTCTATAAGAAAACATATTTTAGAATATTTTTAAAGTGAACATTTTTCTGAAGAAAGTTTTCTATGTAAAATTGAATATATGGACAAATTTTTGCTATGAAAAATTTAATTTTTTCAAAGATTTATATTTAGAATAACCTGCTATTAAAAACTTATATAGATATTGAATTTGGAAATTTAAAATTTTTGATATTTGTTATATATAAAGTTTGATATTTGTTATATTTTTGGAATCTAATCAAAATCGCTTTGGCGTTAATCTCTTTAAATAGAATGTTATGAATCTGATTTCAAAATTTTTTTTTAATTATTTATATAAACATTTTTAATAAAAAATTTCATAACAAATACTTTTTATAATCAAATTTTAAACTTTTTTCTTTAATTGCTAAAAAAATTTGCACATTTTAAAATCTGTTTTACATACTTTTTTAGATAAAACCATAAAATGAACAATATTTTTTTGTTGTCGGAAACAAAAAAATGCATAAGTAATAAAATAATGGCCGAAAACAATGTATTTCATAAAAAATTACCCTACAAGTAAAATTAGGTAGTGATACCACTAGTCTTTAATATGTAACATTAAAATAAAAAATTAGATAAAGTTCGAAAACGAAAAGTGAAAATTTGATTAAAATTTTAAAATTCCATACCAGCGTTATCCTTAAGATATCATAATTTTTCTTTCCTATCAATAAACCACCTGAAAGTTTCTATTTCCTAAATTTTCCTATGACTTTCGATACTATATCTTCTAATTCGTTGCCTATGGCTATGTCAAAACTTATGTATTTTTTCATTGAATGTTATTTTTTTCCATCGAATGATTTCAATTTGATTTCTATTGTTGGTTTGAAATAAATCTTCAATTTATTTTCTATTGTTGCTAATCCATTGTTGATTACTATTATAAAATCGGTTTTACTTTTTTGTTTATAAATTGGGGTTTTGTTATTTATAAATAAATTGTTAGACACAAGGGAATTTTAAGGGTTTACAAAAATTAATATTTAACAATTTTATTGTATTTACACATGTCAAAAAAGATAGACAGACTTACCAAATAATTGAGTTAGAGATTTGGCCACTGTCACTGGAAAGATATGAAACAATAGAGAAAATCAAGTTTGTGAATTTATTAGAATTTTTAGGACATAGAAAAATTGTTGATAAAATTTATATATTTTGATTAAAATATAAAAATTTTCTATAGAAAAATTTTATATAAGAAATGATATAATCCAGAATGAGCTCCAATATTTGACTATTTTTTTAACAAAAAATTGTTTATAAAAATTTTTGGATATAAAACGTAAAATTTTTATTTTTATCATAAACAAAAACTCTCTATTAGACAAATTTTTAATAACAAAAAATTTTAAATTAAAAATTTTTCGAACATCCTAAAAGTATGCAACTTGATTTTTCCAAGAATTCCTATAAAACAAATCGAACGAATTTGCCAGAACTTAATTAGTTTCATGCGTCTTTAATATCATCATTAAATCGATAATAAAAAAAAAAAATTCATGTTACCAAATTGATAACGTTTTCAACTTCAATTTCGTTGACAATTTGACTTCACAATGACCCCAGACATTTAAGTTTTATGTAAAACCATAAAAATAGTATCACATTTAAACTATTAGTAGCTCCCTATTTTCCCTAATGTATGTAAATGTTTTATTTAGTTTCAAAATAATTCCTAGAACTCTAAATGGCAGGACAGTGCATGTTTCATTAGATTAATTACCTAATTTTTGAGATTTAGGTTAAATAAAAATTATATTTCGTTTTGTGTTGAATAAAACTGTCTATTATATAAAATATCACATTTCAAAACGTAAAAATTGTTATATGATATTTTCATTTTCATTAAAACAATGAAAATGAATGAACAATGAAAAGGACACGCACATGTTGGTAATCATGCAATGGTTGAGTTCTGAACATGCATTCCCCTGCACAATCATGAGTTAGTTATGTATGAATTTTGACAACTCGAGTTGCTCCAAAGAGACATATTTACATAACAAAGTACGAATGAGTGTGTGTTTCTATACAAATTTATGTAAATATGTATATTTTATAATTCAGATTGTACATACGTACTCGTACAATAAAACATTTCACTTTTCTATTTGCAGCTGCTAACATTTTTGAATATTTTATCATGAAATATCAACAAAAGAAATAATTAAGAAAATGAAAATTTAAAATTATAATTACAGGCTTGTGGCGATTTTACACTTGAGACGAATAAATGAATGAATGAAGATTTATGAAAAAAAATTCGGTTTTACTCTTAAATTACCCTAAAGTAATTTTTGTTAAAAAAAATGCTTAATCAAAAATTTTCCTAAAAAAATTTTTTATGGACAATTTTTGGTTTAACAAAAATTTTTCTATAAAATTTTTCGTTTAATAAAACTTTTTAGCTTTTAATAAAAATTTTTCTTTAGAATACTATTCGTTTTTAAAAATTTTTTTCTTAGAAAATGTTTTGTTTTGTAAAAAGTTTTTTCTAATGAAAATTTTTCTGCAAAAAATTGTTGTTCAAAAAAAACAAATAATCTTCTAAAATTTTTTGTTCAACAAAAACTTTTCTATAGAAAATTTTTGTTTCACAAAAATTTTTTTATTGAAAATTTTTGTTTCACAAAAATTTTTTTATTGAAAATTTTTGTTTCACAAAAATTTTTCTATTGAAAATTTTTGTTTTACAAAAATTTTTCTATTGAAAATTTTTGTTTCACAAAAATTTTTCTATTGAAAATTTTTGTTTCACAAAAATTTTTCTATTGAAAATTTTTGTTTCACAAAAATTTTTCTATTGAAAATTTTTGTTTCACAAAAATTTTTCTATTGAAAATTTTTGTTTCACAAAAATTTTTCTATTGAAAATTTTTGTTTCACAAAAATTTTTCTATTGAAAATTTTTGTTTCACAAAAATTTTTCTATTGAAAATTTTTGTTTCAGAAAAATTTTTCTATTGAAAATTTTTGTTTCAGAAAAATTTTTCTATTGAAAATTTTTGTTTCAGAAAAATTTTTCTATTGAAAATTTTTGTTTCACAAAAATTTTTCTATTGAAAATTTTTGCTTCACAAAAATTTTTCTATTGAAAATTTTTGTTTCACAAAAATTTTTCTATTGAAAATTTTTGTTTCACAAAAATTTTTCTATTGAAAATTTTTGTTCAACAAAAAACTTTCGTTCAATAAATCTTTTTCTATAGAAAAATTTTCGTTTAACTAAATTTTTTCTGTAGAAAATTTTTCGCTTAATAAAAATTTTTCTACAGAAAAGTATTAATTTAGTAAAAATTTTCTATAGAGAATTTTTTCGCTTAATTAAAAATTTTCTATAGAAAATTTATCGTTACATAACATTTTGTTCTAGAGAAATTTTTTCGCTTAATAACATTTTTTCAAAAGAAACTTTTTCAGTAGAAAATTTTTCGCTTAGTAATAACTTTTCTATAAAAAATTTTTCGTTCTTTCGTTTAGAAACAAAGAATTTTTCGTTTTATCAAAATTTTTCTATAAAAAATTTTTGTTTAATAAAAATTTTTCTATAAAAAATTTTTTGTTTAAAAAAAAAAAAAATTTAAATAAATTTTTTTTTAATAGAAAACTTTTCGTATAAAATTTTTCCATAGAAAATTTTTTTTCGTATAACATTTTTCGTATAAAATTCTTCTAAAGAACATTTTTCGTATACAATTATATTACAAATTTTTTAGGAAAATTTTATACGAAAAATTTTATATCAAAAATTGTCTTAAAAAAATTCGTTTCATAGAAAATTTTTCTATAGAAATTTTTTTTACATACTATTTTTCTATAAAAAATTTTTCATATAAAATTTTTCTATAGAAAATTATTCATACAAATTGTTTCTATAAAAAATATTTCATATACAATTTTTCAAAGCCAATTTTTCTATTCAAAATTTATCATAAAAAATTTTTCAATAGAAAATTTTTCATAGAAAAAATTTTTAAAAGAACATTTTTCTGTAGAAGATTTTTCATATACAATTTTTCTATTGAAATTTTGTATATGAAATTTTCCTATAAAAAAATTTTTCACATAAAATTTTTCATATAACGTTTTTCTAAAGAAAATTATTCATATAAAATTTTCCTATAAAAAATTTTTCATATAAAATTTTTCTATAAAAAATTATTCATATAAAATTTTCCTCTAAAAAATATTTCATATACAATTTTTCATAGAAAATTTTTCTATAGACAATTTTTCATAGAAAATGTTTCTATAGACAATTTTTCATAGAAAATGTTTCTATAGAAAATTTTTCTATAGAAAATTTTTCATAGAAGATTTTCTATAGAAAGTTTTTCATAGAAAATTTTTCTATAGAAAATTTTTCATAGAAAATTTTTCTATAGAAATTTTTTATTGAAAATTTTTCATAGAAAATTTTTCTACAGAAAATTTTTCATAGAAAATTTTTCTACAGAAAATTTTTCATACAAAATTTTTCTATAGAAAATTTTTCATAGAAAATTTTTCATAGAAAATTTTTCTATAGAAAATTTTTCATAGAAAACTTTTCTATAGAAAATTTTTTGTAGAAAATTTTTTTATAGAAAATTTTTTATAGAAAATTTTTCTATGGAAAAATTTTCATAGAAAATTTTTCTATAGAAAAATTTTCATAGAAAATTTTTCTATGGAAAAATTTTTATAGAAAATTTTTCTATAGAAAATTTTTCTATAGAAAATGTTTCCATAGAAAATTTTTCTATAGAAAATTTTTCATAGAAAATTTTCTATAGAAAGTTTTTCATAGAAAATTTTTCTATAGAAAATTTTTCTTAGAAAATTTTTCTATAGAAATTTTTTCTATAGAAAATTTTTCATAGAAAATTTTTCTAAAGAAAATTTTTTAAAGAAAATTTTTCTATAGAAAATTTTTTATAGAAAATTTTTCTATAGAAAATTCTTCATAGAAAATTTACTATAGAAAATTTTTTATAGAAAATTTTTCTATAGAAAATTTTTATATAGAAAATTTTTCTATACAAAATTTTTATATAGAAAATTTTTCTATACAAAATTTTTCTATACAAATTTTTATATAGAACATTTTTTTTTATAAAAAATTTTTCATAGAAAATTATTTTATTAAAAAATTGTTCATAGAAAATTATTTTATAAAAAATTTTTCATAGAAAATTATTTTACAAAAAATTTTTCATAGAAAATTCTTTTACAGAAAATTTTTCATAGACATTTTTCTATAGAAAATTTTTTATATAAATTTTTCTACAGAAAATTTTTCTATAGAAAATTTTTTATAGAAAGTTTTTCTATAGAAAATTTTTCTATAGAAAATTTTTCTATAGACAATTTTTTATAGAAAATTTTTTATAGAAAATTTTTCATATACAATTTTTCTATAGAAAATTTTTCATATAAAATTTTTCTATAGAAATTTTTCATAGAAAATTTTTCTATAGAAATTTTTCATAGTAAGTTATTTATTATTAATTTCATGTAAAATTTTTCTATAGAGATTTTTTTTAATAAAATTGTTCATAGAAAATTTTTCTATAGAAAATTTTTTTATAGAAAATTTTTCTATAGAAAATTATTTATAGAAAATTTTTCATATAAAACTTTTCTGTTAAAAATTTTTCATATAGAACAATTCTGTCGAAAATTTTTCATATAAAACTTTTCATATACATTTTTCTATAGAAAACTTTTAATAGAAAATTTTTCACAGAAATCTTTTTTTATTAAAACTTTTTTTTAATAAATTTTTTTTTATAAACATTTTTATTATACAATTTATTTAAAAAAAATTTTTATAAAAAATTTTTCATATAAAATTTTTTAATAGTAAATTTTTTAATACAAATTTTTTCATAGAAAATTTTTTATGTTACATTTTTCTATGGAAAATTTCTTATATAAATCTTTTCTTTAGAAAATTTTTATATAAATCTTTTCTCTAGAAAATTTTTCATATTAAATTTTTTAAAAGAAAATGTTTTATATAAATTTTTTTAAAAGAAAATGTTTTATATAAAATTTTTCATATAAAATTTTTCTATAAAAAATTTTTTAGATAATATTTTTCAGAAAATTTTTAATACAGAATGTTTCTATAGATAATTCATATAAAATTCTTTTGTGGAAACTTTATCGCAAAATATTTTTCTAAAGAAAATTTTTCAATAAAATTTGTCATATAAAATTTTTCTATGGAAAATGTTGCATTTAAAATTTTTCTGTAGAAAACTTTTCATATAAAATTTTTTAAATAAAATTTTCCTATAGAAAATTTAGCTTTTTAAAATTTCTTAATTTTTTTTTTTACTTTCTTTCTATAAAATTTTCTTTAAAAAAATTTTCATATAAAATTTTTCTATACAAAATTTTAATTTTTCAAAATTTTTTATATACAATTTTTTTATAAACAATTTTTCCATAGAAAATTTTTCACATAAAATTTAAAAACGAAAAATTTTCATTTAAAATTATGGTTATAAAATTATTCTATTTAATAAATTATAGATGAAGTAATTTCCCCTAACAATATCTATCTTTGTCGCGTGTCAAGTTTTTTTATTTTTTTCATAAATATTTGCACTTAAATAAGAAGATTAAAATTAATTATCTGCCATTTATTGAAGTTGGTATAATTTATTTCAGTATCACGGAATTAATACCTTGAGGATTTTTACTAATTTCCCAAAAATCTTAAGAAAAGAAAATATTGAACCATTTTTTGTTCACTAATAGAAAGAAATTTAAATTAAAAGTTGCGTTAATTTGTCTTTAAATATGCAAAGAACCATTAAATATATAAACTCATGCTTTTTTTTCTTATTAATTTTAAAAATACTTTTGAAATTAAACAAAACTTATGAAAAACATATAAAAGAAAGAAAATGTTTTTATTTTTTCAAGTTGAGGAAAAATAAAAGAAAACCAAAATAAAGTAGCAGTAGCTGGAACTGGAACTGAAGGAGCTCTGCTTAAGCAGCTTATAATAATTTTTCCCAAAGTGTAGACAACAAGTAACCGATGATAAATTATAAATGTAAACTTTTTTATGGCTTCCTTCATGTTAAGGAAGTGATACTGTGGAAAACGAAAAAAAGGGAAAAAATATGATTTTATTTTTGAAGTAGAGGGTATTTCATTAAGGGCTTTATATTAGGAGACTCTTAACTTTAAAATTATAATAAAGAATATTTTTTCTCTTTTATCATCGATTGTCTGTATATTCGACTGTTCTATATTTAGAAATCACTTTCTTTTGTCAACTTTACTTTATGTAGAAACTCTTTCTTTTATCACTGGAAAAGCTTAAATACAAAATATGGTTGTAATTTTTGAACCAAAACAAAACATTTGTTGCAGACCTCTTTGGCTTAAGTCCATAAAAAGTAACAAGATACAAAATCATAAGAAAATGTTAAAGCTCTATGAAAAAGTAAAAATGTCTGACTTTCTAGATAGTTTATAACTTAATGTAACTGAGTAAACGAAAAAAAAAACTTTGTACAATTTTAGTTTATTTAAGTAAAGAACTAATAAAACATAAAGAAACCACTTGTACTTAAGAGATTGTGTATTTTGTATTTGATAAATTGTTAGAGCAATATTTTCTTTAAATATTAAAAATGTTTAATGTTACTCGCCGATAATAGCTACTTAAGTTTAGTTTTAAAGAAAATTAGTACAAAACTATTTTTCAAAAATTCCCTATTTTTATAGGAAATTTTTCAAAAATTTCCTATTTTTATAGGAAATTTTTCAAAAATTTCCTATTTTTATAGGAAATTTTTCAAAAATTTCCTATTTTTATAGGAAATTTTTCAAAAATTTCCTATTTTTATAGGAAATTTTTCAAAAATTTCCTATTTTTATAGGAAATTTTTCAAAAATTTCCTATTTTTATAGGAAATTTTTCAAAAATTTCCTATTTTTATAGGAAATTTTTCAAAAATTTCCTTTTTTTATAGGAAATTTTTCAAAAATTTCCTATTTTTATAGGAAATTTTTCAAAAATTTCCTATTTTTATAGGAAATTTTTCAAAAATTTCCTATTTTTATAGGAAATTTTTCAAAATTTTCCTATTTTTATAGGAAATTTTTCAAAAATTTCCTATTTTTATAGGAAATTTTTCAAAAATTTCCTATTTTTATAGGAAATTTTTCAAAAATTTCCTATTTTTATAGGAAATTTTTCAAAAATTTCCTATTTTTATAGGAAATTTTTCAAAAATTTCCTATTTTTATATTAAATTTTTCAAAAATTTCCTATTTTTATAGGAAATTTTTCAAAAATTTCCTATTTTTATAGGAAATTTTTCAAAAATTTCCTATTTTTATAGGAAATTTTTCAAAAATTTCCTATTTTTATAGGAAATTTTTCAAAAATTTCCTATTTTTATAGGAAATTTTTCAAAAATTTCCTATTTTTATAGGAAATTTTTCAAAAATTTCCTATTTTTATAGGAAATTTTTCAAAAATTTCCTATTTTTATAGGAAATTTTTCAAAAATTTCCTTTTTTTATAGGAAATTTTTCAAAAATTTCCTATTTTTATAGGAAATTTTTCAAAAATTTCCTATTTTTATAGGAAATTTTTCAAAAATTTCCTATTTTTATAGGAAATTTTTCAAAAATTTCCTATTTTTATAGGAAATTTTTCAAAAATTTCCTATTTTTATAGGAAATTTTTCAAAAATTTCCTATTTTTATAGGAAATTTTTCAAAAATTTCCTATTTTTATAGGAAATTTTTCAAAAATTTCCTATTTTTATAGGAAATTTTTCAAAAATTTCCTATTTTTATTGGAAATTTTTCAAAAATTTCCTATTTTTATAGGAAATTTTTCAAAAATTTCCTATTTTTATAGGAAATTTTTCAAAAATTTCCTATTTTTATAGGAAATTTTTCAAAAATTTCCTATTTTTATAGGAAATTTTTCAAAAATTTCCTATTTTTATAGGAAATTTTTCAAAAATTTCCTATTTTTATAGGAAATTTTTCAAAAATTTCCTATTTTTATAGGAAATTTTTCAAAAATTTCCTATTTTTATAGGAAATTTTTCAAAAATTTCCTATTTTTATAGGAAATTTTTCAAAAATTTCCTATTTTTATAGGAAATTTTTCAAAAATTTCCTATTTTTATAGGAAATTTTTCAAAAATTTCCTATTTTTATAGGAAATTTTTCAAAAATTTCCTATTTTTATAGGAAATTTTTCAAAAATTTCCTATTTTTATAGGAAATTTTTCAAAAATTTCCTATTTTTATAGGAAATTTTTCAAAAATTTCCTATTTTTATAGGAAATTTTTCAAAAATTTCCTATTTTTATAGGAAAATTTTCAAAAATTTCCTATTTTTATAGGAAAATTTTCAAAAATTTCCTGTTTTTATAGGAAGTTTTTCAAAAATTTAGTATTTTTATAGGAAATTTTTCAAAAATTTCCTGTTTGTATAGAAAATTTTTCAAAAATTTTTCAAAAATTTCCTATTTCTATAGGAAATTTTTTAAAAATTTTATATTTTTATAGGAAATTTTTCAAAAATTTGTTATTTTTATAGGAAATTTTTGGAAAATTTGTTATTTATGAAAAATTAATTATTTTTAATTGGAAATTTGTTCTTTTATTTCAAATCTAGAAGTCCTTAAAAATAATCAAAATTGAATTTCTGCATAATTTTGAAACTTTAGAAATTTAAAAGAATTTCTTTGTCTTATTAAATTTCAAGCGATATTAGGGCTTCGAGGCCACTCTTATCAACAAAAGATATTAAAAAACTCATTTGTGTTGTTATTCGATTTCAAAGGCTTTTATTTTAAGAAAATGCAACTCATATTACTCGAAATCGTTTACATATGAAATTTAATGTTTTAAATTTCCTTAGAAATTTTCTAAAAGCTTATTTCTAAAAATGTAATAATAGCCTTGAGTTGAGAAGGAAAAAATAGGAAGTGAAAGGGACACACCAATTAGAATAGAAATAGTATCCTGATTGCATAATAAATACAGATGTGGCCATATGTATAATTATACGATGTACTATCATCCTCTGACACACATCAAACGATAGATATAAAATTGCTTTAGCTCAAATATCATATTTAGGGGGTATGTAATATTAGAAATAATATGAGAAGAATATAAAAATGTATGCATACATTTAAAAAAAATATTTCTTCATGCCCAACAGAACTAAAATAAAGAAACTTCTTCTAGATAGGAATTTTAACAACGCCTTTGACATAAAAAGCAGAACTACCTAAGCTCAGTTTAAAATGCCTTTTATCCTCTTCGAGTTTCGTTAGTGTTGAAGTTTTTCCTTCTGCTTAAAACTACTGGGTTTCTTTAAACATTTCCTCCCATTCACATATTCATTGTTATTGCTTTTTATGTCATTTTTATCCTCCTACTCTCCTGGGTCCTTTAACGACAACAACAACACAAAACCTCAAGTGTTCAGATGCTTTTTGAGCTTCGTCTCTGTGTGAATGTGTAAAATGTATCTCGTAAGTACTTTTCCGTCTTGTACTTGAATGTGTTTGTCATGTCATTATTTGTTGCCAGTTTTTTTTTTTTTTTGTTTTTTGTATGAATGTATGATTTTTGCATTATTTATTTTGGAGTCGTATTAAACTTGTGTGGGCCAGCTTTGCTTAGAAATGTGTGGAAATGGATATGAATAAAAGAAGAGGAAATAAAATACTCTAACTAAGTAATCAGATTTATTTTAGTGCACACAATTTATAAGCTTTGGTGGGTAATGAGGTCGTTTCATTTAAGGGATTTGCATGTAAATATTGTATTTCAAACAAATTTCTAGATTTATGAATATTTATTAAAATGGCTGTTAAGTAAACTGATATTTAAATCAATATTAACACTAAAAATTGATGTTAGGTATGAACCTTTCTTTTTTTAATAATTTTGCTCATTGGTAGAAAAGTTTTAATGAAATTTCTAAACAATTTTTAAGACCTCAAAGATGTTAGGATAAACATTTTTCTTTTAGAAAAAATTCAATATGAAAAATTTTAATAACATTTTTCTATAAGAAAGCTTTTATAAAAATTTTCTATAAGAAAAATTTCATAAAAGTAAAATTTCGTCAAAAATTTTTTTTTTAAAAACTTTCATCCAAATTTTTCTTGTAGAAAAATTTAATCAAAATTTTTCCAAAAGAAAAACTTCATCAAAATTTTTCTATAAAAAAAAATTCGCTAAAATTTTTCTGTAAAAAAAATTTCATCAACATTTTTTTATAAAAAAATTTCACTAAAATCTTTCTATAAGAAAAATTTCATAAACATTTTTCTATAAGAAAAATTTCATAAACATTTTTCTATTAGAAAAATTTCATCAAAATTTTTCTAGAAGAAAAATTTCGTCAAAATTTTTCTAGAAGAAAAATTTCATCAAAATTTTTCTATAAGAAAAATTTCATCAATATTTTTCTACAAGAAAAATTTCATCAAAATTTTTCTATAAGAAAAATTTCATCAAAATTTTTCTATAAGAAAAATTTCATCAACATTTATTAAAATTCTTCTAGAAAAGAATTTTATCAAAATTTTTCTATAAGATAAATTTCATTAAAATTTTTCTAAAGAAAAATTTCATCAAAATTTTTCTAGAAGAAAAATTTCATCAACATTTATTAAAATTCTTCTATAAGAAAAATTTCTTCAAAATTTTTCTATAAGAAAAATTTCATCAAAATTTTTCTATAAGAAAAATTTCATCAATATTTTTCTACAAGAAAAATTTCATCAACATTTTTCTATAAGAAAAATTTCATTAAAATTTTTCTAAAGAAAAATTTCATCAAAATTTTTTTAGAAGAAAAATTTCATCATTATTTATTAAAATTCTTCTAGAAAAAAATTTTATCAAAATTATTCTATAAGAAAAATTTCATTAAAATTTTTCTAAAGAAAAATTTCATCAAAATTTTTCAAGAAGAAAAATTTCATCAACATTTATTAAAATTCTTCTAGAAGAAAAATTTCTTCAAAATTTTTCTAAAAGAAAAATTCTAAAATTTTCTAAAAATATTGATGAAATTTTTCTAATGGTACTTCCATTTGATAAAATTTTTTTGTATGAAAAATTTTATTAAAATCATATCCGAGTTAAAAAATATGTTTCTATAAGAAAATTTCATCAAATTATTTCTATAAGAAACATTTAATGAAAATTTTTCTAAAAGAAAAATTTCATCAACATTTTTCTAAAAGAAGAATTTCATTAAAATTTCTAATTTCTAAAATTTTCTAAAAATATTGATGAAATTTTTCTAATAGAAGAATTTGCAAAAAAAAAAATTTTGTATGAACAATTTTATTAAAATTATTTTCGAGTTCAAAAAATTTTTCTATAAGAAAATTTCATCAAATTATTTCTATAAGAAAAATTTCATGAACATTTTTCTAAAACAAAAATTTCATTAAGTTTCATCAAAATTTTTTTAAAAGAAAAATTTTATTAAAATTTTTCGATCAGAAAAATTTCATTTAAAATTAATAAAAAATTTGCTATAAAAAATGTTCATTAAAATTTGATAGAAAAATTTCATCAACAATTTTCTATAAGAAAAATTTCATTAATATTATTTTATATGAAAAATTTCAATTATATTTTTCTTTAGAAAATTTTCATTAGAATTTTTCTATAAAAAAAATTTTACCAAAATTTTTCTGTAAAAAAATTTCATCAAAATTTTTTTACAAGAAAAATTTCATCAAAATTTTTTTTTTTTTTTTTTTTTTTAGGACCAGCACTCAGGGGATGACCCCTACTTATGCAATGCATTGTGTTGGAACTAGGAAAATAGGTTATGGGAGGGTGGATAGATGGAGTAGTGTTTATGGACATTTGATTTGAACTTTCCTATATTGCAACTGGCAGGAAAAATTTCTGCGGGAAGTAAATTCCACATACGAACTGTACGGCTAAAGAATGAATTTTCTCTGTAGTGTGTTGTTCTGTCTACTGGCCAATCGACTACGAAGGGATGAGCTCTAACAGATAGACGTGTATTGCGTAAAAAAATTCTAGTTTCGGGAACGAGTTCCCTGATTTCATTAGAGCACATTCCAAAGTAGTAACGATAGAACAGTGTGACACAACCCACATTGCGACGGTGCTCCAGTGAATCAATAGAGTTGGATACCCTACTGTCACCAATAAGCACCTTCGCCCTCTCCTGTACTCGGTCAAGAAGCTCCAAAATAGACTTTGAAGCACCGGCCCATACATGAGAGTTGTATTCCATTTTCGGTCGGATATAGGTGGTATAAATAGTAAGGAGATCAGATGAAGTGAAGTATGTCTTGCACCGTTTTAGAAAACCGAGACACTTGAATGCTTCTTTCGACACTTGAAAAATGTGTTCAGTCCACCGGACATCACATTGAATTCTCATGCCCAGAACATCAAGAGTATCTGATTCCTCGATATTTTCACCACCCATTAATACAGATGAAGTAACATGATCCGCCGTGCGTTTATGCGTGAGCATACAACATTGAGTTTTCCGCGCATTAAAATCGACTCTATTCGCACGACCCCATTCTGAGATTGCTTCTAAATCGCGGTTTAATGATTCATTCATGTTTTGCCTCATAGTACCAATCTCTAAAGGGTTTGGTCTATGATTGAATGAATACGAATGGCAAATGTTACTATCATCTGCAAAAGAGTAGATAGGATTGGAAGTTTGACGTAGAAGGTCGTTTATAAAGATAAGAAATAGAGTAGGAGAAAGAACGGAGCCTTGCGGTACCCCTGAATTTAGCTTGAACTCGTTTGATGAGATCCCATCTACAACAACTCTTATAGTGCGATCTCTGAGGAAGCTCGATATAAATCGAGAGAAGATATTACCGACACCAAAAGCAATAAGTTTTGATAGAAGTGCTCCGTGCCACACTCTATCAAACGCCTTGGAAATATCCAGAGCCACAACTTTACTTTCGCCAAAACGGTGTATTGAATGACACCATTTTTCCGAAAGGAAGGCTAGCAGGTCTCCCGTAGAGCGTCCCCTACGAAATCCATACTGGCGGTCGCTTAGTAGGTTGTTAGATTCCAGATATTTCACAAGATGGTGGTTTACCATACTCTCCAAAACTTTGGAGAGTGCAGAACAAATTGCTATTGGGCGGTAATTTTCAGGGTTGGTAGCCTCACCCTTTTTAGGGATTGGCGTTACAGAATTTTCTATAGGAAAAATTTCATAAAAATTTTTCTATAAGACAAATTTCATCAAAATTGTTCTATAAAAAAATTAAATTAAAATTTCTTTATAAGAAAAATTTTATCAAAATTTTTAAATGGCAAAAATTTCATCAACATTTTTTATAGCAAACATTTCATTTACATTTTTCCATAAGAATAATTTCATTAAAATTTGTCTTTAATAAAAATTTTATCAAAAATTTTCTCTAGGAAAAACTTCATCAAAATTTTTCTTCAAAAAAATTCTATAAAAAGAAATTTAAAAAAAAAATATTATAAGAAAAATGTAATTCAAATTTTTCTAAAAGAAAAATGTTATCAAATTTTCTCTAACAAAAATTCCATTAAATCTTGTATCTAAGAAAAATTGAATTAAAATCTTTCTATAAGAAAAATTTAATCAAATCTTTTCTTTAAGAAAAATTTCATCAACATTTTCCTATAAGAAAAATTTCATCAAAAATTTTTCATAAGAAAAAATTTTTCAACAAAATTTTATGAAAAAAACTTGATCAAAATTTTTTCTAACAAAAAAAATCCATTTTTTGAAAAGAAAAATTTCATCAAAATTGTTCTTTAAGAAAAATTCCGCAAGAATTTATATCTTAGAAAAATTTCATCAAAATTTTTCTATGTATAAGAAAAATTTTTTCAAAATTTTTCTATAAGAAAAATTTTTCAAAATTTTTCTGTAAGAAAAATTTTTTTAAAATTTTTCTGTAAGAAAAATTCCATTAAAATTTTTTGATAAGAAAAATTTTATCAAAATTTTTCTATAAGAAAAATTTCATCAGAATTTTTCTATGGGAAAAATTTTATCAGATTTTTTTATAGGAAGAATTAAATTAAAATTTTTACTATAAGAAAAATTTCAGAAACATTTTTCTATAAGAAAAATTTTATCAACATTTTTCTCTAAGATAAATTTAATAAACCTTTTTTTGTATAAAAAATTTCATCAAAATTTTTCTCTAAGAAAAATTCCATCAAAACTTTTCTCTAAGAAAAATTTCATCAAAACTTTTCTCTAAGAAAAATTTCATAAAAATTTTTTTTAAGAAAAATTTCATATAATTGTTTTTATAAGAAAAATTTCAGCAAAACTTTTCTATAACAAAAATTTCATCAAAATTTTTCTATAACAAAAATTTCATCAAAATTTTGATATAACAACAATTTCTAAGGAAAACTACAGCAAAAATTTAACAAAATTTTTCTCCAACAAAATATCCATCAAAATTTATATCTAAGAAAAATCTTATTAAAATTTTTTTAAAAGAAAAATTTTTGCAAAATTTTTCTATAAGAAAAATTTTATCAAAATTTTTCTGTAAGAAAAATTCCATCAAATTTTTTCGGTAAGAAAAATTTCATCAAACTTTTTCCTATAAAAAAAATTTTATCAAAACTTTTCTTTTGGAAAAATTTTATCAGATTTTTTCTATGGGAAAAATTTTATCAGAATTTTTCTTAGCAAAAATTTCATCAAATTTTTAAGAAAAATTTCATATAAATGTTTTTATAAGAAAAATTTCAGCAAAACTTTTCTATAACAAAAATTTCATCAAAATTTTTCTATAACAAAAATTTCATCAAAATTTTTCTATAACAAAAATTTCATCAAAATTTTGATATAACAAAAATTTCTAAATTTAACAAAATTTTTCTCCCACAAAATATCCATCAAAATTTATATCTAAGAAAAATCTTATTAAAATTTTTTTATAAGAAAAATTTTTACAAAATTTTTCTATAAGAAAAATTTTTACAAAATTTTTCTATAAGAAAAATTCCATCAAAATTTTTTCGGTAAGAAAAATTTCATCAAAATTTTTCCTATAAAAAAATTTTTATCAAAACTTTTCTTTTGGAAAAATTTTATCAGATTTTTTCTATGGGAAAAATTTTATCAGAATTTTTCTATAGCAAAAATTTCATCAAATTTTTCTATATAAGACTTTTCTATATAAAAAGAATTTCATAAATAGTTTTAATATGAAAGATTTGATAAAAATTTTTCTATAGAAAATTTTCAAATAAAATTTTTTTATGAAAATTTTCATATACAAATTTTGTATAGAAAGTTTTCATATATAAATTTTTTGTATCAAAAATTTTTTATAGACAATTTTTATTTAAACAATTTTTTATAGACAATTTTTATATAAACATTTTTTTATAGATAATTTTTTATAAAAAATTTTTTATAGAAAATTTTTATATAAAAAATTTTTTGTATAAAATTTTTATATAAAAATTGTTTATAGAAAATTTTAGATGTAAATATTTTTTATAGAAAATTTTCGATTTATGTGATTTATAGAAATTTTTAGGTGTAAAAATTATAGAATTTTGTTTGGTTTTTATTATAAGATATTTTTTAGATCAAATCTGCCCTTAAATCTTATATTCTTAAACGAGCAATAATTGTATATATATATATATATATATATATATATATATATAGAATGGCTATCTCGAAAACGGCTCTAACGATTTTGATAAAATTTGGACAGTGGGTATCTTTTTTGATGTATAGGTCGAAGAAGAAGGGACTTTTGGAACTTTTACCTCTAAGAGGGTAAAAACGGGTAAAAAGGGGAAAAAATCGAAAACGCTATGTCTCCTAAAGTAATAGGTATACAAACAAAATTAAAATTACGTTTTAAACAGCTTTGAAAATAAGCGGACAGGTGTTTGGTACTTTTTTGAAACTATGTCCGATAGGGGGTAAAAAAGGGTGAAAATAGTTTTTTTTGGCACCTTTTTAACCCACTCTTATATTTTAAACTAAAGAATATAGAAAGAATCTTGGTACTGCAATCAATAGATGTAAAAAAAACATGAAACACGTATTTGGTACTTTTTTGATTTTGGAGCCAAAATGGGTAAAAAAGGGATAAAATGATAACTTAACATCTCCAAAGTAATATGAATAGGAACATTATACATTATGTTAAATGCGTTTTAAAAAAATGTACCGAATTCAATTGGCACCAAAAAAGTACCAAATATACATATGGAACTTTTAGAAATTAGGGAATAAAAAGGGGGAAAAATTAGTATTATTTTAAACAAATGAATGTTTGTCTGTATGTATGTTCTTTATAGAATAGTAAACTGTGAATTTGATTGTGTTATGCTCTTTAGCGAAGATGTTGCGGATAAGCCGGCGAAGGTTTTAAAGTTGATAAGACTAATTTCCGACAGATGGCGCCACTGAAAATTACTAAAAATTAATTAAATCGTAAACTGTACATTTGATCATGCTATGATCTTTAGCAAAGTTGTAGCGCATGAGCCGACGAAGGCTTTTTAGTTGGTATGAATAATTTCCGACAGGTGGCGCTACAGAAACTTACTCAAAGTCAATTTAATCGTAATCTGTACATTTAATCATGCTACAATATTTAGAAAAGTTGTTGCACATGAGCCGACGAAGGTTTCTTAGTTGGTATGAAGAAATTTCGACAGGTGGCGCTACTGAAATTTACTCAAAGTCAATTTAATCGTATGCTGTACATTTAATCATGCTATAATCTTCAGCAAAGTTGTTACGGATAAGCCGAAGAAGTTTTATGAATTGGAATAAGCAAAGTCCGACAGGTGGCGCCACAGAAAACTACTCAAAATGAATTAAATCGTAAACTGTGCATTTGATCAGACTACAATCTTTAGCAAAGTTGTTGCGCATGAGTCGACAGAGGTTTCTGTTGATATGAATAATTTCCAAAATTATTCAAAATGAGTTAAACTGTAAACTATGCAAACTATGTGTTGGTCGGACAAAATAAATCAAATAATTCAAAATTAACTGAATATTTCTACAATGTCTTTCCTCTAAATTTATTTTAGCACTTTATAATATAAAATATATAAAAACTTTAAAATTTTCCTCAAAATGCTTATCATAAAGCTCCGAGCAAGGCTCGGTCTACCAGGTACTATGTATTTAAACTTTGTATTTAACATTTTAGCTTGAAGTTTATTTTTGGAGCAAAAAAATATGAAGAAATTTTTTTCTCTAATAATAAACTTTTTAATCTTCTTTAGGAAAAAATTTTATTTGTAAACCAAAATTTATTTATTCAAATGTAAAATAAGTATTTGTTACTCAAACTCACTTACCCCCAAGCTAAAAATAGAATAGACAAATTCGAAATAAAAAGAAACTTTTTAAAAAAATGTTCCAAAAAAAAACTATTCCTTTAGATTTGGTTCTGAAATTCTGGTAAAAACTTTAAAAAGAAAATGAAAAAATAAAAAAAACTTAGGTTTTCTTAAGGAAACTTAAGAAAAGTGCACCAACATTTTTTCTATTAGTTTTTATATTTATGTATATGTGTGTGTCTGTATAAAGGAAACGGAAGTTGATATAAAACTGAAAGTACAATTGTTCCTTTACCCCTAAGAAAATAAACAATTTGAAGCGGTAAGAAACCAAGCAAATAGTAAAAAACACTGAAGATAGAAAGAACTTTATTCTTCTAGCAAAAAACCAAAAACATAACCGAAAAAAAATACAATAAAATGTAGTGCGGGAAGGAAAAATATTTATGCAAAGTTTTTGATTGTCTTGTGGTTACTCTGAAAACGCTAAAATGATAAAGAATTGTATAACTCGGGGAAATATGTTGCAATTTTAAGGCAGCAGAAAATGTACAACAAGAAAACGCACATACATTTTGATATTTTTGGTATTTTATGATTTCTGTGGTCGCATATGTTAGCAATTTGTTGCAAGTTGGGAATAGTTATTACTTGGCAAATAACTGAAGATCAAAATTATATTTTTGTCTGTCTATTCTTTATACAAAGGACGTTTGATAGTTTTTGCAAAATAACTTTCGTCTTAAAACTTAAACTACGTTCTCTAACTAAGAAAAACTGAATTATAATATTATAAAAATTTTATATTTAAGATTTGTAATGACTTTATGAAATAGTGATAAGAAAAAACAAAAATTTCATTACATCACCCAGTAATGGTTAGGTAATCGTTTAAAATTTTCAGAAAAAATTTTCTTCATTCCTAAGAAAAGCTTTTAATTAAACCAGAATCAAAATTAACGAAAAATTTTTCAGAAATAATTTATATATCAAAACATTTCTATAAGAAAAATTTCATCCAAACTTTTCTCTATATAAAATTTCTTAAAATTTTTTCTAATAGAAAAATTTTGATAAAATTTTTCTTATAAAAAAAATTTTGATAAAATTTTTTTGATAGAAAAATTATGATCAAAATTTTGTTCTAGAAAAATTTCTATAAAATTTTAAGTATAAATAATTATTATACAAATTTTCTTTGTAAGGGAAATTTTCTTCTAGAAAAAATTTTTAATGAAACTTTTTTTATAGAAAAATTTTAATAAAATTATTTCTTATAGAAAAATGTTAATGAAGTCTTTCCTATATAATAATTTTAATGAAATCTTTTTTATTACAAAATTTTAATGAAATTTTTCTAATTATAAAATTTTAATCAAATATTTTTTTACAAAAATTTTAAAAACCTTCTAGAAAAAAATTTAAACGAAACTTTTCTTATAGAAAAATATTCATAAAAATTTTAATGAAATTTTTCTTTTATACAAATTTTGATGAAATTTTTCTTATAGAGCAATTTTGATGAAATTTTTCTAATCAAAAAATTTTGATGAAATTTTTCTAATCAAAAATTTTGATGACATTTTATAAAAAAAATTGATGAAATTTTGTTTATAGAAAATTTTGAAGAAGTTTTTCTTATAAGAAAAATTTTTTTTACAAGAAAAATTTCTCCAAAATGTTTCTTATAGAAGAAAAGAAAAATTTGGATGAAATTTTTTTTATAGAAAATCTCGAAAAATTTTTGAAGAATTTTTCCTATAAAAAATTTTTTTTTGAAATTTGACTTATAGAAAAATTTTATGAAATTTTCTTATACAAAAATTTTGATGAAATTTTTTAAAAAAATTTTCTTATTAAAAAATTTTATGACATTTTTAATTTAATTTTGTTGTCGAAAAATGTTGTGAAATTTTTTTTTTTGACAAATTTTGATAGGATTTTTCTTATAGAAAAATTTTAATAAGAAAGAAATTTTTCTTATACAAAAATTTTTTGAAATTTTTCTTATTAAAAAATTTGATGAAATTTTTCTTATTAAAAAATTTGATGAAATTTTTCTTATACAAAAATTTTAATGGCATTTTTCCTATAGAAAAATGTTGATGAAATTTTTCTTATAGAAAATTTTGAAGAATCTTTGAAAAATTTTTGAAGAATTTTTCCTATAGAAAATTTTCTGACAGAAAATTTTTTATGAAATTTTTCTTGTAAAAACATTTTATGAAATTTTCTTATAGAAAAATTTTGATGAAATTTTTTCTATAAAAAAAATTTTAACTAAATTCTTTTCATACCCATTTTTTAAAAAATTTGATGACATTTTCAATTTTATTTTGTTATCGAAAACTTTTGATGAAATTTTTTTTATAGACAAGTTTTGATAGGATTTTTCTTATAGAAAAATTTTAATAAGAATTTTCTTCTAGAAAAATTTTGATAAAATTGTTCTTTGCAAAAGTATTAATAAAATTTTTTCATGTAGAAAAAAATGTATTTAAACTTTTCTTTGAAAAAAAAACAATTTTAAGAAATTTTTCCTATAAAAAAATTTTGAAGAAATTTATCTTATAAACAAATTTTTAAGAAAATTTTCTTGTAGAAAAATTTTGATAAAATATTTTGTAGCTATTTTTTGCTTCTGTAAAAACATTTATGTCAACATTTCAACTTGTTTTGTTTTACTAAATCTTTAGTAATCCACTTTTTTCGTTTTCATAGAAAATTTCTAATTTTGCTTCTGCTTATTTATTTTTTATTTTTATTTATTTTGTAATAAAATAGCAATAAAAGTAAAAAATCTTAGTTCGTAAATGTTTTGTGGTTTAACACATTTTTGAACATTTTCAACATTTGAACACTGGGAGTCTAAATCTGGTCGCACTTCATAGACATTGAGGGCGAGAAAACCGCAATAATTAGGAAATTTCTTGTAAATAATCTTTTACATTTCTATGTTCTTGCATATGTTCTTTGGGATTTGAGGTTTAAATCGAAAAAAGCATTAAATAGAAAGCGACATGACATTATTTCACCATAAACACTCGTTCCTCTTGAAAGGCGGGCATGTAATTTTATTAACCTTGAACTGTTAAGGCGTGTTATTAACTTTTTAATAGGTTTAAATAATTATAGACTTTGGAATGGTAATGAACTGGGGGTGTAAGAAAATTTTTTATATTTTTCACACATGTTTTTTACTAAAGGGGATTGGAATAAAGTACCTATGTTTTTAACTCGTTTACTTTTTACTTTTAATATCTTTCAAATCATACATACGTGATAAATGTTACGAGCATATTGATTAACAAGTAATTAAAATGTTGTTGAAAAATTTTGATGAAATTTTTCTTATCGAAAAATTTAGATGAAATTTTTCTTTTCGAAAAATTTTGATGAAATTTTTCTTATAAAAAAATTTTGATGAAATTTTTCTTATAGAAAAACTTTGATGAAATTTTTTTTATTGAAAAATCTTGATGAAATTTTTCTTATAGAAAAATGTTGATGAAACTTTTCTTAAACAAAAATATTGATTTAATTTTTCTTATAAAAAATGTTGAGGAAATTTTCCTTATAGAAAAATGTTGATGACATTTTTCTTATAGAAAAATTTTGATGAAATTTTTCTTATAGAAACATTTTGATAAAATTTTTCTTATACAAAAATTTTGATAAAATTATTCTTATAGAAAACCTTTGAAGAAATTTTTCTTATAGAAAAATTTTGATGATATTTTTCTTATAGAAAATTTTTGATAAAATTTCTCTTAAAGAAACATTTTAATGAAATTTTTCTTATGAAAAATTTTGATAAAATTTTTCTGATAAAAAAATTTTGATAAAATTTTTCGTATCGAAAGATTTTGGTGAAAATTTTCGTATAGAAAAATTTTAATGAAATTTTTTTTATAAAAAAATTTTGACGAAATTTTTCCTACAGAAAAATTTGAAATTTTTCAGATAGAAAAATTTTATGAAATTTTTTTTATTGAATAATTTTGATGAAATTTTTCTTATAGAAAAATTTTGATGAAACTTTTCTTAAACAAAAATTTTGATTAAATTTTTCTTATAAAAAAATGTTGATCAAACTTTTCTTATAGAAAAATTTTGATGAAATTTTTCCTATAGAAAAATTTTGACAAAATTTATCTTATAGAAAAATTTTGACAAAATTTTTCTTATAGAAAAATTTTGAGGACATTTTTCTAGAAATTTCAAAAAATTTTCTTATGAAAAAATTTTGATGAAAATTTTTCTTATAAAAAAAGTTTGATACAATTTTTTCTACAGAAAAATTGTTGATGAAATTTTTCCTGTAGAAAAATTTTGATGAAATTTTTCCTGTAGAAAAATTTTGATAACATTTTTCCTATAGAAAAGAGTTTTATTATAAAAAAAATTTGATGAAGTTTTTTTTATAAAAAAATGTTGATGAAATTTTTCTTATACAAAAATTTTAAAAAAATTTGTATTTAGAAAAATTTTAATGTTAAATATTTCCTACAGAAAAATGTTGATGAAGTTTTGCATTCAGAAAAATTTTTATGAAATTATTTATAGAAAAAAATTTTATGAAATTTTTCTTAAAGAAAATTTTTGATTAGATTTTTCTTAAAGAAAAATTTTGATGAAATGTTTCTTATAGAAAAATTTTGATAAAATTTTTCTTAAAGAAAAATTTTGATGGAATTTGTCTTAAAGAAAAATGTTGATGAAATTTTTCTTATCGAAAAATTTTGATGAAATTTTTTTTATAGAAAAATTTTGATGAAATTTTTCTTATAGAAAAATTTTGATGAAATTTTTCTTAAAGAAAAATTTTGATGAAATTTTTCTTAAAGAAAAATTTTGATGAAATTTTTCTTAAAGAAAAATTTTGATGAAATTTTTCTTATAGAATAATGTTGATAAAATTTTTCTTATCAAAAATTTTTGATAAAATTTTTCTTAAAGAAAAATTTTCATTAAATTTTTCCTATAGAAAATTTTTTAACAAATTGTTCTTATAGCAAAATGTTTAAAAAAATTAATAATTTTGAACTAATGTTTTTTGATAAAAAAATTTTGATAAAATTTTTCTGATAGAAAAATTTGATAAAATTTTTTTTTATAGAAAAATTTAGATTACATTTTTTTATAGAAAAATTTTGAAGAAAGTTTTCTTTTAGAAAAATTATAATAAAATTTTTGTAATAGAAAAATTTTGAAGAAATTTTTCTTATAGAAAAATTGTAATGAAATTTTTCCTGCAGAAAAATTTTTCTTATAGAGAAATGTTTAAAAAATGAAAAGTTTTGAAGACATTTTTCTTATTGAAAAATTTTGATGAAATTTTTCTTATAGAAAAATTTTGACGAAATTTTTCTTCTAGAAAAACTTTGATGAAATTTTTCAGATAGAAAAATTTTATGAAATTTTTTTTATTGAATAATTTTGATGAAATTTTTCTTATTGAAAAATTTTGATGAAATTTTTCTTATAGAAAAATTTTGACGAAATTTTTCTTATAGAAATATTTTGATGAAATTTTTCCTATAGAAAAATTTTGATAAAATTTTTCTTATAGAAAAATTTTAATTAAATTTTTCTTATAAAAAAATTTTATGAAATTTTTCTTATAGAAAAATTTTATGAAATTTTTTTTATATTTTAATGAAATTTTTCTTATAAAAAAATTTTTGATGAAATTTTTCTTATAAAAAAATATTGATGAAATTTTTCTTATAAAAAAATTTTTGATGAAATTGTTCTTAAAGAAAAAGTTTGATGAAATTGTTCTTAAAGAAAAAGTTTGATGAAATTTTTCTTAAAGAAAAATTTTGATGAAATTTTTCTTAAAGAAAAATTTTGATGAAATTTTTCTTATAGAAAAATTTTGGTGAAAGTTTTCTTATAAAATAATTTGGATGACATTTTTTTTATAGAAAAATTTTGATGAAATTTTTCTTATAAAAAAAATTTTTGATGAAATTTTTCATAAAGAAAAATTTTGATGAAATTTTTCTTATAGAAAAATTTTTATGAACTTTTTCTTATAAAAAATCTTTATGAAATTTTTTTTTTTTAAATTTTGATAAAATGTTGACCAGTGTAATAAAAATCTATATATATATTTTAAAAGTCTTTGCCGACTATTAATAACAAACTCCTTCCATATATAATTGTGGTTCATATTCTTATTTTAATTACAAAATATTTTCGTTTTGAAAGTAATATTAAAAAATTCCTAAAATATAGGAAAAATAGTTAAGTTTTTCTTAGTGATTCCTTGAACACTCATTCTTTCTTTTTGCGTATATGATATTCTCAAACCAAAAAATTTTTCAGGCCATAAAAGTTTATTGGCAAAATTTCAAATGATATTCTGTATTTTTTTATTTTGTCTTGTTCATTATAATTATCTTCATTATCGTCATCATCTTTGATATTATCATTCTTCTTCTCGACATTATAAAAATAATAATAATAATGATAGGACATTATTAAGTATAATAAAACCAATTTACTTTTAGTTTTATACTTGTTGCATGAGTTCTTCTCATTATATTTATTATAGAAACCAGGGTTCGAAAAAAAACAGTACCTTATTTTATTGTACTGAACTTGTGCACACAAAAAGTTATTTTTTTTAACGTACCTAACTAAGTCTGAAACAAAGTTAAGAACGATACCTTATAAAAAAATAAAAACGATACCTTATAATAACTTACTTTTCTTAAGTATTTTAGAGTATTTTTGTGAGTTCTAAGAGTTTGTTAAAGTACTCAACAAAGTACGTTATAGTACTTAAAGAAGTACTTCGTGAAAGTTCGTTATGATAAGGGTTGTGTATTTTAACAGGTACTCCTAAATGTTAAGGTACCTATACTTAAATTGAACACTTTTTTACGTATGTGACTATGTACCGAACTTCTCTAAGTACAGTACGGTACTTTATAATACAGTACTTTAGAGTACTTTTTCGAACCTTGTTAGAAACAGAAGATGAGATGAAACGATACGATATCGTATGAGTTGAGTTGAGTTTAAGGAAAAACACTTTGGGTTATTTTTGAGCAGAATATCAAGAAAGAACATACTAGAGTTATGTCTACTGAATTGTTAACAAGTTCGTAAATAACTTTTATAGTAGAGTTAAAAAAACAAAAAATGGCAAAAAATTCCAAAGGTTGGGTTAGGCTTTCAACAAGAATGTTGGGGAGTTGTTGGTATAGAAGGCGTAAAGGCAGATATAGAGGCAGTTTATAAAATAAATGAAACCAGTAGTTATATGTAGATATACTATAGACACAATGAAGAGATCTCAAGAAGATGGAGAAGAAAATAAAAAATTATGCAAATATGTGAATTCACTTGTAAAATTTTTGTAAATACACCCACTCATAGAGCTACCAAAAAAGCAGCCTTATAAACTATAGACTATACACACATATATACAAATACAACCATATACTTTCAGTTTAAACTAAAAAGGATATTCGTTACAGAGTGGAAGTAAAACATGGCCTAGAAATTTGTTGTTACAATAACAAGAGCCAAAGGGAAACGCATTCAAAGCTATTTATTTTATTCTGCAAAGAAAGAAATAATAGATTCTGCTGCCTATATTCTTTAATATTAAAAGGATATTTTTCTCGAAACGTATTGTTTTGGAGGTAGTTCCTTATGTTGGTGGGCGTTTTAGTTATTACCAGATAATAAACATTACATTATTTTGTTGTTTATAATACGAGTTTGCTTTTATCTTGTATAAGTAATATCAAATTCTGAAAATTCGTTTGCATGATGACACTCGATAAAAGTTTGGGAATTTTACAAGAAAGGTTAAAGGTTCCGTTAGCTAAATCGTATTTAATGTGAATTAAATTGTTAAAATGGAGCAATAGAAATTTTAAGAGAATTTAGAATAAGTTTTAGTACCATTTATTTTCAGGAATAATTAAAAAAATTTTAATTTGAAAAATTTTCTATATTAAATTTTTCGAAACAAAAAAATTTTCTACAGAAAATTTTTTTACATAAAAAATTTTCTATAGAAAATTTTTCGATATAAAAAATTTTCTATAGAAAATTTTTGGTTTTCAAAAATCTTTCAATAGAAAACTTTTCGTTTTCAAAAATTTTTCTATGGAAAACTTTTCGATATCAAAATCTACCTAGAGAAAATTTTTCTATACAAAAATTTTTATATAGAATATTTTCGATATAAAAATTTTTAAATAAAAAAATTTTCGATATAAAAATTTTTCTATAGAAAAGGTTTTGATATAAAAATGTTTCTGTAGAAAATTTTTTGATTTCAAAATTTTTCTTTAGAAAATTTCTCGGTGTAAAAATTTTTCTATAAAAATTTTTCTATTTTTTATATCGAAAAATTTTCCATAAAAAAATTTTTATATCGAAAAATTTTCCATAGAAAAATTTTTATATCGAAAAATTTTCCATAGAAAAATTTTTATATCGAAAAATTTTTCTTTAGGAAATTTTTCGGTGTAAAAATTTTTCTATTTTTATATCGAAAAATTTTCCATAGAAACATTTTTATATCGAAAAATTTTCCATAGAAAAATTTTTATATCGAAAAATTTTCCATAGAAAAATTTTTATTTCGAAAAATTTTCCATAGAAAAATTTTTATATCGAAAAATTTTCTATAGAAACATTTTCCATAGAAAAATTTTTATATCGAAAAATTTTCTAAAGAAAAATGTTTATATCGAAAAATTTTCTATAGAAAAATGTTTATATCGAAAAATTTTCTATAGAAAAATTTTTATATCGAAAAATTTTCTATAGAAAAATTTTTATATCGAAAATTTTTCGATAGAAAAATTTTTATATCTAAAAATTTCCAAAAGAAAAATTTTCAAAAAAATAATTTGATATCAAAAAATTTTCTATAGAAAAATTTTTATATCAAAAAATATTTTGAACACAAAATATTTTCTTTAGAAAATTGTTCGATATAAAAATGTTTAATTAAAGAGTTTTACTGTAGTGTATTGCACTAAGATCCCAATTCATTACAATTATTTATTATTGTAATTAGCAAAAATTTTTTTAAGAAAATTTTTCGATATTAAAATTTTTCGATAAAAAAACTTTGCAATAGAAAATTTTTCGATAAAAAAATTTTTTAAGAACATTTTTCGATAAAAAATTTTTTCTAAGAAAATTTTATGAAAAATTTTTCTATAGAAAATTTTTCGATATAAAAGTTTTTATATCGAAAAATTTTGTAAAGAAAATTTTTTGTTTTCAAAATATTTTTTGATATAAAAATTTTTCTATAGAAAATTTTTTGATATATATATATATATATACATATATATATATATATATATATATATATATATATATATATATATATATATATATATATATATATAATATATATACATATATATATATATATATATATATATGTTATATTGAGGGACAAAATAAATAAAAAAAAAAAATTTCGTTTTTCGTTATTAAAAATTTTTCTATACAAAATGTTTTGTTATTAACAATTTTTCTATGGAACATTTGTCATTATCAAAAATGTTTCTATAGAATATTTTTCGTTATCAAAAATGTTTATGTAGAAAATTTTATGTTTTTAAAAATTTTTCAATAGAAGAATTTTCTGTTTTAAAAAAATGTTTTAAAGAAAATTTTTCGACATAAAAATTTTTCTATAGAAAATTTTTATTATCAAAAATTTTTCTATAGAAAATTTTTTTCGTTATCAAAAATTTTTCGATATAAAAATTTTTTCTATGGAATATTTTTTGATATAAAAATTTTGCTTTAAAATATTTTTTGATATACAAATTTTTCTTTAGAAAACTTTTCAATATAAAACTTTTTCTATAGAAAATTTTTCAATATAAGAATTTTATCATAGAAATTTTTCGATAGATAAATTTTTCGATATAAAAATTTTTCTATAAAAATTTTTTCTATAGAAAAATTTTATCAAAAATTTTAGTCAAAGTTTTCTATAGAAAATTTTTTGGGAAGGAAAAATTTTCTATACAAAATTTTTCTATAAAAATTTTTTCTATAGAAAAATTTTATCAAAAATTTTCTATAAAAAAATTTAATAAAAAATTCCTTTAGAAAATTTTTTGGGAAGGAAAAATTTTCTATAGAAAATTTTTCGTTAACAAAAATTTTTCTATAGAAAATTTTTCGTTATCAAAACTTTTTCTAGAGAAAATTTTTCGTTATTCTTATGACTTTTATACAACTTTCTATAGGAAACTGTTAAATTTGAACAATATGTCATAAAAAAAAAACTGTTATACCCGAACAACATTGTATAGAAAACTGTTATTGAACGGTTTTTCTTGTAACTTCTATAAAGAAGCACTTTCAAAGGCATTGAATAAATTTCTTATTACAAAAATAGATGGAATTTATGATTGTTCCAGATACAAGTATGTGGATCAAACTCAAATTTACTTACATATTTATTGAAATACGAAATTCCATTGTCAAATTTATTGTTATAATTAAATTCTTACTTCTTTGTATTTTACATTCAAAATGTTTGTGTAAGCAGTAAATTCTTCTTGTTTTCTGCGTAAAGACATTCATAACAATTTTACGTTGAAAATTTTACAGTAAAATTCTAATTAAAAAATTTAAATGTAAAAAAATGGAAAAATCTAAAAATATATATTTTTTAATGAAATTTTCTGTTGAGGAAATAAAAACAAAAGGAGCCAAATAAACAAAATATTAACAATAAAAAAATAACAACAAAATGTTTAAATTTGCATTAAAGCATTTGATAAGGCGAGATACAGTGTAGCAAGAGGAGGAATAAAGTCAGAAATCCAAATTATAAAAAAACTGTCCTCATTGAAGAAATTTCTATGGAAAATTTTCTATAGAAAACTCTTACCATTGAAGAATTTTCTATAGAAAACTCTTCCCATTCAAGAATTTTCTATAGAAAACTCTTCCCATTCAAGAATTTTCTATAGAAAACTCTTCCCATTGAAGAATTTTCTATAGAAAACTCTTCCCATTCAAGAATTTTCTATAGAAAACTCTTCCCATTGAAGAATTTTCTATAAAAAACTCTTCCCATTGAAGCATTTTCTTTGAAAACTCTTCCCATTGAAGAATTTTCTATAGAAAACTCTTCCCATTGAAGAATTTTCTATAGAAAACTCTTCCCATTGAAGAATTTTCTATAGAAAACCCTTCCCATTGAAGAATTTTCTATAGAAAACTCTTCCCATTGAAGAATTTTCTATAGAAAACTCTTTCCATTGAAGAATTTTCTATGGAAAACTCTTCCCATTGAAGAATTTTCTATAGAAAACTCTTCCCATTGAAGAATTTTCTATAGAAAACTCTTCCCATTGAAGAATTTTCTATAGAAGACACTTCCAATTCAAGCATTTTTTTATAGAAAACTCTTCTTATTAAAGAATTTTTATTTACTTATTATACGAAATATCAACACTGTGCAACACCAGGACACCAAACAAAAACAGACATAAATAAAATGTCGTTGTCAGGACATTTCGGAGGCAAATTAAGCAGCTTATTTTCATGCAAGAAAAACACAAGAAAAATATGTACGTATGTTTGTGTTAACAACACATACATATGAAAACGTATTTATGTACAAATGTGTAGGTGTATGAAAAAATCTTAAAAAATAATTATTCCGGTTTGTTGGTTTATTGTCTTCTGAGCGATGGGTAGGAATGTTCGTGAATTAAAAACGAAAACTTTTACAAAACAATTTTTAAGTACAATCAAATCTCGAGCAGATGCATTAAATCTTGTTAATGAGATAATAAACCAAGAAATAGGAATCAGTGAACAAGAACTGAAAGAAAATATTTAAATTTTTTTTTACAGAATGTACATAAATATTTAATTATATTTTATAACAAAATTTGAGCCTGAAATATTTTTAAAAATTAAAAATTAATTAAAATCTATTATTACACTTAAGAAAAAATTTCTGGAAAAAGGTAGGATTCAAAATATCTGAGCTTCTTAATATTTAATAATAAAGATTAATTCTCGTGGGTCCTCTCCTATATAACCTCAACATTTCTTAAATTTATTTTCGTTGGTAATTTTAAAGTTTATTTTTACTTTTACTCTGATTATTATGAATTTTTGTAGTTTTATTTTCCTTTAGCTCTGGCAGCAAATGGTTGCGAAATATAGGTAAAATGTTCATGTACGAGTATATGATAAAATTCTTGAGCTTAAAAAAATAAAATTTTTAAAATCATACGCACGAGTTGCAAACAAAAACAAAAACAGCTGAAAGGAATAAATTACTTTAAGCAACACGAGCCAACCAACGAAAGGAGTTGAATTCAGAATTTTAATAAAAACTGTTGGTAGGATACAAATTCAAAATAATTTTTAACGACTCTTTAATAGTTTTTTTTAAAATTACATATTTGTATTCTACATTCCAATAAGTGGAAGGTTATAAAATCTGTTCTTGTAAAACATCAAAATATTGGACTGACATCTAACTTTTAGTGTGCAAATTGACTCAGATTCACTTCCTGAATCGTTTTAGCTATAGCTGTCCGTCCGTCCATAGTAAATCAAAAAATTTCTTTTAAAATTCCTAAAATCTTGCATACAAATTTTCTGTTAATATGTAATTTTAACAAAATTTAAAAATTTTCTAAAAACACTGTTATAATCGAACCAATTTCTATAGAAAACTGTTTTAATCGAACAATTTTCTAAAGGAAACTGTTATAATCGACCAACGTTCTATAGAAAACTTCTATAATCGAATTAATTTCGATGGAAAACGGTTATACTCGAAAAATTTTCTATCGAAAACTGTTATAATAGAGCAACTTTCTAAAGAAAACTGCTATAATCGAACACATTTCTATAGAAAACTGTTATAAACAAACAAACTTCAATAGAAAAGTGTTATAATCGTATAACTTTCTATCGAAAACTGTTATAATCGAGCAATTATCTATAGAAAACTGTTATAATCGAACAAATTTCTACAGAAAACTGTTATAATCAATAGAAAATTGTTATAATCGAACAAATTTCTCTATAAAATTGTTATAATCGAACAAATTTCTATAGAAAACTGTTTTAAACTAACAATTTTCTATCGAAAACTGTTATAATCGAGCATTTTTCTATAGAAAACTGTTATAATTGAACAATTTTCTATCAAAAACTGTTATAAACGAACAAATTTCTATAGAAAACTGTTATAATCGAACAATTTTCTTTTGAAAACTGTTATAAAAGAACTAGTTTCTACAGAAACTATTATAATAGAATAATTTTCTATCAAGAACTCTTATAATCGAGTAATTTTCTATAATCGAACACATTTCTGTAGAAAACTGTTATACTCTAACAATTTTCTATAGAAAACTGTTATAAACAAACAAATTTAAATAGAAAACTGTTATAATCGAGCAATTTTCTATAGAAAACAAACAAATTTTTATAGAAAACTGTTATAACAATTTTATATAGAAATTTGTTCGATTATAACAATTTTCAATAGAATATTGTTATAATCGAACAAATTTCTATATAGAATTGTTATAATCGAAAAAATTTCTATAGAAAACTGTTATAAACTAACACTTTTCTATCGAAAACTGCTTTAATCGAACAATTTTCTATAAAAAAACTATTATAATAGACAAATTACTAAAGAAAACTGTTATAAACAAACAATTTTCTATAGAAAACAGTTCTCCTTCTGCTATCCTTGACTCCCAGTGTAGCATAGGGCCCCAAGAGCCTCAAACTGTTATAATCAAACAAATGTCTATAGGAAACTGTTAAAATCGAACAATCTTGTATTTAAAATTAATAAAAAATTTAAATACAAGATTTTTAAAACAGATAAGTTTTCCAAAAAAATCTGTTATAATCGATTAATTTTCTATGGAAAACTGTTATAATCGAACAAATTTCTATAAAGAAACAATGTATTTTAAATGAAAATTTTCTATAGAAACCTGTTAAAATCTCCTTTAAAAGGAAACTGTGATAATCGAAAATTTTTCCAAAAAAAAACTATTATAACAGTTTCTTTTTCTACAGAAAACTATTATAATCGAACAATTTTCTATCGAAAACTCTTATGATGGAACAATTTTTTATGCAAAATTATTATATCATATAAATTTCCTATAGGAAACTATTGTAATCGATAAATTTTCCATAGAAAACTGTTATAATAGAACAATTTTATAAGGAAAACTATTATAATCGAACATTTTCTATTAAACAAAAACATTGTTTTATAATCGAATAATTTTCTAGAGAAAACTTTTATAATAAAAAAATTTTCTAAACATAAACTGACAATCGAAAATTTTTTTATAAAAAAACTGTTATAATAGATAAATATTCTTAAAAAAACTGTTTAAATCGAACAATATAACAGAACAATTTGCTATAGAAAACTGTTATAATCAATTAATAAAATTTCTATAGAAAACTATCATAATCGAACAATTTTCTATGGAAAACTATTATAATCTTTGTTTAGAAAAATATTAAAACCGCACAATTTTCAACAAAGAAAAACTGTTAAAATTCATAAATTTTCTATAAAAAAAACACGTTATAAAAGAACAATTTTCTATTGAAAACTCTTATTATCGATCAATTATCTTTTTGAAAAACTGTTATAATCGAACAATTTTCCTAAAAAATGAATCTGCCTTATTATTCGCAGATTCATTTTCCCATATTCCGCACATGTCTCAAAGTATTTAAAATTTTCAAACAGACAAATGCTGTCAAAATGTTATTATTTCCCGCTTTCTTAACTCTCGCTTACACTTGGTTAGTTCTCCTGTTGCTTGTTATCATCTCATTCTCTTAAATATTCCATGAAATGTCATTATTTTCATTTAATGTTAAAAATTTTCTTCAAACGAGTCCCGTATGTTGAGCATTTATATGTCTTTACGTACATTTATTTTAAAATTATAATATTCGGTTTATTTTATTTATTTTGCATAAAAAGAGTAACAAGTCTTCATATCTAAATAAATAAAGACATTCTACTCATACATTAACATAAACATAAATACAGAGTGAAAAAAACATTTGAAACGTTGGGTAGAATTGTCAGATTTATATTATTTTTTTTACATGACATTGACTTTCATTTGCAGGAATGTATTCGCTGGCTGGTGGATATGTTCACATGAGCTCTCAATGTTATTTTGTTACGTACAATTTTAACCAGTACTTTAAATACAGCCTTGCAATTGTGAGAACCTTCACAGACGAAATTATACAACAGCATTAGGGTGGTACCCACCTTACGCTTAAAGTTTTAAAATTTCGAAAATTTTCCAAAAGAAAGCTTTATTCATTTGTTATTAATTCATGATATAACTTCTAAACCGAAACGGAAGTTCATTTTTAAAAATAAGTTTAAATTTTGATTCCCACCTTTTGGTTAACGTTTTTTTGGTATATCTCTATGGAAAAGCTTATTTTTGTTAAAAATTCCAAGGTATTATTTGAGGATGTAGAATTTGCTGTTAAATATTAAAATTACTAACATTTTTTCACCCAGACACAGATAAAAAACATATATGTAAATACCTTCACATACATAAATAAATACGCATTTGTTTGTATATATAATATAAAATGGAAAAGGGAGAGAAAAAAACTTCAATATTTATTGTATAATTTAAGCAATTATGTTGGAATTTTTCATTTAATTTATTAAATACCAAATAAAATATTTATATATTTAAATGGGGAAACAGCGTGAGTGATAGAGGGAGAAAACAGGAAATTAATTGTTAAAAAAATGTGAAAAGAAAGTTTTAAGGAAATTAAATAAGAATGAAAACTGTTAAAAGGGTTTTGTGTACCAAGGATTTTTTATAGAAAATATATTAAGTATAATAGTTTTAAATATAATTATTTTTGAGTTTAACAGTTTTCTATAGAAAACACCTCGATTATAAAAGTTTTCTATTGACAATTTTTCGATTATAACAGTTTTCTAAAGAACTTTTTTTATTATTATTATATATTTATTTCTACAGAATTTTTTTTTTTGATCATACAAAAGTGTTCGGTTATTAAAGTTTTCTAAAAAAAATGTTCGATTATAACAGTTTTCTATAGAAAATTGTTCGATTATAACAGTTTTCTAAGCAAAAATTTTCAATTATAACAGTTTTCTATAAAAAGTTGTTTGCTTATAATAACTTTATACAGAAAAATGTTCGATTATAACAGTTTCTATACAAATTTTTTTCAATTATAACAATTTTCTTTAAAAAGTTGTTCACTTATAACAAATTTCTACAGAAAATTGTTCGATTATAACAGTTTGCTATACAAAATTATTCGATTATAACAGTTTATAGAAAATTGTTTAATTATTATAGTTATAGTATTTTCCATAGAAATTCGTTGGATAATAAAATTTTTCCACAGAAAATTGTAATATTAAACAGCTTTCAAAAGACATTTGCTTGATTATAACAGTTTTCTACAGAAAATGCTTTGATTATTAAAGTTTTTTTTTTTTATAGAAAATTGTAGGATTTTGGCAATTTTTCCAAAAAATTGATCGATTATAACAGTTTTCTATAGAAACTTGTTCTATTATAACGGTCTTATGTAGAAAATACTTCGGTTATAACAGTTTTCTATTAAACATTTTTCGATTATAACAGTTTTCTGGAGAATTTTGTTTGCTTATGAAAGTTTTCTACGGAAAATCTTTCGACTATAACAGTCTTCCTTAAAAAATTGTTGGATTTTATAGATTTCTTTAGAAAATTATTCAATTATAACAGTTTTATTGTTCGATTATAACAATTTTTATGGAAAATTATTTAATAATAACAGTTTCCTATAGAAAATTGTTAAGGTATAACAGTTTTCTATAGAAACTAGTTTGATTATAACAATTTTTTATACAAAATTGTTTTATTATTTTAGTTTTCTATAGAAAATTGTCCGAGTGTTACAATTAACTATAAAAAACTGGCTGTAACTAGTTTTTATAGAAAATTCTTGGATTTTAACAGTTTTCAATAGAAAATTGTTCGATTGTAACAGTTTTCTACAGAAAACTGTTCGATTATTGCAGTTTACTATAGAAAATTGTTCGATTTTAATAGTTTTGTATAGAAGATTGTTCGAGTTTGATAGTTTTCAATAGGAAATTGTTGGATTATAAAAGTTTTCTATAGAAAATTGCTCAATTATTACAGTTTTCTATAAAAAATTGTTTAATTATAATAGTTTTCTATAGAAAATTGTTCAATTGTAAAAGTATTTTATAAAAAATTGTTCAATTGTAACATATTTTGTGGAAAATTGTTCGATTATAAAAGTTCTCTAAAGAAAATATTTCGATTATAACAGTTTTCTATTGAAAATTGTTCGATAATAACAGTTTTCTATAAAAAATGTTCGATAATGACAGTTTTCTATAAAAAAAATTGTTTAATTATAAGAGTTTTCTATTAAAAATTGTTCGTTTATAACAATTTTCTATAGAAAATTGTTCGATTAGAACAGTTTTCTACAGAAAATTGTTCAATTATAACAGTTTTCTATAGAAAATTGTTCAATTATAACAGTTTTCTATTGAAAATTGTTCAATTATAAAAGTTTTCTAAAGAAAATTGTTCAATTGTAACAAATTTTGTGAAAAATTGTTCGATTACAGAAAATTATTTTATAGAAAATTATTCGATTATAAAAGTTTTTTATAGAAAATTGTTTTATTATAACAGTTCGCTATATAAAATTGTTTGATTATAACAATTTTGTATAAAAATTCTTTGATAATACCAATTTAAAAAAAAAATATTGTTTTATTATAACAGTTTTCAAAAGAAATTTGTTTGATTATAACATTTTTCTAAAGAAAATTCTTTGATTGTTACAGTTTCCTATACAAAATTATTTAATATTACAATTTTTCATAGAAAATTGTTCATTTATAACTGTTTTCTATGGAAAATTATTCAGTTATAAAAGGTTTCTATAGAAAATTTTTAGATTTAAAAATTTTCTATTGCGAATTGTTCGATTACAACAGTTTTATATAGAAATTGTTCGATTATAACAGTTTTTTATAGAAATTTGTTCGATTGTAATAGTATTCTATTAGAATTGTCGAATTATAACAGGTCTTTTATAGAAAATTCGTCTATTATAACAGTTTTCAATGGAAATTTCTTTGATTATAACAGTTTGTTATAAAAAATTTTTCGGTTAAAAAATATTTTCCCTTTCTTAAGAAATAAATTGTTAGATTATAAAAATAATTTTATTAATGACAGTTTTATTTATAAGATTCTAAAATTTTGAACGAATTTTAAAGTTATTCAGATTTTTGCTTTTTTTATTAACTTTCTATAAATATTTAAGTCACTAAACACAAAACTCAAACTAAAAACAATATATCGAACACATTAGTGTCAAAAAGACTTTATTATCTCCAACTTTTATTTACTTTTGAAACTTGTCAAAAAAGGTTTTTGTGGTTCAAAGGAAATCAAGAAAAAGTTGTTCCTTTTTCCAGCGAAATTCAAACAAAAATAAAAAATAAAAAACTTAAATGAACTGACAAAAACTGATTATCGAATACTCGAGAGAGATTTTTGTCAAAGCAAATTTTCAAACCCGGACTTTAGCAACAATTTAACAAAATGATGAGAAAAACAAAGAAAAACTAAAAAAAAACCAAATCAATACCTAAAAATATTGAAACATAAAAACTAAAATAAATATTTATAAAATTGCCTCGTAACTAATATATTTTTAATGTGAAAATGTTGGCTTTTTTCTGTTATATTTCCAGCTTAAATAACCGGCGGCTATAAATCACAACGGAAAGCCATTAAAATGGTCTCTTACACACAAACACACAAAAACTGCAATAAAGGTAAATCAAACTCACACACCCACTCCATTTCACAGTCAGTGTATGTGTATAAATATTTGCTTATGTAAATGTAGAGTATTGATAACCTAAAAATGGTTTCTTTTTGAAGGAACCATAGGAAGAGTTGTTTGGCTATAGATAGAATTTGTTTATTGGAATATGAATGCGAATATTTGTTTGACCTGACCCCCTGAGGAAATGAAATAAATCTTAAAAAGTTAATTTATCTAGAGTTTTAAATTGGAAATATGTTTCTTTTGTGAAAGATGTCAAAGGAAAACTTATTTTAGAATTATGAGTAACGTAGGACAGTGCCAATTTTAAAGACATAATTAGGGGGGATATTATAATTCTAATAGAATTTATGAGTGACATTAAGGAACGTTATTTAAATTGCGATTTAAGGACAGTAGCAAATGTTACCTGGGGATACATAATAAATTTTTTAAATTGGTATAAAAAAAATCAGTAATTACTTTGATGTTTACTTTTCAATAGAAAATATTTCAATTATAACAGTTTTCGTGAAAATTGTGTAATAATACTAGTTCTTTACAAAATGTTGTTCGATTAAAATATATGTTTCATGGAAAATTTTATTTTAACAATTTTCTATAAAAAAAATGTTTAATATAACAGTACTCTATAGAAAATCGTAAGAGTATAACAGTTTTTTTTAGAAAATTGTTCAATTATAACAGTTCTCCATAAAAATTTTTTTAATTATAACATTTTTTTTATAGATACTTTTTAAAATATAACAGTTTTAGTATAATAGTTTTCTATATTCGATTGTAGCAGATTTTTGTTAAAAACTGCTCAATTATAACAGTTTTCTATAGAAAATTATTCAATTATAACACTTTTGTATAGAAATATAAGTTAAATTACGATATTTTTCTATAAAAAATTGGTCAGATATAAACGAAAAAAAAAAATCAGTTTTCTATGTTTTCTATGCTTCTAATTATAACAGATTTCTACAGATAATTGTTCCATTATAACAGTTTTAGAAAATTTTTAGATTATAACAGTTTTTGTCGAAAAATTTTAAAATATAACAGTTTTTTATAGAATAATTTTCAATTATCGATAACTTTTGTAAAGAAAAGTCAAGTTATCGATAACTTTTCTATGGAAAAGTCAACTTATCGATAACTTTTCTATAGAAAAGTCAAGTTATTGATAACTTTTGTATAGATAACTTTTCAATAGAAAAGTCAAGTTATCGATATTTTATCTATAGAAAAGTCAAATTATCGATAATTTTTCTATAGAAAAGTCAAGTTATCGATAACTTTTCTATAGAAAAGTCAAGTTATTCATAACTTTCCTATAGAAAAGCCAAGTTATCGATAACTTTTCCATAAAAAAGTCAAGTAATTGATAACTTTTGTATAGAAAAGTCAAGCTAACGATAACTTTTCAATAGAAAAGTCAAGTTATTGATAACTTTCCTATAGAAAAGCCAAGTTATCGATAACTTTTCGATTGAAAAGTCAAGTTATCGATAACTTTTCTATAGAAAAGTCAAGTTATCGATAACTTTTCTATGGAAAAGTCAAGTTATCGATAACTTTTCTATGGAAAAGTCAAGTTATCGATAACTTTTCTATAGAAAAGTCAAGTTATCGATAACCTTTCTATAGAAAAGTCAAGTTATCGATAACTTTTCTATAGAAAAGTCAAGTTATCGATAACTTTTCTATAGAAAAGTCAAGTAATCGATAACTTTTCTGTAGAAAAATCAAGTTATCGATAACTTTTCTATAGAAAAGTCAAGTTGTCGATAACTTTTCTATAGAAAAGTCAAGTTATCGATAACTGTTTTGTAGAAAAGTCAAGTTATCGATAAATTTTCTGTAGAAAAATCAAGTTTCTATGGAAAAGTCAAGTTATCGATAACCTTTCTACAGAAAAGTCAAGTTATCGATAACTTTTCTATAGAAAAGTCAAGTTATCGATAACTTTTGTGTAGAAAAATCAAGTTATCGATAACTTTTCTGTAGAAAAATCAAGTTATCGATAACTTTTCTGTAGAAAAATCAAGCTATCGATAACTTTTCTATAGAAAAGTCAAGTTATCGATAACTTTTCTATAGAAAAGCAAAGTTGTCGATATCTTGTCCATAGAAAAACTAAGTTATCGATAACTTTTCTGTAGAAAAATCAAGCTATCGATAACTTTTCTATAGAAAAGTCAAGTTATCGATAACTTTTCTATAGAAAAGCAAAGTTGTCGATATCTTGTCCATAGAAAAACTAAGTTATCGAAAACTTTTCTAAAGAAAAGAAAAATTAAGTGTTAAAAATTTTCCATATCGGAAGATTAAGTATATGAAAATGCTTACTGGGTTATTTTCGTCTTATCATTGAGCATTCATATTTTCTGAAAAAAAAGATGATCAAATTCCTGAAAATATCTGTCAAAGACATATAAAATTTATATAAAAAAAATTCCCTACATTCACAAATAAAATATGAATGTAGTGTAAAAAAGGATAAAGATGATGACGATGGTTTTGTTGGTATTTATTTATTGTATATTTACATTCATATTTTTTTTCTTTCATTTTACATATTTACGATTTTTTTTTTGAAAATTGTGCGGTAAAGAATTTAGCCTTATCGAAAACACGAGTATTTATATTTGTATTTGTTACACATACATTCACAAAATTTGCAAATATTTATATTAATGTATGTATGTATGTGTAAGGAGTGAGCATGAATGAGTGAGTGAATGAATGTTTTGGTATATTTTAATGGTGTAATAAACATCCTCCTTCTTATTTTCATTTGATTGATGTCAATTCCTGGTTTATTGATTATTAAATGAGATGACATTGACAGTTGGCTTTGTGTTTGTATTTGTTTTTTTTTTATGCATAAACTCAATATTAAATAGGAATTTGGAGAAATATTCTTGTGATTGGTTTTTTGTTTTATTGTTCTTGTTTGTATACACATGAAATTATTTTGAATGTATGGGAATTTCCAAAGGACTTAAAGGCTTTTAAGCAAAAGACATATCTTAATAATTAGATTTTATTAGGCGATAATTTAGATGGAGTTAAGCTCCACAAAATTATAACAGCGCACTTGTAGCTGCTTCGTTGTACAATGGGTTTTGTGAAGAAGGAAACCAGAAAATTATTAATAATCAAGATAACTTTTCTTAAGAAAAGTCAAATTTGTTTAATAAAAGTAAAGCTACCGATTACTTTTCTTTATAGAACAGAAAAATATTTAAGGATTCAAAAAAATTAAAAAAAAATAACATATTAAATATCAAAAAACATCCACATCTTTAACAAAATTTTATAACATCTTTTTCATAATGAACCAAGAACTTTATGACTCAACTGTTATAATCAGTTTTTTGTGTTCCTCTTCATCAACATTGAATTTTCATTTCGTATACTGGTATTTGTAAGATTATAGTCATGTGTAGAGTTTTTTATTTTCATTCCCCAAATAGACATTTACGTGACTGAGTTCTTTTCAATGGCAATTGGATTTAATTTGTTCATTTACTTTTAGTTCTTTTTTTCTGCCTTAATTTCACCTTTTCTATTTAATTAACTAAAGAGTTTGGTGGCACCAGCATTTCGAAGAAATGAAATACATTTTTTTCCCTGCACTTTGAACTACCCATAAGAGCACTTAAATCATGGAATTGTTCATGCGGACCTGCTGCTATTTTTGGCCACATGTTAAGAAAAACGTAAGATTTTTTTTTTAGTATTACCAAATGCCATTGCCATTATCCGCAGCTGCATCCAGAGCCATTGCCGCTAATTCTATTTAAACAGTTAATTGTTCTTTCAGAGCTTTTAAGGCAGCAGCTTGTGCTGCTTTTATTATATTTTTTTGGTGGTTCGGTCCGTTCAGAGGTCATGAAAAATTACTTTTTGTGCTTTTGACATTTTCTTTTTCATGGAAAGTAGAAGAAAGTACAAGAGAAAATGGTTGAAAAAAATGTTCAAAACATTTTTTGTAAGAATTACAATAAAAAGCAAACAAAAAAAAAATTCTAATGAATTTTTACTTTATTTATTCTTTACTTAGGGTAAAAAGCTTTTTTAAAAGGGATTTTTTTTTTCGTTAGATAGTTTATAACTTGTCATATTAGAATTTAAACTATCAAAAAAGAACATTTCTATCGAAAAGTGATCGAAAACTTGACTTTTCTATCGAAAAGTTATCGATGTTGTGACTTTTCTATAGAAAAGTTCTCGATATCTTGAATTTTCTGTAGAAAAGTTATCGAAATCGTGACTATCGATAACTTTTCTATAGAAAAGTCAAGATATCGAAAACTTTTCTATAGTAAAGTCACGATAACGATAGCTTTTCTATAGAAAAGTCACGATATCGATATTTTTTCTAAAAAGTCACTATATCGAAAACTTTTCTATAGAAATTTACGATATCGATAACTTTTCTATAGAAAAGTTATCGGTTTCGTGACTTTTCTATAGAAAAGTTATTGATATCGTGACTTTTCTATAGAAAAGTTATCGATATCGTTAATTTCTATAGAAAAGTTATCGATATCGTGACTTTTTAGAAAAAAAGTCGATATCGTGACTTTTCTATAGAAAAGCTATCGATAACGTGACTTTACTATAGAAAAATTTTCGGTATCCTGACTTTTCTATAGAAAAGTTATTGATTTTGTTACTTTTCTATAGAAAGATAATTGATATCGTGAGTTTTCTATAGAAAAATAATTGATATCGTGACTTTTCTATAGAAAAGTTATCGATTTCGTAACTTTTCTCTAGAAAAGTTATCGATATCGTTACTTTTCTGTAGAAAAGTTATCGATATCGTGACTTTTCTATAGAAAAGTTATCGATATCGTGACTTTTCTATAAAAAATATCGGTTTCGTAACTTTTCCATAGAAAAGTTATTGATATCATTACTTTTCTATAGAAAAGTTACAAAATCGATAACTTTTCCATAGAAAAATAATTGATATCGTGACTTTTCTATAGAAAAATAATTGATATCGTAACTTTTCTATAGAAAAGTTATCGATATCGTAATTTTTCTATAGAAAAGTTATCGTGACTTTTCTATAGAAAAGTTACCGATATCTATAGAAAAGTCACGATAACGATGACTTTTCTATAGAAAAGTTATCGTTATCGTGACTTTTCTATAGAAAAGTTATCGATATCGTGACTTTTCTATAGAAAAGTTATCGATATCGTGACTTTTCTATAGAAAAGTTACCGATATCGTGACTTTTCTATAGAAAAGTTATCGATATCGTGACTTTTCTATAGAAAAGTTACCGATATCGTGACTTTTCTATAGAAAAGTTATCGATATCGTGACATTTCTATAGAAAAGTTATCGATATCATGACTTTTCTATAAAAAATATCGGTTTCGTAACTTTTCAATAGAAAAGTTAATGATATCATGACTTTTCTATAGAAAAGTCGATATCTTAACTTTTCTATAGAAAAGTTGTCGATATCGGGACTATTCTTTAGAAAAATTATCGATATCTTGACTTTTCTATTAAAAAGTTATCGATATCATGACTTTTCTATAGAAAAGTTATCGATATAGTGATTTTTCTATAGAAAAGTTATCGATATAATGACTATTCATAGAAAAGTTATAGATATCGTGACTTTTCTATAGAAAAGCTACCGATATCATGACTTTTCTATAGAAAAGTTATCGACATCGTGACTTTTCTATAGAAAAGTTATAGAGAATTTCACTGTTTCACAGAAAACTTATCGATATCGCCACTTTTCTATAGAAAGGTTATTGAAAAGTTGTCGATAATTTAACTTTTTCATTGTAAACTTATCGATATCATGACTTTTCTATAGAAAAGTTATCGCTATCTTTAATTTTTTTAAGAAAAGTTATTAATAAATTGTAATTGAATATTGATTTATCATCTGATTTATATCTTTTGTAAAACTTAAAATATTCCCTATTAAACCAAATGTATTATTTTTAAATAAATTAATTACACATATGGATTTATGCCTTAAGATTTGTTTCTATGTGTGTGTTTTTTTCGTACACATGTCAATATCAGTAAAACCAACATCTATAAAACCCTTTTTACAAAATCTGTTTAAGTATTAGTAAATATGTATAGGATAGTATCTACAACATAGAATCTAACTACATTCTCGTACATGCATAATAAGAGTAATATTATCAACAACATCTTTATTTTATCATGTTGTACTTAAAGTTAATTAAAATGTCAAATATCATGTATCGTTTTGTGTGAAACCCAAATTGCCAATGAAAATTTTGAATAACAATTGTTTTCTTTTCTTTTTTTTCTCCTCTATATCGTCTTTATCTTCTCCAGAATCAGTAATAGATTTTTGTTGTTACTTCGTATGAGTACAAGTATTCAAAATCTTGAAGTGCTCAGGCATAGTCTAGGAAACACCCTTTGGATAAATAAATTGTTAAATCCTCATATGGATATGGAAAACGGATTGAATATAGATGAACATGAATATGATTGTATTAGTTTATACTTTAGCGTGTGTGTGTGAATGTAAATGTAAAGATTTTTCCTTAAATTGTGTAAATAAAATTCTAACAATATGCTTTACTTTTCTTACATACATGTATACATTTTTCACATGTTTAATTCATATGACTAGGGGGAGGAAAATTCATAAAAATCAGTAGGAAAATCATATTATCCTGAAATTTAAAATTTGGAAATTGATAATTTAACAATGCCTAGACGATATACACATAAAAATATGAATATTAAAGTAATCGATATCTTTCCGCGATAACTTTATATCATAAAAAAATTAAAAAAAAAATTATAGAAAATTAAGTAATTATTAAGTTTTCTATAGATATATATAATTTTATCAATAACTTTTCTATAGAAAGTTATCCAGAACTTTTTTTTAATGAATTTAAAGTTATCTATAACTCTATTCTAGAAATTTAAAGTTTTCTATAATTTTTCTATAAAAATAGGAAGGTATATATAACTTTTCTAATAAAATAAAAAGTTAACTTTTCTAAAGAAACGTTATCGATAAAGTGACTTTGTTTAAGAAAAGTTATCGATAATGTGACCTTGCTGAAAAAAAGTTATCAAAAAAGTCACATTGCTAAGAAAAGTTATCGATAACTTGACTTTGCTAAAAAAGAAAATCAATAACGCTTTTCTAAAGAAATGTTATCAATAACTTGACTTTGCGTAAGAAAAGATTGATTTTTCTTAAGAAACATAATCGATAACTTGACTTTTCTTAAGAAAAATTATCGATAACTTAACTTTTCTTAAGAAAAGTTATCGATAACTTCACCTTGCTTAAGAAAAGTTATCGATAACTTGACCTTACTTAAGAAAAGTTATTGATTACTTGAGTTTTCTTGAGAAAAGTAATCGATTATATGATTTTTTTTAAAGGAAAATAGTCGATAACTTGACATTTCTTAAGAAAAACTATCGACTTTTCTTAAGAAAAGTTATTAATTACTTGACTTCTCCTAAGAAAAGTTATCGATAACTTAACTTTTCTAAAGAAGAGTTAATTATAATTTAACTTTTCTTATATTTCTATTGAAAAAATTGCTAAAACTTGACTTTTATAACTTTTTTTTTTAAAGAAATTTATCGAATCTTTTAAATTTTCCTAAAAAAAAGTTGTCGAAACTTGAACTTAACTTTTCTTATAAAAAATATCGATAACTTGACTTTTCTTATCAAAAGTTGTCGATAACTTGACTTTTCTTTAAAAAAGTTATCGATAACTTGACTTTTCTTATGAAGAGTTATCGATAACTTTTCTTTAGAAAAGTCAAGTTGTCGATATTTTTTTAAGAAAAATAAAGTTATCGATAACTTTTGTATAGAAAAGTCAAGTTATCGATAACTTTTGTATAGAAAAGTCAAGTTATCGATAACTTTTCTATAGAAAAGTCAAGTTATCGATAACTTTTCTATTGAAAAGTCAAGTTATCGATTACTTTTCTATTGAAAAGTCAAGTTATCGATAACTTTTCTATAGAAAAGTCAAGTTATCGATAACTTTTCTATAGAAAAGTCAAGTTATCGATAACTTTTCTATAGAAAAGTCAAGTTATCGATAACTTTTCTATAGAAAAGTCAAGTTATCGATAACTTTTCTATACAAAAGTCAAGTTATCGATAACTTTTCTATAGAAAAGTCAAGTTATCGATATCTTTTCTATAGAAAAGTCAAGTTATCGATAACTTTTCTATAGAAAAGTCAAGTTATCGATATCTTTTCTATAGAAAAGTCAAGTTTTCGATAACTTTTCTGTAGAAAAATCAAGTCATCGATAACTTTTCTATAGAAAAGTCAAGTTTTCGTTATTTTTTCTATAGAAAAGTCAAGTTATTGATGAATTTTCTATAGAAAAGTCAAGTTATTGATAAATTTCTATAGCGTAGTCAAGTTATCGATAACTTTTTTAAAAAAAGTCAAGTTATTGATAAATTTTTAAATTATCGATAATTTCTCTTTGGAAATGTCAAGTTTTTGATATTTTCTCCTTTAGAAGTTATCGATATTTTTCATTACATAAGTCTAGATATCAATATTTTTCTTTAAAGAATTCAATTTATTCTTAACATTTCTTCAAAAAATCAAAGTATTTGTAACTTTCCTTTAGAAAATTGAATATTTCTATAACTTTTTTTATTGAAAAAGAAGTCAAGTTATCGATGAAATCGAGTTATAGTTAATATTAAATTATTGAACTAACATATCCTAACCTACTCATATATTGACTTTTGCTCTGTCTTAAGTAGTACCATATGATATTCAATTAACTTCAATTGAACTCATGATTTTCCTTAGCCTGTTGCTACATCTCGAGTACTTTAGTAACATAAAATCTAAAACTAAAACATTTGAAAATCTTTTACAATTTATTTTGAAGCCACAAACAATAAACAGACTGCAACAACATTCACTTATACAACTTACAGGAAAATCTTAGAAAATTAAAAATGAAAAAACTGGATAAATAAAAAAATCTGGCAGGATTCTTTGGTAGGAACCTTGCCAAACACTTATTTAGTACGTTTTGACAACCTGTATGAAAAGAGGACCTAGCTTCTGTAGTATAAAATAATTTTATACTTTTTCTACTTAAATGAGAGTAAACGAATTTTAGTTGATGTCATGTCAAACTTATTAAATTTTAGGCAAGGACTCAACAATTGTTGCTTTGGCTTTGGGTGAAAAGCGAAGCCAAGATTGAAAGGCGTAGAGTGCTACTTTATTTACTCATTTGAAAAATAAAACATGTTTTCCTCAAAAAGAAAAAAAAAAGTGGTAGTCAGAACAAGTAGAAGTAAGTAGACGTAAGTAGAGAAGGCATTTGGAAAGAATTTCGTGTACGTGCTTGGATTTTCTAATTAAATTCATTTTGGAATGAAATTATTTCCACAACACTTTTATGCCACAAACAGCAACAAGAAAAGGGCTGGATGGAGCTGGAGAAGTATATTTAGGTATTTCATGTCTTGAGTTATTTAAACACTGGGTTCGTTTATCGTAATGTTCCGTTTCTAGTCTAGCGGTAATAGACCTTGAATTATAATCATTCTAACTAGAGTCTGTCGAGTGTTTAGCCAAAATGTTATTTTACTTTATTAAATTTAGCAGCTGCTTTTTGTAGATTTAGTAAATTTTGTAAAATTTATTTTATTAACTTGGTGCTAATTTACACAAAACCCAGACACACGAGAGTTACATACAAAATTTAAATTGTCTTGTTTAACTTTTGACACCCTAAATAAGAGACAAGGAAAAAATATTTATTTTTTTTTGTCAGAAATCTTTTTTATATTCTTGGAAGTAGATTTTTCTCATCATTGATTTTCTTGCAAGTTTAATTTTCACTTTTTTTTTTTGCTTTTATGAAAATTTTTTTATTTGAACTTTATTGTGGATTTTAGATGCACAATGACAACAAGTGACAATAGGGTAAATATACAATAAATTCTTTATTAAAGTGGGAAGGAAAATATCAATAAAAACTAAAATTGCAATAATCTAAAGGAAAGAATAAAAACTTTAAAGCAAACAAGTGGGTAAAGTAGAAACGTAAACATTATTCTGGGAAAGATGAGTAAAAATATAACTAAGATTTTGTATAGAAAAATTATCAATAACATTGACTTTCTATAGAAATTTAAGCGATAACTTAGTTTTCTATAGAAAAGTGATTTTTTTTATAGAAAACTTAACCACAACTTGACTTTTATATAGAAAAGTTAAAGTTGACTTGATTTTTCTATAGAAAAGTTATCGATAACTTGACTTTTCTATAGAAAAGTTATCGAAAACTTGATTTTTCCATAGAAAAGTTATCGATAACTTGACTTTTTTATAGAAAAGTTATCGATAACTTGACTTTTCTATAGAAAAGTTATTGATAACATGATTTTTCCTTAGAAAGGTTATCAATAACTTGACTTTTCTTTAGAAAGTTATCGATAACTTGACTTTTCTATAGAAAAGTTATCGATAACTTGACTTTTCTATAGAAAAGTTATCGATAATTTGACTTTTCTATAGAAAAGTTATCGATAACTTGACTTTTCTATAGAAAACTTATCGATAACTTGACTTTTCTATAGAAAAGTTATCGATAATTTGACTTTTTTATAGAAAAGTTATCGATAACTTGACTTTTCTATAGAAAAGTTATCGATAACTTGACTTTTCTATAGAAAAGTTATCGATAACTTGACTTTTCTATAGAAAAGTTATCGATAACTTGACTTTTCTATAGAAAAGTTATCGATAACTTGACTTTTCTATAGAAAAGTTATCGATAACTTGACTTTTCTATAGAAAAGTTATCGATAACTTGACTTTTCTATACAAAAGTTATCGATAACTTGACTTTTTTATAGAAAAGTTATCGATAACTTGACTTTTCTATAAAAAAGTTATCGATAACTTTACTTTTCTATAGAAAAGTTATCGATAACTTGATTTTTCTATAAAAAAGTTATCGTTAACATAACTTTTCTATAAAAAAGTTATCGTTAACATAACTTTTCTACAGAAAACTTATCGATAACTTGACTTGAAGTTATCGATAACTTGACTTTTCTATATAAAAGTTATCGATAACTTGACTTTTCTATAGAAAAGTTATCGTTAACATAACTTTTCTATAAAAAAGTTATAGTTAACATAACTTTTCTATAGAAAACTTATCGATAACTTGACTTTTCTATAGAAAAGTTATCGATAACTTGACTTTTCTATAGAAAAGTTATCGATAACTTGACTTTTCTATAGAAAAGTTATCGATAACTTGACTTTTCTATAGAAAAGTTATCGATAACTTGACTTTTCTATAGAAAAGTTATCGATAACTTGACTTTTCTATAGAAAAGTAATCGATAACTTGACTTTTCTATAGAAAAGTTATCGATAACTTGACTTTTCTATAGAAAAGTTATCGATAACTTGACTTTTCTATAGAAAAGTTATCGATAACTTGACTTTTCTATAGAAAAGTTATCGATAACTTGACTTTTCTATAGGAAAGTTATCGATAACTTGACTTTTCTATAGGAAAGTTATCGATAACTTGACTTTTCTATATAAAAGTTATCGATAACTTGACTCTTCTATAGAAAAGTTATCGATAACTTGACTTTTCTGTAGAAAAGTTGTCGATAACTTTGCTTTTCTATAGAAAAGTTATTATTGTGTAGGGTATCATATATTCGATTCTGATTTAACAAATGTTTGTTCTTAAAAAAAAGCTCTGCAATGATCCCCATCTTCATGAAAAATATGTATATATGTATGTCACTACATATCAGAGACATTTAAAACAATAATATGACCATAAAATTTCATTTGCCAACTGTCAGTTGTAATAATGCAAAAGTAATGAACTGAATTCCTTAAACAAAAATGCATGGGGGAATCTTTTTTTGAGCTCAACAGTAAAATCAAATAATATCGAAAGTTATGAACTAAGTAGAACTGAGCAGAACCGAGCATGCTTCACAGTTTAAATGTACTCGTAAAAAATCAACAGATATAAATGAGACAATATAAATACTGACAGGGTTTACGATGGATGACAATAAGTTTTTGGCAGCAAATACATGAATCATCATGATTTGCAATAAATTTTTGAAATGCATAGGGACATTTGTTGCATTAAAGCAAAAAGAAAGGGGTTAGTAAAAGTAAGAATGTGAGTTTTATTAATTACAAATTTTGTCTAGTTCTAGTATTTTAAATGACCTTAAATATTTGTTTTTTATTGCAAATTAAAGAATTTTATAACAAGAAATTTTTGTGGTGAATTCCTGAACCTACATAATTTACTCACTTCAACCCTTTAATAGGATGTGGTTAATATAATCAGTAGTTAAGTGAAAATAAAACGAAATAAATTTTTGCAATTCAATATTTTATTAATGAATATTAAATTAATGGCCCTAAAACATGAACTTTATTCAGGGTGACCCTTGTTATGAAAATTATTGCGACAGACGAAATAAAAAAAAAATTTAGTAAAATTTTTTCTACAAAATTTTTTTTTTTTTACAATTTTTTTATCTACAATTTTTCAAAGAAAACTTTTGATATACAGTTTTTTTAAAGAAAATTTTATATATAAACTTTTTCTATAACAAGTTTTTTATAGAAAATTTTTTATATAAAATGATTCTATAGAAAATTTTCAATATACAATTTTTCTATCTAAAATTTTCAATACAAAAATTTTCTATAGAAAATTTTCGATATAAAATTTTTCTATATAAAATTTTCGATAAAAAGTTTTCTACAGAAAATTTTCGATGTAAAATATTTTTAGAGAAAATTTTTGATATAAATTTTTTTTTTTTAATTTTTGATTTAAAATTTTTTTATAGAATGTATTCGATAAACATTATTCTTAAGAAAATTTTTGATATAAAATTTTTGAATAGAAACTTTGATATAAAATTTTTCTATATAAAACTTTTGATTAAAATAATTTTTGATTAATAAAATTTTTCTACAGAAAATTTTCGATATAACTTTTTTCTAACGAAAATTTTTGATAAAATTTGTCTACAGAAAATTTTCGATATAAAATTTTTTCTAAAGACAATTTTTGATAAAAATTATTAAAAAAATTTTGATATCAAATTTTTTTTTAGAAATTTTTTGAAAATTTTTCTATAGAAAATTTTTGAAATAAAATTTTTCTATAGAAAATTTTCGGTACAAAATTTTTATATAGAAAATTTTTCTATAAAAAAGGTTCGATATAGAATTTTTATAAATAAAATTTATTTTTAATTTGTAATAAAATTTTTCTATATAAAATTTTCGATATATTTTTATTACAAAGAAAATTTTTGATATAAAATTTTTCAATAAAAACTTAAGTATACAATTTTTCTATACATAAATAAAAATTTTACTAGAAAACTTTTGATACAAATTTTTTTTATAGAAAATTTTCAATATAAAAAATTTTTGATATAAAACTTTGCTATAGAAGATTGTATATATAACTTTATACTAAAGAAAATCTTTGATACATAATTTTTCCATAGAAACTTTGATATAAAATTTTTTTATATAAAACTTTTGACAATTTTTTTTTATATACAATTTTCCATATAACTTTTCTCTAAAAAATTTTTGATATAAAATTTTTGATAAAATTTTTTTTAAGAAAATTTTGAATACAAAATTTTTGTATAGAAAAATATTGATACAAAGTTTTCTCTAAAAAAAATTTCGATATAAAATTTTTCTACAGAAAATTTTCGATAAAAAATTTTCTATAGAAAATTTGTCAATAAAAAATTTTTGATATCAAATTTTTCTATAGAATTTTTGGAATAAAATTTTTCTTTAGAAAATTTTCGATGTAGAATTTTCATATAGAAAATTTTTCTACAGAAAATTTTTGATATAGAATTTTTATAAATAAAAATTTTACTAGAAAATTTTTGATATAAAATTTTTTACAGAAAATTTTCAATATAAAAAATTTTTGATATAAAACTTTGTTATAGAAAATTATATATATAACTTTAGACTAAACAAAATTTTTGATATAAAATTTTTAATAGAAACTTTGATATACAATTTTTGTATATAAACCTTTGGCTAAATTTGTTTTATATAAAATTGTCGATATAACATTTCTCTAAAAAATAAATTCTGATAAAATTTTTTTACAGAAAATTTTCAATACAAAATTTTTGGATAAAAAAATATTGATACAAAGTTTTTCTATAAAAAATTTTCGCTATAAAATTTTTCTACAGACAATTTTTGATAAAAAGTTTTCTATAGAAAATATGTCAATAAAAAATTTTTGATATCAAATTTTTTTTTAATTTTCTATTGAAAATTTTTTAAATAAATTTTTGTTATAAAATTTTTGAAGTAAATTTTTATATAAAATTTTTTATAGAAAATTTTTGATATAAATTTTTTTATAGAAAATTTTCGATATAAAATTTTTCTATAGAAAATTTTTGACACAGAATTTTTATATAGAAAATTTTTAATAGAAAAATTTTCTATAGAAAATTGTTGATATTAAATTTTTATAAATAAAATTTTTATTAGAAAATTTTGATATTTTGATTTTTGAATTTTTGATATAAAATTTGCTAAAAAAAATTTAAAATAAAACTTTTTTATAGAAAATTTTTGATAAATTTTTTTTTTTTTATAAAATTTTTCTATTAAAATTTTCTGTAGAAAATATTCGATATAAAATTTTTCAATAGAAAATTTTTGATATAAAATTTTTCTATAAAAATTTTCTAATATAAAATTTTTGATAAAAAATTTGTCTAAAGAATATTTTCGACAATAAACTATTCTATAGAAAATGTTCTATATTAAAAATTTCTATAGAAAATTTTTGATATTAAAATTTTCTAAAGAAAATTTTTGGTATTAAGATTTTATGTACAAAATTTTTGTAATTTATGTTTCCTTTAAAAAATGTTTGATATAAAATTTTTCTAAACATAAATTTTAATATAAAATTTTTGTATAGAAAAATTGTTGATAGAAGATGTTCAATATAAATTTTTTTATATAAAAAATTTTTAATATGAATTTTTTTTACAGAAAATGTTCGTTATAACATTTTTTATAAAAATTTTTCGAAAATTAGTGCATGTTAGCTAAAAATATGGAAAAAATCTCACAATTTCATTAAGGTTCACCCCTATAAATATTTTCGCATTTTCGTTATCCTTGTGTTGACATGCATCTTTCAGACATTTTGTACATATTTCGTTTATGTTCAAATAAATCCTGAAAACACTTGGTCGTTCATGTTTTCAACACTCTTCCTCTTCAGCTTTTCAACACACAGCCAATGGAGAAAAGTGAAATAAAAGAAAATTAATTCTAGCCCCCAAGTGTGAGCCCCCTTAGCTCACGCACAAATGAACAAAACTAATTTACCCCTCAAAAGAAAAACATGGAAGACCAATTGGTCAATTAAATCTTAATTTCCTTAGGCTTTATGTTTAGCTTATCCTAGTATATATTTCTAATTTAGTTAAATTTTGTACAATAAATAAAAATTCTAGTCCTAACTTAACCATAAGAAATGGCATGTAAATTTTTCTTGGGGTTTTTGTAAGAATCGTGTTAACAAACTGAACCTCAAAAATATAATTTTAACGCTTTTTAGTCACGTAAGTCTTGTTATTTTTCATTTGCTAAAGAAAAGGCAATCTAGCTTCTGTAATTCAAGACATTTCTCTTTAGATTTTATTATTAAATTTTATTTTTTAAATGACTGGCAAAAAAGCAGCCATTCAGGATGACTGGCGTGTTTAAGGAAAATGAAATTTTAATATAAAAATTAATGAGACAAGAGTGAACTGAGGCTAAAATGCGTTTACATACTTTAATTTACACTCTATTTTAATATACAAACTTTTGTGCTTCCAATTTCAATAATTTGTGGTATGAAATAAATTCCTATGACATTTTGAAAACTTGTTGATTTTGAGCGAAAATAAATGAATAATTTTAGATTAAAGTCAAAAGAAACATTTGCGGATTAAAAATTTCTCTACTTCAAATTCTGCATATATTTTTTAAATAAATTTTTTAGTAAAAAATATTTTTTAGGAACAAATTTAAAAAAAGAACACTAATTATAAGTCAAGGGTGATGTAGGAGATATTGGATACAAAGCATTGGAAACTTTTCTATAAAAAAACTTATCGACTTATCTATAAAAAACTTTCTATAGAAATGTTATCGATAAATTAACTTTTCAATAGAAAAGTTAATGGTAACTTGACCTTTCTATAGAAAAATGTTTGATTATAGACTTTTCTTTAAAAAAGCTTTCGATAACTTGACTTGTCTATAGAAAAGTTATCGTTAACTTGACTTTTCTATAGAAAATTTATCGATAACTCTACTTTTCTATAGAAAAGTTATCGACAACTTGACTTTTCTATAGAAAAGTTATCAATAACTTGACTTTTCTATAGAAAAGTTATCAATAACTTGACTTTTCTATAGAAAAGTTGTCGATAACTCGATTTTTCTATAGAAAAGTTTTCGAAAGCTTGACTTTTCTATAGAAAAGTTATCGATAACTAGACTTTTCTATAGAAAAGTTAACGATAAATTCACTTTTGTATAGAAAAGTTATCGATAACTTTACTTTTGTATAGAAAAGCTATCGATAACTTGACTTTTGTATAGAAAAGTTATCGATAACTTGACTTTTCAATAGAAAAGTTGTCGATAACTTGACTTTTTTATAGAAAAATTGTCGATAACTTGACTTTTTTATAGAAAAGTTATGGATAACTTGACTTTTCTATAAAAAAGTTATCGATAACTTGACTTTTTTATAGAAAAATTATCGATATCTTGACTTTCTGTAGAAAAGTTATCGATAACTTGACTTTTCTATAGAAAAGTTATCGATAACTTGACTTTTCAATAGAAAAGTTATCGATAACGTGACTTTTCTACAGAAAAGTTATCGATAACTTGAATTTTCTATAGAAAAGTTATCGATAACTTGACTTTTCAATAGAAAAGTTGTCGATAACTTGACTTTTTTATAGAAAAATTATCGATATCTTGACTTTCTGCAGAAAAGTTATCGATAACTTGACTTTTCTATAGAAAAGTTATCGATAACTTGACTTTTCTATAGAAAAGTTATCGATAACTAGACTTTTCTATAGAAAAGTTAACGATAAATTCACTTTTGTATAGAAAAGTTATCGATAACTTTACTTTTGTATAGAAAAGCTATCGATAACTTGACTTTTGTATAGAAAAGTTATCGATAACTTGACTTTTCAATAGAAAAGTTGTCGATAACTTGACTTTTTTATAGAAAAATTGTCGATAACTTGACTTTTTTATAGAAAAGTTATGGATAACTTGACTTTTCTATAAAAAAGTTATCGATAACTTGACTTTTTTATAGAAAATTATCGATATCTTGACTTTCTGTAGAAAAGTTATCGATAACTTGACTTTTCTATAGAAAAGTTATCGATAACTTGACTTTTCAATAGAAAAGTTATCGATAACGTGACTTTTCTACAGAAAAGTTATCGATAACTTGAATTTTCTATAGAAAAGTTATCGATAACTTGACTTTTCAATAGAAAAGTTGTCGATAACTTGACTTTTTTATAGAAAAATTATCGATATCTTGACTTTCTGCAGAAAAGTTATCGATAACTTGACTTTTCTATAGAAAAGTTATCGATAACTTGACTTTTCTATAGAAAAGTTATCGATAACTTGACTTTTGTATAGAAAAGTAATCGATAAATTGACTTTTTTATAGAAAAGTTATCGATAACTTGACTTTTCTACAGAAAAGTTATCGATAACTTGACTTTTCTATAGAAAAGTTATCGATAACTTGACTTTTCAATAGAAAAGTTATCGATAACTTGATTTTTCTATATAAAAGTTATTGATGACTTGACTTTTCTATAGAAAAGTTATCGATAATTCGACTTTTCTATAGAAAGGTTATCGATTACTTAACTTTTCTATAGAAATTTGTTTCCTATAATAATTTTTTTATAAAAAATTTTCGATACAAAAATTTTTTTATAGAAATTCTCCTACAAAAATTTTTTAACTATAAAAATTCTTCTATAAATAATTTGTTTCTGTTATTGTTCTTTCACAGAAAATTTTTGCTATAAGATTTTTTTATAGCAAATTGTAAGCTATAAAAACATTTCCCTATAAAAATTCTTCTAAGAAAAATTTTTTGCTTAAAAACTCTTCTATAGAAATAAAAATTCTGATACTGCAATTTTTTTCGCTATAAAATTTTTCTGCAGAAAATTTTTATCTATAAAAAATGTTCTATATCGCTATCAAACATTTTTTTATGGAATATTTTTCGTCATCAAAAATTTTTCAATAGAAAATTTTTAGTTATCAAAACTTTTTCGATAGAAAATTTTTCGTTATCAAAAATTTTTCTATAGAAAATTTTTCGTTATCAAAAATTTTTCAATAGAAAATTTTTCGTTGTCAAAAATTTTTCAGTAGAAAATTTTTCGTTGTCATAAATTTTTCTGCAGAAAATTTTTCGTTATCAAAAATTTTTCTATAGAAAATTTTTCGTTATCAAAAATTTCTCTACACAAAATTTTTCGTTATCAAAAATTTTTCTATAGAAAATTTTTCGTTATCAAAAATTTTTTCTATAGAAAATTTTTTGTTATCAAAAATTTTTCTATAGAAAATTTTTCGTTATCAAAAATTTTTCTATAGAAAATTTTTCGTTATCAAAAATTTTTCTATAAAAAATTTTTCGTTATCAAAAATTTTTCTATAGAAAATTTTTCGTTATCAAAAATTTTTCTATAGAAAATTTTTCGTTATCAAAATGTTTTCTACAGAAAATTTTTTGTTTTCAAAAATTTTTCTATAGAAAATTTTTCGTTATCAAAAATTTTTCTATAGAAAATTTTTGGTTATCAAAAATTTTTCTACAGAAAATTTTTCATTATCAAAAATTTTTCTATAGAAAATTTTTCGTTATCAAAAATTTTTCTATAGAAAATTTTTAGTTATCAAAAATTTTCCAATAGAAAATTTTTTGTTGTCAAAACTTTTCCAATAGACAATTTTTTGTTATCAAACATATTTCTATAGAAACTTTTTCGTTCGTTATCAAAAATTTTTGTATAGAAAATTTTTCGTTATCAAAAATTTTTCTATAGAAAATTTTTCGTTATCAAAAATTTTTCTATAGAAAATATTTTGTTATCAAAAATTTTTCTATAGAAAATTTTTTGTTATCAAAAATGTTTTCTACAGAAAATTTTTTGTTTTCAAAAATTTTATTACAGAAAATTTTTCCTTATCAAAAATGTTTCTATAGAAAATTTTTCCTTATCAAAAATTTTTCATTATCAAAAATTTTTCTATAGAAAATTTTTCGTTATAAAAAATTTTTCAATAGAAAATTTTTCATTATCAACAATTTTTCTATAGAAAATTTTTCGTTATAAAAAATTTTTAATGAAAAACTTTTCATTATCTAAAATATTTCTATAGACAATTTTTTATTATCAAAATTTTTTCTGTAAAAAATTTTTTCTTATCAAAAATTGTTCTAACGGAAATTTTTCGTTATCAAAAATTTTTTTTTAGAAAATTTTTCGTTATCAAAAAGTCTTCTCTAGTAAAAAATTGTATGCTATCAAAAATTTGTCTACAGAAAAAATTTAGTTATCAAAAATTTTTCTCTGGATTTTTTTTCGTTTTTAAAAATTTTTCAATTGAAAATTTTTCTTTAGCATTTTTTTATATAAATTTAAAAATAAAGGTTTTTCTATAGAAAATTTTTCTTTATCACGGATTTATCTATAGAAAATTTTTTGTTATGAAAAGTTGTTCTATAGATATTTTTCGTTATAAGAAAATATTCTATAGAAATTGTTTCGTTTCGTCAAAAATGTTTTATTATCACAAATATTTCATTATCAAAAATTTTTCTATAGACAATTTTTCGTTATCAAAATTTTTTCTATCGAAAATTTTTTGTTATCAAAAATTGTTATAAAGAAAATTTTTCGTTATCGAAAATTCTCTTTATAAACATTTTCGTTATCAAAAATTTTTGTATAGAAAATTTTTTGTTATGAAAAATTTTTCGCTATCAAAATTTTTCTGTAAAAATTTTTTTTGGTAGAAAATTTTTTATAGAAAATTTTTTGTTATCAAACATTTTTCCATAGAATATTTTTCGTTATCAAAAATTTTTCGTTATCAAAAATTTTTCTATAAAATATTTTTGGTTATCAAAAATTTTTCTATAGAAAATTTTTCTATAGAAAATTTTTCTATAGAAAATTTTTCTATAGAAACTTTTAAAATTCTTTACTACTTTTTTTCACATTCTATAATATTTGAGATTTTTTGATAATCCTAAACTTTATATAAAGCTCTTTAAGGCAGATATTAGAGTTAACAAATGTCTCTGTAATATTTACTCAGTTTTAGTTTAAGTTTTAAGCTTTTAACTGTTTGAAAGTATTAAATTTTTATTATTTGTAAACGCAATCATTTGTCTTTAGAACTTAAATAGGATTTTTCTTTTTTTTTTCAAGAGATAAAAATTCATATTCCAAATTTGCACTTACACTTATAGATATTTATTTGCTTTAATCTTCAAAAGTATAGAACATACAGACGTACATACATAAATACATATATGACGTATATATGTATGTGTGAATCCTGCTAAGTGCTAATAACTGTTGGTTTAAAGTTTTCGAGGAAAGAAAAAAATATTTTATCTCTGATTTTTTTTATTTCTATGAAAATAAGTTTTTCCCCATAAAAACATCAAATATTATTTCCTGCTGTTAAAAATTTTACTTATACATTTGTAGCTATAAAATTTATAAGTACAAAGTAAATAAATCCTTTTTTTCCTTTTATTGTCACATTCACGTTCACTCATACAAATAGAAAAGTTTTAGTTTAATAAATATATATTTACTCTAGATGGGAAAATACATATGCAAATAAAAGTCTTTTTATATTTTATATATGAATATGTGTTTGTTTGAATGTATGTGTCAGTGACAACAATTTATGTTTGAATTGTTAAATTTCATATGGAGAAAAGAATATTAAGCAAAAATAAATTTATTTTTTCTGATCTTCAATTCAATATTTATTTAAATGAGACCAAAAGAAATCTTTTAGCGAGAATTTTATTTTTAGAGGCTTTTGGTGATATACAAGTTTTACTCTATAAATTTTTCTAAAAGTAATATATAGCCAACATTTTTCCGTTTTCGAGAGATTCGCAGAAAACAAATTTTCAGAAGAAAAAATTGATAAGAAAAAATTTGTATAGAAACATTTTTAAAAGAAAAAAACTCTTTAGATACGTTTTAATAATAAAAAGCTTCATATAGAAACACTTTAATAATGAAATATTTTTTATAGAAAAATTTTATAAAATTTAAAACCTCTAATTTTTTTGAAATTGCCAAGTTTTCCCTTCCGATTACAAAACAACGTTATATGTACAAAAAATGTCCAAAATTGATTCTGAATATTAAATAAATTTTTTTTTCCAAAAATTTCATTACTTTAGGAATAAAAATATGAATAATGTAAATCTCATTTACATTCCAATGAAACAAATTAACCTTGAATATTACATGTAAATTTTTACTTTTACTAAATTTCAGGAAATCAAGGATCATAAATCGACAAATATTTGCTTTAGAAAAAAAATTGTTTTAATATTCAAAAAATCTCTATGAAGGCCATTGTAGGTAAATTTTTAAGAATTTTAAGAAAAATTTTGTGCAAAAAAAAATCATAAATTAAACGAGAGTAAAATTTGTGACAATAAACTAAAACATATACAAAATAATAGTAATGAAAATTTTATTTACATAAAGAAAAGTAAGCAAAATAATAAAAATAAAAATTTATTTTATTTTTTCTATAATAATTTTCCATATTTTTCTTATGCCACAAACGGATGAGTGATAAAAATTCTTAAAGGGATATAAAAGAAAAATAAATACACTTTTTTAAATTGACGTAAACAGGGACGTATAAACACATATGGAAAAAGGAAATAAAATATTTATAAAAACATAGAAAAACCATAAGAATATTAAGATTAGAATGAAAATAAATGGTTTTGTTTATTAGTTTTCATTGAGTTAAAATATATGATATTAATTTAAGGACAATTTGAAATCCTTTTAGATTTTTCATTAAAATTTTTATTAGAAAAATTTTGATATTAAAAATTTTAGTCAACATTTTTGATACTTAAAACTTCTGTAGAAAATTTTAGATATTGAAAATATTTATAGAAAAATTTTGGTATTAAAAATTTTTAATGAAAATTTTTTTTTTTTAATTTTTATAGAAAATGTTTGTTATTAAAAATTTCTATAGAAAATTTTAGGTATTAAAAATTTCTATAAAAAATTTTTATAGAAAACTTTTGATATTAAAAATTTTTATGGAAAAATTTTTAAAATTAAAAATTTCCATAGAAAATTTTTGGTATTTAAAATTTTTATAGAAAATTTTTGATATTAAAAATTTTTATAGAAAATTTTTGATATTAAAAATTTTTATAGAAAATTTTTGATATAAAAATTTCTATAGAAAATTTTTGATATTAAAAATTTTTCTATAGAAAATTTTTTACTATTAAAAATTTCTGTTAAAAATTTTTGATATTAAAAATTTCTTTTAAAAATTTTTGATATTAAAAATTTTTTTAGCAAATTTTTGATATTAAAAATTTTAATAGAAAATGTTTGATATTAAAAATTTCTATCAAAAATTTTTGTTATTAAAAATTTCTATCAAAAATTTTTGATATTAAAAATTTCTAAAGAAATTTTCTATAAAAATTTTTAATATCAAAAATTTTTAAAGAAAATTTTTGATATTAAAAATTTTTATAGAAAATTTTTGTTATTAAAAATTTCTATCAAAAATTTTTGATATTAAAAATCTCTAAAGAAATTTTTTGATATTAAAAATTTTTATAGAAAATTTTTGATATTAAAAATTTTTATAGAAAATTTTTGATATTAAAAATTTTTATAGAAAATTTTTGATATTAAAAATTTTTATAGAAAATTTTTGATATTAAAAATTTTTATAGAAAATATTTGATATTAAAAATTTTTATAGAAAATTTTTGATATTAAAAATTTTTATAGAAAATTTTTGATATTAAAAATTTTTATAGAAAATTTTTGATATTAAAAATTTTTATAGAAAATTTTTGATATTAAAAATTTTTATAGAAAATTTTTGATATTAAAAATTTTTATAGAAAATTTTTGATATTAAAAATTTTTATAGAAAATTTTTGATATTAAAAAATTCTATAGAAAATTTGTAAATTAAAAAATTAAAAAAAAATTTTTTTGATACTAAAAATTTCTATATAAAATTTTTGCTGCTAAAAATTTGTATGGAAAAGTTTTTATATTAAAAATTTCTATAGAAAATTTTTGATTTAAAAATGTCTATAGAAAATTTTTGATATCAAAAATTTCTACAAAATATTTTTTGATGTTAAAGTTTTCCATAAAAAACTTTTGATATTAAAAATTTTTAAAGACAATTTTTGATATTTAAAAATTTTATACAAAATTTTTGATTTTAAAAAATTTCTATAGAAAATTTTTAAAATCAAAAATTTTCTATAAAAATTTTTATAAAAAATGTTTGATATGAAAGTTTTCTACAGAAAATTTTCGGTATAAATTTTACTATAGAAAAGTTTTGATATTTAATTTATCTATAAAAATTTTCGATATTAAATTTATCTATAGAATATTTTTCATATTAGATTTTTCTATAAAAAATTTCTGACATTAAACTTTTCTTTAGAAAATGTTCGATATCAAATTTTTCTTTAAAAATGTTAAATATTAAATTTCTCTATAGAAAATTTTTGACTTAAAAATTTCTATAGAAAATTTTTGATATCTAAAATTTTAATAGAAAATTTTTGATGTTAAAAATTTCTGTAGAAAATTCTTGATATTAAAAATTTTTGTAGAAAATTTTTGATATTAAAAATTTCTATAGAAAATTTTTGATATTAAAAATATCCATAGAAAATTTTCGATATTAAATATTTCCATAGAAAATTTTTGATATTAAAAATTTCCATAGAAAATTTTAGATATTAAACATTTTTATAGAAAACTTTTGATTTAAAAAAATTCTATAGAAAATTTTTGTTCAAAAAAATTTCTATAGAAAGTTTTTGATATTCAAAATTTGTTTACAAAATTGTTGGTATTAAAAATTTTTATAGAAAATTTTTGATATTAAAAATTTATAGAAAAACATTTTTAAATTAAAATTTAAAATTTTTGATATTTAAAATTTCTATAGAAAATTTTTAAAATCAAAAATTTTCTATAAAAATTGTTATAAAAAATATTTGATATGAAAGTTTTCTACAGAAAATTTTCGGTATAAATTTTACTATAGAAAAGTTTTGATATTTAATTTAACAAAAAAAAAAAAAATTCGATATTAAATTCATCTATAGAATATTTTTCATATTAGATTTTTCTATAAAAAATTTCTGACATTAAACTTTTCTTTAGAAAATGTTCGATATCAAATTTTTCTTTAAAAATGTTAAATATTAAATTTCTCTATAGAAAATTTTTGACTTAAAAATTTCTATAGAAAATTTTTAATATCTAAAAATTTAATAGAAAATTTTTGATGTTAAAAATTTCTATAGAAAATTCTTGATATTAAAAATTTCTAAAAAAATCTTTGATATTAAAAATTTTTGTAGAAAATTTTTGATATTAAAAATTTCTATAGAAAATTTTTGATATTAAAAATATCCATAGAAAATTTTCGATATTAAATATTTCCATAGAAAATTTTTGATATTAAAAATTTCCATAGAAAATTTTAGATATTAAACATTTTTATAGAAAATTTTTGATTTAAAAAAATTCTATAGGAAATTTTTGATCAAAAAAAATTTCTATAGAAAGTTTTTGATATTCAAAATTTGTATACAAAATGGTTGGTATTAAAAATTTTTATAGAAAATGTTTGATATTAAAAATTTATATAAAAACATTTTTATATTAAAATTTAAAATTTTTGATATTTAAAATTTCTATAGAAAATTTTCGATATTAAAAATTTCTATCGAAAATTTTTGACACTAAAAATTTCTATAGAACATTTTTAATATTGAAATTTCTATAAAAAATTTTCAATATTAAAATTTTCGACATTAAAATTTTCTATAGAAAATTTTCGATATTTCAGTGTTAAAATTTTCTATAGAATATTTTTTCTACAGAAAATTTTATTAAAATTTTCGATATTAAATTTTTCTATAAAAAATTTACTATATTAAAATTTTTGATATTAACATTTTCTATAGAAAATTTTCGTCATTAAAGTTTTCTGTAGAAAATTTTCGATATTAAAATTTTCTATAGAAAATTTTCTATAGAAATTTTCGATAATAAAATTTTCTATAGAAAATTTTCGATATAAATTTGTCTATAAAAAAACTGTTGATATTAAATTTTTCTATACAAAATTTTTCCAAAAAATTTTTGATATAAATTTTTCTATAAAATATTTTTGATATTAAATTTTTCTATAGAAAATTTCCGATATGAAATTTTTCTATAGAAAATTTTTGTATATAAAATTTTTGTTATTAAAAATTTTTTTTAGAAAATTTTTGATATTAAATATTTCTATAAAAAATCTTTGATATTACAAGTTTCTATAGAAAATTTTTGATATTGAACATTTTTTAAAAAACTTTTTAAATTAAAAATTTTGATAGATAATTTTTGACAGGAATTAAATTTTTCCATATAAAATTTTCGGTATTAAATTTTTCTATAGAAAGTTTTCGACAATAAAGTTTTCTATAGAAAATTTCAGATATTAAAATTTTCTATAAAAAAATTTCGATATTAGTTTTTTTCAATAGAAAATTTCGATATAAAACTTTTCATATATAAATTTCGGTATTAAGGTTTTCTTTTGAAAAAATTTCTATAATAATATAGCAAACTATAGGAGATTTTCGTTACTTAACTTTGTTTCCTATAAGAATTTTCGATATTAAAGTTTTCTATTTAAGATTTCCGTTGGTCTTAAGAAAAAATTAAATATTTTAATTTCAATTATTATTTATCCTTTCAAAATTTTCTTGCTTAGTATGAAATTCTATGCTTTCTATAATTTAAGATTTTTAACTAATTAAATATTTTTCTCTTAAATTCTGTTTCTTTCCAGCTTCTCCAAAATCGGTTATAAAATGCTTGCAAAATCGCTCTAGAATGGATTAAAAGGATTTTAAAGGATTTTAAAGGGAAATCGGAAAATCTAAAAATTACCAAATTTCTCCAAACCAAAAACAAAAAAGAAAAAAACTAAACAAATTTAAAGAAAACAAAATTCAAAGTAAAATTAAAAAAGATTTTGCATAAAAATCTTTTCAACAAAAAAGGATTTTTCAAACTTAAACCATAAAAAAGGAGAATATTTGAGTTAATTAAAAAATACAGTAAAAAAATCATCAAAAAGGAAATAAAATTTACAAAAGCAGAAAAAAAACTGAAAACATGAATAATGAAAACGAATGAAAAGGGACTGGTCAGAAATGATTATTCATCGTCATCATAAGGATAACATCAAAAAAAAATCATTGAAAAATTGTAAAACAAAAAATTAATCAAAAAACTCAAACAAAGACTTAAAATTGAAAACTCCCCAAATGCTAAAAATAAAATAATTCTATTAAAAAAGCAACAAAAAGAAAACAAATAAAACGTGACAATATTTTTTCCTAAAATTAAAATTATGACTTAAATTTTTCAAAATTGAATTTCTAAAAAATTTTAAATTTTTTTATCAATTATAAAAAAATGCTTCAAATAATAGAAAAATTTAATTAATTTTAGTTAAGGCCGAAAAAGGGATATCATTAAAAATTGTGATATCAAAAAGACATTAAAATTTTTGTTTAAAACTAAAAGGATACAGAGGATTACCCATACAACAGCAAAATGTTGCCAACAAATGTGATGACGTTTATGAAAAAGGTAAGTTCTTAAAAAAATTCATTGAATTTATTCAATTTCTCAAGAAAATTTTTGATATCAAAAACATTTTAAAATATCTTTATCTATAGAAAAATTTTCTAAGTTTTTACAGAAAATTTTTTATATTAAAAGTTTTTACAGAAAATTTTCGATATTAAAATTTTTTATAGAAAATTTTCGATGTTAAAATTTTCTATAGAAAATTTTCGATGTTAAAATTTTCTATAGAAAATTTTCGATGTTAAAATTTTCTATAGAAAATTTTCGATGTTAAAATTTTCTATAGAAAATTTTCGATGTTAAAATTTTCTATAGAAAATTTTCGATGTTAAAATTTTCTATAGAAAATTTTCGATGTTAAAATTTTCTATAGAAAATTTTCGATGTTAAAATTTTCTATAGAAAATTTTCGATGTTAAAATTTTCTATAGAAAATTTTCGATGTTAAAATTTTCTATAGAAAATTTTCGATGTTAAAATTTTCTATAGAAAATTTTCGATGTTAAAATTTTCTATAAAAAATTTTCGATGTTAAAATTTTCTATAGAAAATTTTCGATGTTAAAATTTTCCATAGAAAATTTTCGATGTTAAAATTTTCTATAGAAAATTTTCGATGTTAAAATTTTCTATAGAAAATTTTCGATGTTAAAATTTTCTATAGAAAATTTTCGATGTTAAAATTTTCTATAGAAAATTTTCGATGTTAAAGTTTTCTATAGAAAATTTTCGATGTTAAAATTTTCTATAGAAAATTTTCGATGTTAAAATTTTCTATAGAAAATTTTCGATGTTAAAATTTTCTATAAAAAATTTTCGATGTTAAAATTTTCTATAGAAAATTTTCGATGTTAAAATTTTCTATAGAAAATTTTCGATGTTAAAATTTTCTATAGAAAATTTTCGATGTTAAAATTTTCTATAGAAAATTTTCGATGTTAAAATTTTCTATAAAAAATTTTCGATGTTAAAATTTTCTATAGAAAATTTTCGATGTTAAAATTTTCTATAGAAAATTTTTGATGTTAAAATTTTCTATAGAAAATTTTCGATGTTAAAATTTTCTATAGAAAATTTTCGATGTTAAAATTTTCTATAGAAAATTTTCGATGTTAAAATTTTCTATAGAAAATTTTCGATGTTAAAATTTTCTATAGAAAATTTTCAATATTAAATTTCTATAAACAATTTTCGAAAGTAAATTTCTATAAAAAATTTTCGATATTAAAATTTTCTATATTAAAGCTTTCTGTAAAAAATTTTCGTTATTTAAATTTTCTATAGAAAATTTTCGTCATTAAAATTTTCTATAGAAAATTTTCGTTATTAAAATTTTCAATAGAAAATTTTTGATATTAAATTTTTTTTTTTAATATCCTATTAATATAGGAAATTTTCGATATTAAAATTTTCTAAAGAAAATTTGCAATATTAAAATCTTCTAAAGAAAATTTTCGATATTAAAATTTTATATAGAAAACTTTCGATATTAAAATTTTCTATAGAAAATTTTCGATATTAAAATTTTCTATAGAAAATTTTCGATATTAAAATTTTCTATAGAAAATTTTCGATATTAAAATTTTCTATTGAAAATTTTCGATATTAAAATTTTCTATAGAAAATTTTCGATATTAAAATTTTCTATAGAAAATTTTCGATATTAAAATTTTCTATAGAAAATTTTCGATATTAAAATTTTCTATAGAAAATTTTCGATATTAAAATTTTCTATAGAAAATTTTCGATATTAAAATTTTCTATAGAAAATTTTCGATATTAAAATTTTCTATAGAAAATTTTCGATATTAAAATTTTCTATAGAAAATTTTCGATATTAAAATTTTCTATAGAAAATTTTCGATATTAAAATTTTCTATAGAAAATTTTCGATATTAAAATTTTCGATATTAAAATTTTCTATAGAAAATTTTCGATATTAAAATTTTCTATAGAAAATTTTCGATACTAAAATTTTTTATGGAAAATTTTCGATACTAAAATTTTCTATGGAAAATTTTCGATATTAAAATTTTCTATGGAAAATTTTCGATATTAAAATTTTCTATGGAAAATTTTTGATATTAAAATTTTCTATGGAAAATTTTCGATATTAAAGAAAAAAATGTTTATAGCAAATTTTCGATATTAAAATTTTCTATAGCAAATTTTCGATATTAAAATTTTCTATAGCAAATTTTCGATGTTAAAATTTTCTATAGCAAATTTTCGATTTTAAAGTTTTTATTGAAATTTTTTGATAATAAGTTTTCTATGGAAAATTTTTGATATTAAAGTTTTTTATAGAAAATTTTCGGTATAAAAGTTTTGTTTAGAAAATTTCTGATATTTAAATTATATATAGATAATATTCGATATTAAAAATTTCTATAGAAAATTTTCGATATTAAATATTTGATATTAAAATTTTCTTAGAAAACGGGAGTTAAAGTTTTCTATATAAAATTTTTCTGCGAAAATTTTTCGATATTAAATTTCGTTATGAAAAATTTTTGATATTAAAGTTTTCTATAGAAAATTTTTTTTATAAAATTTTTTTATAGAAAATTTTTTATATAATATTTTTCTATAGAAAATTTTTTATATAAAATTTTTCTATAGAAAATTTTTTATATAAAATTTTTCTATAGAAAATTTTTTATATAAAATTTTTCTATAGAAAATTTTTTATATAAAATTTTTCTATAGAAAATTTTTTATATAAAATTTTTCTATAGAAAATTGTTTATATAAAATTTTTCGATATAAAATTTTTCTATAGAAAATCTATTATAGGAAATTTTTGATGTACATTTTATTACATCTTTTGAATCAACAATAATTATTTCTATTTTAAAAAGGATTATATATTTTTTATCCTCTTTTCTCGACAAGTACTATCATAATTTACTTAAGCCTTTTCAGTTCCTTTGACTGACTACATTTTATAGCAGATTTATTTGCCTTTAGCAAATAAATAGAAAATTTCTCTATAAATAAAATATAAACGAACAAGTGAAACTACTCGTTCTAAGTCTCTTTTAAGTAGATTTAGTTTAATGACAATTTAAAATATTTATTTGAGTACGAGTGAGTGTTAAAAGTATTCATCAAAAACGAGTAAAATAAAGATAATTAATCATTAGATTTTATTTCTTAGTTTTATGTTTATTTGAATGCAAATATTTTCCAACATTTTGACGTAAGTGAATATTTGTCATTGTCAAATTATCAACTTTCATGTTTTGTTTACTCTGTGTCTTCGTGTATTCGTGTGTTAGGAATCCAGGATGTATATGTGTCTAGGTTTCTGTGTGTGTGTGAGTTAGACATGTCATAAGGACGAAAACAACATTAATTTTGACTTGTTGGGATATTAAGAAAAGTCTAAATAAATGAATGTGCCAACATAAGAAAAGCCACTAAAATATCAGCTCTTTAAAATACAAAGGAAATGGAGTAAAAGGACACATTTTACATATGTACAAGTATAATTGTTAAAGTATCTATGTAAGAGTTCATGTCTTCCTCTAAAGAAGCTTAAATTTCTTTATATTAACATGACACTTGCAAATAAAATACAAACTCTGGCGCTAGCAAGAATCGTGTGTATAAAATGTCAGTTAAATTTATGACATATTACAGTTTACTTAAAAAAAATAACCCACACTTTATTTGAAATGAAAAATAGAAGATGAGATCTATTGGTTCCCCTTTTTTCATATGTCATCTTAAATTAATTTAAATTTTAAATTTCAGAAACAGTGTTTATTTACTTTTCTCTATTACTATCTTTACTATATTAAAATTGTTCTTACCTCCACTTTAAGTGGTTTGTGAAGTGCATGTGTCTGTTAAATTTATCTTTTTAAAATCTAACACAAGAAAGACATATCAACAATTTCGCCAAAAGGTAAAATGGGGGAAAATTAAAAAGTTGTTGTGACAAAAGACTTGATGGCTAAAAAGGTTTAACTGACAGAAAGAAATTTAAATAATTATAAAGCAACAGAAAGATTTCGAGAAATTTCTAGAGTAAAATTCTTCAATAGAAAATTTTTGAATAGAAAATTTTCGATATAAATTTTTTCTATAAAAAAATTTTCGATATAAAATTTTTCTTAGAAAATTTTCGATATAAATTTTTCTATATAAAATTTTTCTATAGAAATTTTAGTGATAAAATTTTGTCTATAGAAAATTTTCAATATAAAATTTTTCTATAGCAATTTTCGATATAAAATTTTTGTATAGAAAATTTTCGATAAAAAATTTTTCTATAGAAAATTTTCGATATAAAATTTTTCTATGGAAAATTTTCGATATAAAATTTTTCTATAGAAAATTTTCGATATAAAATTTTTCTATAGAAAATTTTCGATATCAAATTTTTCTATACAAAATTTTCAAGACAAAATTTTTTTATAGAAAATTTTCGATATAAAATTTTGCTATAGAAAATTTTCGATATAAAATTTTGCTATAGAAAATTTTCGATATAAAATTTTGCTATAGAAAATTTTCGATATAAAGTTTTTCTATATAAAATTTTCGATATAAAATTTTTCTATAGAAAACTTTTGATAAAAACTTTTTCTATAGAAAATTTTCGATATAAAATTTTTCTATGGAAAATTTTCGATATAAAATTTTTCAATAAACTTAATCTATAGAAAATTTTCCATATAAAATGTTTATATAGAAAATTTGCGATATTTTTCGAAATTTGCGAAATTTTTCTGTAGAAAATTTTTGATACTAAATTTTTCTATAGAAAATTTTCGATACAAAATTTTTCTATAGAAAATTGTCGATATAAAATTTTTCTATAAAAAATCTTCGATATAAAATTTTTTTGATACAAAGTTTTTCTGTAGAAAATTTCGGGTATAAAACTTTTTTCGATATAAAATATCTGGAGAAAATTTTCAATGTAAAATTGTTCTAGTGAAAATTTTCGATATCAAATTTTTCTCTAAAAAATTTTCGAGAAAATTTTCGGTAAAAAATTTTTCTATAGAAAATTTTCGGTAAAAAATTTTTCTATAGAAAATTTTCGGTAAAAAATTTTTCTATAGAAAATTTTCGGTAAAAAATTTTTCTATAGAAAATTTTCGGTAAAAAATTTTTCTATAGAAAATTTTTGGTAAAAAATTTTTCGATAGAAAATTTTCGGTAAAAATTTTTCTATAGAAAATTTTCGGTAAAAAATTTTTCTATAGAAAATTTTCGGTAAAAATTTTTTCTATAGAAAATTTTCGGTAAAAAATTTTTCTATAGAAAATTTTCGGTAAAAAATTTTTCTATAGAAAATTTTCGGTAAAAAATTTTTCTATAGAAAATTTTCGGTAAAAAATTTTTCTATAGAAAATTTTCGGTAAAAAATTTTTCTATAGAAAATTTTCGGTAAAAAATTTTTCTATGGAAAATTTTCGGTAAAAAACTTTTCGATAGAAAATTTTCGGTAAAAAATTTTTCGATAGAAAATTTTCGGTAAAAAATTTTTCGATAGAAAATTTTCGGTAAAAAATTTTTCTATAGAAAATTTTCGGTAAAAAATTTTTCTATAGAAAATGTTCGGTAAAAAATTTTTCTATGGAAAATTTTCAGTTAAAAATTTTTCTATAAAAAATTTTCGGTAAAAAATTTTTCTATAGAAAATTTTCAGTAAAAAATTTTTATATACAAAATTTTCGGTAAAAAATTTTTCTATAAAAAATTTTCGGTAAAAAGTTTTTTTATACAAAATTTACGATAAAATGTTTTTCTAAAGCAAATATTCGATATAAAATTTTTCTAAAGAAAATATTCGATATAAAGTTTTTTTTTTTTTAAATTTGAGATATCAAATTTTTTATAAAAAATTTTCGATATTAAATTTTCTTTTTAAGAATATTTTTGATATATAATTTTTCTCCAGAAAGTGTTCGATAAAATATTTTTCTATTTAAAATTTATTTTTTAACAAATTTATTTATTATAAGCTCTTGTCGTTTTAATCCCATTTTTGAAGTTATATAAAGAAAATCTATTTCTGTGATTCTATTATATTTTCTATTTACAGAATTTTAAGGTCAAACTGAACTGCATTTGTGTTATAATATTTTTGTTCCTTTTGATAGTTTTTTACCTGAATTCTTGTATTTGGGTTTTTCATAAATTTTACGAGTATTTATATTCATCTAAGCGGATTTAATTCGATTAATTTGGTAACACAAAAATGTTCCCATTATAATACAACAGAAATCCCTGAGTCTTTTAAATATTTAAGCGTTAAGGTCAAAGTTGAATATAACAAATAAAAGCGGAAGAAATTAAAATTTCAAGCACGTGCTGTTATTTGAGGGGGATAATAATATGAAAGAAGAACACCTAGAATATAAATATTTCAAAAATATGTCAAACATGATGAATTTATAGTTTATCTTTAAAAAAAACGTAAAGGTAATTTGTCAGAAAAGTTTTTTGGTATACAAATTTTTTTAATGAATGTACTTATGGTCCTTCGAACCGGGTTTAAGACATAATAATAGGTCAAAATTAAAATTACTTAGCAAAATTCCAAAGCCCTCAAAACCCCAAACCCATTTTGGTCTGAAAAATTAACGATCATTAAACAACCACTTTATTCCTCATTACAACATGCACGTGCCTGCATCATATCATCTCCATTCAGAGCTCATTACAATTTTATGCTCGAGAAAAAGAATTTTATGGTTCCTTACGTGCAATTCAATTTAAAACATTTCTTTCCTTTTCTCCTTCTTTGGATGCAATAAAATAATGATAATTTTACTGCACATTTTTATTTTATTACAAGACAAATGTAAAAGAAGGTGGGACAGACAGACACTTAAACTGAAACTCATTTTTGTTAAAAGGAAAATAAAATGAAAATATAAATTTATCATGTAACAAGAACCATTTGAAAAAGACATGAGAGAAGTTATTAGGAATGAAATACGACTAAGAATTTTTTTAAATGAACATTTCTTTTGTAGGAAAATTTTGTTTTATTCAGTTTTTTCCGAGAATGTGAACCTAATCTTGTTTCATGCAAAAATTCAGTAAATGAAATATTTTTTACGGTATATAAATTTTAAGATAAATCCAATTTCTAAGGAACATAAAAGATTTAATTTCCCAGAAAAAATTAATAAAAAATACAAAAAAACATTTTAAAAACAGAGACACTGAAAGAAATTAAACAAATTTTATATCGAAAATTTTCTTTAGAAAAATTTTATATCGAAAATTTTCAAGAGAAAAATTTTTTATTTATTTGGGAATTAATTATTCGAAAAATTTTTTATCGAAAATTTTTTATTGAAAAATTTTAAATCAAAAATTTTTTTTGGAAAATTTTAAATCGAAAATTTTCTATAGAAAATTTTGTTTCCAAAATTTTGTATAAAAAATTTTGTATTGAAAATTTTGTATAGAAAATTTTATAAATTTTTTTATAGAAAATTTTCGATATAAAATTTTCTACAGAAAATTTTCTATTGAAAATTTTCTATAAAAATAGTTTTTATTGAAAATGATCTACAAAAAAAAATGTATATCGAAAATTTTGTAAAGAAAAATTTTGTATCGAAAATTTTCTATAGAAAAATTTTGTATCGAAAATTTTCTTTAGAAAAATTTTGCATCGAAAATTTTCTTTAGAAAAATTTTGCATTGAAAATTTTCTAGATAAAAATTTTATATCGAAAATTTTCTTTAGAAAAATTTTATAACGAAAATTTTCTATAGAAAAATTTTATATCTTATGTGGAAAATTTTCTATTGAAATATTTCTATAGAAAAAATTGTAAACCCAAAATATTTTTAGAAATAATTTATATCGAACAATTTCTTTAAAATGTTTTTCTATCAAAAATTTTGATAGAAAATTTTCTATAGAAAAACTTATCGAAAAATTTTAAATCGAAAATTTTGTATAGAAAAATTGTATATTAAAAAATTGTTATAGAAAAATTGTATATCGGAAATTTTCTATAAAAAATTTTAAAATCGATTTTAAATCGAAAATTTTAAATTTACTATAGAAAAATTTTAAATAGAAATTTTTTATAGAAAAATTTTATACTGAAATTTAAAAAAAAAATATATCGAAAATTTTGTATAGAAAAATTTTGTATCGAAAATTATCTATAGAAAAATTTTGTATCGAAAATTTTCTTTAGAAAAATTTTGCATCGAAAATTTTTTTTAGAAAAATTTTGCATTTAAAATTTTCTATATAAAAGTTTTATATGGAAAATTTTCTTAAGAAAAATTTGATAACGAAAATTTTTTATAGAAAAATTGTATATCGAAAATTTTCTATACAAAAACTTTAAGTGGAAAATTTTCTATTGAAATATTTATATAGAAAAAATTTTGAACCAAAAATATTTTTAGAAATAATTTATATCGAAAAATTTCTTTAAAATGTTTTTCTATCGAAAATGTTCTATAGAAAAATTTTAAAAGGAAGATTTTTAATAGAGTGACTTTTCATCGAAAATTTTCAATAGAACAATTTTATATCGAAAATTTTCTATAGAAAAATTTTTATCAACAATTTTTTATAGAAAAATTTTATGTCAAAAATATTCTATAGATAAATTTTAAATTTTTTATAGACAAATTTTAAAATTTACATCGACAAGTTTTAAATCGAAAATTTTGGGTAGAAAATATTTTTATTAACAAATTGTGTATCGGAAACTTTTTATAAAAAATTTTAAAATCGAAGAGTTTATATCGAATATTTTCTATAAAAACATTTTAAATCGAAAATTCTATATCGAATATTTTCTCTAGAAAAAATTTATTTATTTATAGAAAAATTTAAATCGAAAATTTTCTTTAGAAAAATTTTAAATCGGAAATTTGTTGTGGAAAAAATTTAAATTAAAAATTGTTTAAAGAAAAATTTTTAATCAAAAAGTTTCTATAGAAAAATTTTGAGTCGAAAATTTTCTATAGAAAAATTTTAAATCAAAAACCTTCTATAGAAAATTTTAAATCGAAAAATTTGACATTTTTTTATTGAAATATTTTGTATGAAAATTTTTTTTTAGAAAAATTTTATATCGAAATTTTTCTATAAAAAATTTTAAAATCGAAAATTTAAAAAAAAATAAATAGAAAATTTTTTATAGAATAATTTTAAATGGAAAATTTTCTATAGAAACATTTTGAATCAAAAACTTTCTTTAAAAAATTTTAAACAGAAAATTTTCTATAAAAAATTTAAATCAAAAACTTTCTATAAAAAATTTTATATCGAAAATTTTCTACAAAAAAATTTTAAATCGAAAATTTTCTATAAAAAAATTTTAAATCAAAAGCTTTCTATAGAAAATTTTAAATCGTAAATTTTCTATAAAAAAAATTTTAAATCAAACATTTTTTTAAAAAAAATTTATATCAAAAATTTTTTATAGAAAAATTTTAAATCGAAAATTTTCTATAGAAAAATTTTAAATCAAAAACTTTCTATAGAAATTTTTAAATCGAAAATTTTCTTTAGAAAAAATTTAAATTAAAAGCTTTTTATAAAAAATTTTATATCAAAATTTTTCTACAGAAAAATTTTAAATCGAAAATTTTCTACAGAAAAATTTGAAATCGAAAATTTTTTTTAGAAAAATTGTATATTTATAATTTTCTATAGAAATATTTTGTATTAAAAACTAACGATAGAAAATTTTTATATCAAAAAAATTCTATCGTAAAAATTTTATATCGAAATTTTTCTATAGAAAGATTTTCTAGAGAGAAATTCGAAATTTTTTTAAATTCCATTTTTTAATCGAAAAGTTTATATTAAAACTTTTCTAAGAAAAATTTAATATCGAAAAATTTTATATCAAAAATTGTTTTAGACAAATTTTGTATCGAAAATTTTTATAAACAAATTTTATATCAAAAATTTTGTATAGAAAAATTTTAAATTGAAAATTTTCTATAGATAAATTTAAAATTGAAAATTTTCTATAGCTAAATTTAATATCGAAAATTTTCTATAGAAGAATTTAATATCGAAAAATTTCTATAGACAAGCTTTATATCTAAACTTTTCTATAGACAAATTTTATATCAAACTTTTTCTATAAAAAATTTTTTATCAAAAATTTTCTAGATAAAAATTTTATATCAATAATTTTCTATAGAACAATTTTATATCAAAAATTTTCTATAGAAAAATTTTATATCCAAAATTTTCTGCAGAAAAATTTCAGATAAAAAAGTTTTAATCGAAAATTTTCTATATACAAATTTTTTATCAAAAAGTTTATTAAAAAAATTTACTCTCGAAAATTTTGAATAGAAAAATATAATGGGCAAATTTAAAAAAAAATCGAATGTCGGAAATTTTCTATAAAAAATTTAATATTGAAAGTTTTTATATCGAAAACTTTCTGTAGACAAATTTATATTAAAAATTTTCTTTATAAACATTTTATATCGAAAACTTTATATAGAAAAATATTATACCCAAAGTTTTTTATAGAAATATTTTGTATCAAAAATTTTCTATTGAAAAATTTCAAACATTTTATTTCTTAAATTTACTATTTAAAAATTTTATAACTAAAATTTTCAATAAAAAAAAATTTGCTATAAAATATTTTCTGTAGAAAAAGTTGATCCAATGAAAAATTTATAAAAAAATTTTATATTAAATAACTTTCATATCTAAGTTTTCTAAGTACTGAAAAAATTTTTAATTATGCCAATTTACTGAATGCCTACTGTAAGACTTTACGATCTACCAACTTCCTCATCATTTGGACCAAAGAATAAGAAAAATGCATTAACATTTTACACTTATAAAAATACCTGATGAGTTAAGTGCATTATAATTACAAGAATGAGTTAAACAAACACTTTTACCAACGCACTTATAAACTTACACATATTAACTCGTACGTACATTAATACCCAAATAGATAAAATTCTACACATACATAAATACCTTTTCCTGCAATGAGCAACATTTTATTTATAGCAGCAACAACATGAACAACAAAGTATTTAAAACAACAACATTTTACAAGCAATCATTAACAATAGACAAAGTTGTTGCTAGGAACAACAGAAGAATCACTAGCAAAAGCAACAACAGCAGAAGGATAAAGAAGAGGCAAAAACAAACTATTTATTTTACGTATGAGCGATAACGAAGGATAACAAGAGCAACAAAGTAAAAGCAAAAAATGAGCAGGTGCTTTGAGGCACACGATAATAATGATGACAATGTTGGTAATGATGATGATGATGTCTTATTCATTCTGCAGCTCAAAAACCATTTCCATTTTTGCTCAAGAATTAGGTGGTAGCAAAACAATTAGGAAACAAAATCTTAAAAGAAAAGAAAAATTTCTGTTGAATCTTAAATACTTTTCCATTTTAGTCTAAAATCCTTTGTAATAAGATACCTCAGCTACTGGACCTAACCACCTCTTTTTAAACTAATGTAAACATTTTGAAATTATTTTCTAACGTTATGCTAATGAGAGCTTATACCCGCACACACACACACACCTCATAAATTTTTATGTTTATGTCAGTGCCATAAAATTCAAGTGATTTTTAAATAACAACAACATCAGTAAATACAACGAGAACAACAACAGCTTCAGAGATAATAAAACAAAGTACTTTCTAAAGCATAAATTTAGGCTGTAACACAAGAGTAGTCTCATAACAGCAACAATAACCAAAAAGCACAACAGCACGAAAAATAATCCTTGAACAAAATACAACGAAGAAAAGGACTAAAGGCAAACAACAAACAAATGACATCATTGTCATCGTCATCTACATTCACCATTATCATCATTTCAAAGTCCACATCGTCGTCATTATTATTGTCAACACCATCAACTTCTCTGAAGCTCATATTTCTTTGTTAAAGTCATGGTAACTGGGACAATCAAAAATTGGTCATACTTTAGCCCAAAAGCTGTAGTTTGCAAGGAATTTAAAAAAAGAATGCGAATTGTTGCTTACATTTACATGAAAAAAATATTGCTTACATACGTGAGCAGGGATGAAGAATTGTTAGAAACAGAAAAAAAAAAACTTCTTTAATTAAAGGGAATGTCTTCAAAGTTTTAAGTTTCGTATACTAACACACAGAATAAATACTGCATACAAATATTTATATAGTTACGATTTTGATAGAACCCAACAAACCAATTTATAAGCAAATTTTAAATTAGTTGTAGAAAAAACTTATCATACGAGATTTCCTAAAACCTTTTAAAAGCATGTTTAATAAAAGCTTAGAATGATAACCATTTATCAAATTTGATGAAATTTATTCTCTTCTTATTTATTCTCGCTATAGATTTGTTATTGTTTCTGAGAATAAAGTACCGTTTTATGTCTCAATTTCGTATTATTTGTTAAAGTTTTCATCAGTCTTTGTGTTGTTTTCAGTAAAAAGTGAAGTATTTTTTTTTTATCAGTAAAGTGTTATAAACAGTGTAAAATTAAAAAAAAATAAGTAATTAAATATTTTAAAATAAAAGACCTATATATTTACAATAGTAAATACATTTGTCCTACAAATTTAAACTAGGTCTTTATAAAGAAATTGTGGAATTACTTAAAAAAAAATGCTGAGATTACTAGTATATGATAACAAAAGAAAGAGAATGAGAGCAATTCTAGTGAGCATGTTTAAGAAACTATTCTTCTTCAATGCTTAGTATCTTATCTTATATTCTTAAACGAGCAATAATTGTATATATTTAATTGTATATATTTAGAGCCGAAAACGGCTCTAACGATTTTGATAAAATTTGGACAGTGGGTATCTTTTTTGATGTATAGGTCGAAGAAGAAGGGACTTTTGGAACCTTTGCCTCTAAGAGGGTAAAAACGGGTAAAAAGGGGAAAAAATCGAAAACGCTATATCTCCTTAAGTAATAGGTATAGAAACAAAATTTAAATTATGTTTTAAACAACTATGAAAATAAACGGACAGGTGTTTGGTACTTTTTTGAAACTATGTCCGATAAGGGGTAAAAAAGGGTGAAAATACTTGTGAAAGAAACTTTAAACACGTATTTGGTGCTTTTTTGATTTTGGGGCCAAAATGGGTAAAAAAGGGATAAAATGATAACTTAACATCTCAAAAAGTAATATGAATAGAAACATTATGTTAACTGCTTTCTAATAAAATGTACCGAATTCAATTGGTACCAAAGAAGTACCAATTATGCATATGGAACTTTTTGAATTTAGGGGATAAAAAGGGGAAAAAATTAGTAATGTTATAACTTTAAAACAAATGAATGTTTGTCTGTATGTATGTTCTTTATAGAATAGTAAACTGTGAATTTGATCATGTTATGCTCTTTAGCAAAGATGTTGCGGATAAGCCGGCAAAGGTTTTTAAGTTGGTAAACCGAATTTCCGACAGGTGGCGCCACTGAAAATTACTAAAAATTAATTAAATCGTAAACTGTACATTTGATCATACTATGATCTTTTGCAAAGTTGTAGCGCATGAGCCGGCGAATGCTTTTTAATTGGTGTGAATAATTTCCGACAGCTGGCGCTACTGAAAATTACTCAAAGTCAATTTAATCGTAAGCTGTACATATAATCATGCTATAATCTTTAGCAATGTTGTTGCACATGAGCCGACGAAGGTTTCTTAGTTGGTATAAAGAAATTTCGACAGGTGGCTCCACTGAAATTTACTCAAAGTCAATTTAATCGTAAGCTGTACATTTAATCATGCTATAATCTTCAGCAAAGTTGTAACGGATAAGCCGAAGAAGGTTTATGAATTGGAATGAGCTAAGTCCGACAGGTGGCGCCACAGAAAATTACCCAAAGTGAATTAAATCGTAAAGTTTGCACTTGATCAGACTATAATCTTTAGCACAGTTGTTGCGCATGAGTCGACGGGGTGTTGGTATGACCAATTTCCAAAATTATTAAAATGAGTTAAACTGTAAACTATGCAAACTATGTGTTGGTCCGACAAAAATTTCATAATTTTTCATTTGATATATTTGTATGTATATTTACACATGTATATATTGTTTTTATTATTGATTTTACTGGAAATCGATAATATAAGTTATTGTTAATTAGTTATAAGATTTGCTAAATGTTTGTTTTAAAATAGATTGCAAATAAAAGAATACATTAAAAAAAAAAAAAAAAAAAAAAAAATTCCAAAATTAATTAAATGAGTTAAACTGTAAACTATGTTTTGGTCGGACAAAATAAAATAATTCAAAATTAACTGAATATTTGGACAATGCCTTTCCTCTAAATTTATTTTAGCACTTTATAAAATAAAATATATCAAAACTTTAAAATTTGCCTCAAAATGCTTATCATAAAGCTCCGAGCAAGGCTCGGTCAACCAGGTACTAAACAATTTATAAAAGTAAACTTAATGTAAGGGTTCAGTTTTCATTATTAAATTATTTTCACTAAACCTTTTATAATGGTAATCTCAACACTTTTCTAAGCTTAACGCTTAGGTTAGTAAGCATTTTATAAGTTATTTTTAAAACCATTTTGGTTTGTTGGGTAATACTAATACCAATACTAATACTATATATCTTGTCCAACTGTAACATTGTCATACATAATATTTTTTAGTTAATTTTATAAATTTAATATTACCCCATTTAGTTTGGGATACGAGCTTGTTTATGTATATATATTATCATCGTCATTATTTTATTAAGTGGAAATCTTCCTTTTAAATTTTCAAATTACCTTATACCTTTGAGTATCCAAGACAAGAAATACAAATATACAGATGAAATTCATTCGAATTTAGTATATAAATTAGTTTGAATTTAGTTAAACATACAGGCGAAAAGGGTAAATGATAGGCAAGAAGGCCTCCAAAAAGGCATTACAAAAAAAGAAAAAAATAATCATTTTTAAAATTTAATATTATGAAACTAACTTTGAAGTATGAGGATCTAAATGAAAGGTTTCCATCTAAAAGTGATATGAAAAGGTATCTCAAAAAGCCTTTTATTAGGCCTTGAACTCTTTTGATTTCCTTTTTTTCTAACTGTGTACTTTAATATGTAATTGTTGCTGTATAATCATGTCCAAAAGAAAGCGGTGGAAACACTGGGGAAGAGATGGTTTGTAAAATTATCATTGTATACCCTAAGGCATACTATTATTCACATTTCATGTAGCATACTTTGTGGAGCTTTTAGCAAGAACTAGCGAGAAAACTCATAAAGTTAAATGCTACAAAACTGTATAGAAAGAATTAGAATAAAATTATAGCAAAAAATACAACTTGTTTTCTGAGCTTAAACTAAATAAATAGACACGTCGTTTTACATTGATGTAAACAAAAAGCAACATTGGGATTTTTCTCTTTTTCGTATATGTTTTTTAACCATAAAACTTGAAATTGTTTCAACTGTTTTGTTTGGAAGAAAGTATTTAATATTTTGTTAGTGGATAAAAATTTTTATTTGCATTTAAAACAATTTCTTTTATACTTGTGAAAAAATTCCCCAACAATCTTTTGTTTCTCACAAAAGAAGGCAAAAATGTATAACTCATGTTTTTTCATTCACTCGACTATTTGCTATAAATGGAAACAATAACCACAATATAACCGCCTAAATGTCAGTTAGTTTGTCAGTTGGTCGGTCGACGGTTTGAGGGTTGGTTTGGGTGCATTTGCATGATTTGTTGATATTTATGCATTCACCATAAATCAAGTGAATATGGTTGCTAAAATGTTTCATTTTTTTCTGTACGGAAATAAATGAATATGAACTGATAAAATACAAGAACAAAAAAATGAAATATATACTCGGTTAAAATGTTAGGCAACAGTTGTTTTGTTTAAATCAGTGATGCCCAGCTAGTGGTTGTTGCTGTTATAAATGTATTTTTTACATTTTCTGGGATATTATTTATTTAAAGTAGAAAAAAGTAAACATTTATTATAGCGAGTTTTTCAAGGACTTCTTTAATCCTTTTAGCATGTTAATTTTCAACATTCTTACAATTTTTGTTAATTTTTTTTTTAATTTATTTACAGATGGTGGCGACGGATGAAAATACTTCCACACAAAATACCACCGATACTGGAGGTACGTTTGGAAAACTGAAACAGACCCTATCATCATCACTGCTAACTGCACAGGATCGAGGTAAGTTTATATCCAGATAAATGATTTTATTCATTTAAATAATCTCTAATATATATAGGGCGACGATTATTGAAGATCAATTAAATAAAAGTACATATGGATACATTTGCACTAAAATAAGAGCAAACGAGATTTTGATAAAGATTAGATATATTGTAAGAAATAGTCTAAGTTATGGACAAGGACTAATACATAGACGAAGATATAGTATTTGTCTAACATATACTAAGCCATCGACTAATACTTAGATATCTACTAAGACATAGTCTAAGGCACATACTATGATATACTCTAAAACATTTAAAACAATTTAAAAATTTTAGATTGAATATTTTTCAATATTTAATTTAGAAAATTTTTCATTCAAAAAATTTTGTATTAAAAATAAAGGATATTTTTCAAAAAAAAAAAAATTAACATTGAAATTTTTCTAAAAAAATGTTAATATCGAAATTGTTCTATAAAAACATTAACAACAAAATTTTTCAAAATGAAGTGTATTTGCATTTGATCCCAAACCTGTTACATTTATTTATTAATGTAACAGATCAATTTATTGATAAAAAGCCCAAAAAATGTTTGCGGAGAAACCAAATTCCTCGACGCGTTTCGATGGTTGGTTAAGCCATCTCTTCAGGAGGATTATCCCCAATTTAGACTGATCGAAAACCTTGCATTATTACTAAATTTACAAACATAACTATTAAGAATTATGTTCATAAACCAAAAGTAAAAGCGTAGATTATCGACTGAACAAAAACAAACATTTTTCAGTTTTCATCTACCTTCACTTCCCACATTCTTGCTGTAGCCGTCGGCTACTATATGCAGAATGTTGTGAAGAAAGGGGGGGGTAAGATGTTTTAAAATAAACAAGTTTATTTTAAAAATAAGCTGAATGCATGCAGTTTTATCAAAAAATAACAAATTAGTCGGGATGTAAATATTATTCAAAAAGAAGTGTATTTGCATTTGATCCCAAACCTGTTACATTTATTTATTAATGTAACAGATCAATTTATTGATAAAAAGCCAAAAAATGTTTGCGGAGAAACCAAATTCCTCGACGCGTTTCGATGGTTGGTTAAGCCATCTCTTCAGGAGGATTATCCCCAATTTAGACAGATCGAAAACCTCGCATTATTACTAAATTTACAAACATAACTATTAAGAATTATGTTCATAAACCAAAAGTAAAAGCGTAGATTATCGACTGAACAAAAACAAACATTTTTCAGTTTTTTGGCTTTTTATCAATAAATTGATCTGTTACATTAATAAATAAATGTAACAGATTTGGGATCAAATGCAAATACACTTCTTTTTGAATAATATTTACATCCCGACTAATTTGTTATTTTTTGACAAAATTTTTCTTTAAAAATTTATATATCAAAATTTTTTGACAAAAAAAATTAAACATAACAATTTTTCTACAAAAATTTTAACATCGAAATTTTTTTATAAAAATTTTAATATCAAAATTTTTTTAAAAAAATTTAATATCGAAATTTTTCTAAAAAAATTTTAATACCAAAATTTTTCTATAAAAATTATAATATCGAAATTTTTCTGTATAAATTTTAACATTCAAATTTTTCTGTCAAAATTTTAATATGTATTAAAATTTTTCTATAAAAATTTTAACATCCACATTTTTCTATATAAATTATAACATTCAAATTTTTTTATAAAAATTCTAAAAAAGAAGTTTTTCTATAAAAATTCTAATAACGAAATTTTTCTATAAAAATTTTAACAACAAAATTTTTCTATAAAAACATTAACATCAAAATTTTTCTACATAACTTTTAACATCAAAATTCTTTTAAAATATCTATAAAAATTTTGACATCGAAATTTTCTATAAAAATGTTAACATCAAAACTTTTCTATAAAAATTTTAACATCAAAAATTTTATATAGAAAATTTTAACATCAAGAATTTTCTATAGAAAATTTTAACATCAAGAATTCTTATAGAAAATTTTAACATCAAAAATTTTCTATAGAAAATTTTAACATCAAAAATTTTCTATAGAAAATTTTAACATCAAAAATTTTCTATAGAAAATTTTAACATCAAAAATTTTCTATAGAAAATTTTAACATCAAAAATTTTCTATAGAAAATTTTAACATCAAAAATTTTCTATAGAAAATTTTAACATCAAAAATTTTCTATAGAAAATTTTAACATCAAAAATTTTCTATAGAAAATTTTAACATCAAAAATTTTCTATAGAAAATTTTAACATCAAAAATTTTCTATAGAAAATTTTAACATCAAAAATTTTCTATAGAAAATTTTAACATCAAAAATTTTCTATAGAAAATTTTAACATCAAAAATTTTCTATAGAAAATTTTAACATCAAAAATTTTCTATAGAAAAATTTAACATCAAAAATTTTCTATAGAAAATTTTAACATCAAAAATTTTCTATAGAAAATTTTAACATCAAAAATTTTCTATAGAAAATTTTAACATCAAAAATTTTCTGAAGAAAATTTTAACATCAAAAATTTTCTGAAGAAAATTTTAACATCAAAAATTTTCTAAAGAAAATTTTAACATCAAAAATTTTCTAAAGAAAATTTTAACATCAAAAATTTTCTGAAGAAAATTTTAACATCAAAAATTTTCTATAGAAAATTTTATAACCAAAAATTTTCTATAAAAAATTTTAACATCAAAAATTTTTTATAGAAAATTTTAACATCAAAAATTTTCTATAGAAAATTTTAACATCAAAAATTTTCTATAGAAAATTTTAACATCAAAAATTTTCTATAGAAAATTTTAACATCAAAAATTTTCTATAGAAAATTTTAACATCAAAAATTTTCTATAGAAAATTTTAACATCAAAAATTTTCTATAGAAAATTTTAACATCAAAAATTTTCTATAGAAAGTTTTAACATCAAAAATTTTCTATAGAAAATTTTAACATCAAAAATTTTCTATAGAAAAATTTTAACATTAAAAATTTTCTGTAGAAAAATTTAACATCAAAAATTTTTAATAGAAAATTTTAACATCAAAAATTTTCTATGAAAAGTTTTAACATCAAAAATTTTCTATGAAAAGTTTTAACATCAAAAATTTTCTATGAAAAATTTTAACATACAAATTTTTCTATGAAAATTTTAACACCAAAAATTTTCTATAGAAAATTTTAACATCAAAAATTTTCTAAAGAAAATTTTAACATTAAAAATTTTCTATAGAAAATTTTAACATCGAAATTTTTCTATAACAATTTTAACATCAAAATTTTGCTATAAATATTTTAAAATCAAAATTTTTCTATAAAAATTTTGACATCAAAATTTTTTTATAAAAATATAGAAAAACGTCGGTGTTTAAATTATTATAGAAAAATTTTGATTTTAAAATTTTTATAGAAAAATGTTGATGTTAAAATTGTTATAGAAAAATTTTTATGTTAACATTTTTTTAGAAAAAATTTGATGTTAAAATTTTTATAGAAAAATTTTAACATTTTTAATTTTAACATCAAAATGTTTCTATAAAAATTTTAATAACAAAATTTTTCTAAAAAAGTTTTAAGATCAAAATTTTTCTAACAAAGTTTTTAACATCAAAATTTTTCTAAAAAAATTTTAACATCAAAATTTTTCTAAAAAAATTTTAACATCGAAATTTTTCTAAAAAAATTGTTCTAAAAAAATTTTAACATCAAAATTTTTCAATAATGATTTTTACATCGAAATTTTTTTTATAAAAGTTTTTGTATCGAAATCTTTCAATAACAATTTTAACATTAAAATTTTTCTTAAATGAATTTCTTTCAATATATAATAATAGATAACATTATGACATTATTTCAAACAATTCAAACATTTTGTCCTTAGCTAATAGTTACTAAATCTCTAAGAGCATAATCATGTACAAATCAATTAATTTACAATGATTCAATACTCCTATAACTATTTCAAAAGATCAATAAATGTTAATATTTCAAGATATAATCAAACCACGAATATCAACTCAATAGAAGAGTTCAAACTAATTTCTTGTAGAATCTTTGAAGGACAAATGTGATAATTAATATTAATTAATTTAAAATTAATTTGAAAATGGATATGAAACGAATCCTGGATTTTCCATTAAGGACAACATCTCTCCACATATATCTATAGGTTATAGAAAATATTTCGATACAAAAAAATGTATCGGAAAATTTAATACAATTTTCATATAGAAAAGTTGTATATATAATATTGCTTTTCAAACAAAACTATTTTCCCTACTACACAAAATTGCCAGCCATGCAACAGTTTCGAAAATTCTCATACCTTAACTTTTCAAACTTTTCTCGTTCTACCATTTTCATCAGTAAGAGCTAGTAAAATAAAATGTTTATGTGCCAAAGTAATAAAAAACAACAAATCTATAAAAAAAACTATAGAAAAAACAATTTCAAAAGTGATATGTATTTTTTACCTTTTTCTTCTTCGTTTGTAGTTGTCACATATAAAAACAATTTTTAATCATTAAAACGGAGCAACAAACAAAACAAACAAATCTAATTCAAAATCTCACACGTAAACAGAAATAATGCAAGAAAACAGGAAAAGTAATTTTCCCTTCTTGTGTTTATGCTCCTTCAACTGAACTAAATACTGGAAAAAGAAAAACTTCAATTTCATAAACTGTCATTTCTTTGACAGTTGCTATTTTTTATTTCCGTTACAGTTTGTCCATTAAATGAAACTAGTAAAGGACCTAATTTAAGAATGTGGGTGATGTTAATTTATTTTAAATGTGAGCGTGTGTGTGTGTGAGAGTTTTGCAATATTAAAATAAGACCTTAAGAAAAGCTTGTGTCCAAAATTTGAGGTGGGTTTTTATTTCATCAATTGCGAAGGCATACTAAGATATAAACTAAGAAAAAGGCTAATACATAGACTAAGACACAGACTAAGACATAGACTCAGATATAGACTATGACATAGACTAAGACATAGACTAAGACATAGACTAAGACAAAGTCTAAGACATAGACTAAGACATAGACTAAGACATAGACTAAGACATAGACTAAGACATAGACTAAGACATAGACTAAGACATAGACTAAGACATAGACTAAGACATAGACTAAGACATAGACTAAGACATAGACTAAGACATAGACTAAGACATAGACTAAGATATAGACTAAGACATAGACTAAGACATAGACTAAGACATAGACTAAGACATAGACTAAGACATAGACTAAGACATAGACTAAGACATAGACTAAGACATAGACTAAGACATAGACTAAGACATAGACTAAGACATAGACTAAGACATAGACTAAGACATAGACTAAGACATAGACTAAGACATAGACTAAGACATAGACTAAGACATAGACTAAGACATAGACTAAGACATAGACTAAGACATAGACTAAGACATAGATTAAGACATAGACTAAGACATAGACTAAGACATAGACTAAGACATAGACTAAGACATAGACTAAGACATAGACTAAGACAAAGACTAAGATATAGACTAAGATAAAGACTAAGATATAGACTAAGATATAGAATAAGACATAGAGTTAGATATAGACTAAGACTTAGAATAAGACATAGACTAAGACATAGACTAAGGCATAGACTAAGACATAGACTAAGACATAGACTAAGACATAGAAAAAGATAAAGACTAAGATATAGACTAAGATATAGAATAAGACATAGAGTTAGATATAGACTAAGACTTAGAATAAGACATAGACTAAGACATAGACTAAGACATAGAATAAGACATAGACTAAGACATAGACTAAGACATAGACTAAGACAAAGACTAAGATATAGACTAAGATAAAGACTAAGATATAGACTAAGATATAGAATAAGACATAGAGTTAGATATAGACTAAGACTTAGAATAAGACATAGACTAAGACATAGACTAAGGCATAGACTAAGACATAGACTAAGACATAGACTAAGACATAGAAAAAGATATAGACTATGACCCAAACTAAAATATAGACTAAAACATAGACAATGACAAAAACAAAGATTTATTTTTTAGAAAATTATTTATATAGGCATTTCTAAAGAAAAATTTCTATAGAAAATTTTTATAAAAAAATTTCTATAGAAAATTTTTATAGAAAAATTTCTCTAGAAAAAAATCACAAAAAGAAAAAATTTTTTACAGAAAAATTTTTATAGAAAAATTTCTTTAGAAAAATTTTTAAAACAATTTTTATAGAAAAATTTCTATAAAAAATTTTTATAGAAAAATTTTTATAGAAAATTTCTATAGAAAAATTTCCATAGAAACATTTTAATAGAAAAATTTCTATACAAAAATTTCTATACAAAAATTTCTATACAAAAATTTTTATAGAAATATTTCTATAGAAAAATTTCTATAAAAAAATTTCTATAGAAAAATTTCTATAGAAAAGTTTCTATGGAAAAATTTCTATAAAAAAAAATTCTATAGAAATTTTTATAGAAAAATTTATATAGAAAATTTTTGTAGAAAAGTTTCTAAAAAAAATTTTTGTAGAAAAATTTCTGGAAAAATTTCTATAGAAAAAATTTTATAGAAAATTTTTACAGAAAAATTTGTTTAGAAAAACTTTTATAGAAAATTTTTATAGAAAAATTTTTATAGAAAAATTTTTATAGAAAGTTTTTAGAGAAGAATTTTTATAGAAAAATTTCAATAAAAAAATTTTGTATTGAAAAATGTTTATAGAAAAATTTTTATAGAAAAATATCTATAGAAAAATTTTTATAAAAAAAATTTGTATTGAAAAATTTTTATAGAAAAATTTCCTTAGAAAAAATTCTATTGAAAAATTTGTAAAGAAAAATATCTATAGAAAAATTTGCAAAAAAAAAATTCTATAGAAAAATTTTTATCAAAAATTTCTCAAAAAAATTTTTATAGAAATTTTATACAGAAAAATTTTTAAAGGAAAATTAAAATAAAAAATTTTTTATAGAAAATTTCTATAGAAAACTTTCTATAAAAAAATTTCTATAGAAAAATTTTTGTACAAAATTTTTTGGAATTTCTATAACAAATTTCATAAGAAAAATTTTTATAGAAAAAAATTTATATAAAAAATATTTTATAGAAAAATTTCTAACAAAACAATTCTAAAAAAATTTCTATAGAAAAATTTTCATAAAAAAATTTCTATAAACAAATTTTCATAAAAAAATTTCAATAAAAAAATTTTTTTTGGAAAAATTTCTATAGGATATTTTTATAGAAAAATTTCTATAGAAAACATTTTATAGAAAAATTTCTGTAGAAAAATTTTAAAGAAAAATTTCTGTAGAAAATTTAAAAAAAAATTGTAAAAAAATGTTTATTGAAAAATTGCTATAGAAACATTTTTATAGAAAAATTTTTATAAAAAATTCTATAGAAAATTTTTTATAGAAAAATTTCTATAGACAAATTTTTATAGAAAAATTTCTATAGACAAATTTTTATAGAAAAATTTCTATAGACAAATTTTTATAGAAAAATTTCTATAGACAAATTTTTATAGAAAAATTTCTATAGACAACTTTTTATAGAAAAATTTCTATAGACAAATTTTTATAGAAAAATTTCTATAGACAAATTTTTATAGAAAAATTTCTATAGACAAATTTTTATAGAAAAATTTCTATAGACAAATTTTTATAGAAAAATTTCTATAGAAAAATTTCTATAGACAAATTTTTATAGAAAAATTTCTATAGACAAATTTTTATAGAAAAATTTCTATAGACAAATTTTTATAGAAAAATTTCTATAGACAAATTTTTATAGAAAAATTTCTATAGACAAATTTTTATAGAAAAATTTCTATAGACAAATTTTTATAGAAAAATTTCTATAGACAAATTTTTATAGAAAAATTTCTATAGACAAATTTTTATAGAAAAATTTCTATAGATAAATTTTTATAGAAAAATTTCTATAGACAAATTTTTATAGAAAAATCTCTATAGACAAATTTTTATAGAAAAATTTCTATAGAAACATTTCTATAGAAAAATTTTTATAGAAACATTTCTATAGAAAAATTTTTATAGAAAAATTTCTATAGAAAAATTTTTATAGAAAAATTTCTATAGAAAAATTTCTATAGAAAAATTTCTATGAAAAAATTTTTGTAGAAAAATTTCTATAAAAGAATTCTAGACAAAAATGTCTTTAGAATATTTTTTCATATAAAATGTACATGTGGTAAATTTTTCCCATGTATATCTTATATTTTATATTTTGTCATGCACCTGAAATACCGACAAAATGCATTTGAAATTTACGACCTCCACTTACAATTGAACAATTTCAAATTTATAAAATATACATTTTCAAGTCTACAGATATAATTTTGCACGTACTAGAACAGCCATCACATATAAATATTTTCAAGATATAAATTTTCAACTTTTAGTTTGTAGGAAAATACAATAAACTAGAATATCTTATTACACCTGAGTTGACTGGCAAAGGCAGGCAGAGGAAGCCACATTTGAAAGGACATTATGAGAAATGCAAGGATACATTGTTCTGGTGCAGTTGCTTTAAAATCAGCCACGTAATCTTAAAATAAATTATATTTCCTTGTAGTTAAAGTGGGTAAAGAATTTTAGTTTTCTAAAATTTATTTTTTAAGATTTTTTTCTTTAAGTTTCAAGGAAAATAAAGATCTTACAATTTTTGGGAAATAAATTTTAATATTTTTTTGCTTAACTGGGATGTGGTTTGGTTTTGTAAAAAACTTACGTTTACTTGCTGGTAAATGTTAAAATGAATGCAAGTGTGTAAAAATTCTTCAAAAAATGATTAAAGTTTTTTATATGGCTTAAACGGTTTTGTGACACTTGTTTTATATTGAAATGAAAATGGATAAAGTATAATTGCAGTAAAAGGGACTTAATGTGAACTTAGTAATAATTTGAAAAAAAAAAAATTTAAATGGGTGAATATTTAATTTAAAAAATAAATTTACATTTTAAGAAACAATTGAATTTAGTAAATATCCTCCAAATAACAGAATTTCTAATAAACTAGTTCTGTTCTAATTTTTTCATGGTATTGTTATTAAATCTTTTCATTGCCAATACATTTTAATTTAACTTTTATCAAAATACCAAAAATCATTTCCTTCCATTATCCTAAAATTGCACAAACAATTCTTAACTATTTCAATATTTCTATTAATAAAACTTACTTGAGTTGACTTGACTAGAACAGAATAGAATGGAATTTATTTTATCCTAATTGACTTCACAAAGAAAATTCAATTTAGTCAAATAACCAGAAACCTCGACGTTTGCATATAAATTGCCAAGAATAATATTATTTCTTGGCAAAGAGATTTCATTTTGTCTATTGCGGATAGAATTATTATTATTTCCCCAAGTATTTGTCGACAATTCATTGTGAATTTGCCTTCAACTGAAAGCAAAATTTGCCTTGTAATCGCGTGTGTAGGGGTAGAGTTTGACGCTATAACTTTAATTTAATTTTCATTATTCGCTGTTATTCTAACCAATTTCCTCCATTCCCCCCTTTAAGGTATTTGCAACAATTGCATTTGACATTGTTGCTATTGCAGCCATTAGTTATTATAATTCCATCATCATCTATTCAAATGTCTGTCAGTCAGTCCCTGTGTTTGGATCTCATCTAAAGTCATTTCAATTTTTTTCTTGTTATTTTTGCATTTCCAGTGAATAAAATGTCACCACGTCCATCCCTAATACCTACAGATACGGATGCCAGTTATGGCAACTATAACTTATCACAGCAGCAACTGCAACAACAGGATGCAACAGCAAATCAAAATAACAACAATAACAATAATACAACAATATCTTCATCGACAACAGCAACAAGTGGCAGCGGTAGTGGAGGCGGCACTTCAAATGCCTCCAAACAGAATCAAGAACCAGGTCGTCGGGCAGGTGCTTGTCGGGTGTGTTTGAAATCGTTTAAGCCGGATGACTTCCATAAGACGTGTTTCGAATGCCAACAGCGAGTGTGTGAAGACTGTGCCAGTTATAGCAAATTGGAGGAAAATGAGGATGCGGTAAGTCAAAAATTTGATTTTAGCTTTATCTATTTTTGGAATATTCATTTTACTATAAAAAGGAGAATTTAAAAAACGAAAGTTATTATAATAAATTTACTAAACATACAATTCATATTATAAAAATTTTCTAGGAAAAAAACCTAAAATTAAACATTTTTATAGAAAATTTTTCATTATAAATAAACTCTTCTATATTCTTTATAGAAAACTTTTTCTATAGAATAGTTTTAGTTCTAAAAAAATTTTTTTCGTTTTAATAAAAATTATCTATAGAAAATTTTTCGTTTTAAAAAAATTTTCTATAGAAAATTTTTCGTTTTAAAAAAATTTTCTATAGAAAATTTTTCGTTTTAAAAAAAAATTTCTATCGACAATTTTTCGTTTTAAAAAATATTTTCTATAGCAACTTTTTCGTTTAAAAAATATTCTATAGCAAAAAAATTTCGATAAAAAAAAATCTACAAATTTTTTATTGTTTTAAAAAAATTGTCTATAGAAAATTTTTCGTTTAAAAAAAAAAATTCTCTAGAAAATATTTTGTTAAAAAAATAAATTCTATAGAAAATTTTTCGTTTTAAAAAATTTTTCTATAAAAAATTTTTCGTTCTAAAAAAATTTCTATAGAAAATTTTTCGTTTTAAAAAAAATTTTCTATAGAAAATTTTTCGTTAAAAAAAAATTTCTATAGAAAATTTTTCGTTAAAAAAAAAAATTTCTATAGAAAATTTATCGTTAAAAAAAATTTCTATAAATCTATACATTCTAGAGAAAAAAATAATTTTCTATAAAAAATTTCTATAGAAAATTTTTCGTCTTAAAAAAAATTTTCTATAGAAAATTTTTCGTTTTAAAAAAAAATTTCTTTAGAAAATTTTTCGTTTTAAAAAAAATTTTCTATAGAAAATTTTTCGTTTTAAAAAAAATTTTCTATAGAAAATTTTTCGTTTTAAAAAAAATTTTCTATAGAAAATTTTTCGTTTCAAAAACAAATTTTCTATAGAAAATTTTTCGTTTTAAAAAACTTTTCTATAGAAAATTTTTCGTTTTAAAAAATATTTTCTATAGCAAATTTTTCGTTTCAAAAATATTCTATAGCAAAAAAAATTCGATAAAAAAAAAATCTACAAATTTTTTTATTGTTTTAAAAAATTTTCTAAGGAAAATTTTTCGTTTAAAAAAAAAAAATTCTCTGGAAAATTTTTTGTTAAAAAAATAAATTCTATAGAAAATTTTTTGTTAAAAAAATAAATTCTATAGAAAATTTTTCGTTTTAAAAAATTTTTCTACAAAAAATTTTTCGTTTTAAAAAAATTTCTATAGAAAATTTTTCGTTTTAAAAAAAATTTTCTATAGAAAATTTTTCGTTAAAAAATTTCTATAGAAAATTTTTCGTTAAAAAATTTCTATAGAAAATTTTTTGTTAAAAAAAAAAATTTCTATAGAAAATTTTTCGTTTTAAAAAAAATTTTCTATAGAAAATTTTTCGTCTTAAAAAAAATTTTCTATAGAAAATTTTTCGTTTTAAAAAACTTTCGAGAGATAGTTTTTCATTAAATTAAAATTTTCTTTATAACAAAAATTCCCTATAGAAATTTTTGCGTTTTAAAAAAATTTTTACAATGATAAATTTTTCAAGAGAAAATTTTTCAAAAAACTTTTATCAAAATTTTGGGACATCAAACATTTAATTAAAAAGTTTTACTGTAGTGTATTGCACTAAGTATCCCAATTTATTACAATTGTTTATTATTGTAATAAATAGTTTTTTGATAAAACCAAAAAATGTTGGTGGGGAAACCTTTCCTCCACTCGTTTTGATGGTTGCTTAGGCCATCTCATCAGGAGGATTATCCCTAATTCTAGACAGAGCGAAAACCACACATATACGAATTATTATTATTATGTCCAACAAATATCAACATAAAGCGAAGATTATCATCCGAACAGAAAATTTTTCTAAAAAAATATTTTAAAAACTTTTCTATAAAAAATTTTTCAGTAGAATATTTTTAATTTCAAAAATTTTTTATAGAATATTTTTGGTTTAACAAATGTTTCTATAAAAAAATTGTCATATAAAAAATTTTTATATAAAAAATTTTTCTATAGAAAAATTTTCATATAAAAAATTTTTCTATAGAAAAATTTTCATATAAAAAATTTTTCTATAGAAAAATTTTCATATAAAAAATTCTTCTATAGAAAAATTTTCATATAAAAAATTTTTCTATAGAAAAATTTTCATATAAAAAATTTTTCTATAGAAAAATTTTCATATAAAAAATTTTTCTATAGAAAAATTTTCATATAAAAAATTTTTCTATAGAAAAATTTTCATATAAAAAATTTTTCTATAGAAAAATTTTCATATAAAAATTTTTTTTTTGCTATATAAAAAATTTTTCTATAGAAAAATTTTCATATAAAAAATTTTTCATATAAAAAATTTTTCTATAGACAATTTTTCATATAAAAAATTTTTCTATAGACAAATTTTCATATAAAAAATTTTTCTATAGAAAAATGTTCATATAAAAAATTTTTCTATAGAAAAATGTTCATATAAAAAATTTTTCTATAGAAAAATTTTCATATAAAAAATTTTTCTATAGAAAAATTTTCATATAAAAAATTTTTCTATAGAAAAATTTTCATATAAAAAATTTTTCTATAGAAAAATTTTCATATAAAAAATTTTTCTATAGAAAAATTTTCATATAAAAAATTTTTCTATAGAAAAATTTTCATATAAAAAATTTTTCTATAGAAAAATTTTCATATAAAAAATTTTTCTATAGAAAAATTTTCATATAAAAAATTTTTCTATAGAAAAATTTTCATATAAAAAATTTTTCTATAGAAAAATTTTCATATAAAAAATTTTTCTATAGAAAAATTTTCATATAAAAAATTTTTCTATAGAAAAATTTTCATATAAAAAATTTTTCTATAGAAAAATTTTCATATAAAAAATTTTTCTATAGAAAAATTTTCATATAAAAAATTTTTCTATAGAAAAATTTTCATATAAAAAATTTTTCTATAGAAAAATTTTCATATAAAAAATTTTTCTATAGAAAAATTTTCATATAAAAAATTTTTCTATAGAAAAATTTTCATATAAAAAATTTTTCTATAGAAAAATTTTCATATAAAAAATTTTTCTATAGAAAAATTTTCATATAAAAAATTTTTCTATAGAAAAATTTTCATATAAAAAATTTTTCTATAGAAAAATTTTCATATAAAAAATTTTTCTATAGAAAAATTTTCATATCAAAAATTTTTCTATAGAAAAATTTTCATATAAAAAATTTTTCTATAGAAAAATTTTCATATAAAAAATTTTTCTAAAGAAAAATTTTCATATAAAAAATTTTTCTATAGAAAAATTTTCATATAAAAAATTTTTCTAAAGAAAAATTTTCATATAAAAAATTTTTCTATAGAAAAATTTTCATATAAAAAATTTTTCTATAGAAAAATTTTCATATAAAAAATTTTTCTATAGAAAAATTTTCATATAAAGAATTTTTCTATAGAAAAATTTTCATATAAAAAATTTTTCTATAGAAAAATTTTCATATAAAAAATTTTTCTATAGAAAAATTTTCATATAAAAAATTTTTCTATAGAAAAATTTTCATATAAAAAATTTTTCTATAGAAAAATTTTCATATAAAAAATTTTTCTATAGAAAAATTTTCATATAAAAAATTTTTCTATAGAAAAATTTTCATATAAAAAATTTTTCTATAGAAAAATTTTCATATAAAAAATTTTTCTATAGAAAAATTTTCATATAAAAAATTTTTCTATAGAAAAATTTTCATATAAAAAATTTTTCTATAGAAAAATTTTCATATAAAAAATTTTTCTATAGAAAAATTTTCATATAAAAAATTTTTCTATAGAAAAATTTTCATATAAAAAATTTTTCTATAGAAAAATTTTCATATAAAAAATTTTTCTATAGAAAAATTTTCATATAAAAAATTTTTCTATAGAAAAATTTTCATATAAAAAATTTTTCTATGGAAAAATTTTTATATAAAAAATTTTTCTATAGAAAAATTTTCATATAAAAAATTTTTCTATAGAAAAATGTTCATATAAAAAATTTTTCTATAGAAAAATTTTCATATAAAAAATTTTTCTATAGAAAAATTTTCATATACAAAATTTTTCTATAGAAAAATTTTCATATAAAAAATTTTTCTATAGAAAAATTTTCATATAAAAAATTTGTCTATAGAAAAATTTTCATTTGGGAATTAATTATTCGAACTTTAGAATTGATTGAAAAATTAGGTTTAATCAGGCTTGAGTTCATTTAACTTTCAAATTATTAATTTTTGAAAATTTGAAAAGTAATTGTGGAGAAAATTCTAAAGTTCGAATAAATAATTCCCAAATAAATAAAAGCAAAGGGCACGTTGCATTTACATACATTCATGTAATTTACTTACATACATATGTTGTTAACATTGTTACTATTCTAAAAATAGCATCAAACCAAAAAGTCTTGTTCTTCTCTACATGCCAACGGCAAGTGAAAAGATCGAGCAAAACAAGTAATAGGAGAATACACAATCAATTAAACGTAGGGATGTTCGATCAAACTCAATGAGTTAAATTGATGATTATCTCTGCAATTTGACAACTCGACTGTGGTCGAGGGCGCTAAGTGCTGATGACGTCCTGTGGCGGGACAGAAATTGCAATCCACTGAGCCGCGTTCAAAAATAATTTTTTCAGTTTTTCTCCACAATTACTTTTCAAATTTTCAAAAATTAATAATTTGAAAGTTAAATGAACTCAAGCCTGATTAAACCTAATTTTTCGAAAAATTTTCATATAAAAAATTTTTCTATAGAAAAATTTTCATATAAAAAATAAAAATTATAAATTTGAATTTATTTCTGTTTCGAAAAATATTCCCAATTCGGTTACATTTATTTCGTATATTATTTACAAAAATAATAGTTTCACGGCAACAATATTCGAGATTATATTTCTATGTTCTCTCAAGCCATGTATTTCGTTGTTATAAATTGGATTTTGTTTCTTGTGTATTTTGTTTTGTAATTTCTTAAATAAAGCGGCATCGACCGACTCTGCTAACATCCAAATTCCAACTGAATTCTTTTAATACTCATTTTCACGAGTTTCATTAATGATCGTGATATTTAAGAAAATTACCAAAAGTCATCGGCTTCTGGTATTATGGGCTGCCTACACCTGATTATATGTTAGGCATATTAGATGACTTGCAAAACTTACTAAGCCATAGCACTTTATTCCAATTTCTTCAAAATCCTCCGATTTAGTCTGCTATCAGCAGCTTGTTCCAGTTAACAAAGAAGTCAGTTGACAAGGGCAATATTGTCATTTTAATAATTAGGCATGAAATTTAAAAAATACCACCTACTTATTGACCTGCCCTCGTATATTTAAAATTCTTGTAAATCTTATTTACAAAAATTTTCCAAATGAAAGTTTTTAAATGAGTAAACAATATTAAATAACCTATTTTAAAAACACTTATTGATTACTAATGATGATGATAACGATAATAGCTACAGCCACAAGTTACTTCATTAAGAACTTGCGGTAGCAACATGTTGCAACAAAATATTTCAAATAATGAACGCCCACATGCAATTTTAATGTAAAAATAATTAATGTTTAGCTTCCACTTCATACAAAATTATTACAATATCCCATACTTAGACTTAGATTACCAGATTGTGGTAAAAATACTTTAATAGAGGAAAAAAAGAGAAAATAGAAAATATTAAAATTTTCCTAATACTTGGAAATACAAGAGTATTTTTCCATAATGATAATGCAAAGGATTTTATAGTGAAAGTAGCCAAGCACTTACTTCTTATAGGAACTTGAATGTAATTTAAAGTACTTGAAAATGGAAGTCTTTATTTTTAATAAGATGAAAGATATAATCAAGGTTTAAATTCCTGAAATAAATTAATAGTGTCCAACAAATCTCTATTGAAAAATTTTGTTAAAACGAAAAATTTTCTATAGAAAAATTTTGTTATAACGAAAAATTTTCTGTGAAAAAATCAAAAAAAAAAAAAAAAATCTTAAAACGAAAAATTTTCTTTAGAAACTATTTTAACCAAAATTTTTTTTATAGAAAATTTTTCAAACGAAAAATATTTTAAAGAAACATTTTTTAAGCAAATAATTTTCTATAGAAACATTTGTTTTAAAGGAAAAATTTTTTAAAAGAAAATTTTTCTATAGAAATTTTTTTTAAATGAAAATTTTTTTTATAGAAAAATTTTCATATAAAAAAATTTTTTATAGAAAAATTTTCATTAAAAAAATTTTTCTATAGAAAATTTTTTTGTATGAAAATTTTTCTATAGAAAAATTTTTTATATCATAATTTTTCTATAGAAAAATTTTTTATATGAAAAGTTTTCTATAGAAAAATTTTTTATATGAAAAGTTTTCTATAGAAAAAATTTTTATATGAAAAGTTTTCTGTAGAAAAATTTTCATATAAAAATGTTTCTATAGAAAAATTTTAATATAAAAAATTTTTCTATAGAAAACTTTTCATATAAAAAATTTTTCTATAGAAAACTTTTCATATAAAAAAATTTTTATAGAAAAATTTTCTATAGAAAAATTTTTTATATGAAAATTTTTCTAATTCATTTAAAAAAAATTTCTATAGAAAAATTCTCGATAAAAAAATTTTTCTATAGAAAAATTTTCGATAAAAAAATTTTTCTATAGAAAATTTTTCGATAAAAAAACTTTTCTATAGAAAAATTTTCGATAAAAAAATTTTTCTAAAGAAAAATTTTCGATAAAAAAATTTTTCTGTAGAAAAATTTTCGATAAAAAAATTTTTCTATAGAAAAATTTTCGATAAAAAAATTTTTCTATAGAAAAATTTTCGATAAAAAAATTTTTCTATAGAAAAATTTTCGATAAAAAAATTTTTCTATAGAAAAATTTTCGATAAAAAAATTTTTCTATAGAAAAATTTTCGATAAAAAAATTTTTCTATAGAAAAATTTTCGATAAAAAAATTTTTCTATAGAAAAATTTTCGATAAAAAAATTTTTCTATAGAAAAATTTTCGATAAAAAAATTTTTCTATAGAAAAATTTTCGATAAAAAAATTTTTCTATAGAAAAATTTTCGATAAAAAAATTTTTCTATAGAAAAATTTTCGATAAAAAAATTTTTCTATAGAAAAATTTTCGATAAAAAAATTTTTCTATAGAAAAATTTTCGATAAAAAAATTTTTCTATAGAAAAATTTTCGATAAAAAAATTTTTCTATAGAAAAATTTTCGATAAAAAAATTTTTCTATAGAAAAATTTTCGATAAAAAAATTTTTCTATAGAAAAATTTTCGATAAAAAAATTTTTCTATAGAAAACTTTTCGATAAAAAAATTTTTCTATAGAAAAATTTTCGATAAAAAAATTTTTCTATAGAAAAATTTTCGATAAAAAAAAAATTTTTCTATAGAAAAATTTTCGATAAAAAAATTTTTCTATAGAAAAATTTTCGATAAAAAAATTTTTCTATAGAAAAATTTTCGATAAAAAAATTTTTCTATAGAAAAATTTTCGATAAAAAAATTTTTCTATAGAAAAATTTTCGATAAAAAAATTTTTCTATAGAAAAATTTTCGATAAAAAAATTTTTCTATAGAAAAATTTTCGATAAAAAAATTTTTCTATAGAAAAATTTTCGATAAAAAAATTTTTCTATAGAAAAATTTTCGATAAAAAAATTTTTCTATAGAAAAATTTTCGATAAAAAAATTTTTCTATAGAAAAATTTTCGATAAAAAAATTTTTCTATAGAAAAATTTTCGATAAAAAAATTTTTCTATAGAAAAATTTTCGATAAAAAAATTTTTCTATAGAAAAATTTTCGATAAAAAAATTTTTCTATAGAAAAATTTTCGATAAAAAAATTTTTCTATAGAAAAATTTTCGATAAAAAAATTTTTCTATAGAAAAATTTTCGATAAAAAAATTTTTCTATAGAAAAATTTTCGATAAAAAAATTTTTCTATAGAAAAATTTTCGATAAAAAAATTTTTCTATAGAAAAATTTTCAATAAAAAAATTTTTCTATAGAAAAATTTTCGATAAAAAAATTTTTCTATAGAAAAATTTTCGATAAAAATTTTTCTATAGAAAAATTTTCGAGAAAAAAAATTTTTCTATAGAAAAATTTTCGAGAAAAAAATTTTTCTATAGAAAAATTTTCGATAAAAAAATTTTTCTATAGAAAAATTTTCGATAAAAAAATTTTTCTATAGAAAAATTTTCGATAAAAAAATTTTTCTATAGAAAAATTTTCGATAAAAAAATTTTTCTATAGAAAAATTTTCGATAAAAAAATTTTTCTATAGAAAATTTTCGATAAAAAATTTTTTCTATAGAAAAATTTTCGATAAAAAAATTTTTCTATAGAAAAATTTTCGAGAAAAAAATTTTTCTATAGAAAAATTTTCGAGAAAAAATTTTTTCTATAGAAAAATTTTCGAGAAAAAAATTTTTCTATAGAAAAATTTTCGAGAAAAAAATTTTTCTATAGAAAAATTTTCGAGAAAAAAATTTTTCTATAGAATAATTTTCGATAAAAAAATTTTTCTATAGAAAAATTTTCGATTAAAAAAATTTTTCTATAGAAAAATTTTCGATTAAAAAAATTTTTCTATAGAAAAATTTTCGATTAAAAAAAATGTCTATAGAAAAATTTTCGATAAATAAAATTTTCTATAGAAAATTTTTCGATAAACAAAATTTTCTATAGAAAAATTTTCGATAAACAATTTTTCTTCGGAAAAGTTTTCGATAAAAAAAAATTTTCTATAGAAAAATTTACGATGAAAAATTTTTGTAAAAAAAAAAAAAATCTATAGAAAAATTATCGATAAAAATATTCAAACTGGGTTCGAGGCCCGGTCATGGCAATCAATAACTGTAGTTATTAATTTCTATTAAAATTATAAATTAGCACGCCGTCGATGTAAAAGAAATAAAATTGGCTGTAGATTATGTCAACATAAAAAATTATGTCTAAAAAAAAAGTTTCATTAAATGTCAGTTTTTTCATTTGTTCATTCATTTTTCACTATAAAACGAGATTTCAACGAATCAAATTTCTTTTACTTTAAAACATTTTTTAACTTTATTTTATATAGAAGAATGAGCAATCACAGATGTCGTTCTAGAACGTTGGGTGATGGGGATTTTTAACCCTAGAACGTCATCCTTCGTCAAAATGACTACGGAAAATTTTATTTTCAAATTAAAACAAAAAAATAAGGCTATAATATGTTAAGTTTTTACTAATAATTAAGAAATAAACAAATGAATTTCTAAAAATATTTATTAAAAAGAGTCTATTAATATATACGAAAACTATTTTGCTTACGAAGAGTTTTATAGTCTCTTGAAGTATGCGTAGTCCAAATGACGAAGGATGACGTTAGTGTATGTATAATAAGGATGACGTTCCAGGGTTAAAGATATTCATATTTTTTCCGCAGAAAACAAAGTAATATATATACAACAAAATAATTAACAACGTCATACATATGTATGTACAATTAAAAATTGTTCAAACTTTTATTACTTAGACGAGACCATAATGAAAAGAATAAATAAAACGTTAAAATATAAAATAAAAAACTGCGAATATAAACGGGAATAAAACGCAAAAATGAGGAAAACTGTAAATAATCACAGACTTCTAATGAAAAAAATAAAATATGTAAAACGTTAATGGGTAAAAAACCCGCAAATATAAATACGCAAAAATAAACTATAACGTTCGATTAAATGCAAAAGGATGTAACTAACAAAAATTAAATAAATTCTTTTACAATTTTGGAGTAACTAAAACACAAATATGCCCACAATCAATACAAAATTTATTTTAAACTTTGCAAGTTACACCCTTTTGAATTTTAGCGGAAGATATGACTACGAATTGAATTGTATATTCATACGAGTAAATGTACACAAGTTTTCTATGGTTTTTCCATTTTGGCTAATTGCTGTGTTAAGTTAATTAAAATGGCAAAAATTCACACACACATGATGATGATGAGGATGTTGTACAAATGAAATTGTCTACTATAGGAACATATACAATATTTGTGTGTTCCTGCAGCCACAGGAGGCAACACTCAGCCACATTTTCATTTATATAAAGAACAACCGAAAAAAAAACGGAAATATAAATACACTCGTACATAAAATATGAAAAACATATGTGACAATATGTTAAAAGTTTTGTTTTTAGCAATTCGTATACAAAATTTTTGTTATAAAAAACATTTAAAGGAAATTTTTTGTGAAAACAAAATTTTTCTATAGAAAAGTTTTTGTGAAAACAAAATTTTTCTATAGAAAAGTTTTTGTGAAAACAAAATTTTTCTATAGAAAATTTTTTGTGAAAACAAAAATTTTCTATAGAAAATTTTTTGTGAAAATAAAATTTTTCTATAGAAAACTTTTTGTGAAAACAAAATTTTTCTATAGAAAATTTTTTGTGTAAACAAAATTTTTCTATAGAAAATTTTTTGTGAAAACAAAATTTTTCTATAGAAAATTTTTTGTGAAAAGAAAATTTTTTGTGAAAACAAAATTTTTCTCTAGAAAATTTTTGTGAAAACAAAATTTTTCTCTAGAAAATTTTTTGTGAAAACAAAATTTTTCTCTAGAAAATTTTTTGTGAAAACAAAATTTTTCTCTAGAAAGTTTTTTCTGAAAACAAAATTTTTCTCTAGAAAGTTTTTTGTTTTCACAAAATTTTTCTGTAGAAAATTTTTTGTGAAAACAAAATTTTTCTATAGAAAATTTTTTGTGAAAACAAAATTTTTCTATAGAAAATTTTTTGTGAAAACAAAATTTTTCTATAGAAAATTTTTTGTGAAAACAAAATTTTTCTATAGAAAATTTTTTGTGAAAACAAAATTTTTCTATAGAAAATTTTTTGTGAAAACAAAATTTTTCTATAGAAAATTTTTTGTGAAAACAAAATTTTTCTATAGAAAATTTTTTGTGAAAACAAAATTTTTCTATAGAAAATTTTTTGTGAAAACAAAATTTTTCTATAGAAAATTTTTTGTGAAAACAAAATTTTTCTATAGAAAATTTTTTGTGAAAACAAAATTTTTCTATAGAAAATTTTTTGTGAAAACAAAATTTTTCTATAGAAAATTTTTTGTGAAAACAAAATTTTTCTATAGAAAATTTTTTGTGAAAACAAAATTTTTCTATAGAAAATTTTTTGTGAAAACAAAATTTTTCTATAGAAAATTTTTTGTGAAAACAAAATTTTTCTATAGAAAATTTTTTGTGAAAACAAAATTTTTCTATAGAAAATTTTTTGTGAAAACAAAATTTTTCTATAGAAAATTTTTTGTGAAAACAAAATTTTTCTATAGAAAATTTTTTGTGAAAACAAAATTTTTCTATAGAAAATTTTTTGTGAAAACAAAATTTTTCTCTAGAAAATTTTTTGTGAAAACAAAATTTTTCTCTAGAAAATTTTTTGTGAAAACAAAATTTTTCTCTAGAAAATTTTTTGTGAAAACAAAATTTTTCTCTAGAAAATTTTTTGTGAAAACAAAATTTTTCTCTAGAAAATTTTTGTGAAAACAAAATTTTTCTCTAGAAAATTTTTTGTGAAAACAAAATTTTTCTCTAGAAAGTTTTTTCTGAAAACAAAATTTTTCTCTAGAAAGTTTTTTGTTTTCACAAAATTTTTCTGTAGAAAATTTTTGTGAAAACAAAATTTTTCTGTAGAAAATTTTTTGTGAAAACAAAATTTTTCTATAGAAAATTTTTTGTGAAAACAAAATTTTTCTATAGAAAATTTTTTGTGAAAACAAAATTTTTCTATAGAAAATTTTTTGTGAAAACAAAATTTTTCTATAGAAAATTTTTTGTGAAAACAAAATTTTTCTATAGAAAATTTTTTGTGAAAACAAAATTTTTCTATAGAAAATTTTTTGTGAAAACAAAATTTTTCTATAGAAAATTTTTTGTGAAAACAAAATTTTTCTATAGAAAATTTTTTGTGAAAACAAAATTTTTCTATAGAAAATTTTTTGTGAAAACAAAATTTTTCTATAGAAAATTTTTTGTGAAAACCAAATTTTTCTATAGAAAATTTTTTGTGAAAACAAAATTTTTCTATAGAAAATTTTTTGTGAAAACAAAATTTTTCTATAGAAAATTTTTTTTGAAAACAAAATTTTTCTATAGAACATTTTTTGTGAAAACAAAATTTTTCTATAGAAAATTTTTTGTGAAAACAAAATTTTTCTCTAGAAAGTTTTTTCTGAAAACAAAATTTTTCTCTAGAAAGTTTTTTGTTTTCACAAAATTTTTCTGTAGAAAATTTTTGTGAAAACAAAATTTTTCTGTAGAAAATTTTTTGTGAAAACAAAATTTTTCTATAGAAAATTTTTTGTGAAAACAAAATTTTTCTATAGAAAATTTTTTGTGAAAACAAAATTTTTCTATAGAAAATTTTTTGTGAAAACAAAATTTTTCTATAGAAAATTTTTTGTGAAAACAAAATTTTTCTATAGAAAATTTTTTGTGAAAACAAAATTTTTCTATAGAAAATTTTTTGTGAAAACAAAATTTTTCTATAGAAAATTTTTTGTGAAAACAAAATTTTTCTATAGAAAATTTTTTGTGAAAACAAAATTTTTCTATAGAAAATTTTTTGTGAAAACAAAATTTTTCTATAGAAAATTTTTTGTGAAAACAAAATTTTTCTATAGAAAATTTTTTTTGAAAACAAAATTTTTCTATAGAAAATTTTTTGTGAAAACAAAATTTTTCTATAGAAAATTTTTTGTGAAAACAAAATTTTTCTATAGAAAATTTTTTGTGAAAACAAAATATTTCTATAGAAAATTTTTTGTGAAAACAAAATTTTTCTATAGAAAATTTTTTGTGAAAACAAAATTTTTCTACAGAAAATTTTTTGTGAAAACAAAATTTTTCTATAGAAAATTTTTTGTGAAAACAAAATTTTTCTATAGAAAATTTTTTGTGAAAACAAAATTTTTCTATAGAAAATTTTTTGTGAAAACAAAATTTTTCTATAGAAAATTTTTTGTGAAAACAAAATTTTTCTATAGAAAATTTTTTGTGAAAACAAAATTTTTCTATAGAAAATTTTTTGTGAAAACAAAATTTTTCTATAGAAAATTTTTTGTGAAAACAAAATTTTTCTATAGAAAATTTTTTGTGAAAACAAAATTTTTCGATAGAAAATTTTTTGTGAAAACAAAATTTTTCTATACAAAATTTTTTGTGAAAACAAAATTTTTCTATACAAAATTTTTTGTGAAAACAAAATTTTTCTATACAAAATTTTTTGTGAAAACAAAATCTTTCTATACAAAATTTTTTGTGAAAACAAAATCTTTCTATAGAAAATTTTTTGTGAAAACAAAATTTTTCTATACAAAATTTTTTGTGAAAACAAAATTTTTCTATACAAAATTTTTTGTGAAAACAAAATTTTTCTATACAAAATTTTTTGTGAAAACAAAATTTTTCTATAGAAAAATTTTTGTGAAAACAAAATTATTCTATAGAAAATTTTTTGTGAAAACAAAATTTTTCTATAGAAAATTTTTTGTGAAAACAAAATTTTTCTCTAGAAAATTTTTTGTGAAAACAAAATTTTTCTCTAGAAAATTTTTTGTGAAGACAAAATTTTTCTATAGAAAAATTTTTGTGAAAACAAAATTTTTCTATAGAAAATTTTTTGTTAAAACAAAATTTCCAAATAAAAGTTTCCATCAATGAAATTTAAATATACGAATTATCTCAATTGCACTTACTTTCACACTTCTTTAGAAATTACAATAAAAAGACAATAGAAATAAGTAAAATAAATTCCATGACACCCTTTTTATTTTAAATAGTAAGAAAAATTTACACATGCAAATTTTCATATCCTTTTTCTCCAATTTACATAAATTTTATTTAACAGCTCATACCGATATGTCGTTTCCATCCTTTTTCAATTACAGAATATGTGGCGTTGCAGCGTGTGTAGGCGAAAGATGGCCTCACGTGTTTGTATACCACAAAATTCTACAGACTCTAGTTTGGATGTACCAGTATTAGAGGCATTGCAACGACGTCACTCAGATGCCAAACTGGGATCCAGCACACAAACACTAGCACCCGCAAATGGTAGTGCAGCTTTGGCGCCACCCCGAAGTCCTGAGCTGAGGCGACATTCAGATGTATCACCTGCGTCACTAAAAGAACTGGAAAGGGTAAGTAAAAGTGGGAAGAGATGAAGAAGTGTGGTTTATTGGCGAATAATGAGAAGAGAAGTTTTAATGTACCTATGAATGACTAAATTAAAATAGTGTTAAGGTGCCCTTAGACTAACGGAATAAAAAGGAAATAGTCAAAAAATTTAATATTCATTAAAAATTCAAAATTTTTGGTCAAAAATAATTTTTTATAGAAAATTTTTGGTCAAAAATAATTTTCTGTAGATAATTTTTCGGCCAAAAATAAATTTCTATAGAAAATTTTTGGTCAGAAATAATTTTCTATAGAAAACTTTTCGGTCAGAAATAATTTTCTATAAAAAATTTTTCCGTCAAAAATAATTTTCTATAGAAAATTTTCAGTTAAATTTTCTATAGAAAATTTTTGCTTAAAAATAATTTTCTATAGAAAATTTTTGCTTAAAAATAATTTTCTATAGAAAATGTTTAGTCAAAAATAATTTTCTATATAAAATTTTTGGTTAAAAATAATTTTCTATAAAAAACTTTTCAATCAAAAATAATTTTCTATAGAAAATGTTTGATCAAAAGTAACTTTTTATCAAAATATTTTGGTCATAAATAATTTTCTATAGAAAATGTTTGCTCAAAAATAACTTCCTTTAGAAAATTTTTACTCAAAAATAATTTTCTATAGAAAATTTTTGCTCAAAAATAGTTTTCTGTAGAAAAATTTCTCTAAAAAATTTTTGGTCAAATATTTTTCTATAGAAAACTTTTCGGTCAAAAATTATTTTCTATAGAAAATATTTCGGTCAAAAAAATTTTCTATAGAAAATTTTTCGGTCAAAAAAAATTTTCTATAGAAAATTTGTGGTCAAAAAAATTTTTCTATACAAAATTTCTAATCAAAAATAATTTTCTTTAGAAAATGTTTTGGTCAAAATTAATTTTTGATAGAAAATTTTTCAGTCAAAAATAATTTCCTATAATAAGTTTTAATTTTTATAGAAATCTTTTCAATTAAAAATAATTTTCTATAGAAAATTTTCGGTTAAAAATAATTTTCTATGAAAATTTTTCGTTCAAAAATAATTTTCATTAGAAAATTTTTGGTCAAAAATAATTTTGTGTAGAAAATTTTTAGGTCAAAAATAATTTACTTTAGAAAATTTTACGGTCAAAAATAATTTTTAAATTTTTGGTAAAAAAAATAAATTTTAAATTTTTGGTAAAAAAAATAATTTTTTAAATTTTTGGCCAAAAATAATTTTCTATACAAAATTTTCGGGCAAAAATAATTTATATGAAAATTTTTTTACAAAAAATCTTTTGGTCAAAAATAATTTTCTATAGAAAATTTTTCGGTCAAAAATAATTTCCTATAATAAATTTTTCGGTCAAAAATAATTTTTTATAGAAATCCTTTCAATTAAAAATAATTTTCTTTTTGGTCAAAAATAATTTTCTATGAAAATTTTTAGTTCAAAAATAATTTTCATTAGGAAATTTTTGGTCAAAAATAATTTTATATAGAAAATTTTTCGGTCAAAAATTAGAAAATTATTCGGTCAAAAATAATTTTTAAATTTTTGGTAAAAAAATAATTTTTAAATTTTTGGCCAAAAATAATTTTCCATACAAAATTTTCGGGCAAAAATAATTTTCTGTAGGAAATTTTTTAGTCAAAAATATTCTTTTACCAAAAATATTTTTCTAAAAAAAATGTATTGTTCCTCGACTTTTTCTTTTTAGCAATTAAAAGGCAACAAAACCCCAGGTGGCGATATGGACTGGCGCAAGGGCGGCCATAGTATGGCGCCCAGTCGCTCTGGCAGTCCGCCACGACAGGAGGAATTAAGCTTTGGACCACCTTTATCACGTATGGCTTCCAGACGTGGCTCACGAGTTGCCCGTCAACACAGTTACGACGACGATGCCAATGCCACCGGCACCGGTGTTGCGGGCAGTTTGGGCGCAGGAGTGGATGCAGGCCTAGGTATACCGGCCATGCCAAGGAGGTAGGAATTAAGGAATTGTCTAAGTAAAGAATTAGTTTTCAACTTTTGTTTTTTACAGAAAATCTGCTTATGATGTCTTTGCCCCTGGCATCTTACAAGCAGCGGCTCAAGCTTCACAGCGCTCACCTGGCGATGCTGGCTTGGGTCCACAGATAGCTTTACCTGGCTCTAGAAGGCCTTCATTTCGAGTGCCTCATCCCTCAGAAGATGTTAACAACGATGAGTCGCCAAGTCCCGATAAAGGTAGTCCGGTGTTGACGGTGGACGAGGACAGGCGTATGAGAAGAAGGGGTTCACAATTGTGAGTAGACTTAGCCAATGATTCGAGTCTCTATAATTTTTAAACTTAGTTTTCATTTGATCAACAACAGAGGTTACGAAATCGAAATTTGATTTTTTGTACCGGATAAAATGTAGCTTTTGAAGCCGATTTTTGGATTGACCAATTCCCTAATTCAATGTTTGTTTTATTTTTTTAATCAAATATTTTTTAGACCCGACCTAGCAGCTTTACAATCACGCGGTGCTCTACCCACCTCGGGCGTTCCATCGGCTATACCACCTCCCTTGGCTGCCTTTACCGGTCCCAATTTGGAAGATCTTGAGGCTCCAAGACGTCAAACCTCCATGGATGGTGAACAAATAAAAATTGTTATACACGATGTTGATTCGGGACCTATTTGTTCGTCTAAGAGACGTATAGTTTTAAGAAGAGATCCTTCGGATAAGGCGCATCGCAGTGAGTATTAGCAATATGGGTTACACATTTTATTATAGTGGCTGCTACAAAGGGTACAGTCTGATTTCAAAACAATTAACTTGATTTTAGAACTATGAAAATTAAAATTTTTAAAATTTTCATTTATATGTTGTGACTACAGAATTGTTTACTAAGGTATAGAAAGGTGATACATGACTATAAAATGTACTCCTAGTGGTATAAAATGTAGTCGAATCGGTTAATTTGTGGTAAAGGAAACGATGTCTTCTAACAAGAAAAACCAATCGAAACTTCATAATATTTTGGATATATTTTTGAGTTTTAGCTTCAAAAATGTTTACTTGGGGATAGTAAAGAGGCATTTGACTTCTAAATATATTACTTAGAGTAATGAGACGTAGTTTTCGTTCAAAAATAATTTTTTATAGAAAAATTTTCGGTCAAAAATAATTTTCTATAGAAAATTTTTCGGTCAAAAGTAATTTTCTATAGAAAATTTTTCGGTCAAAAATAATTTTCTATAGAAAATTTGTCGGTCAAAATAATTTTCTATAAAACAATTTTTAAACAAAAATAATTTTCTATAGAAAATTTTTCGGTCAAAAATAATTTTCTAGAAAATTTTTCGATCAAAAATAATATTCTATAGAAAAATTTTTTCGGTCAAAAATAATTTTCTATAAAAATATTTTCGGTCAAAAATAATTTTCTATAGAAAATTTTTCGGTCAAAAATAATTTTCCATAGAAAATTTTTCGGTCAAAAATAATTTTCTATAGAAAATTTGTCGGTCAAAAATAATTTTGTGTGAAAAATTTTTTGGTCAAAGATAATTTTTTATAGTAAATTTTTTGGTCAAAAATAATTTTCTATAAAAATTTTTTCTATAAAAATTTTTTCTATATCTTTTCTATAAAAATTTTTTCGGTCAAAAATAATTTTCTATAGAAAATTTTGCGGTTAAAAAAATAAATTTCAAAAATAAATTTCTATAAGAATTTTTCGGTCAAAAATATTTTTCTATAGAAAATTTTTCGGTCAAAAATAATTTTCTAAAGAAAATTTTTCGGTCAAAAATAGTTTTCTATGGACAATTTTTCGGTCAAAAATAATTTTCTATAAAAATTTTTTTCGGTCAAAAATAATTTTCTATAGAAAATTTTTCGGTCAAAACTAATATTTTATAGACAAATTTTCGGTAAAAAAATAAGTTTCTATAAACATTTTTTTTTGTCCAAAATAATTTTCTTTAAAAATTTTTTTCGTCCAAAATAATTTTCTATAGACAATTTTTCAGTCAAAAATAATTTTCTAAAGAAAATTTTTCGGTCAAAAATAGTTTTCTATGGACAATTTTTCGGTCAAAAATAATTTTCTATAAAAATTTTTTTCGGTCAAAAATAATTTTCTATAGAAAATTTTTCGGTCAAAACTAATGTTCTATAGACAAATTTTCGGTCAAAAATAAGTTTCTATAAATATTTTTCTATAGAAAATTTTTCGGTCAAAAATAATTTTCTAAAGAAAATTTTTCGGTCAAAAATAATTTTCTATGGACAATTTTTCGGTCAAAAATAATTTTCTTTAAAAATTTTTTTCGTCCAAAATAATTTTCTATAGACAATTTTTCAGTCAAAAATAATTTTCTATAGAAAATTTTTCGGTCAAAACTGATATTCTATAGACAAATTTTCGGACAAAAATAAGTTTCTATAAAAATTTTTTTCATCCAAAATAATTTTCTAAAAACATTTTTTAAGTCAAAAATAATTTTCTATAGAAAATTTTTGGTCAAAAATAATTTTCTATAGAAAATTTTTCAGTCAAAAATAATTTTCCATAAAAAAATTTTTCTGTCACAAATAATTTTCTATAGAAAGTATTTCGGTCAAAAATATATTTTCGGTCAAAAAAAAATTCGTTAGAAAATTTTTCGGTCAAAAAAAATTTCCATAGAAAATTTTTCGTTCAAAAATAATTTTACACAGAAAATGTTTCGGTCAAAAACAATTTTCTTTAGAAAATTTTTCTGTCAAAAATAATTTTCTATAGAAATTTTATCTATTAAAAATAATATTCTATAGAAAAATTTTCGGTCAAAAATAATGTTCTATAGAAAATTTGTTTGGTGAAAAATAAGGTACATTTTTAAACATTTCAATTCCCGAGGCAATATCTTTATAATATTTTAAATAATGTTCAAAATGGGACCAACAAAAATTCGAGTCCCACTATATAAAAAGAGATATAAGCCTTTAAAATTCATGGAGTATTTCCGAAAGGCCTTATAACATTACCTCCAAACCTCTACTTAAAAAACTATTTGTTTTTCCTATTTTTTTTTTTTTTTCTTATAAAATGATTAAAGTATCTCATAAACTACATTCTTCCATTTCAAGCAGTTTATTTTCAAAAAACAACTAAGGAAAGGAAAAGCAAACAATCCACAATATATTATCATGCAAGTGCATGAGCATTTAAAGAGGATGTCATGCAAAAATGATTACCTTATTCCAGTACAATGACAACAAGGGCGTTTTGTGAACAGGAAAAGAATAACAAAAAGATAACAATGAAAAAAAAAGAAAGAAAAAGCTAACACAAAATGCACTTAAAGACATACATGCTCGAAAAGACAGACGACAGCCACTGACGGGGACACAACTTATTACACACCCAGCGGTACCAAAGAGAAAGAATGTCTCCAGTCTTTGGTTAAACTAATAATAGATGACTAAAGGTAATTGTGGCCAAGCCAGGAGTTACATCCTAATGTTAGAATCTCCAAAATTTTTACCACCCTTGGTTTAATCTTACAACTGCTGGGTTTACCAAGACATGTCTTTGCTATCTTTGTCTTTTTGTTCCTGAGCATCATCAGCAGCATAATTTTACAATTACTGGCGTAGTTTCACTTGAAATATTTTCAACGTTCTTGCAGTTTTATGCATTTAATGCATGAAGATTATTTTCAGAAAGTTGTTTTTTGATGGGGAGAAAAAAACAATGTTCCCAAAGCACCTCCCACTTTTGGCCCTTTACACAAAATAAACCACTTGCTTGTGTTTAAGTAGCATTTAAACTAGAAGCACAGGCGGCGTGGAAGGTAAAAAATGTGGTTGAAAATCGTTTACTATTTAGTTGTTCATTTCAATGAAAGGAATTAGAAAAGAAATTGATAAAATTTAAAAAATTTCAGTTTTTTACTGTGACTTTATTTAATATTTCCTATATAACTTGAGAACAAATAACTCTAAAATTTTTCGAAAAATTTATTAAGAATCCTAAGACTAAATAATATCTATTACCGAATTGTCATTTATTTATCTCAATAGGTTTTGATGTAAAAAAATTTTAAACTCAAAAAATTTTGAAATAAATATGAAATTTTGTACATTGAATTTTTATTGCAAATGAGGCATTTCATGTTTATGTACCCGAAAAGCAGTCGAATATGTTTCAGATCAAACTTAAGTCATTCAAGATCGAGTCACTTTGAAATAAAACTCGATTAAAAAAGAAAATAAGAATCCTAAGACTAAATAATATCTATTACCGAATTGTCATTTATTTATCTCAATAGGTTTTGATGTAAAAAAATTTTAAACTCAAACAATTTTGAAATAAATATGAAATTTTGTATATTGAATTTTGATTGCATATGAGTCATTTTATGCTTATGTACCAGAAAAGCAGTCGAATATGTTTAAGACTAAACTAAAGTCATTTAATATTGACTCACTTTGAAGTAAAAGGATGATTCGGTAAATTCGAAAATGTTTAAATTTATAAAATTTTAGTTTTTAGTTACTGTGACCACATTTAGTTTTTCCTATATAACATGAGAACAAATAATACCCGACGTTTTCTAAAAATTGTTTAAGAATCCTAAGACTCAATAATATTAATCACCGAATTATCGTTTAATTATCTCAATAGGTTTTGTGGTAAACAAATTTTAATCCCAAAAAATTTTGAAATAAATATGAGTCACTTTATGCTTATGAACCCGAACAGCAGTCGAATATGTTTAAGACCAAACTTAAGTCGTTCTAGATCAAGTAACTCGATTAAAAAAATGTTTAATTTGATAAAATTTTAGTTTTTTACTGTGACCATATTTAGATTTTCCTATATAACTTGAGAACAAATAACACCAGAAATTTTCTAAAAATTGTTTAATAATCCTAAAACTTAATAATTCTCATCACCGAATTATCATTTAATTATCTCAAAAGGTTTTGATTTTAAAAAACTTCAAACTCAAAAAATTTAAAAAGAAGTATGGAATTTTGTATATATAATTTTTGTTGGAAAATTTGTTAATAATTCCCTACATTATCGTAGGTATCGTTATGGGAAAGTAAATGAATATGTCTAAGACCCAACAAAAGCCTTTCGAACTTAAAACACTTTAAATCAAACGATCGCTTGACTTTTCGGAAAAACTTGACCAGACTCTATCTGCCTATGCTAATGAAGAATTGGAGAAATAAGAAAAATCAACTACCAAAGACGGATTATTCTCCAATACGACAATAAAACATCGGCACAGACAAGATTCTTTTTAACCACTCAAAACGTCGATTTAAAGAGTCATCCGAGTCATCCTGAAAAAAACCTTAAAAAACGTAACTTGATGAATCGATTGATGTGTTTAAAATTTGTGTTTTACCTTCATGATTTTAGTACCCCAATTAGAATAAAAACAAGTAAGAAAGTGCTATAGTCAGTCCAGCCCGACCATACGACACCACTTAGGCGAAAGGTGTACTTTTTCCTGTTATAAGACAAATAATTCCTAAATTTTGCCATCATATAAACATTTTCTCAAAACTTATATATTTAAGCTATGAGAGCTGGGGTGAAATGTGGATGGATTATTTCGAAATTTGACAAAAAATAAGCTCTAAATTATCATTATCTTCAGATTTACGACCGTTTTACTGATTTTTGTCTCATTTAGTGAGTTTGGACAGAAGGGCTTGTATGGTAGCTATGGTCAAATGTGGACCGATTTCAGCGAAATCTGTTACAGTGATTTTGTTTTACATAAGCAGTATTTGTTTTAAATTTCATGAAAAACTATTGATATTTGTGACCAATATATCAATTCCGGGAAGTGGGATCTATGGGAGGTACCATAAATAATGGACCGATTTTGACCAATTTCAATAGCCATGGTTCCATTATCAGAAAAATGATCTGTGCCAAATTTCATCAAATTATCTTTAGTATTGCGACCTGTACTTTGATTACAAGGTTTACATGGGGGTCCAGCCAACCAGACGGACGGACATCGTTAAATCGACTCAGAAAATGATTATAAGTCTATTGGTATACTAAAAGGTAGGTCTAAGACAAATATTTCTATGCGTTACATACATCAGCACAAACTAATAATACCCTTTCCACCTACGGTGGTGAAGGGTATAAAAAAGTGCATCAAATGTTGATTCTCCGGATTTGATATCGATCAAAAACTCTAACTTTTAAGCAAATATTGTGCAACATACCTTTAGGGATTTTCAAAATAATTTATTTTTCAAAAAGAAAAGAAAAGAAAAGAAAAGAAAAGAAAAGAAAAGAAAAGAAAAGAAAAGAAAAGAAAAGAAAAGAAAAGAAAAGAAAAGAAAAGAAAAGAAAAGAAAAGAAAAGAAAAGAAAAGAAAAGAAAAGAAAAGAAAAGAAAAGAAAAGAAAAGAAAAGAAAAGAAAAGAAAAGAAAATGCATTTAATAATAATAATTCCATAACTACATACAAAAAATTTACCTTAAAATAAAAAAAGAAAAAATATATATTAGATCCACTTTCAATTTTAATTGATTAGCTATTATCAGCTGATTTCAAATTTTATCTGATACCTTGAAAAAATAATGTTAAATTCTATATTTTTTCACATATAATTTAATTCAAACTAAGTTCCTATTTTCCACCCGACAACTGCAACAGAAAAAAACCTTAAGTTAGATTATAAAATTTTCACCACTTTTGCTGTTGCCATAGAAAATGTTAAGAAATTTGTTTGGAACACATGCATGAATTCCATTAAATTCCCTTAGAATATTTGACACATTTCGAGTGTGACAGAGAGGAGGCAGACAGGCAGTCACCTCAAGAATCGAGGTGCTGGAAAGTGTGTGTTAATGCAAATTCTTACATTTTTCCGAATAAGAAGAAAAAAAATGTAAAAAATTACTGTAGAAATGCAGAAGAAAAAGAAAGTAGGAGTAACTACTTATAAGTGAATAAATCAACTGTGACGACAATAAGTTGATGGAAAATATATGTTCGAGTACATATGTCGGTATAGATAGAAGACATATATAGAAAGTTTTACCCAGTAATCAAATTAAAAAGCAAAGTTAAAAAAACATATCCAAGCCCACAAATGCGTTCAAACTAGGTTAGATAAAGTTAGAATTCTTTTGAATTTTTTTCGAAAGATTTTCTTTAGAAAAAATTTTTAACGAAAATTTTTCTATAGAAAAAATTTCTTAACGAAAATTTTTTTATAGAAAAAATTTTTTAACGAAAATTTTTCTATAGAAAAAATTCTTTAACGAAAATTTTTCTATAGAAAAAATTTTTTAACGAAAATTTTTCTATAGAAAAAATTTTTTAACGAAAATTTTTCTATAGAAAAAAATTTTTAAGGAAAATCTTTCTATAGAAAAAATTTTTTAACGAAAATTTTTCTATAGAAAAAATTTTTTAACGAAAATTTTTCTATAGAAAAAATTTTTTAACGAAAATTTTTCTATAGAAAAAATTTTTTAACGAAAATTTTTCTATAGAAAAAATTTTTTAACGAAAATTTTTCTATAGAAAAAATTTTTTAACGAAAATTTTTCTATAGAAAAAATTTTTTAACGAAAATTTTTCTATAGAAAAAATTTTTTAACGAAAATTTTTCTATAGAAAAAATTTTTTAACGAAAATTTTTCTATAGAAAAAATTTTTTAACAAATATTTTTCTATAGAAAAAATTTTTTAACAAAAATTTTTCTATAGAAAAAAATTTTTAACGAAAATTTTTCTATAGAAAAAATTTTTTAACGAAAATTTTTCTATAGAAAAAATTTTTTAACGAAAATTTTTCTATAGAAAAAATTTTTAAACGAAAATTTTTCTATAGAAAAAATTTTTTAACGAAAATTTTTCTATAGAAAAAATTTTTTAACGAAAATTTTTCTATAGAAAAAATTTTTTAACGAAAATTTTTGTATAGAAAAAATTTTTTAACGAAAATTTTTCTATAGAAAAAATTTTTTAACGAAAATTATTCTATAGAAAAAATTTTTTAACGAAAATTTTTCTATAGAAAAAATTTTTTAACGAAAATTTTTCTATAGAAAAAATTTTTTAACGAAAATTTTTCTATAGAAAAAATTTTTTAACGAAAATTTTTCTATAGCAAAAAATTTTTTAACGAAAATTTTTCTATAGAAAAAATTTTTTAACGAAAATTTTTCTATAGAAAAAATTTTTTAACGAAAATTTTTCTATAGAAAAAATTTTTTAACGAAAATTTTTCTATAGAAAAATTTTTTTAACGAAAATTTTTCTATAGAAAAATTTTTTTAACGAAAATTTTTCTATAGAAAAATTTTTTTAACGAAAATTTTTCTATAGAAAAATTTTTTTAACGAAAATTTTTCTATAGAAAAATTTTTTTAACGAAAATTTTTCTATAGAAAAATTTTTTTAACGAAAATTTTTCTATAGAAAAATTTTTTTAACGAAAATTTTTCTATAGAAAAATTTTTTTAACGAAAATTTTTCTATAGAAAAATTTTTTTAACGAAAATTTTTCTATAGAAAAATTTTTTTAACGAAAATTTTTCTATAGAAACATTTTTTTAACGAAAATTTTTCTATAGAAAAATTTTTTTAACGAAAATTTTTCTATAGAAATATTTTTTTAACGAAAATTTTTCTATAGAAAAATTTTTTTAACGAAAATTTTTCTATAGAAAAATTTTTTTAACGAAAATTTTTCTATAGAAAAATTTTTTTAACGAAAATTTTTCTATAGAAAAATTTTTTTAACGAAAATTTTTCTATAGAAAAATTTTTTTAACGAAAATTTTTCTATAGAAAAATTTTTTTAACGAAAATTTTTCTATAGAAAAATTTTTTTAACGAAAATTTTTCTATAGAAAAATTTTTTTAACGAAAATTTTTCTATAGAAAAATTTTTTTAACGAAAATTTTTCTATAGAAAAATTTTTTTAACGAAAATTTTTCTATAGAAAAATTTTTTTAACGAAAATTTTTCTATAGAAAAATTTTTTTCTCGAAGATTTTTCGAAAAAATTTTTTAACGAAAATTTTTATATAGAAAAAATTTTTTAACGAAAATTTTTCTATAGCAAAAAATTTTTTTAACGAAATTTTTTTTATAGAAAAATTTTTCTATAGAAAAATTTTTTTCTCGAAAATTTTTCTCTAGAAAAATTTTTCTATAGAAAAATTTTTTTATCGAAAATTTTTTGATCGAAAATTTTTCTATTCAAAAATTTTTTTATTGAAAATTTTCTATAGAAAATTTTTTTTATAAGGTTTATCAAAAAAATTTTGGACATCAAACATTTACTTAAAAAGTGTAGTGTATTGCACTCAGATCCCAATCTATTACAATTATTTACTATTGTAATAAAAATTTTTTTGAAAAAAACCAAAAAATCTCATCAGGAGGATTATGCCTAATTCTAGACAGAGCGAAAACCACACATTAAATCTTATATTGAGGGACAGAATAAATACGAATTATTATTGTGTCCAACAAATATCAACATAAAGCGAAGGTTATCATCTGAAGAGAAACACACAAACATTTTTTAATTTTATCATTTCTTTATTTTTTTGTCGAAAATTATTCTAGACAAAAATTTTTTTATAGAAAATTTTTGATCAAAAAATTTTTTTATCGAAAATTTTTGATCAAAAAATTTTTTTATAGGAAATTTTTCAATCAAAAATTTTTCTTTCGAAAATTTTTCTTTCGAAAATTTTTCTTTCGAAAATTTTTCTATCAAAAAATTTTTTTATCGAAAATTTTTCTGTAGAAAATTTTTTTTCTTGATTTTTTTCTATAGAAAATTTTTTTTATCGAAAAAAATTTTCTGAAGAAAAATTTTCGATAAAAAAATTTTCTCTTTTGTCTAAAATTTTTTTTATTAAAAATTTTTCTTTAGAAAAATATTTTTATTGAAAATTTTTCTTTCGAAAAATATTTTTATCGAAAATTTTTCTACAGAAAAATATTTTTATCGAAAATTTTTCTATAGAAAGATATTTTTATCGAAAATGTAGGAACATTTTCGATAAAAAAAAAATTGTATAGAAAAATTTTCGATTGTAGATAAATTTTTGATAAAAAAAATTTTCTGTAGAAAAATTTTTTAATATGAATTGGTATAAGTTTGAGGGAACACTGATCTAGATCTTAACACATCTAGTGTAAATGCATCATAAGTCAATTTTAAAACTTTCATTTCCTTTTTTTACCTTAAAAGAAAATAGTTTTCAAGTGTCTAATAAGGAAGATGAAGAAAAAAATCGACTATATTTTTTATCTTTAATTAACTTCTGTCTTTTTTTACTTCATGTGTGAAATTTAACAGTAGGGAGGATCATTTTTGATAAAAAATGGAATACCCTAAAAATGTCTTTCTAAAAATTTTACAAAAAAAAGTACTTTAAGAAACTACATTTAATTTTAAGCTTTTTTAATATAAGCTTTTTTAATATAACTAAGTTTATAAATTTTTTTCTGCCTTTGTTGACCACCCTAATTCATTAAGACATACGAGTATGTCGGATAAATGAATAAAAAACAAATGCCTTGAAAACATTTTTATCATATTTCTTTTTCTCGATTAACTGAAAATTTAATGTGTAAATTGTTACATGTTATAACACTTTATTGCTTAATTTTTATAGCCTTCGCCATGAGGGACAGAGGTAATGGAAAAATAGACAAAAAGTTGACTTGTTTAAACTGATAGTATTAGAATTTAATGGAATTTAAATCCATTTGAGGGGGCAAGAGTATTACAAAGATATCATGGTCATTACTAGAAAAATGTATTTTCCTAGGTCTTACCTCCTACAAAATCACAATAACTCAGATATAAAATAAATATCGTCTTAAAATACTCGTATTTATTAACATTATCTTCTAGCTAAAAAAATTTAATAGAATTCGAAATACATTTTTTTTCTGCTTACAAAAATTCATGATAATAGAAAAAATTTATGATGTTTTCCTTTTTACTCAGTTTTATGACAATATTATTCATTTTACTTTTTTGGTCTTTATGGCTTTTCTTTCTTTGCTTGGACATAAAAAATGGGAATGAATAAAAAATTTGTTATAAAAACAGTCATTAAATTCACTTTTCTTGTCAGGTGTTCTAAAAGTTTAAATGAACTGTAATGGCAATACTTTCTTAATGGGTTCTTTTTTCCCCATCTTCTCTGCAATTAAGCCTTTAGCTACTTAAATGATTTTTTAATTCTAAATAAAATTTTCAATTTATACAAGTAAGGCTAGGTTGGGTTTTGAATGGAGGCACCTTTACTCGGAGACCCTTGTGATCCTTCAATGATAGACAAGAATTGAGAAAAATTTTGATGAAATTTTTCTTTAAACAAAAAAATATTGATGAAATTTTTCTTATAAAAATATTAAGATGAAATTTTTCTTATAGAAAAAAATTGATAAACGTTTTCTTATAAAAAATTTTTGATGAAATTTTTCTTTTAGCAAAATTTTTATAAAATTTTTCTTATAGAAAAATTTTTATGAAATTTTTCTTATAGAAAAATTTTGATGTAATTTTTGTTATAGAAAAATTTTTAAGAAATTTTTCGTATAGAAAAATTTTGATGAAACTTTTCTTATAGAGAAATGTTGATGAAATTTTTCTGAAAAAAATTTTGATGAAATTTTTCTTATAGAAAAATTTTGATGAAATTTTTCTTATAGAAGAATTTTGATGAAATTTTTCTTATATATGAAATTTTACTTATAGAACAATTTGTATGAAATTTTTCTTATAGAAAAATTTTGATGAAGTTTTTCTTACAGACAAATTTTTCTCATAAAAAAATTTTGATGAAAGTTTTCTTTTAGAAAAATTTTGAAGAAATTTGTGTTATAGAGAATTTGATGAATTTCGATGAATTTTTTCTTATAGAAAAATTGTGATAACATTCATATTATAGCAATATTTTGAAGAAATTTATCTTGTAGAGAAATTTTGATGAAACTTTTCTTATAGAAAAATGTTGATGAAATTTTTCTTATAGAAAAATGTTGATGAAATTTTTCTTATTGAAAAATGTTGATGAAATTTTTCTTGTAGATGAAATTTTACTTATAGAACAATTTTTATGAAATTTTTCTTATAGAAAATTTTAATTGAAATTTTTCTGATAGAAAAATTTTGATGAAATTTTTCTTATAGAAAAATGTTGATGAAATTTTACTTATAGAACAATTTTTATGAAATTTTTCTTATAGAAAAATTTTTATAAAATTTTTCTTATAGAAAAATTTTGTTGAAATTTTTCTGATAGAAAAATTTTATTGAAATTTTTCTGATAGAAAAATTTTGATAAAATTTTTCTTATAGAAAGATTTTGATGAAATTTTCCTTAGAGAAAAATTTTGATGAAACTTTTCTTAGAAAAAAATAATGATACAATTTTTCTTATAGAAAAATGTTGATAAAATTTTACTTATAGAACAATTTTTATGAAATTTTTCTTATAGAAAAATTTTTATAAAATTTTTCTTATAGAAAAATTTTGTTGAAATTTTTCTGATAGAAAAATTTTATTGAAATTTTTCTGATAGAAAAATTTTGATAAAATTTTTCTTATAGAAAGATTTTGATGAAATTTTCCTTAGAGAAAAATTTTGATGAAACTTTTCTTAGAAAAAAATGTTGATACAATTTTTCTTATAGAAAAATTTTTATGATATTTTTCTTATAGAAAAATTTTTATGAAATTATTCATTCAGAAAAATTTTGATGAAATTTTTCTCATAAAAAAATTTTGATGAAATTTTTCTTAAAGAAAAATTTTGATGATAGTTTTGTTATAGAAAAATTTTGATCAAATTTTTCTTATAGAAAAATTTTGATGAAATTTTCTTATAAAAAAATGTTGATGAAATTTTTCTTATAGAAAAATTCTGATGAAATTTTTCTTATAAAAAAATATTAGTGAAATTTTTCTTATAGAAAAATTTTGATGAAGTTTTTCTTTTAGGAAAATGTTGATGAAATTTTTCTTATAGAAAAATGTTGATGAAATTTTTCTTATAGAGAAATTTTGATGAAATTTTTCTTATAGAAAAATGTTGATGAAATTTTTCTTATTGAAAAATGTTGATGAAATTTTTCTTATAGATGAAATTTTACTTATAGAACAATTTTTATGAAATTTTTCTTATAGAAAATTTTAATTGAAATTTTTCTGATAGAAAAATTTTGATGAAATTTTTCTTATAGAAAAATGTTGATGAAATTTTACTTATAGAACAATTTTTATGAAATTTTTCTTATAGAAAAATTTTTATAAAATTTTTCTTATAGAAAAATTTTGTTGAAATTTTTCTGATAGAAAAATTTTATTGAAATTTTTCTGATAGAAAAATTTTGATAAAATTTTTCTTATAGAAAGATTTTGATGAAATTATCCTTAGAGAAAAATTTTGATGAAACTTTTCTTAGAGAAAAATGTTGATACAATTTTTCTTATAGAAAAATTTTTATGAAATTTTTCTTATAGAAAAATTTTTATGAAATTATTCATTTAGAAAAATTTTGATGAAATTTTTCTCATAAAAAAATTTTGATAAAATTTTTCTTAAAGAAAAATTTTGATGATAGTTTTGTTATAGAAAAATTTTGATCAAATTTTTCTTATAGAAAAATTTTGATGAAATTTTCTTATAAAAAAATTTTGATGAAATTTTTCTTATAGAAAAATTTTGATGAAATTTTTCTTATAAAAAAATATTAGTGAAATTTTTCTTATAGAAAAATTTTGTTGAAGTTTTTCTTTTAGGAAAATGTTGATGAAATTTTCTTATAAAAAAATTTTGATGAAATTTTTCTTATAGAGAAATTTTGATGAAATTTTTCTTAGAGAACAATTTTGATGAAATTTTTCTTAGAGAAAAATTTTGATGAAATTTTCCTTAGAGAAAAATTTTGATGAATTTTTTTTATAGAAAAATTTTAATGAAATGTTTCTTATAGAAAAATTTTGATGAAGTTTTTCTTACAGACAAATTTTTCTCATAAAAAAATTTTGATGAAAGTTTTCTTTTAGAAAAATTTTGAAGAAATTTTTGTTATAGAGAAATTTGATGAAGTTTTTCTTAAAAAAAATTTGATAAATTTTTTCTTAAAGAAAAATTTCGATGAATTTTTCTTATAGAAAAATTGTGATAACATTTCTTATAGAAAAATTTTGATGAAATTTTTCTTATAGAAAAATTTTGAAGAAATTTTTCTTATAGAGAAATTTTAAAGAAATTTTTCTAATAGAAAATTTTTATAAAATTTTTCTTATAGAAAAATTTTAATGAAATTTTTCTAATAAAAAAAATTTGATGAAATGTTTAAAAAAAATTATGAAATTTTTCTTATAGGAAAATTTTTATGAAATTTTTCTGATAGAAAAATTTGGATGAAAAAAATCCTTCTTAAATTTTGACAAATATCCTTCTTTATTATATCTTTATGTCCAACAAAATCCTTTATACCTTAATTATTACTCTAAAAATACAATTTGTCTTTTCAAATGGCCATAATTTACCTTTTTGGTCCATTTTTATATAACACCCCCAAATACTTATAATTGGTAGACAAAAGCAAAAATGAACCAAAATAAACCCCACAAAATCCTTCCACGTTTGGCTGTTAATACAAAAAAGAAGGTGAACAAATGTAATGACCCAACGTTCATCGTAGAATCAGTATTAGGAGTATATTTTATATTTTAATCTTTATTTTTTCAATTTCATTCAGGTCATAAACAAATTGCTTTGCCTTCAGTGAAAGAAAAAAGGTTATACAAATCCAAGTATTAGTTGTTATTCTATGGTCGTAAAAAGAGGTAAAAAATGGACTTTGCAAAAGGGAAAACATTTTCTTAGAAATAAATAAAATAGAAATAGCCAAACAAAATTTCTAAAATTAAGTATTTTCTAATTTAGAAAAGCAAAAGAGTTTTATTGTGATGAAATTAAAATGGATTCATTTTAAATTGAAAGGAATTAGTGACTTATGGGTTAAGGCCTAATATTGTAACAAAAGAGATAATTCTTTATAGGAAAAGGGATGCTTTTAATATCCTTACAGTGACGTGATACGAAGGTGAAAATATGAGTAATTTGATTTCCAGTAACAGATCATGAATGAGAATCATCTCAATGTGCTTACTAAGCCAAATTAAAAACTTTTTTATTGTAAACAGGCGTTGGCAGCCCATACTACCAGAAGCCGAAGAATTTTTATAAGTTTCGTAAATATCACGATAGCAAAGGTGGTTGTTACCACTTTGTTAAAGAAAATACAAAAACAAAATATACAAAAAACAAAATCAAAATCCAATTTATAGCAATAATATATACAGTTTGGGACATAGAAAAATTTTCGATTCAAATATTTTTCTGTAAAAAAATTTCCAATAACACAATTTAATAATAATAATAATAATAATAATAATAATAATAATAATAATAATAATAATAATAATAATAATAATAATAATAATAATAATAATAATAATAATAATAATAATATTAATAATAATAATAATAATAATAATAATTATTATTATTATTATTATTATTATTATTATTATTATAATTTCTATAAAAAATTTTTTGATACAAAAATTTTCAAAAGAAAAATTATTAAGAACAAAATTTTTTTTTTTAGAATTTTTTTTTCGAAAAATTTTCTATAGAAAGATTTTATCAAAAATTTTTCTATAGGAAGATTTTATCAAAAATTTTCCTATAGAAAAATTTTCAAAAATTTTTGTATAGAAAATTTTTTATCAAAAAGTTTTCTATAGAAAATGTCTTGATCAAAAATTTTTCATATTAAAATTTTATATAAAAATTGTTCATATTAAAATTTTTAATAAAAAAAATTTTCTATATAAAAATTTTTGATAAGAAAATTTTCTATAGAAAAATTTTTGATAAAAGAATTTTCTATAGAAAAATTTTTGATAAGGAAATTTTTTATTGAAAAATTTTTGGTTCAAATATTTTCTTATCAAAAATTTTTCAATACAAAATTTTCTTATCAAAAATTTTTATATAGAAAATTTTTTTTTATTAAAAATTTTAATATGAACAATTTTTATATAAAATTTTAATATGAAAAATTTTTGATCAAAACATTTTCTATAGAAAACTTTTTGATAAAAAATTTTCTATACAAAAATTTTTGAAAATTTTTCTATAGGAAAATTTTTGATAAAATCTTCCTATAGAAAAATTTTTGATAAAATCTTTCTATAGAAAATTTTTCGAAAAAAAAATTCTATATAAAAATTTTTGATAAAAAAGTTTTCAGTAAAAAAATTTTTAATAGGAAAATTTTCTGTTGAAAAATATTTGATAAGAAAATTTTCCATAGAAAAATTTTTGAAAAAAAAATCTATATAAAAATTTTTGATAAAAAAATTTTCTATAGAAACAGTTTTGATAAAAAAAGTTTTCTATAAAAAAATTTTTGATAAGAAAACTTTGTATTGAAAAAAAAAATTTTTTCTATAGAAAAATTTGTTTCTATAGAAAAGTTTATGATAAAAAATTGTTTATAAAAAATTTTTGAAAATTTTTCTATAGAAAAACTTTTGAGAAAATCTTTTTATAGGAAAATTTTTGATACAAAAATTTTTGAAAAAAAATTTCTATATCAAAATTTTTGATACGAAAATTTTCTATTGAAAAATTTTTGATAAGAAGATTTTCTATAGAAAAATTTTTGATAAAAAATTTATTATACAAAAATTTTTGAAAAAAAAAGATCTATATAAAAATATTTGATAAAAAAATTTTCTATAGAAACAGTTTTGATAAAAAAAAGTTTTCTATAAAAAATTTTGATAAGAAAATTTTTGATAAAAAATTTGTTATACGAAAATTTTTGAAAAACAATTCTATATAAAACTTTTTGATTAAAAAATTTTCTATAGAAACATTTTTGATAAAAAAGTATTCTATAAAAAAAATTTTGATAAGAAAATTTTCTATAGAAAAATTTATGACAAACAATTTTTTATACAAAAATTTTTGAAAAAAAATTTCTATATATAAATTTTTGATAAAAAAAAATTTCTATAGAAAATTTTTTGATAAAAAGTTTTCTATAAAAAAACTTTTGATAAAACTTTCTATACAAAAATTTTTGATAAAAAACTTTCTCTAGAAACATTTTTGACGAAAAATTTTTGATAAACATTTTATACCAAAATTTTGAGAAAAAAATTCCTACATAAAATTTTTGATAAAAAAATTTTCAATTGAAAAATTTTTTATAAAAATATTTTTTTCTATAGAAACGTTTATGATAAAAAATTGTCTATACAAAAATTTTTGAAAATTTTTCTATAGAAAAACTTTTGATAAAATCTTTCTATAGAAAAATTTTTAATGTAAACATTTTTTAAAAAAAAATTTTATATCAAAATTTTTGATAAAAAAGTTATCAATAAAAAGATTTTGGATAGGAAAATTTTCTATTGAAAAATTTTTGATAAGAAAATTTTCTATAGAAAAATTTTTGATAAAAAATATGTTATACAAAAATTTTTGATAAAAAATTTGTTATACATAAATTTTTGAAAAAAAGATCTATATAAAAATTATTGTTAAAAAAATTTTCTATAGAAACAGTTTTGATAAAAAAAAGTTTTCTATAAAAAATTTTTGATAAGAAAATTTTCTATTGAAAAATTTTTGATAACAAAATTTTCTATTGAAAAATTTTTGATAAAAAAATTTTCTATAGAAAAATTTTTGATAAAAAATTTGTTATACAAAAATTTTTGAAAAAAATTTTGAAAAAAATTTTGATTGAAAAATTTTCTATAGAAACATTTTTGATAAAAGAAAATATTCATGAAAAAGTTTTACTGTAGTATATTGCACTAAGATCCTTACTTATTACAATTATTTATTATTGTAACAAATAGTTTTTTGAAAAAACCAAAAAATGTTGATGGGGAAACTTCTCCTCGACTCAACAACAAAAGTGTGGGAAATAAAGAAAAGATGAAACTGAATAATGTTTGTGTGTTTCTGTACATATAATAACCTTTGCTTTATGTTAATATTCATTTGTTGGACACAATAATTCGTATTTATTCTGTCCCGCAAATAGCATTATGTGTGGTTTTCGCTCTGTCTAAAATTAGGGGTAGGAAAGGTTTCTCCACCAACATTTTTTGTTTTTATTAAAAAAACTATTTATTACGAAAACAAATAGTTGTAATAAATTGGGATCTTAGTGCAATACACTACAGTAAAAAATTTTAGTTAAAATAGTTTTCTATCGAAAAATTTTCTGAAAAAAAACTTTCGCTAAAAACAATTTTCTACTGAAAAATTTTGGACTAAAATATTTTTCTGCAGAAAAGTTTTCTATAGACAATTATTAGATAAAAAAATTCTAAAGAAAAATTATTAAAGAAATGTTCTATAGAAAAATTATAAAATAAAAATTTTGCAAACAAAAAATTTTTATTGAAAAATTTTGATAAAAAATTTTTGAAAAAAAATTTTCTTTATAAAAATTTTTGATAAAAAAATTTTGATAAAAAATTTTTTAAAAAAAATTTTCTTTATAAAAATTTTTGAAAAAAAAATTTTCTTTATAAAAATTTTTGAAAAAAAAATTTTGATAAAAATTTTTTAAAAAAAATTTTCTTTATAAAAATTTTTGATAAAAAAATTTTGATAAAAAATTTTTGAAAAAAAATTTCTTTATAAAAATTTTTAATAAAAAAAATTTAGACAAATTTTTGATAAAAAAAATTTCTATAGCTAAATTTTTGATAAAAAAAATTTTCTATAGAAAAATTTTTGATAAAAGTAATTTCAATAGAAATATTTTTGATTCACAATTTTTTATATAAGAAATTTTTATACATAAATTTTTGCAAAAATTATTCAAGGAATCATTTTTTTCGGTGTAAATTCTATGATATCTCTAAAACAACTAAGCGGACTAAAAAAATGTGAAGATGACTTAAAGAATTTTGTATGCAAAATTTGATTTATAAGATTGGTTTAGGTTTATTTTTCGTTTATGTATAAGGGGGATAGATTTTGTCTACAGTCTAATACCACGTCTAATGTCTTATACAATGATTTATATTCTTCAAATGATTTATTTAAATTTTAGAGAATAATAAATTTATCTCCTCTATATATTTCTTTCCAATTTAAACAATTTAGTTAATTGAGTTTTAGTTTTTTTTTTGTATCCCAACATTTTCCAAAGTGTTTGTTCCTTGACAACTTCAAGATAAGAACTAGAACTTTCTCTGCAAAATTTATTTGTAACGACAATTATACAATAAACTAAATATCGATTGAATAAAAACAGATTTCAAGTTTGTTTGAAAATGAAAATTTGTGAATGTGTGAGAGTGTGTGTGTGTATGCAGTCACAGTGTTACGCCTTGATAACAAAGTACAAACTAGTTAAGATCTAACAAGTTTACAACTATTTCAAAATAAATTTATTTAAATTGTTAATCACAGGTTAATTGAAAGAGAATTTGGAGAACTTAGTTAATAGAAATTAGTAAGGAAAATTGAAAAGGTAATTTGAAAGGATAATGAAATGTTAAGGTATTTAAAAAGGATTTGGTTTGAAGATTTAATTGTCAATTAATGAAAATTGAAAATTCTATCCCATAAATGTTAAGCACTGTATTTAGTTTTGAAACTAGGGTGAAAGTTATTAACTTTTCTAAGGAACTTTCTATAGAACTTTTCATAACTTACATTCATTTATTTTAAAGAATATAAGGCTTTCTTGCTAACTTTAAGGCATTAGAAATGTTGGAAAAGTTTATTCTACAAATATTCATTCCACAAAGTTTGTTTTTTTCTTTTTCTCAAGAAAACCTTGAAAATATTTATAATAGATTTAAGTGTTCAACGCCACTGAAAACTTTAATTGTCAAAATATTTTAAATGATTTTCTTTCTTTTGCTAAACGTTAACTTTTTGAGGTTTTCTTTAGTCATACAAAACTAAGGAAAACTTTAGAAATCTAGTCAGGCAGACAGACAGACAGACAGTCATTGTGATAATGAGTCTTGACTATAGGATTTTTTTTAAGGCTGAAGTTAATGAAAAGTTTTTGATATCCAATTATAATTAAAAGTTTAATAATTTTGCTGAAGTAATTCTACTTACAATTTTTCTGGTCCTCAAAATTATAAGGGGATTATACGAGGGCAGCTTAATAAGTCCGAGTGTTTAACAAAAAGTAATTTTACTTTTTAACATCATCGCAGTCCAACATTTCTCCAATTTTATTATCCATTCCGAAAAAAATGATTTGTCTAGAAAAATAGAAAAATTTTTTTAAAACAAAAAATTTCCTATATTATAAGAAATTTTTTTTTAACAAAATTTTTCTATAGAAAAATTTTTGATTTAACAAAATTTTTCTATAGAAAATTTTTTGTTTTAACAAAATTTTTTCTATAGAAAATTTTTTGTTTTAACAAAATTTTTCTATAGAAAATTTTTTGTTTTAACAAAATTTTTCTATAGAAAATTTTTTGTTTTAACAAAATTTTTCTATAGAAAATTTTTTGTTTTAACAAAATTTTTCTATAGAAAAATTTTTGTTTTAACAAAATTTTTCTATAGAAAATTTTTTGTTTTAACAAAATTTTTCTATAGAAAATTTTTTGTTTTAACAAAATTTTTCTGTAGAAAATTTTTTGTTTTAACAAAATTTTTCTATAGAAAATTTTTTGTTTTAACAAAATTTTTCTATAGAAAAATTTTTGTTTTAACAAAATTTTTCTATAGAAAAATGTTTGTTTTAACAAAATTTTTCTATAGAAAAATGTTTGTTTTAACAAAATTTTTCTATAGAAAAATGTTTGTTTTAACAAAATTTTTCTATAGAAAAATGTTTGTTTTAACAAAATTTTTCTATAGAAAAATGTTTGTTTTAACAAAATTTTTCTATAGAAAAATGTTTGTTTTAACAAAATTTTTCTATAGAAAAATGTTTGTTTTAACAAAATTTTTCTATAGAAAAATGTTTGTTTTAACAAAATTTTTCTATAGAAAAATGTTTGTTTTAACAAAATTTTTCTATAGAAAAATGTTTGTTTTAACAAAATTTTTCTATAGAAAAATGTTTGTTTTAACAAAATTTTTCTATAGAAAAATTTTTGTTTTAACAAAATTTTTCTATAGAAAATTTTTTGTTTTAACAAAATTTTTCTATAGAAAATTTTTTGTTTTAACAAAATTTTTCTATAGAAAATTTTTTTTTTTAACAAAATTTTTCTATAGAAAATTTTTTGTTTTAACAAAATTTTTCTATAGAAAATTTTTTGTTTTAACAAAATTTTTCTATAGAAAATTTTTTGTTTTAAAAAATTTTTCGTTTAAACAAAATTTTTCTATAGAACATTTTTTGTTTTAACAAAATTTTTTTTTAGAAAATTTTTCATTTTTATTACTGACCTGCCCTCGTATTACAAAGAAGGGATAAAAATCTTAATTAAATTTACTTTGATTTGTTGAAAGTTTAAAAGGTCAATCCCTGACAATTTTCTGATTCTTAATTTTGTCTAGGATTCTATGAAATTATTAAAAATATTTTTTAACAAATTTCATTCTTGGTTAATGCCTTAACAACCTTTTATTTTGTAGTAACTAGTTTGTTAAAAGTTTTTTTTGTTGGTTAACATTTTTTTTCTTCAAGCTTCCCCTTTTTGCAATCTTCTTCACTTTTCATGTCTTAAAGTGAAAAAAAGAAATGTTTGTTTATTCCTCTAGAATCTTGAAGGAAACCAAAAAAATGGAAAAACTTTTTCCAAAAATTATTTTACTTATTTAAAACTGCTAAAGAACATATACAGCTACTGCCTTCTGAAAGCCTGCCTGTCTTTAATTTCTTCATAGGATGCGGGTAATATCCGTCTTTGCAGACTTTGCTAAAAAAAAACATAAATATTTCCACTAAAATATCGTCCTCGTTACCGTCATCATTATAATTTTGATGAGTTTTTCTCATTAAAACAAAAAATAACAAAAACTGAGATATTTTGGTAATTTTTAATTTTGTCTTCATTTTATGCCTCAATAGGAAACGACGAATTTTCCAACATAAATTGTATTTGCAGATGTTACATCACATCAGACATTATAAAGTGTTTTCCTTTGTTTTTATTTGAGTGGAAATTATAATATTTCTTTTGTTTAAATAAATATTTAATATAAATTAATAGTTACTTAAGTTATAATAGAAATTTGTATATAAGGAAGGGGACAAATGGTGGTAATGGATAATGACTTAATTACCATAAGAAAACAATACAAAATGGTGTTGAAAATAAGATATTCTAGGGAAATTATGTTTGAAAAGTAGGAAAAGATTTGGAAGAAAAAAAGATAAAAAAAATAGAAATTATTGAAAAATGTTTAAAAAATTTCCTACAAATTTTTAAGAATTTAAATTTTTCAAAAAATTTCTATTTTTATAGGAAATTTTTCAAAAATTTCCTTTTTTCAAAAATTTCCTATTTTTATAGGAAATTTTTCAAAAATTTCCTATTTTTATAGGAAATTTTTCAAAAATTTCCTATTTTTATAGGAAATTTTTCAAAAATTTCCTATTTTTATAGGAAATTTTTCAAAAATTTCCTATTTTTATAGGAAATTTTTCAAAAATTTCCTATTTTTATAGGAAATTTTTCAAAAATTTCCTATTTTTATAGGAAATTTTTCAAAAATTTCCTATTTTTATAGGAAATTTTTCAAAAATTTCCTATTTTTATAGGAAATTTTTCAAAAATTTCCTATTTTTATAGGAAATTTTTCAAAAATTTCCTATTTTTATAGGAAATTTTTCAAAAATTTCCTATTTTTATAGGAAATTTTTCAAAAATTTCCTATTTTTATAGGAAATTTTTCAAAAATTTCCTATTTTTATAGGAAATTTTTCAAAAATTTCCTATTTTTATAAGAAATTTTTTAAAAATTTCCTATTTTTATAGGAAATTTTTCAAAAATTTTCTATTTTTATAGGAAATTTTTCAAAAATTTCCTATTTTTATAGGAAATTTTTCAAAAATTTCCTATTTTTATAGGAAATTTTTCAAAAATTTCCTATTTTTATAGGAAATTTTTCAAAAATTTCCTATTTTTATAGGAAATTTTTCAAAAATTTCCTATTTTTATAGGAAATTTTTCAAAAATTTCCTATTTTTATAGGAAATTTTTCAAAAATTTCCTATTTTTATAGGAAATTTTTCAAAAATTTCCTATTTTTATAGGAAATTTTTCAAAAATTTCCTATTTTTATAGGAAATTTTTCAAAAATTTCCTATTTTTATAGGAAATTTTTCAAAAATTTCCTATTTTTATAGGAGATTTTTCAAAAATTTCCTATTTTTATAGGAAATTTTTTAAAAATTTCCTATTTTTATAGGAAATTTTTCAAAAATTTCCTATTTTTATAGGAAATTTTTCAAAAATTTCCTATTTTTATAGGAAATTTTTCAAAAATTTCCTATTTTTATAGGAAATTTTTCAAAAATTTCCTATTTTTATAGGAAATTTTTCAAAAATTTCCTATTTTTATAGGAAATTTTTCAAAAATTTCCTATTTTTATAGGAAATTTTTCAAAAATTTCCTATTTTTATAGGAAATTTTTCAAAAATTTCCTATTTTTATAGGAAATTTTTCAAAAATTTCCTATTTTCCTATTTTTATAGGAAATTTTTCAAAAATTTCCTATTTTATAGGAAATTTTTGGTGTAGGATATCATATATTCGACTTGACCGACCATAAAACATTCTTCCACAAATGCCAATTTCTCTCTACAACAGAAAACAAATTTTAGTTAATTACTTCAACTAGTAAATCCAACCACATTTCAATTTCCGCTTCAAATCTAACAAACACAAATACATACATACAGACAGACGTTTAGTGAAAATATCCTTTTCACCCTTCTCCTCCATTCAAAGGCAAAATAGAAGAGATTTGTAGAGATTTACTCGGCTAATAACTATTAAATATTATTGCCAAAAAGTTACATTTTAGAAAATCAATAAAATTGTTAGAATTCATTTTAGAAGAAAGAGAAATTTTGACATTAAATGACTAAAGGAAAAAAAAGGATAATTGATTTTCCATAAACGATTAAAGCAATAACAAATGGTAAAGGATTTTTAAACCAGGAAACGAAGAGGTAAAGAGTAAAGAAATAACATTTTGCCAAGAGCTTAAGGAAAACTAAGAAATGAAATGAAAGGAAACGGAAATGTAACAGAATTTTAAATTAAAAAGAGTTTATTAAAATCTTGATATTAAGGAATTCTGTAGTTGTTTTGAAAAGTAATAGAATATCTTTCTATCAATATCATGACTTTAATTACAATTTAATTAAAATTGAAACTAATCAAATTTGTAAAATTGAATTTATGTAGCAAAAAGGAAAATAATAATATTTACTTACAAGATAATAGAAGAAATATTTAAATGATTTTAAGATGAGTATTATTGAATATTCTAGGAAATTGAAATGTACTAAGACATTTATGAAAACTAATAGTAATTTTGTGTAAATGTCTAACAACATCAAATAAATTGTTAATTGTCGATTTATGTAAAGAACTCTCTTTCTTTGGACTATTGTTAGGTCTTAAAAATTTCAAAATTATCTTTAAAGTTTAACACTACATTAAATGTCAGATTTACGATATTACAAAACAGTCCTTGAAGACCAAAACACCATCTTCTCCTTCGGACTTATTGTAGCAAATTTGTATCTGAAAGAATCATCAACATTTTATGTAGTGTAAATATTTGTAAAATGTCAATAAATACAAAATTCAACAAAAATGCTTAAATACAATAAAGGTATTAAATTTAAGCATTTTTCTTCTCAAAACAACAAAGCAATGGGGAAAAAGTAATTTAAGTCAAAAAAACTGTAACGTACTAAAATTGTCTGCCTGCAGACAACAACAAGTAACCAGTGGCATAGATTTAACTGAAGTCGAAGGGCCTTCGAAAAAGTTTTTCATTTTCATTTTTTTAGCAAAATTTTTCTATAGAAAATGTCTTGTTTTAACAAAATTTTTCTATAGAAAATTTTTTGTTTTAACAAAATTTTTCTATAGAAAATTTTTTGTTTGAACAAAATTTTTCTATAGAAAACTTTTTATTTGAACACAATTTTTTAATAGAAAATTTTTTATTTGAACAAAATTTTTCTATAGAAAATTTTTTGTTTGAACAAAATTTTTCTATAGAAAATTTTTTGTTTGAACAAAATTTTTCTATAGAAAATTTTTTGTTTGAACAAAATTTTTCTATAGAAAATTTTTTGTTTGAACAAAATTTTTCTATAGAAAATTTTTTGTTTGACAAAAATTTTTCTATGGAAAATTTTTTGTTTTAACAACATTTTTCTATAGAAAATTGTTTGTTTTAACAAAATTTTTCTATAGAAATTTTTTTATTTTAACAAAATTTTTCTTTAGAAAATTTTTTGTTTTAACAAAATTTTTCCATAGAAAATTTTTTGTTTTAACAAAATTTTTCTATAGAAAATTTTTTGTTTTAAGAAAAATTTTTTGTAGAAAATTTTTTGTTCAAACAAAATTTTTCTATAGAAAATTTTTTATTTTAACAAAATTTTTTCATAGAAAATTTTTTGTTTTAACAAAATTTTTCTATAGAAAATTTTTTGTTTTAAGAAAAATTTTTTGTAGAAAATTTTTTGTTCAAACAAAATTTTTCTATAGAGAATTTTTTGTATAAATAAAATTTTTCTATAGAAAATTTTTTGTTTCAGCAAAATTTTTCTTTAGATAATTTTTTGTCTTAACAAAATTTTTCTATAGAAAATTTTTTGTTTTAACAAAATTTTTCTATAGAAAATTTTTTGTTTTAACAAAATTTTTCTATAGAAAATTTTTTGTTTTAACAAAGTTTTTCTTTAGAAAATTTTTTGTTTTAAGAAAAATTTTTTGTAGAAAATTTTTTGTTTTAACAAATATTTTCTATAGAGACTTTTTTTATTTTAAAAATAAATTTGTTATAATAAAAAATTTCGTAAGGAAAAATTTTGTTATAACAAAAAATTTTCTAAAGAATAGTTTTGTTATAACAAAAAAATGTCTAAAGAAAAATTTTGTTATAACAAAAAAAATTCTAAAAAAAAAACTTTTTCTAAAGAAAAATTTTGTTATAACAAAAAATTAAAAAAAAACTTTTGTTATAACTAAACTAAAACCAAACAAAACTTTTCTAAAGAAAAATGTTGTTATAACAAAAACTTTTTTAAAGAAAAATTTTGTTATAACAAAAACTTTCCTATAGAAAAATTTTGTTATAACAAAAAATTTTCTAAAGAAAAATTTTGTTATAACAAAAAATTTTCTGAAGAAAAATTTTGTCATAACAAAAAATTTTCTAAAGAGAAATTTTGTTATAACAAAAAATTTTCGTTTTAACAAAATTTTTCTATAGAAAGTTTTTCGCTGAAATAAAGTTTTTTAGAAAATGTCAAAGTGTATTTTACAGAAAATTTTTTGTTATAACAAAATTTTTGATAGAAAATTTTTGTTTTAACTAAATTTTTCTTTAGAAAGACAAATTTTGTTATAACAAAAAATTTTCTAAAGAAAAATTTTGTTACAACAAAAAATTTTCTAAAGAAAAATTTTTAATTTAACAAAACTTTTCTCTAGAAAGTTTTTCGTTGAAAGAACGTTTTTTTTTTGTTTTAACAAAATTCTTCGTTTTAACAAAATTTTTCTATAGAAATTTTTTTGTTTTAACAAAGTTTTTCTATAGAAAATTTTTTGTTTTAACAAAGTTTTTCTATAGAAAATTTTTTGTTTTAACAAAATTTTTCTTTAGAAAATTTTTTGTTTTAACAAAATTTTTCTATAGAAAATTTTTTGTTTTAACAAAATTTTGTTATAACAAAAAATTTTCGTTTTAACAAAATTTTTCTATAGAAATTTTTTTGTTTTAACAAAGTTTTTCTATAGAAAATTTTTTGTTTTAACAAAGTTTTTCTATAGAAAATTTTTTGTTTTAACAAAATTTTTCTTTAGAAAATTTTTTGTTTTAACAAAATTTTTCTATAGAAAATTTTTTGTTTTAACAAAATTTTGTTATAACAAAAAATTTTCGTTTTAACAAAATTTTTCTATAGAAAGTTTTTCGCTGAAATAAAGTTTTTTAGAAAATGTCAAAGGGTATTTTACAGAAAATTTTTTGTTATAACAAAATTTTTGATAGAAAATTTTTGTTTTAACTAAATTTTTCTCTAGAAAGACAAATTTTGTTATAACAAAAAATTTTCTAAAGAAAAATTTTGTTGCAACAAAAAATTTTCTAAACAAAATTTTTAATTTAACAAAATTCTCTAGAAAGTTTTTGGTTGAAAGAACGTTTTTTTTTTAGAAAATGTCAAAATTTATTTTACAGAAAATTTGTTTGTTATAACAAAATTTTTTGATAGAAGTTTTTTGTTGTAACTAAATTTTTTTTTAGAAATTTTTTCGTTTATAAATTTATCTATAAAAAAATATAGAGAAGAGCTACGCCCTTGAGTGTCACCATTTATTTTCTAGATTTAACGTCTAAGTATTTATATTATATTATTTTGCATAACTCCTTTATAATACTAAAAATTGATTTTTGTTTTCTATTCTATTTTTTGCTTCCCATCGTTACATCCTTCTTATCCTACGTATCCTTACATTCAATATAATTCAATGTCGTTTCTATGTGTCTGTCCTATATCGGAATGTTGTGCCTCTTACAATATGGATGCTGTCATCATGTCTTCATTGCTTATGCATAAAAAATACGTAACAAAAACTAAAATCAAAAACCCTCAACTACAAACCAAACCAACCCAATTCCACCGAATCCTACCCAACCATTTACCCTCTAATGCTGTAATCTGGAATAACAATAAATGCTACGACAACAACAACAACAACAACTACATCAACTATTTTTACAACTACAACAACATTTTACAATCTATAACAATACAACTCAACACATCGTATTACATACAGCACGTGGCTTTGGAATGCGTGTTGTGGGCGGTAAGACTGGAGCTGATGGCCGACTATTTGCGTACATTGTTTGGACAGTGCCTGGAGGACCAGCTGAAAAGAATGGTTTACAACAGGGCGACAAGGTAATTGAGTTTTCTATCAAATAATGTTGATTTTTATATTGTGTCTTTTTCACTTGCTCCAACGTGTTAATAGAGTCATTCTAACATGTTCTCTGATTCAAACCAGAAGTTTAAAATTGAAGTAGTACCTCCAAAAATGTTGATTTGAGTAAAAAATTCTATTATAAAATGGGCCCGATAGCCACTTTTTTTACTAAACTAAGAGATAATCCATCGTCCCTTTCTTTGTCAAGAACGAATTCAAATCGCTAGAGTTTTTATCAGAATTGGAAATGGTTATTCAATTTTGAACTGTTGAGAAGTTGCGTTTGACTTATAAATTGTTTCTATAAAAAATATTTTTATAGCAGTCTTTAAATATGAAAGAACTCAATTGAGTTCATTATTCAGAGGGTCTATATATAGCATAGACTGATCATAGTCAAAAGTATATACAATACACCATCCGGTCTTGCCATTCGAAAAATGTAAAAAAGAGCAAAAATATTGTAACAAAAAATTTTCTAAAGAAAAATTTTGTTATAACAAAAAATTTTCCTAAGAAAAAATTTGTTATAATAAAAATACTAAAAAAAAAAATTTTATTATAACAAAAACTTTTCTGAAGATATATTTCGTTATCACGAAAAATTTTCTAAAGAAAAATTTTGTTACAACAAAAAATTTTTCAAAGAAAAATAATTTTGATATAATAAGAAATTTTCTAAAGAAAAAATTTGTAGAAATATTTTTATATTAAAAATTTTGTTTATTGAAATATTTTAATATCTAAAAATTTTTGTAAAGAAAAATTTTTAAATAGAAAAATTTTTAAATCAAAAAATTTTTAAGAGAAAAATTTTTTAAGAAAAAATGTTTATACAGAAAAATTTTTATATCTAAAAAATTGCTATAGAAACATTTTTATATCAAAAAGTTTTTAATAGAAAAATTTTTATATCAACAGATTTTTAATAGAAAAATTTTGTGCTGAAAAATTTTTTAAGAAAAAATTTTTATAGCGAAAAAATTTCTATAGAAAATTTTTACATCGAAGAATTTCTATATGAAAGATTTCTATAGAAAAATGTTTATATCGAAAAGTATTCTATAGAACAATTTTTATATAGAAAAATTTGTATAGATAAATTTTTATATAGAAAAATTTCTATATTGAAAATTTTTCTATAGCAAAATTTCGAAAATTTTTCTGTCAAAAAATTTCTCTATCGAAAATTATTCTTTAGAAAATGTTTAAATATTATATCGAAAATATTTTATAGAAAAATTTTTATATCCAAAATTATTGTATATAAAAATTTTAATAGAAACTTTTTTATATCTAAAGTTTTTATATGACCATTTCAATATCAAAAAATTTTCTATAGGATTATCTTTATATCAAAAAATTTTCTTTAGAAAAATTTTTATATCCAAAAATTTTCTATAGAAAAATTTTTATATCGAAAAATTTTCTATAGAAAAATTTTTATATCGAATTATTTTCTAAAGAAAAATTTTTATATCGAAAAATTTTCTATAGAAAAATTTTTATGTCGAAAAAATTTCTATAGATAAATTTTATATCAAAAAATTTTGAATAGAAAAATTTTTTAAGAGAAAATTTTTATATAGATAAATTTTTATATCAAAAAATTTTTCATAGAAAAATTTTTTATCGAAATTTTTTTAAGAAAAAAATATTATATCAAAAAATTTTTCTATAAAAAAATTTTTATAGCGAAACATTTTTTATAGAAAAATTTTTATAACGAAAAATTTTCTATAGAAAAATTTCTATATTGAAAATTTTTCTTAAGAAAAACATATATTGAAAATTTTTGAAATTTATCGATCTTAAAATTTTTCTATAGAAAAATTTTCTATAGAAAAATTTTCGATATAAAAATTTTCGATATAAAAATTTTCGATATAAAAATTTTCGATGTAAAAATTTTCGATATAAAATTTTTTTGATATAAAAATTTTTATATAGAAAACTTTTGTATGGAAAATTTTTCTATAGAAAAAATTTTATATGGAAAATTTTTCTATAGAAATATTCTTATAAGGAAAATTTTTCTATAGAAATATTTTTATAATGAAAATTTTTTTATAGAAATATTTTTATATGGAAAATTTTTTGAAAAAAAAATTGTATATGGAAAATTTTTCTATAGAAATATTATTATATGGAAAAATTTTCAATAGTATTGCTATATATGGAAAACTTACTATATGGAAAACTTTTCTACAGAAAAATTTTTATGTGGAAAATTTTTAGATATAGAAATTTTTTTATATTAAAAATTTTTCTATAGAAAAATTTTTATATGCAAATTTTTTCTATAGAAAAATTTTTATATGGAAATTTTTTCTATAGAAAACTTATTAGAAAATTTTTGTATACAAAATTTATAGAACAATTTTTATAGCGAAAATTGTTCTATAGAAAAATTTATATATTGAAAATTTATAGAAAAATTTTAATAACAATAATTTGTCTATAGAAAAATTTTCTATCGAAAAAATTTCTATAGAAAAATATTTATATCGAAAAATTTCTATATATAAATTTTTATATCGAAAATTTTCTATAGAAAAATTTCTATATTGAAAATTTTTCTATAGAAAAATTTTCGACATAAAAATTTTTCTATAGAAAATTTTTCGATATAAAAATTTTTCTATAGAAAAATTTTTCTATAGAAAAATTTTCGATATAAAAATTTTTCTATAGAAAAATTTTCGATATAAAAATTTTTCTATAGAAAAATTTTCGATATAAAAATTTTTCTATAGAAAAATTTTCGATATAAAAATTTTTCTATAGAAAAATTTTCGATATAAAAATGTTTCTATAGAAAAATTTTCGATATAAAAATTTTTCTATAGAAAAATTTTTCTATAGAAAAATTTTTCTATAGAAAAATTTTCGATATAAAAATTTTTCTATAGAAAATATTTTTATTAAAAATTTTTGAACAAACAAAGAATTAAAAAAAAATATTATTTAATTAAATTCAATTGCAGTTCTTCTTTATCTCATAAAATGCATTTGCTTTTCTTACTTGATGATTTCCCACATTTTTTCATTATGTGGGAAAAATCAAAAACGGCTACAGCATAAAATAAGTGCAAATTTTCTCATTACAATAAGGAAAATATTTTCTTGCTTTTCATCTTTAATTCATTCATTTCTGCTCTCGTAAAGCAAATAAAGTGACTGATTGATGGGTTAATGAGAAATGCATTTGCATATAAAGTGAATAAAGTGTTAAAGTATAAGAATTTCAAGTGTCAGGGAATGAGAATAAATTATTTAAACGATATTGAAAGCTCGTCAAATATAGAGGATTGTTCAGAAAATATGACTGAGGGGAAATTGTATTGAAAAATATATACATACCTAGAAAGAATTCAAAATAAAATCCTAACTTGTATTAAGCTCTTAGTCCAAAAATTCTGTTGATTTTTTTTACAATTTACAAAAAGTATCCTAAATGTATGCTCTAAGAATCTTTCTTGAAATCTTTTTAATCCCTCCGTCTTGCATAATTTTATGGAATTTCCCTTAATCTTTTATTTTTGGCCTTAAAATATAATCGAAAAACGTTTGTCTGAAAATCGAGCTTAATTTAATGATAATGTAAGCAATTTGGCTTAAATTTCAAAGAATAAAAGATAAATTCACACGCTCCAGATAAAATTTATGGCTAAAATTTCATTTACATTCACATTCTCAGATACTTTACATACACATGTGTATATTAATATTATTTACATGAATGTAAAAATCTGAATATAAAATTTTCAAGGTTTCTTTTATGATGAGGCAGCAGTAATTCCATTTTTTATAGGACATTGTTGCTTTTAAAATGCGAGTATCTTCATTTCATTGGTCGTTGTCCTTTTTTGTAACGAAAAAAAAAAGAAAAATTACCCAAATAAAATAAAATTTCCATATTCTTCATGTATGAATTTTAAAAATAAAATCAAAATATTAAAGAAAAAATCGTTTTTCTGCAATAATTTATTTTGATGTCAATCATTTTTAAGTAGTCCTTTTAAGGATATATACATATGTATATGAATGTATTTTTTGCTAATACTTATGCTCAGTCTGTTTTGCATAATAAACTTAAATACATGCAAAAAAAACCAAAAATTTTGTTGAATTGTAGATTAGAATTGTGGTTGACAATTTGTGGGTTTAAAAAAAAATATTCTTAAATCTTTTGTTTATTTTTTAAAGAGTCTTAGAGCTTTTTTTTAATTTTTAGTTTTTAAATTTAGAGAAAAATCTTTAAGTAAAATTAGAAATTTTTTTATTGAAAATTTCTTATATAAAAACAGTTTATGAACTTTTAACCAAAAAACAAAACTATGAAAAAAATTTCTGCAAATATCGAATGGCCTATCTATCAGTTTAAATTAGTACCACCAATTATTTCTATTCCATCAACACGTAAGTTATTCTATTACGTCACAAAATTCATTATATAATCTTCACTGAAAGAATAAAGAAAATTGGTCAGAAATAACGAAAGTGGCGACAGAGGGACCTATTTTAGGACCCAAGTGATGCTGATCTATCATCGGCTGACTGTCTAACCTAACCTTTATAAGTAGTACCGCAAAAATTTTTACCGAAAAACTTTGTATACATTGTCTATAAAAATTTTTACTGAACAATTTTTTATAAAAAATTTTTACCGGAAATTCTCTACAAAAAATTGTTGACGAAAAATTTCCTATAAAAAATTTTTACCGAACAATTTTTAATAAAAAATTTTCAAAAAGAAGAGTATTTGCATTTGATCCCAAACCTGTTACATTTATTTATTAATGTAACAGATCAATTTATTGATAAAAAGCCAAAAAAATGTTTACGGAGAAACCAAATTCCTCGACGCGTTTCGATGGTTGGTTAAGCCATCTCTTCAGGAGGAATATCCCCAATTTAGACAGATCGAAAACCTCGCATTATTACTAAATTTACAAACATAACTCTTAAGAATTATGTTCATAAACCAAAACTAAAAGCGTAGATTATCGACTGGACAAAAACAAACATTTTTCATTTTTCATCTATAAAAAATTTTTACTGAAAAATTTTCTATAAAAAATTTTTACTGAAAAATTTTCTATAAAAAATTTTTACTGAAAAATTTTCTATAAAAAATTTTTACTGAAAAATTTTCTATAAAAAATTTTTACTGAAAATTTTTCTATAAAAAACTTTCGCTGAAAAATTTTCTATAAAAAACTTTTACTGAAAAATTTTCTATAAAAAATTTTTACTGAAAAATTTTCTATAAAAAACTTTGACTGAAAATTTTTCTATAAAAAATTTTTACTGAAAAATTTTTACCAGAAATTCTCTAAAAAAATTTTTAACGAAAAATTTGCTATAAAAAATTTTCACCGCACAATTTTTAATGAAAAATTTTCTATAAAAAATTTTTAATGAAAAATTTTCTGTAAAAAATTTTTACTGAAAAATTTTCTATAAAAAATTTTTACTGAAAAATTTTTCAAAAAGAATGAGTATTCGCATCTGATCCCAAATCTGTTACATTTATTTATTAATGCAACAGACAGATTTATTGGCAAAAAGCCAAAAAATGTTTGGGAGAAATTTTTCTATAAAAAATTTTTACTGAAAAATTTTCTATAAAAAACTTTTACTGAAAAATTTTCCATAAAAAATTTTTACTGAAAAATTTTCTATAAAATTTTTACTGAAAAATTTTCTATAAAAAATTTTTACCGAAAAATTTTCTAAAAAAAATTTTTTATAAAAAAATGATACCGAAAAATTTTCTATAAAGAATTTTTTAACGAAAAATTTTCTATAAAAAATTTTTAGCAAATAATTTTTCATGAAAAATTTTCAATAAAACATTATTACCAAAAAATTTTCAATAAAAAATTTTTAAAGAAAAATTTTCTACAAAAAATTTCTACCGAAACATTTTCAATAAAAAATTATCAAAAATTTTTGCAACAAAATTTTCTCTAAAAAATTTTTGTAGCAAAATTGTCTATAAAAAATTTTATCCAAAATTTTCTATAAAAAATTTATACCAAAACAATTTGTTATAGTTTTTACAGAAAACTTTTCTATAAAAATTTTTGCCCAAAAATTGTCTATAAAAAATGTTTGCTGAAAAATTTTCTATACGAAATTTTTATCGAAAAATTTTCTATAAAGAAATTTTTAACGAAAAATTTTCTATAAAAGATCCAGTTCTATAAAAAATTTTAACAGAAAAACTTTCTATAAAAAATGTATACACAAAAAAATGTTCTATAAAAAATTTTCCATAAAAATAATTTTACCGCAAAATTTTCTATAAAAAATTTTTACCGCAAAATTTTCTATAAAAAATTTTTACCGCAAAATTTTCTACAAAAAATTCTTATTGAAAATTTTTCTATAAAAAATTGTCAACGAAAAATTTCTATAAAAAATCCGGTAAAAAAAAATTACAGAAAACTTTTTTATTAAAAATGTTTACAGAAAAATTTCCTTTAAAAATATTTACCTAAAAATTTGTTGCAAAAATTTTTACCGCAAAATTTTCTATAAAAAATTTTTACCGCAAAATTTTCTACAAAAAATTCTTATTGAAAATTTTTCTATAAAAAATTGTCAACGAAAAATTTCTATAAAAAATCCGGTAAAAAAAAAATTACAGAAAACTTTTTTATAAAAAATGTTTACAGAAAAATTTCCTTTAAAAATATTTACCTAAAAATTTGTTGCAAAAATTTTTACCGCAAAATTTTCTATAAAAAATTTTAATCGAAAAATTTTATTTATAGAAATTTTTAACGAACATTTTTCTATTAAAAACTTATACCAAAAATTTTTTTGTTTTAATTTTTACTGAAAAATTTTCTATAAAAAATTCTTACCGAAAAATTTACTAAAAAAATTTTTAACGAAAATTTTACTATAAAAAATTTTAAACGAAAAATTTTCTATAAAAAATTTTTTAAAGAAAAGTTTTCTATAAAAAATTTTTATCAAATAATTTTTAATGAAAAATTTTCAATAAAAAAATTATTGCAGAAAAATTTTCTATAAAAAATTTTTACAAAAAAAATTTCTATAAAACATTTCTACCGAAACATTTTCTAAAATTTTCCATAAAAAATTTTTAGCAAACAATTTTTAACGAAAATTTTTCAATAAAAAATTTACAGAAAAAATTACAGAAAATTTTTCTATCAAAAATTTTTAACAAAAAATTTTCTATAAAAAATTTTTACTGAAAAATTTTCTATAAAAATTTTTAAAGAAAAATTTTCTATAAAAAATTTTTACCCAAACATTTTCTATAAAAAATTTGTACCGAAAAATTTTCCATAAAAAATTTTTACCGAAAAATTTTCTATAAAAAATTTTTACCGAAAAATTTGCTATAAAAAATTTTTACCGAAAAATTTTCTATTAAAAATTTTTACCCAAACATTTTCTATAAAAAATTTTTACAAAAAAAAAATTTCTATAAAACATTTCTACCGAAACATTTTCTAAAATTTTCCATAAAAAATTTTTAGCAAACAATTTTTAACGAAAATTTTTCAATAAAAAATTTACAGAAAAAATTACAGAAAATTTTTCTATCAAAAATTTTTAACAAAAAATTTTCTATAAAAAATTTTTACTGAAAAATTTTCTATAAAAATTTTTACTGAAAAATTTTCTATAAAAATTTTTAAAGAAAAATTTTCTATAAAAAATTTTTACCCAAACATTTTCTATAAAAAATTTGTACCGAAAAATTTTCCATAAAAAATTTTTACCGAAAAATTTTCTATAAAAAATTTTTACCGAAAAATTTGCTATAAAAAATTTTTACCGAAAAATTTTCTATTAAAAATTTTTACCCAAACATTTTCTATAAAAAATTTGTACCGAAAAAATTTTCTATAAAAAATTTTTAACGAAAAATTTTCTATAAAAAATTTTTACCGAAAAATTTTCTATAAAAAATTTTTACCGAAAAATTTTCTATAAAAAATTTTTACCGAAAAATTTTATTATAAAAAATTTTTACCGAAAAATTTTCTATAAAAAATTTTTACCGAAAAATTTTCTATAAAAAATTTTTACCGAAAATTTTTCCATACAAAATTTTTACCAAAAAATTTTGTACTAAAAATTTTTTATAAAAAATATTAACCAAAAAATTTTTATCGAAAAAATTTTCTATAAAAAATTTATTCAAAAAAAAAAAATTTATATAAAAAATGTTTACCGAAAAATTTTCTATAAAAAATTCGGTTAAAAAAAAATTATACTAAATGTTTACAGAAAAATTTTCTATAAAAAATTTATATTGAAAAATGTTCCATAAAAAATTTCCTACCAAAAATGTTTACCAAAAAATTTTCGATAAAAAATTTGCACCGAAAAATTTTCTATAAAAAATTTTTACCGAAAAATTTTCTATAAAAAATTTTTACCGAAAAATTTTCTATAAAAAATTTTTACCGAAAATTTTTCCATACAAAATTTTTACCAAAAAATTTTGTACTAAAAATTTTTTTATAAAAAATATTATCCAAAAAATTTTTATCGAAAAAATTTTCTATAAAAAATTTTTTCAAAAAAATGTTTACCGAAAAATTATCTATAAAAAATTCGGTTAAAAAAATTATACTAAATGTTTACAGAAAAATTTTCTATAAAAAATTTATATTGAAAAATGTTCCATAAAAAATTTCCTACCAAAAATGTTTACCAAAAAATTTTTGATAAAAAATTTGCACCGAAAAATTTTCTATAAAAAATTTTTTTTTTTTTTTTTTTCTATCAAAAATTTTTGCAATGAAATTTTCTCTACAAAATTTTTACCGCAGAATTTTCTTAAAAAAATTTTATAAAAAACTTTCTGTAAAGAAACTTTTATACCAATATGTTATACCAAAAAAAATTCTTTTTAATTTTTACAGAAAACTTTTCTATAAAAATTTTTACCGAAAAATTTTCTATAAAAAATTTTTACCGAAAATGTTTCTGTAAAAAAATTTTTACCGCAAAATTTTCAATAAAAAATTTTCCCACAAAATTTTCTATAAAAAATGTTTATCCAAAAATTTTCTAAAAAAAAATTTTTACCGAAAATTTTTTTACTGAAATTTTTCTATAAAAAATGTTTACCGAAAATTTTTCTACAAATTAATTTTTAATGAAAATAGTTCTTTTTTAAAAGTCTTATAAACATATGAAAGCTACTAAACTAATCCTCTTCCAAAAATTCTCCAGATCTTAGAATGGAACGGTATGTCATTAATCGATCGCAGTTTTGAGGAAGTCTGCAGTATAATGGATCACACGGGAGATGTGGTCGAACTGTTGGTGGAGCATGCCACCGATTTTCGTATGTGTGATTTATTCGATGAAAATGTGCCACCCGGCAATAGTGGTAATGAAAGAGGGCCTAGACGTTCGGGTGATGGACCCATAGGTTTGGGCTTAATAGCGGGTAAGTTTGTAACTTTTTAAATAATATCAAATAAATGTTGTGATATTTGCACTAACAAATGTCTTTTTTATAAGAAAAAAGACATTAACATGTAAATATTAAAAAAAAAAGTAAATGTTTTAAGATTTTGAGTTTTTTTTTAATTTTTATAACTAAATTTATACTTATAAATTTTTATATAATTTCCTTTACTTTATCTTCTAATTGATTTCTTTTTATAAATTTCTTTTTTTGTAAACTTTTTCATTTTTTGTCTCCATGCTACAATTAAAACTATAAAAAATATAAAAAAAAACATACTTTCATCATCAACAACTACTACAACTCCCCCATATACAACTGAAACTTCTACAAAAATGGCTTTAAATTGAAAATTATTCCAAATCAAAAAAATTATATAAATAAAGACCCTGAAACTACTACAGACAAATCACCGGCTTCGCCGACACGACGGAAATTACCAAAAACTCCGGTATAAATATTAATTCGTATTTTATATATTTAAATATTATTTAAACAAAAAAACCAAAAGATATATAATTCCTAAACTATCATTTGAATTGAAATCAAAATTTGATACTTAATTAAAAAAAAAAAAGTGTTATGAAAAATTAAATTTAAAAAAAAAGTAGTTAAACAAATATTTGAAACTCTTCTACTATCACAAAAATTCTAGTTAATAAACCTAAACACTTTTTCTACCAAAAATAAATTAAATTTTAAATATAAATATTAATCATAAATTTTAGTTTTTCTTCAATAATTCACAGCTTTATTTCTTCTTTCTTTCTTAGTTATTTAGTTTAAAGCCTTAAAGTATGCTTGTTTTTTCATTTATTAGTTAACACCTTAAGATATACTTTATTAAATTAAACTGTGAATGTTTTGATTTCTTGATTTCTTTCTTCTTATGACTTTTTTAAAAGCAACACTAACATAAGTTTTTAATAATTCAATTTTTAAATTTTTTTCTGGTTCCTTTTCTTATGCTTTTAATAAATTATTCCGTTTTTTTAATTTTTTACAATTTTTCAAAATTTCTTTTTCGTATGTAGTGATTTGAAAATATTTAATATTAAACAAATAAAAGTAAATTTATATTTATATGATTTTTAAATATTTAGTATTTGATTACTAATTGTCTATATTGTTTTTAATTACAAAATTATTGTTAAAATAAAAACGTTTCTTAAAATTTTTTGTAATGAAATCTTAAGCTCGAGAAACTTTTAGAGCCAAAGATCAAAATTTTCTATAAAATATTTTCATCGAAAAATTTTCTATAAAAAATTTTTAGAAAATTTTCTATAAAAAATTTTTACCGAAAAATTTTCTATAAAAAATTTTTACCGAAAAATTTTCTATAAAAAATTTTTACCGAAAAATTTTCTATAAAAAATTTTTACCGAAATATTTTCTGTAAAAAATTTTTACCGAAAAATTTTCTATAAAAAATTTTTACCGAAAAATTTTCTATAAAAAATTTTTACCGAAAAATTTTCTATAAAAAATTTTTACTGAAAAATTTTTTATTAAAAATTTTCACCGAAAATTTTTCTATAAAAAATTTTTACTGAAAATTTTTCTATAAAAAATTTTTACCGAAAAACTTTCTATAAGAAATTTTTACCAAAAAATGTTCTATAAGAAATTTTTACCGAAAATTTTTCTATAAAAATTTTTGCCGAAAAATTTTCTATAAAAAATTTTTACCGGAAAATTTTTTATAAAAAATTTTTACCAAAAAAATTTCTAATGAACATTTGTACCAAAAAAAATTTTCTATAAAAAATTTTTACCGAAAATTTTCTATAAATATTTTTACCAAAAATTTTTCTAAAAAAAATGTTTACCGAAAAGTTTTAGCAACAAATTTTTTACGAAATATTTTTTCCTTCCTTTCTATAAGAAATTTTCACCGAAAAACTTTCTATAAAAAAATTTTGACCCAAAAATTTTCTATAAGAAATTTTTACCGAAAATTTTTCTAAAAAAAATGTTTACCAAAAAATTTTATACAAAAAATTTTTACCGAAAAATTTTCTATAAAAAATTTTTACCAAAAAAATTTCTAATAAACATTTGTACCGAAAAAAATTTTCTATAAAAAATTTTTACCGGAAAATTTTCTATAAGATATTTTTACCAAAAATTTTTCTAAAAAAAATTTTTACCGAAAATTTTTAGCAACAAATTTTCTACGAAATATTTTTTCCAAAAATTTTCTATAAAAAAATTTTGACCCAAAAATTTTCTATAAGAAATTTTTACCGAAAAATTTTCTAAAAAAAATGTTTACCAAAAAATTTTTACTGAAAAATTTTCTATAAAAAATTTTTACCAAAAAAATTTCTAATAAACATTTGTACCGAAAAAAATTTTCTATTAAAAATTTTTACCGGAAAATTTTCTATAAGATGTTTTTACCAAAAATTTTTCTAAAAAAAATTTTTACCGAAAATTATTAGCAACAAATTTTCTACAAAATATTTTTTCCAAAAATTTTGATCGAAAAATTTTCTATAAGAAATTTTTACTGAAAATTTTTCTATAAAAAATGTTTACCAAAAAATTTTATACAAAAAATTTTTACCGAAAAATTTTCTGTAAAACAATGTTTACGGAAAATTTCTCTATAAAACATAGTAAAAAAATTTTACTGAAAATTTTTCTATAAAAAAATTTTACCGAAAAATTTTAGATAAAACATTTTTGTCGGAAAATTTTCTATAAAAAAATTTTGCCTAAAAATTTTATATAGAAGATTTTTCAGTAAAAATTTTTTATAGAAAATTTTTCAATAAATTTTTTTTACAGTAAATTTTTCGGTATAGATTTTTATAGAAAAATTTTTACCAAAAAATTTTCTATAAGAAATTTTTACTGAAAATTTTTCTTTAAAAAATGTTTACTGAAAAATTTTTACCGAAAAGTTTTTTATAAGAACTTTTTACGGAAAATTTTTATATAAAAAATTTTTACCTAAAAATTTTCTATAAAAAATTTTTGTCAAAAAATTTTCTATAAAAAGATTTTAACGAAAATTTTTTCTATAAAAAATTTTTACCGAAAAACCTTTGAGTACTTAAGTCGAATACCTCAGAAATTTAAAAGCTTCTTCAAAGTTTGAGCTTTCGTCAATACGAATCTTGATCATTCTATCTCTCTTTCGGTGATAAAGCTCTCTAAATACTGAGTTTTTAAATTACATACCCTATGCATTCTCTAGTTCAAAAGCTTTACAATTGCATTTTAGATTTAAACTGTAAGCTTTTTGAAAAATTTAATAAATAGTTTTAATGTTCTGGAGGATTCAAAATATTAAAGCTTTTTAAATCCAATCAAATTTTTCATAAGGTTTTATATACTAAAATGTTAAAGCTTTAATAAAAGCTTTACAGATATGGGTTTTTTTATATTCATCTTACAAGCTACAAAGTTTTACACTTAAGTTTAACAAATAAATATTTAAAAACTGGATTTTTTTAGAATTTTGGATATTTCGAAATGAAATTTTCAGATTTAAGCATTTAACAACTAATTTTAATGCTTGAACTTTTAGCAGTTTTAAATTTTAAAGCTTTCTAAAATACTTAAGCTCTAGATTTGCACATTTTTCAATTGCGCTTTAAAATATTTCACTTTTTTAAAATAAACTAATTTTAAAAAGCTTTTTAGAAAACTTAAGTATTATGAATAAACATTTTAAGGTCTAAACTTTTACAAATATTAGGAAAATAACCTTATATATTTCTAAAAAAATAAATATTTTGAAGTCCAATTCTAAGTTAAAAGGCTTTGTCATATATTGCGCTTAAAAATATTTCATTTTTTAAAATAAAGTAATTTAGAAAAGTTTTCATAAAACTTAAGCTTATGAATAAACATTAAAATGTCTAAACTTTTTCAACATTTCTAAAAAAAATAAAGCTTTTAGAGTCCAAGTCTTAGTTAAAAAGCTTTGTCATATATTGCGCTTAAAAATATTTCACTTTTCTAAAATCAGGTAATTTTAAAAAGCTTTTTGTAAAACTTATGCTTTATGAACAAACATTTAAATGTCTAAACTTTTTGAAATATTAAGAAAATAACCTTATACACTATCGATTGAGCTTTCTAAAAAATTAAAGCTTTTGGAGTCCAAGTATTAATTTAAAAGCTTTTTCATCGAATATATAGAAACATCTTTTAAAACTGAATACTTAGTTAAATAGCTTTATCATATATAGAAAATATAAAACATCTTTTAATACTTGAGCTTTCAAAATCTGAAGTTCCAAAAACTTGAGTTTCCAAAATTTAGTGCATGTGCTTTTTGAGATATTAAAGCTTTATAAATAGAATAATTTGTTGAAAAAAAATGAAGCTTTCAAAATCAGTATACGAATACAAAGAACTTAATTTTGATGTTCGAGACTTAAATTTCTTGGATCCATCTCTCATTAACAAAGGTTTTAAACTGAATATGAAAAAAGTTTTAAATATAATCCTTGGATATTCAAATGTTTTAATACTGAGCTTTCTAAAAATTAAAAGCTTCTTCAAATCTATTTTTGAATTCCTTTATAAGATAAGCTTCTTAAGCATTAAAGCTTTATTAAATCCCAATCCTAAAACATACTCAAATCATTATAATTGAAATCTAGTGATTTTAAAACAAAGCTTTATGAGAACTTTAGCAAGTTATTAGCACATTTCGAGTTATCTTTGAGCTTTTGTCATTAAGCTTTTCAAAAGCCTTTAAGAAACGTTTTTATTTTTCTTAATTAAAAAAATTATTAATTTTCATTATTTAATTTTTCCTTTTAATCACAATTATAATTGCAGTACAATATTATTCTTATTATTATTAATATTCTTAATTGATGTTGTAGTACTAGAAACTTTTTTATTACTAAATCTACAAAATTTATATTAAAAAAATTAAAAAAAAAACTAAAAGTGAAAAAAAAAAATATAACATTTAGAAAAAAAAACTACTTTAATAAAAACAAAAACAGCTACTTATGACCTTTTTAGAGAGACCATAACTTTGAAAATTTTAAAGTTTTTTTCTTTAGGGAATTCATTTTTTAAAAGGGGATAAAAATGTCCCTTAATTTCGAGGATTACAGCTTAGAAAGTTATTTACAAGTACCAATAACAAAAATTTGGGAATTTTGGTATTGAGCCTAATGTAGGGTTCATATAATTCAAGCGTTTTAGGATTGAGTGTAATTTACATGTATTTTGTTTTTGTTACAATAACAAAACCCATGTCAATTTCACTCAATCGTCAGACGCTTGAGTTATATGAACCCTACATAAATTTTAAAAAATCTTTATATTTACAAAAGCTTTAAAAACTACTTTTAAATCCTTCTTAACTACTAGAAAGCTTACATGATAACTTACAATCTTTAGGTAATCAAGTCAGAGCTTTTGAAAGCTTTTTTTTAAATATCTCAAGTACCAGGGAAGCATTTTATTGGATAACCACGAAAAATTGTCAAAAACATCTCGGATTTAATCTCAGCATTTGCTATCGATCGAATAAGGTATTGTTTTGATCTTTAGTTTATGACCCCGAATTAATTCTTTTTGACATTGTCTTCTCTTAAAGTTTACTTTCTCTCTCTCTCTAAACCTAAACTTTGTGAAAAACTTATATCTTTTTGTGTTCTTTGTTTTAATTTCGAAAAAAAAATTTCTCAATGAGTAATTTCTCAATTACTCTCACAGTAAGAGCAAAGCACCAAATTTATGATAAAAATTAATATTTTAATTAAATTAAGATATTCAAAAATCGAAGACCGGGTGATAAAATTAAAGGATGGAGAATTTTTTACAAGAAAATTTACTTAAAATTTATTTACAAAAGAATTATGACGTCTTACAAAATAAAAAATTAACAAGAAAAATTATTGTGGGGTTTATATAACTCAAGCGGCTGACGATTGAGTGAAATTTACATGTATTTTGTTTTTGTTACAATAACAAAACACATGTAAATTTCACTCAATCGTCAGCCGCTTGAGTTATATAAACCCCACATAAATCAGAAAAATAAAATTTTTTACATATTAAATTTTGAAAAGACCCGATTAGCGTTTTTGATCTTATTTTACATAATGATACTAAAACTGTTGATTATATCAGCCGATTAATGAAGTTTTATTTCATCTAAATACCTTTTTCATCTAGAAATACATATTTCGGTACTTTTATGGTACTATCAATGCTCTAAATCATATATAGGCATAGTCGGTGAGCACGCTTCACATGCATATAAAGGGTCACGCCTATTTGTAGTAACTCTCAAATCACAAAAAACATATAAGTCATATATTAAGAAGGACAAATATGAACCGATTATTTTGAAAATTTGACAGTATGTTAAGGAGTGGGCAAAATAGACCAGCTTTGAAATCTCATGTGGGCTCCCTCCCATATGAGTCAAATATTAAATATAACAATATGGGTGACCAAACTGACCGATTTTTCAAAAATTTTGGCAGTATCTTTAAGTGTGACCGGTGGTTCAAATAGGCTAGGTTTTGTTTCTTAAATCTCAAGTGGGCGTGACCCCTCCCATAAAAGTCGAATATTAAAAATACCAAATATGGATGATCGAGCGGAGCGATTTTTCTGAAATTTTAACAGTATGTTTAAGTGCGACCGGTCGGTAAAATGGGATTGTTTTTTTTCAAATCTCAAGTGGGCGTGACCCCTTCCATATAAGTCAATTATTAAAAATGACAAATATGGATGACAGAGCGGACAAATTTTTCTGATATTTTAACAGTATGTTAAAGTGTGAACGATGGTTCAAATAGGCTAGACTATATTTTTTAAATCTCAAGTGGGCGTGACCCCTTCCATATGAGTCAAATATTAAAAATGGTAAAAATGGATCACCGAACTGACCGATTTTTCTAGAATTTTGACAGTATGTTTAAGTGTGACCGGTGGTTAAAATAGGCTTGGACTTAGTTTTTAAATCTCAATTTAAAAATGACAAATATGGATGACCGAGCGGATCGATTTTTCTGAAATTTTGACAGTCAGTTAAGGTGTGGCCGGTGGGTAAAATAGGCTTGATTTTTTGAAATCTCAATATTAAAAACGATAAATAATGATGACCGAACTGACCGATTTTTCTGAAATTTTGACAGTAGTGTGACCAGTGGGTAAAATATGCTTGTTTTTTTTTTTTTTCTTTAAATCTCAGGTGGGCGTGACCGCTCCCGTATAAGTTAAATGTAAAAAATTACAAATACAAATGATAAGATCAAAACGACTAAACCGAATTAATAAAAGTTTTAAATGTGAATATTTTCTTACTATAGGAAAGTTTTTCGCTTTTTGTTTTTTTTTTTTTTTTTTTAATGGAACCAGGAGGACCTGGGAATCGAAAAATGGGAATTTGAAATTCTTACTATAGAAAAGTTTTTCGCTTTTTGATTTTTTTTTTAATGGAACAAGGAGGACCTTGGAATCGAAAAATGGGAATTTGAAATTGCATCAATCGAGAATGGCTGGCAATTTTTTTTTTCTAATTTTTTGCCTAAGTCCAAGATTTTACATAAAGAGAAACTAACCATGACCACTTTTACGACCTCTTTTTTTTATTTATCTAAAATCGGAAAACGGCTGCGTGGATATTGGTAATATATGATTATTGCTTGATAATAGTTTGATAGGCGATTGTTTAAAGATTTTTCATGACTACTTGATGGTTGTTTGACGATCGTTTGATAGTTATTTGATGATTGATTGACTAATGACTGTTGGAAGATTGTTTAATAATTGTTTCACGATTAACTGGCGATTTTTGCCGGTAGTTTGATGATCTTTTGGCGATTGTTCGATAATTTCTTTTGTTTTGTTTCTTTATTGACTGGCGATTTTTTGACGGTCATTTGATTACTATTTGACGATTGTTTCATGATTGTTTAAAAGTTTTTTGATAATCTATATATAAACAAGTAAGAAAGTGCTATAGTCGGTCAAGCCCGACCATACGATACCCTTCAACACTAAGGCCAAAGGTGTTCTTTTTCCTATATAAAGACAAACGTGTTCTTATTCCAGTATAAAGACAAATGTTTGCTTAATTTTTCCATCATACAAACATTTTCTCAAAACTTATATATTTAAGATGTTTCCGTCATTTGGACTTATATGAGAGCTAGGGTCAAATGTGGACCGATTATCTCGAAATTTACCAAATTGATTACAGTTGTTACAAAAATATGTATGTACCAAAAATAAACTTAAAATTCTCATTATCTTCAGATTTACAAGAAGATTTTGTATGGGAGCTATGGTCAAATGTGAACCGATTCCAACGACATTTGGTACAGGGATTTTGGTTTTCATAAGCAATATTTGTTTTAAATTTCATGAAAAAATATTGATATTTGTGACCAAAATATCAATTCCGGAAAGTGGGACCTATGGGAGGTACCATAAACAATGGACCGATTTTGACGAATTTCAATAGCCATGGTCCCACTATCAAAAAAATTATCTGTGCCAATTTCCTTTAATTAACTTTAGAATTGCGACCTGTACTTTGATTACATGGTTTACATGGGGGACCTGCCAGCCAGACGGACGGACGGACTGACATCGCTAAATCGATTTAGAAAGTGATTCTAAGCCTATTGGTATTCTAAAAGGTCTAAGATAAATATTTCTATGCGTTACATACATCAGCACAAACTTATAATACCCTTTCCACCCATGGGGGTGAAGGGTATACAAATATTATATAACTGTTAATTTTTAAAGAAAGGGGTAACACAGAAACAATTAAAATTATTTTACTATCAACCCGGGCAACGCCGGGTTCAAGCAGCTAGTATTTAAAAAAACCTTAAATTTTAATTAAACAAAAAACATTTTAGTAAAAAGTAAGTAAAAAATTGATACGATATCTTTTGGGGAAAAAGTGCACTTTTTTTTATCAGCGAAAAATATTTGACTTTGGATATTTTTTAACATCAAACGTTTCAAGATATTTTAAAGCGGTTTTCTCTGTTTCATTTCGTGATCTTTTGGCTGCATGACAGTATTTTTTTTTAAATTATGGTCTTAAAATTTAATGCACAATGGGTCAAAAACTAAAAAAAATCGAAGAGAAAAATGTTTTTTTTTTTATTTTTGAATGAAAAAAAACTGAGGGCAAGATTTTGCCGATCGCAGCTTTAAATTCATGACAGTTTATTCCAAAATGTAAAAAATCAACTATATCGGACAATAATTGGAAGAGCTAAACGGTCTATAATCTTTTTTTACTTCTGAAGTGGTCTACTTTAACGCCCAATGATTCACCCTGTGTAAACACAGGGTAGCCATAAATCCAAAATTTAGAAAGCTTGGGTCCTCCTTAACAAATCTCTCATACATACCGATGCAATCAGTCTTAAAGTTTAGAAGATACAGATTTATTACCACTTTTTTTTTGTTTCAAACCACTGTGCAACGTCAAAATTCATAAAAATGTTAACTAAATTTTTGTCTATAAAATAAATTTTCTGCTTAAAATTCTCTATTCTTTAATTAAAAACGTATTTCCAACTAAAAAATAAAATATTGATTTTATATATCAAATAACTCAAGAAATACTAGAGGGTCTTCAAACGAAACTAAATTAGAACAATAATAAAAATTAAACAAAAGAAAAACTCCTTAAACTTTAACTAAATCTATACGCGATAATCTCTATTTATAAATAAATAACTCAATAAATATTAAAATATGACAAAATAAAATTATTAATTAAAAAAACAAAAATTATTGTGCTGTAATTAGTGTTATTTAATTAATTATATTAAATATTATGTAGAGAAGAAAAATCGATATTAATTAAAACTTAGACAAAAGGAAATAATTTATACTAAAAGACAGCAGACAAACGAACAGACAGAAGGACAGACCAAACAAAAAAAAGTATTTAAATACTGACTTCTTATATACAAAAGTATTTAACTACAATTTACATACTCACATATATACATACATACTATATATAGATATATAATCTAGTATTTATACCTACAATATATACAATATTAATTAATTAATTAAACTATTTAATAGAGAAAATTTGTTGACAGAAAAAAAAAATAAAATAAAAATTAAAAATAAAAATAAATTTGTATTTATTAATTAAAATGTTTTCGTTAAAATTGTTTTGATGTTATTTTGAAATTAAATTGATATTTAAAGAATTTATTAAGTAAATGGATAAATAAGAATATAATCGTATTTGAATATGTTGCAGTAGTTACATTTGAATAATAATTTAAATAAAATCCCCAACCCAAAACAACTAAAAACAATAAATATTTAAATGATTAAAAATAGTAACTAACTAAATATGTGTATTAAGTATTAACTAATATAGAAATATATATTTGTTATTGTTGTTAACAGATTATTAACAAATGATTTGGATCAAATGAAATAGAGGCATAAATTGTTAAGGGTCAAGAAGTGTCTTTTTGGGCGATCTGTTCCCACAATATTTACGATCATTACAATTAATCTCTCAAAGATATCTTATAGAAAGAACGAGAACTAGTTCTATAGTTTTATTGTTTGTTCTCAAATAGAAAACGAAAAAAATTCTTTATTAATTCTTTATCTAATTTTAATTCTCACAGTGTCTTTGGAAATTAACTATTAAGTTGCACAATCCCCTTACATTATAAATTAATTGCCTCATTTATTTCTCAAACTGTAGTTGAATATTCTCAAATTGGCTTAATTATAATTCTCCTAGTGACTCTTTCGTCTGATTGTTCTCACATTGTCTTTTGTCACAAATTCTCTCAATGACTTACTCGTCTCAAGTTTTACGTACAAGTTCCAGTATTGAATTCAGTCACCAGACAGTTCTTAAGCAGCCAATAGAAGTAATTCTTACGAAAAATTCATACAAAAACAAAAAATGTTTGTAAAAATTCCCATAAAATAAGAAATTTTTCAAAAATTGTCCTATAAAAAGAAGAAATTTTTTGAAAAAAATCCTATAAAAATAAGAAATTTTTAAAAAATTTCCCATGAAAATAAGAAATTTTTGAAAAATTTCCTATAAAAATAAAAAATATTGAAAAATTTCCCAACAAAAATAACAAAATTTTTGAAAAATTAGAAAAAAAAATAAGAAAATTTTTGAAAAATTTCCTATAAAAATAAAATTTTTTAAATTTCCTATAAAAATAAGAAATTTTTTTAAAATTTCCTATAAAAATAAGAAATTTTGAAAAATTTCCTATAAAAATAAAAAAATTTCCTAAAAAAAAATAACAAAATTTTTGAAAAATTTTCTAAAAAAAATAAGAAAATTTTTGAAAAATTTCCTATAAAAATAAGATTTTTTAAATTTCCTATAAAAATAAGAAATTTTTTTAAAATTTCCTATAAAAATAAGAAATTTTTAAAAAATTTCCTATAAAAAAAATTTCCTAAAAAATAATAAATTTTTTTAATTTAAAAAAAAATAAGAAATTTTTGAAAAATTTCCTAAAAAAATAAGAAATTTTTGAAAAATTTCTTAAGAAATTTTTCAAAAATTTCCTATAAAAATAAGACATTTTTTAAAAAAATTCCTATTAAAATAAGAAATTTTTGAAAATTTTTTCTATAAAAATAACAAATTTTTGAAAAATCAATAAATTTTTGAAAAATTTCCAAAAAATTATAGGAAACTTTTGAAAAATTTCCTAAAAAAATAAGAAATTTTTGAAAAATTTCCAAAGAAATATAAGAAATTTTTAAAAAATTTCGTATAAAAATAAGAAATTTTTGAAAATTTTCCTAAAAATAAAGAATTTTTTTTATAAAATTTTATAAAATAAGAATTTTTTAAAAAATTCCTATAAAAATAAGAAATTTTTGAAATTTTCTTTATATAAATAAGAAACTTTTGAAAAATCAGAAAACTTTTGAAAAATTAAAAAAAATATATTTTTGAAACATTTCCTAAAAAAAGATAAGAAATTTTTAAAAATTTTTCTATAAAAATAAGAAATTTTTGAAAACTTTTGTGTAAAAATAAGAAATTTTTGACAAATTTCCTATAAGAATAAGAAATTTGAAAAAATGTATTCTATTAAAATAAGAAATTTTTGAAATTTTTTTAATAAGAAATTTTTAAAAAATGAAGAAATTTATTTAAAAAAAAAATATAAGAAATTTTTAAAAAATTTTCTATAAAAATAAGAAATTTTTGACAAATTTCCTAAAAGAATAAGAAATTTGAAAAAATAATTCTATTAAAATAAGAAATTTTTGAAATTTTTTTAATAAGAAATTTTTAAAAAATTAAGAAATTTAAAAAAAATATATAAGAAATTTTTAAAAAATTTTCTATAAAAATAAGAAATTTTTAAAAAATTTTTTATAAAAATAAGAAATTTTTGACAAATTTCCTATAAGAATAAGAAATTTGAAAAAATAATTCTATTAAAATAAGAAATTTTTGAAATTTTTTTATTAAGAAATTTTTAAAAAATTAAGAAATTTAAAAAAAAAATACAAGAAATTTTTTAAATATTTTCTATAAAAATAAGAAATTTTTGAAAACTTTTGTGTAAAAATAAGAAATTTTTGACAAATTTCCTAAAGAAATTAGAAATTTTTGAAAAATTTCTAAAAAAAAGATTAAGAAATTTTTGAAAAATTTGCTAAAAAAAAAACAAGAAATTTTTGAAAAATTTTTAAAAAAAATAAGAAATTTTTTAAAAATTTTCTAAAAAAAAAACAAGAAATTTTTGAAAAATTTATGAAAATAAGGAATTTTTTAAGAATTTCCTAAAAAATTTAAAGAAATTTTTGAAAAATTTCCTAAAATAAAAGAAATTTTTGAAGAATTTAATAAAAGAATAACAAATTTTTGAAAAATTTGCTAAAAAAAAAACAAGAAATTTTTGAAAAATTTCCTAAAATAAAAGAAAGTTTTGAAAATTTCCTAAAACAATAAGAAAATTTTGAAAAATTTCCTAAAAAAAATTAGAAATTTTTGAAAAATTTCCTAAAGAAATTAGAAATTTTTGAAAAATTTCTAAAAAAAAGATTAAGAAATTTTTGAAAAATTTGCTAAAAAAAAAAACAAGAAATTTTTGAAAAATTTTAAAAAAAAAATAAGAAATTTTTTTAAAATTTTCTAAAAAAAAAACAAGAAATTTTTGAAAAATTTATGAAAATAAGGAATTTTTTAAAAATTTCTTAAAAAATTTAGAATTTTTAAAAAATTTTGTAAAATATAAGAAAATTTAAAAAAATTTCTTATAAAAATAAGAAATTTTAGAAAAATTTCCTTTAAAAAATATGATTTTTTTTAAATTTCCTATACAGATAAGAATAAGTCGATCGGTATACTAAAAGGTGGGTCTCAGACCAATATTTCTGAGCGTTACAAACATCAGTACAAACCCGATATGACCTTTCCAACTGTAGACTTATCAACAGGGGAGCAATATGCCTTCAAAGTAGGGCACCTCGGGTTTTTTGACCAATCAAAAAATATATGTCTTTAATTTTGAATTTTCAAATATTTGTTATCGTTTTTTAGCTAAAAAAAGTTATATCATTATTTTAGAGATATAAAAAAACTTGTTAAAAAACATATATAGTATTTATAATTTTTGAAAAGGAATCTTAATAAAGAAAACTATTAGTGGAACTTTTTATTTCCTCTTGACGCTAAAGCCTCTCGAAAATTGCCAATTTTTTGCACTGTTTTTAACTTTACGCCTAAATTTTCTCCAATCACAAAGATAGCATTAAAAATTCAAAATAAGTTTTTTTTTATTTTGCACTCTAGAATTATTAAGAGAAATAAATGTTAATTAAAGAACTAAAAAAATTAGTTTTTGGGGATTTTCAAAATAAATTTTGGAATTGCTGCAGAGAATTTTTTTTTTTTTTTAATTTTTATATTTTTCTCATCAAAAAGTCTTTTGAAGTACAAAATGTTTTTCAAATACATTGACCAAAGAATTTATTATTGAATTGTGAAATCTTAATTTTGTTTGTAAAACGAAAAATATTTTTGTTTTTGGGGAATTGTAAAAAATTTTGTGAATTGTCGGATTCCCCTAATTTTTATTGTATTTTTCCATTTCATCACAAAATCAGTTTACAAACTATATATTATTTAAATACATTAACAAATAAGTTTATTATTGAGTTTTGAAATTCTAATGAAAAAATCTTGTTTTTTAGAATTTAAAAAAATTTTGGGAATTCCCCTATATCTGCCATCATTTGAATAAATGAATTTATCAATTTATTGACATCTCCTAAACATGATTAGACCCATTCAGTACAAAAGATTCTTTATTGGTTTTCTTTAACTTGAAAACTTTAAATTATATCGTTAAGAAGAAAAAGCTTCTAGCTCAGATTTAACGGCTAACTTTGCGCAGTGGAACTATTTTTGACCGGTTTCTACTTTAATTTTTAAGTTGAAATTTTCAATTACAAATTTTATATATTATTTAAAAATTTCACTTTTTGAAAGCTTTTAAGAACAAGTTCTGGAAATAATTTAAAATTAATTGTTAAAACAAATTTTGTGTCTATTTCATGTTTGATTAAATCATTTGTGTGTAGTAGTAAATTATATGTACAACTATTTATATACTTGGAAAAAAAAACTGGACAAAAATTTCTTCTTTCTATATACCTCCCTATATTTATTTACATATATAGAATATTAAATAAACTACATAAATATATAAAGTATTAAATGTTGTTTTAATGTTAACCAAAAAAAAAAAAAAATACAAAATATAAAATAACCCACCTCAAAACCAAATACCAAAAACAAATCTTAACAACTAAAAAACTTTATTTTCCAAAAAACCAAAAAAATACCAACGAAGTGCTAAACAAATTTCTCCTGTTTTTTATACTTTAAAATTAAAAAAAACTATATTTAAAAAAATAATAAAAAAAACTACATGTTAATATGTCATTTTAAGGTAAATTCTAAAATGATAAAGAAATCTAAAAAATCGAGTACTAATTTAAAATATAACCATTTTTTTCTATTTGAAAAAAACTAAAATTATTTACAAAAATTTCCTGGAACATAAGTAGATAAATTAAATGTCATTTGGACATTTAGACAGTTAAGACATTAAGCCTTTCAGTCGGTGCTGCTGTCTTCTCAATAACTCTTGTCAGATGGGTGATATTTTTATTTCTACACTTTTTTCCATTTAATAAGAAACAAAAACTTAACTATAGTAACACCTTAAAACTCTATTTTCATAATAAAATATTTTTTATAAATAAATAAACAAAATTTTTATTTAATATTTTCCAATTTTTTTTTTCTCTTCTTAATAATTTCCATATGTAAAAAAAAATATTTTTCTTTTTTAAAATTTATTTATTATATTTATACAAAAATATATATAACAAGTGTTTATTATATCTAACAAAATTTCATAAACATAATTTTTAATTATAAATTCTTATTTTTGTTACAAATTGGCTTAAAACATTTAAATAATAAAAATGTTTATGAAATTTTAGAGAGTCTTATAATTTATACAATATTTATTTTGTATTTTTAATTTTTGTAAAATCATATTTATACAAACTGTATTAAATTGTATTATAAAAAAAAAACTATAAAATGAAACTATTAACTTAAATATGTATATAATAAAATGGATAAAAGGATCTGGAAATGAAAGCTTAAAAGGTTTTGAATTGTTAATGAAATTTTCTAAGGAAAACTAGAATTTATAACACTTTCGCAAAAAAAAATTTTTGAAAATATTTAAATGTAAGAAATTTTTGAAAAGTTTTCCATAAAAAATTTTCTTAATTAAAAAATTTTTGAAAAATTTCCTCTAGAAATAAGAAATTTTTGAAAAATTTTATATGAAAAACAAATAAAATTTTGAAAAATTTCCTATAAAAAGAAGAAATTTCTTAAAAATTTCCTATAAAAATAATAAATTTTTAAAAAATTTCCTATAAAAATAAGAAATTTTTGAAAAAATTCCTGTAAAAAAAAGAAATTTTTGAAAAATTTCCTATCAAAATCAGAAATTTTTGAAACATTTTTTATAAAAAAAAAGAAATTTTTGAAAAATTTCCTATTAAAATAAGAAATTTTTGAAAAATTTCCTATAAAAATAAGAAGTTTTTGAAAAATTTCCTATAAAAATAAGAAATTTTTGAAAAATTCTCTATAAGAATAAGAAATTTTGTAAAATTTAATATGAAATAAGAAATTTTTGAAAATTTCCAATAAAATAAGACATTTTTAAAATTTTCAATAAAATAAGAAATTTTTAAAAATTTCCTATAAAATAAGAAATATTTGAATTTCTATAAAAAAAAAATTTTTTTGAAAAATTTTCTATAAAAATAAGAAATTTTAGAAAATTTCCCATAAAAAGAAGCAATTTTTGAAAAATTTCTTATAAAAATAAGAAATTTTTGAAATATTTCCTATAAAAATAAGAATTTTTTTTTAAATTTTCCTATAAGAAAAAAAAAGAAATATTTAAAAAATTTCCTATTAAAACATGAAATTTTTGAAAATTTTAATAAAAAAAAATTCCAACAAAAGTAATAAATTTTTGAGAAATTTCCTGTAACAAAAAAAAAAATTTTTGAAAACTTTCCTATAAAAATAAATTTTTTTGAGAAACTTCATATAAAAATAAGATACTTTTAAAAAAATTTCCTTAAAAATTTTCTATAAAAATAAGAAATTTTAGAAAATTTCCCATAAAAAAAAGAAATTTGAAAAATTTCTTATAAAAATAAGAAATTTTTGAAAAATTTCCTATAAAAATAAGAAGTTTTTAAAAAAATTTCCTTAAAAAATATAAATTTTCGGAAAAATTTCCTATAAGAATAAGAAATTTTTTAAAAAAGTTTTCTATAAAGATAAGAAAGTTTTGAAAATTTCCTTCAAAAATGAGAAGTCTTTGAAAAGTTTAAAAATTTAAGAAAAAACAGGAAATTTTTGAAAAATTTCCTATTAAAATAAGATTATTTTGAAAAATTTTCTGTAAAAACAGGAAAATCCTATAAAAACTGGAAATTCTTTATTGAAATTGGCCATATTTGAAAAGTTTCCTATAAAAATAGGAAATTTTTAAAAAAATTCCTATAAAAATAGGAAATTTTTAAAAAAAAATTCCTTTAAAAAAAGAAAATTTTTAAAAAATTTCCTATTTTTATAGGAAATTTTTAAAAAAATTCCCATAAAAATAGGAAATTTTTAAAATAGCAAATAGGAAATTTTTTAAAAATTTTCCATAAAACAAGGAAATTTTTGGAAAATTTCCTATAAAACTAGGAAATTTTTCAAAAATTCCATAAAAATATGAAATTTTTGAAAAACTTCCTATAAAAAAAGGAAATAGGAAGTTTTTGAAAAATTTCTTAAAAAACTAGGAAATTTTCCAATAAAACTAGGAAATTTTTGAAAAATTCCATAAAAATACGAAATTTTTGAAAAATTTCCTATAAAAATAGGAAATTTAAAAAAAAAATTTCCTATAAAAATAGAAATTTTTTAAAAAGTTTCCTATAAAAATAGGAATATTTGAAAAATATCCTATAAAAATAAGAAATTTAAAAAAAAATTCCTATAAAAATAAGAAATTTTTGGAAATTTTCCTATAAAATTATTGGAAATTTTTCAAAAATTCCTACAGAGAATTTTTTCAAAATTTTTCTATTTTTATAGGAAATTTCTCAAAAATTTCCTAGTTTTATTAAAAATTTGCAAATCCTTGTGGGAAATTTTTTAAAAGTTTTGCAATTTTTGTAGGATTTTTTTCAAAAATTTCCTTTTTCACATGAAATTTTTGAAAATTTTCTTATAAAAATTTCCTATAAAAATAGAAAATTTTTGAAAAATTTCCTCTAAAAATATGTAATATTTGAAAAATTTCCATTAATAATAAAAACTTTTTGAAAATTTTTCTTTAAAATAGGAAATTTTTGAAAAAATTATTATAACAAAAATAAATTTTTAAAAACTTGTATAAAAATAATAAATTTTTAAAAAATTTCCTATAAAAATAGAAATTTTTTGAAAAAAATTCCCATAAAAATAATAAAAGGAATTTTTTGAAAAATTTAAAATAAAAATAGGAAATTTTTAAAAATTTTTCTTATAAAAAGAAAAAATTTTAAGAAATTTTTTTAAGAAAAAAAATTGAATGAAAAATTTCCTATAAAAACTGTAAATTATGGCACAACTTCCCATAAAAATAAGAAATGTTTGAAAAAATTTCCTATGAAAATACGAAATTTTTTTTAAATTTCCCATAAAAAAGGGAAATTTTTAGAAAAAATTTTATAAAAATAAGAAATTTTTGAAAAATTTCCTATAAAAATAGAAATTTTTTGAAAAAAATTCCCATAAAAATAATAAAAGGAATTTTTTGAAAAATTTAAGATAAAAATAGGAAATTTTTTAAAAATTTCCTATAAAAAGAAAAAATTTTAAGAAATTTTTTTAAGAAAAAAAAAAATTGAATGAAAAATTTCCTATAAAAACTGTAAATTATGGCACAACTTCCCATAAAAATAAGAAGTTTTTGAAAAATTTCCTCTCCAAATAAGAAAATTTTGAAAAAGTTTTTTTTAAAAATAAGAAATTTTGAAAAATTTCCGAGAAAAATGAGAAATTTTTGAAAAATTTCCTATAAAAATAAGAAATTTTAAAAAATTTTCTATAAAAATAAGAAATTTTGAAAAATTTCCTATAAAGATAAGAAATTTTTGAAAAATTTCCTATAAAAATAAGAAATTTTTGAAAACTTTCCTATAAAAATAAGAAATTTTTGAAAAATTTCCTATAAAAATAAGAAATTTGTGAAAAATTTCCTATAAAAATAAGAAATTTTTGAAAAATTTCCTATACAAATAAGAAATTTTTGAAAAATTTCCTATAAAAATAAGAAATTTTTGAAAAATTTGCTATAAAAATAAGAAATTTTTGAAAAATTTTCTATAAAAATAAGAAATTTTTGAAAAATATCCGATAAAAACAAGAAATTTTTGAAACATTTCCTCTAAAAAAAATTAATTTTTGGAAAAGTTCCTTTAAAAATAATAAATTTTGAAAAAATTCCGATAAACCCAGCAAAACTTTTCATTACCAAATAATGAGTTAAACAGCTAAACTATTGAACACGAACTACTTACTCATTCACTGTTTAAGTCATTACATTAACATGGGGATGTCATTGGAGGCAAGTACTTACCAATTGCAGAAAAGTAATGACTTGGGTAAGCAATTGGAAAACAACAACAACTTTTGTTGTTGTTGTTTTATTTCAAAAATATATTTTTTAACGAAACAAAAATTTTTTTTTTATGCCCCATAAAAAAAAAAAAAAAAAAAAAAAATTTTCTATAAAAATAAGAAATTTTTGAAAAATATCCGATAAAAACAAGAAATTTTTGAAACATTTCCTCTAAAAAAAATTAATTTTTGGAAAAGTTCCTTTAAAAATAATAAATTTTGAAAAAATTCCGATAAACCCAGCAAAACTTTTCATTACCAAATAATGAGTTAAACAGCTAAACTATTGAACACGAACTACTTACTCATTCACTGTTTAAGTCATTACATTAACATGGGGATGTCATTGGAGGCAAGTACTTACCAATTGCAGAAAAGTAATGACTTGGGTAAGCAATTGGAAAACAACAACAACTTTTGTTGTTGTTGTTTTATTTAAAAAATATATTTTTTAACGAAACAAAAATTTTTTTTTTATGCCCCAATGGGGGCTCGAACCCAGACCCCTACGACTGCTAGGCGGAGACTCTTCCACTGAGCTACTTCATTTGTTGAAATCTTAGCAGCTTATAATTAATATATACAATTTTTATTTTTAGATCCAAAATCATGTGACAATAACTTTGTTTTTCCCTGCTTTTTTTGCTTTGTTGTAATTTTTGGAAAAATATTTCCATACGATTTTTTTGTAAATGTTTAATGCATTTAATAAAAAATAAAGAAGTTTTTTTTTTAATTATTTTAAAACTTAAACAATTTAAATCTTCCTTTTTGTATAAGTTTTTATATAACACTGGCTCTTACTTACTTAAATGGCTTATAGATACAACCTATTTTCTTCGATCTTGTACGAATATTCTTCAATTTTATAGGCCAAGTTATGAGAAATTTTCCTATACTTGGTCTTACTTTTTTTATCGTTCTTATTGGACAACTCGCGGTACATGTTAGCACACTACGTAACGTAGTTCTTTGGGTGATATCACTAGGAGGTCAGTGTCCACAGTTGAGATGAAGGATAACCAAGATAAGTCTGTTCTTACCAAGTTAAGAACCATTGCTTGGTATCCAAAATCAAAATTGACTCATGAAAGTATTTTTTTTTTACCGTGAGTTAGTTTTCCAAAATTTTTTTTACAGAAAGTAATATTTTAGTTTTTAAAATTCAAAAACCATTTAAAAATATATTTTTAATAAAAAAAAAAAATTAAAAAAAATTGTTGGTCTTGGTGAGATTTGAACCCGGGCCATTCAGTTCAACTTACCATTTTAATTACAAATAAGTACTTATGTAATAACTTATTAGTTCTTTGGAGGGTATGTTGTAGTCATTACAAGGTAACCAGTTACCAGAGTACTTGCCATTACCAAAGTTTTGCTGGGAAAATAATAAACTTTTGAAAATTTTCCAATAAAAATAAGAAAATTTTTAACAAAATTAAAATAAAAATTAGAAGTTTTTAAAAAATTTCATATAAAATAAGAAATTTTCTATTTTTCAAAATTTTCTATAAAAATAATAAATTTTTTAAAAATTTCCTATAAATAAGAAATTTTTGAAAATTTTCTATAGAAATAAGAAATTTTTAAATGAATATCTTTAAAGTAAAAAAAAATTGAGGAACATTTTCTATAAAAATTTTCTTAAAAAAATTAAAAAAAAATGTTTCGAAACTTTTCTATAAAATTAAGAAATGTTTAAAAAATTTTCTAAAAATATAAAAAATTTCCTTTAAAAATAAGAAATAAAAAAAAATAATTGAAAAATTTTCTTAAAATTTTCTATAAAAATAAGAAATTTTTAAAAATTTTCTATACAATTTTTAAAAATGAGAAAAATTTTTTTAAATGTCCTAAAATAATTTTCTTTTAGCGACAGCTCAAACTAATTTATACGTCTTTTAACATGGTTGAGGAATGACAGGGAAAACCTTTAGTAAAATATTTTATTGAGTTCAATGACCGGAAAACCGTTAGTAAAATATTTAATTGAGTTCAAAACCTTTGCCAGCTTTCATAAGCCTCTGTATCCATTATTGTATATATATATTACAAAATCTAGACTATTAAACAAATCTACTCTTAACTAAGTCCTAAACTATGAATCTTCCTAAAACCCCTCTCCTTAACCAAAATCCCCCTTTAAAAACTAAAAAAGAAAAACTTTTTAACAATAAGCGAAGCTAATGTTAACAATTGACTGTTTAAAATTACAATGATAATCTCTTTAGAAAAAATACAAAAAAAAATAGAAATACATTTATAAAATATAAAAAACTTTTAATAAAAAAATACAAAAAAAAAACTATTTATATACTACAAATAATTAAAAATGGAATTCTTAATAAATAAAATGAAATTGAAATTTTCCAATTTAGCTAAATGAAATTGATAGATTTATAGACCAAAACTAAAAATAATTAAAATAGAAAAATTCAAAAAGAAAACTTCTTTGAACTCAAAAAATAAGAAACTTTATAAAATAGTCACAAGTAAAATGTATTCAAGCAGAAATTACAATAAGAAAAAATTTACAAAACTTTGTTTCCAAAGAAAATCAACTAAAGAAAACTTTAAAATAGTTAAAAAAATGAAATATTAAAAGAAAAAACTTTACTTAAAGATATTTATTGTATTTGATCTAAAGCCAAAAAAAAAGAAAATGTTTATTTATTTAAAAGAAAAATTTGCAAAAAATTATTATTTTGAAAGAATAACTAAAAGAAAATTTAAATAAAAACTAAAACAATCTCTATTCAACTCAAATTACAAACAAAAAAAAACGAAAATTGACTTTTTATTCTATTTCTTAGTTAAAATTTGCTTAACTCTTAATGGAATGAGTATAAGAAAGTATGACTGAGTCATCCATTTATTTAGTCTTTAGTATTAATTAATAAACTTAATTTATTTAATTTAGTCACTACTTCTTTAGTCAGAGTTAGAGCAAATGAATGAGTTATGTCTTCCGATGTCTGTCTCAGTCTCAGTTAGAAGGAAACAACTGCACCCCCGAGTAGGAATGTCTGGATTCTGGTATATCTTCTTGTAGTTTTCCTGTCACTTATGTCTGGATATAAGAATCTATTTGCTCATCTTCCTTCTCCTAATAAATCTACAAATGGTAAAGACTTTTCCAAGTATTTATTATTATTCTACTCTAGTCTACTTTCAATTAAACAAATTAGTTGTAATTTACTTAACAAAAGAAAAGTTAAGTTCTACAAAGAAATAAATTAAATAGTATCTACTTAAAACTAGTCACTCATTCTTGTGTAAAATAAAACAGTATTTCTCGAATACTTAGCGTTAATCCATGACAAATCAGAGAAAACGTACAAATAGATAACCTAAAATGAACAGATTTTCTAAAATTAAAAGAATTTCCTTAAAAAAGTAGGAAATTTTTTAAAAATTTCCTATAAAAATTAAAAATTTTTGAAAAATTTTCTATAAAAATAAGAAATTTTTGAAAAATTTCCGACAAAAACACGAAAGTTTTGAAAAATTATCTATAAAAAAATTAAATTTTTGAAAAATGTCCTATAAAAAAATTCAATTCTTGAAAAAATTCCTATAAAAATAACAAATTTTTTAAAAACTTCCTATAAAAATAATAACTTTTTGTAAAAATTCCTATAAAAATCAGAAAATTTTAAAAAATTTCCTATAAAAATAAGAAATTTAAAAAAAATCTATAGAAATAAGAAATTTTTGAAATATTTCCTGTAAAAAATTCATATCAAAATTAAAAACTTTTGAAAAATTTCCCATAAAAATAAGAAATTTTTGGAAAATTTATCATAAAAATATGAAATTTTTGAAAAATTTCTTATAAAAATAAGAAATTTTTGAAAAATTTCTTATAAAAATAAGAAATTTTTGAAAAAATTATAAAATTAAGAAATTTTTGAAAAACTTCTTCTAAAAATAAAATTAATTTTTAAAAATTTTTAAGAATTTTTTGAAAATTTTTCTATAAAAATAGGACTTTTTAAAATTTTTCATAAAAATAAGAAATATTTTAAAAATTTTCTGCACAAATAAAAAATTTTTGGAAAAATAGGAAATATTTGAAAAATTTCCTATAAAAATAAAAAAATCTTTGAAAAATTTCCTATAAAAATAAAATATTTTTGAAAAAATTCCTAAAAAGTAAGAAATTTTTGAAAAATTTCCTATAAAAATAAAAAAAAATTTGAAAAATTTCCTATAAAAATAAAAAATTATTGAAAAATTTCCTATAAAATGAAGAAATTTTTGAAAAATTTTCTATAAAAATAAGAAATTTTTGAAAAATTTCCTATAAAAATAAAGAAATTATAAAATAAGAAATTTTCAAGAACTTTAAGAAAAAATCGATAAAAATAAGAAATTGAAAAATTTCCTACAAAAAAAATTTTTATAAAAATAATAATTTTTTTAAAAACTTAGAGAAATATTTGAAAAATGTTCTAAAAAATAAGAAAAATTTCTTTAAAAATAAGAAATTTTTGAAAAATTTCCTATAAAAATAGGAAATTTTTAAAAAATTGTCTATAAAAGTAAGAAATTTTTGAAAAATTTTCTATAAAAATAAGAAATTATTGAAAAATTTCCAATAAAATGAAGAAATTTTTGAAAAATTTTCTATAAAAATAAGAAATTTTTGAAAAATTTCCTATAAAAATAAAGAAATTATAAAATAAGAAATTTTCAAGAACTTTAAGAAAAAATCGATAAAAATAAGAAATTGAAAAATTTCCTACAAAAAAATTTTATAAAAATAATATTTTTTTTAAAAACTTAGAGAAATATTTCAAAAATGTTTTAAAAAATAAGAAAAATTTCTTTAAAAAAAATAAATTTTTGAAAAATTTCCTATAAAAATAGGAAATTTTTAAAAAATTGTCTATGAAAGTAAGAAATTTTTGAAAAATTTTCTATAAAAATAAGAAATTATTGAAAAATTTCCAATAAAATGAAGAAATTTTTAAAAATTTTCTATAAAAATAAGAAATTTTTGGAAAAATTACCTATAAAAATACGAAATTTTTTAAAAATTTCTGATAAAAATAAGAAATTTTTGGAAAAATTTCCTATAAAAATAAGAAATTTTTGGAAAAATTTCCTATAAAAATAAGAAATTTTTGGAAAAATTTCCTATAAAAATAAGAAATTTTTGGAAAAATTTCCTATAAAAATAAGAAATTTTTGGAAAAATTTCCTATAAATTTTTGGAAAAATTTCCTATAACATTAAGAAATTTTTGAAAAATTTCTTATATAAATAAGAAATTTTTGAAAAGTTTCCTATAAAATAAGAAATTTTTGAAAAATTTCCTATGAAAATTTTTTTAAAAATATTTCCTATAAAAATAACAAACTTTTGAAATTTTTTTTTAATAAAAATAAGAAATTTTTGAAAAATTTCCTTTGAAAAAAGAGGTTTCTAAATATTTCCCACAAAAATTAGAAATATAAAAAAAAATGTCTTAAATTTTAAAAAATGTTGGAAATTTTTGTCTTTTGTCTGTTTTGACATGGATTTACGCCCTACTTTATTATTATTATCTTAATACAAATATGCTTTTAATTTAATAATAATTTCTATTTATTTGCTTTTTCTAAATTTAATTTAATTTTTACTTAAGTAAATGTTGCATAATTCTTCTTAATTTTGTATTTTACTATGAGTTTCTATTTATTTTATTATTTAAACGCTCTTCCACTTTTACATATACCATTTCGTTTAATGATATATAAAAATTTTAATGATATCATTAACGAAATGACACCAAATTCTTTATTTTCTAACATTTGTAAATACTAACTCAAAATTTAATTGTTTGAAAATCGATTGTTGTAATTCTAAAATAAAAACAATTGCTAAATACCGCTTTTGAATTGTATTCTATAAAAAGTATGAAATCCTTTATTAATTCCTTTGTATAAAAGACCCTCCATTAAAACTAGTTTTGCAAATTTATAATATGAATAAATAAATAAGAGAAAAAAATCTATACAGAAAGCCTAATTATAATTGCATAATACCAAATGCAAATAATTAGTAATATTAAAATTTCTCATAATTTAAGGTTAAAACCCAGTTTTTTAAAAATATATCTAGAAAGTAAAATAGCCTATAGCTTTATAAATTTATTATTTAAACATTTTTACCTTGTATGACTCTTCCGTTCATTCGACCATTAATTAAAGCCATTATACCAACGATTTATTTGTATTGTATAGTGACAAAGACCATTGTTTCTGTGTTAGATGCTAGGAATCGAACCCTCGCGCCAATTTCTGAATTTCCAAATCACTTGTAGTTCTAAATTATTTTAGTATGCAATGCTCTTCAATTTTCAACTTTGACTTTTTTTCCGATTTGTCGAGGTCATCAATTATAAAATATTGTAAATCTAGAAAATATGAAGGATAAAGGTGTTCTTCGTAGCCCAATTCATTGAGTTTTGAGATGTCCTTGCACTTAATAGGTGAAATATAACTTTTTTTTGCCAAATGCGGTAATTTTCATAATTCTTTATTAAATAAACTCAATAAGTTGGCATTATATTCTCAAATTTCTTATAAACAAGAAATTTTTGAAAAACTACTTTTAAACATAAGAAATTTTTACGAAAACTTTCTATAAAAATTACTAATTTTTGAAAAATTTCTTATAAAAATTAGTAATTTTTGAAAAATTTCCTATAAAAATAAGAAAATTTTGAAAAATTTCCTATAAAAATAAGACATTTTTGAAAAATTTCCTATAAAAATAAGAAATTTTTGAAAAATTTCCTATAAAAATAAGAAATTTTTGAAAAATTTCCTATAAAAATAAGAAACTTCTGAAAAATTTCCTGTTAAAATGAGAAATCGTTGAAAAATTTCCTGTGAAAATGAGAAATTGTTGAAAAATTTCCTATAAAAATAAAAATTTATGAAAAATGTCCTATAAAAATAAGAAATTCTTGAAAAATTTCCTTTAAAAATAAGAAATTTTTGAAAAATTTCCTTCAAAAATAAGAAATTTTTGAAAAATTTTCTATAAAATTAAGAAATTTTTGAAAACTTTCATATAAAAATAAGCATTTCTTAAAAATTTCCTACAAAAATAAGAAATTTTTGAAAAATTTCTTATAAAAAATTACTTAAAAATAAAATTCAAATTTTCTTATTTTTGAGGGATTTTTCAAAAACATCTTTTTTATATGAATTTTTTCAAATTTTTCTTATTTTTATAGGAAATTTTTCAAAAATTTCTTATTTTTATAGGAAATTTTTCAAAAATTTCTTATTTTTATAGGTAATTTTTCAAAAATTTCTTATTTTTATAGGAATTTTTTCAAAAATTTCTTATTTTTACAGGAAATTTTTCAAAAATTTCTTATTTTTATAGGAAATTTTTCAAAAATTTCTTATTTTTATAGGAGATTTTTCAAAAATTTCTTATTTTTATAGGAAATTTTTCAAAAATTTCTTATTTTTATAGGAAATTTTTCAAAAATTTCTTATTTTTATAGGAAATTTTTCAAAAATTTCTTATTTTTATAGGAAATTTTTCAAAAATTTCTTATTTTTATAGGAAATTTTTCAAAAATTTCTTATTTTTGTAGGAAATTTTTCAAAAATTTCTTATTTTTATAGGAAATTTTTCAAAAATTTCTTATTTTTATAGGAAATTTTTCAAAAATTTCTTATTTTTACAGGAAATTTTTCAAAAATTTCTTATTTTTAAAGGAAATTTTTCAAAAATTTCTTATTTTTATAGGAAATTTTTCAAAAATTTCTTATTTTTATAGGAAATTTTTAAAAAATTTCTTATTTTTATAGGAAATTTTTCAAAAATTTCTTATTTTTATAGGAAATTTTTCAAAAATTTCTTATTTTTATAGGAAATTTTTCAAAAATTTCTTATTTTTATAGGAAATTTTTCAAAAATTTCTTATTTTTATAGGAAATTTTTCAAAAATTTCTTATTTTTATAGGAAATTTTTCAAAAATTTCTTATTTTTATAGGAAATTTTTCAAAAATTTCTTATTTTTATAGGAAATTTTTCAAAAATTTCTTATTTTTATAGGAAATTTTTCAAAAATTTCTTATTTTTATAGAAAATTTTTCAAAAATTTCTTATTTTAATAGGAAATTTTTCAAAAATTTCTTATTTTTATACGAAATTTTTCAAAAATTTCTTATTTTTATAGAAAATTTTTCAAAAAATTCTTACTTTTATAGGAAATTTTTCAAAAATTTCTTATTTTTATAGGAAATTTTTCAAAAATTTCTTATTTTTATAGGAAATTTTTCAAAAATTTCCTACTTTTATAGGAAATTTTTCAAAAATTTCATATTTTTATAGAAATTTTTTCAAAAATTTCTTATTTTTATAGGAAATTTTTCAAAAATTTCTTATTTTTATAGGAAATTTTTCAAAAATTTCTTATTTTTATAGGAAATTTTTCAAAAATTGCTTATTTTTATAAGAAATTTTTCAAAAATTTCTTATTTTTATAGGAAATTTTTCAAAAATTTCTTATTTTTATAGGAAATTTTTCAAAAATTTCTTATTTTTATAGGAAATTTTTCAAAAATTTCTTATTTTTATAGGAAATTTTTCAAAAATTTCTTATTTTTATAGAAAATTTTTCAAAAATTTCTTATTTTTATAGGAAATTTTTCAAAAATTTCTTATTTTTATAGGAACTTTTTCAAAAATTTCTTATTTTTATAGGAAATTTTTCAAAAATTTCTCATTTTTATAGGAAATTTTTCAAAAATTTCTTATTTTTATAGGAAATTTTTCAAAAATTTCTTATTTTTATAGGAAAATTTTCAAAAATTTCTTATTTTTATAGGAAAATTTTCAAAAATTTCTTATTTTTAAAGAAAATTTTCCAAAAATTTCTGACTTTTATAGGAACTTTTTCAAAAATTTCTTATTTTTATAGGAACTTTTTCAAAATCTTTTTTTTTTCGGTAACACTATGAAATTTTTGGATAATTTTGCGTTCTTTGGTGCTGCTTCACCCCGACAAACCCAGTATTTGGTCTAAGTGTTCATTAGTGGTGCAGAATCCCTTAATATTGTAAGTAGAGTTTGTTTCGGAAAAAAATAATGCTTAGGCCATGGGTACGCAAGGGTTAATTTGTATAAAAATGTAAATAAAGGCGCCTTTGAATGACTTTTTTTTCATTTTCATGAAAATTAAACCTTTTTAAAAAAAATTAATATTTTAAAAATTGTACTTTTGTCCCTGGTAATAAAAGGGTTAACGACATTCGATTTCAACCAAATTTCTAATATATACTTCTACCCAATGAAGCAATAATAGAACTGAAATTAGAAAAACTGCTAATATATAACAATACCACTGAGGTCAAAGGTGTTCTTTTTCCTGTATAAAGACATATATTTGCTAATTTTTACCATTATACAAACATTTTCTCAAAACTTATATATTTAAGCTTTTTCCGTCAGTTGGACTTACATGAGAGCTAGTGTCAAATGTGGACCGATTATCTCAAAATTTTGCAAATTGATTACAGTTATTACGAAATTTGGTACATTGATTTTGGTTTATATAAGCAGTATTTGTTTTAAATTTCATGAAAAAATATTTATATTTGTAGCCAAAATATCAATTCCGGGAAGTGGGACCTCTGAGAGGTACAATAAATAATCGACCGATTTTGACAAATTTCAATAGTCATGGTCCCACTATCAAAAATATGATCTGTGCCAAATTTCATCAAATTTTCTTTGAATTTACGACATGTACTTCGATTACATGGTTTACATGGGGGTCCAGCCATCTAACCGCCCCGCCAGACTGACGGACGGGCTGACATCGTTAAATCGACTCAGAAAATGATTCTAAGTTTAATATTTCTATGCGTTACATACATCAGCACAAACTTATAATACCCCTTCCATCTTCCCTTTCCTTATGGTGGTGAAGGGTATAATGATTTTAAATTGTTTGGAAGAATTGAAGCCATAACTTAGTTTGAACATACCGTAACTACTAAAATAAACTACTTAGGGAAATTTGCAATTATTATGAAAATAATGAAATACACATGACATAAGGAAGACAGAAAATTATATTGTTTCTTTATATAAATTGAATTAAAGCGCATATGATCGCAAAACATTGAAAGATTAATCTCGGAAGTTTAAAAGATTTAATAAAATAAAAATTTTTAAATTACTTAACTAAATTGATCTGTTTACTTATCTTATAACCAAAGACTATTTAATATAAAAATGTTGCACTTCTATACATTGATTCGCCGTATGGTCATTTTGAAAAGTCCCACAAAAAAGAGTGAAGACGACATGTATACCACACACTATAACCAAAGACTCTTTAATATATAGATATTGCACTTCCACATATTGATTTACCGTATGGTCGTTTTGAAAAAGTCCCATAAACAAGAGAGCATACCGCTTTTATTCTAATTCGGAAATAACTAATAGAGACGATTATCCAATGAGAGGAAGCTAAGGCACATACACGTGCTCATGAAATGTATGTTTGTTTGTGCGTTTATGTGTTTTCTATTGTTCTTTATCGACTTTAAGTTCACATTTGACAGAAAAAAATGTATGGAGTGCAATATCTTTATATTACATTGTCTTTGCTATAATTTTTGTAATAGATAAGAAAGACTTTTATGACAAACATCTCACGATTTACAAACTATTCCCCAATATTATAAAAAAAAATATCTTTTAAAATTGTTACAAAATAAAACAAAGTATTCCAAATGAATGAGTGACCAACATTTTCTATCAACTAAACATCTTTAAAATGGCCACAAAACTCAAGTAGGTATTAGCACGTAGAAATTTAGTTCATTCTAGATGATCACTTAAATAAAACTAAATCAAAAATTTTGTAGTAAAAACTAAAGACCTCTTAAAATCTTCCATAAAAAAGCACCTCTGTAAAAAGTGTCCCTTTTTTGATAAAACAAAAATACAAAAATATACTCTTCACTCTCTAACTACAAACAACAACACAGACTCCCTCCTTGCTCACTTGACACTAGACAAAACACAAAAATACACTGAAACAAAAGTTAAATTGTTTTTTTGGTTAAGTTAAATCTTTGTTAATATTTTACTGCTATTTACTTGAATTTTAAAAAAGTTTCCTCTAAATATCGTTTTTAAATTATAATTTGTCTTGTGTAAAATTTTTGATTTATTCTTGATTTCTTGGTTTTGGTATTTAATGTAAATTTTTCTTAAACCCCAGCTGGCACGAGTTATATTTGATTGCTATTGAAAGTTTATATTTAATATTTATACAAATAATAACTATTTAGTAAAAACAATTTAATTTAATTATAAATATTTGAAAAAAAAAAACTATATATATATGAAAGAGCAAAGTTGAATTATTGAATAATTTTTGAAATGATAATTGTATTTTATGCCTAATCTTAAAAACTAGAATTTAATAGAGAATTTGTTAATGTAAATTTTGGAAAATTTTTTAATTTAATTTTATTTTAAGAAAATAAAATTTATTTTTGAATTGTAATAAAAGCAATTTTTTAAAAAAATCTTCTTTAAATGTATAAATAGTTACAACAATTTAATTTTGTATAATTTAAACTAGTGATTGATGATTGATTGAAACTTGTATTGAATTGCCTTGAATTTGCAAGAAGAAAAAGAAAACATCTAGTTTGTAGTCGGCCAAATCCGACCCTTTTATACCCTACATCATTGAAATTAAATTTGGAAAAATTTATGGCTAATAAAAAACTAGCTTTTTAAGGTTTATAGATACATATACATACATTTTCTTAGTATTATCATCATTAATTTTTTGGAGAATTATTTTGATTTAAGTCATTTCCGGCAACAGGTCTGTTAAGACCCATTATAATGAAATAATGACCATTAATCTGTACTTGATTAAACTTATATTTACCAAATTTTTCATGATATAATTAATTTCCTGAGTTTAGAAATGTCTTAAATTTCCGTCAGAAACTCGAATATGGGGACTTTGGTTGAGTATGTGGGTACCCTGGCTTAGTTGGTTAGCAAAAATATATTTATCGTAAATATTTCTATCGAAAAATTTTCTATAGAAAAATATTTCCATTGAAAATGTTTCTATAGAAAAATATTTCTATCAAAATCTTTTCTAAAGAAAAATACTTCTATGAAAAATATTTCTATCGAAAATTTTTCTAATCAAAAATATTTCTATTGAAAATTTTTCTATAGAAAAATATTTCTATTGAAAATTTTTCTATAGAAAAATATTTCTATTGAAAATTTTTCTATAGAAAAAAATTTTTATCGAAATTTTTTCTATAGAAAAATATTTCTATCGAAATTTTTTCTATAGAAAAATATTTCTATCGAAATTTTTTCTATAGAAAAATATTTCTATAGAAAATTTTTCAATAGAAAAATATTTCTATCGAAAATTTTTCAATAGAAAAATATTTCTATCGAAAATTTTTCAATAGAAAAATATTTCTATCGAAAATTTTTCAATAGAAAAATATTTCTATCGAAAATTTTTCTATAGAAAAATATTTCTATCGAAATTTTTTCTATAGAAAAATATTTCTATCGAAATTTTTTCTACAGAAAAATATTTCTTTCGAAATTTTTTCTATAGAAAAATATTTCTATCGAAATTTTTTCTATAGAAAAAATTTCGATAGAAATATTTTTCTGTAGAAAAATATTTCTATCGAAAATTTTTCTATAGAAGAATATTTCTATCGAAAATTTTTCTATAGAAAAATATTTCTATCGAAAATTTTTCTATAGAAGAATATTTCTATCGATTTTCTATTTTCTATTTTTTTATTTTTCAATAGAAAAATAAAATTTTTTCTATTTTTCTATAGAAAAAATTTCGATAGAAATATTTTTCTATAGAAAAAATTTCGATAGAAATATTTTTCTATAGAAAAAATTTCGATAGAAATATTTTTCTATAGAAAAAATTTCGATAGAAATATTTTTCTATAGAAAAAATTTCGATAGAAATATTTTTCTATAGAAAAAATTTCGATAGAAATATTTTTCTATAGAAGAAATTTCGATAGAAATATTTTTTTATAGAAAAAATTTCGATAGAAATATTTTTCTATAGAAAAAATTTCGATAGAAATATTTTTCTATAGAAAAAATTTCGATAGAAATATTTTTCTATAGAAAAAATTTCGATAGAAATATTTTTCTATAGAAAAAAATTCGATAGAAATATTTTTCTATAGAAAATTTTTCGATAGAAATATTTTTCTATAGAAAATTTTTCGATAGAAATATTGAAAATTTTTCTATTGAAAATTTTTCTATAGAAAAATATTTCTATTGAAAATTTTTCTATAGAAAAAAATTTTTATCGAAATTTTTTCTATAGAAAAATATTTCTATCGAAATTTTTTCTATAGAAAAATATTTCTATCGAAATTTTTTCTATAGAAAAATATTTCTATCGAAATTTTTTCTATAGAAAAATATTTCTATAGAAAATTTTTCAATAGAAAAATATTTCTATCGAAAATTTTTTAATAGAAAAATATTTCTATCGAAAATTTTTCAATAGAAAAATATTTCTATCGAAAATTTTTTAATAGAAAAATATTTCTATCGAAAATTTTTCTATAGAAAAATATTTCTATCGAAATTTTTTCTATAGAAAAATATTTCTATCGAAATTTTTTCTACAGAAAAATATTTCTTTCGAAATTTTTTCTATAGAAAAATATTTCTATCGAAATTTTTTCTATAGAAAAATATTTCTATCGAAATTTTTTCTATAGAAAAATATTTCTATCGAAATTTTTTCTATAGAAAAATATTTCTATCGAAATTTTTTCTATAGAAAAATATTTCTATCGAAATTTTTTCTATAGAAAAATATTTCTATCGAAATTTTTTCTATAAAAAAATATTTCTATCGAAATTTTTTCTATAGAAAAATATTTCTATCGAAATTTTTTCTATAGAAAAATATTTCTATCGAAATTTTTTCTATAGAAAAATATTTCTATCGAAATTTTTTCTATAGAAAAATATTTCTATCGAAATTTTTTCTGTAGAAAAATATTTCTATCGAAATTTTTTCTATAGAAAAATATTTCTATCGAAATTTTTTCTATAGAAAAATATTTCTATCGAAATTTTTTCTATAGAAAAATATTTCTATCGAAATTTTTTCTATAGAAAAATATTTCTATCGAAATTTTTTCTATAGAAAAATATTTCTATCGAAATTTTTTCTATAGAAAAATATTTCTATCGAAATTTTTTCTATAGAAAAATATTTCTATCGAAATTTTTTCTATAGAAAAATATTTCTATCGAAATTTTTTCTATAGAAAAATATTTCTATCGAAATTTTTTCTATAGAAAAATATTTCTATCGAAATTTTTTCTATACAAAAATATTTCTATCGAAATGTTTTCTATAGAAAAATATTTCTATCGAAATTTTTTCTATAGTAAAATATTTCTATCGAAATTTTTTCTATAGAAAAATATTTCTATCGAAATTTTTTCTATAGAAAAATATTTCTATCGAAATTTTTTCTATAGAAAAATATTTCTATCGAAATTTTTTCAATAGAGAAATATTTCTATCGAAATTTTGCTATAGAAAAATATTTCTATCGAAATTTTTTCTATAGAAAAATATTTCTATCGAAATTTTTTGTATAGAAAAATATTTCTATCGAAATTTTTTCTATAGAAAAATATTTCTATCGAAATTTTTTCTATAGTAAAATATTTCTATCGAAATTTTTTCTATAGAAAAATATTTCTATCGAAATTTTTTCTATAGAAAAATATTTCTATCGAAATTTTTTCAATAGAGAAATATTTCTATCGAAATTTTGCTATAGAAAAATATTTCTATCGAAATTTTTTCTATAGAAAAATATTTCTATCGAAATTTTTTCTATAGAAAAATATTTCTATCGAAATTTTTTCTATAGAAAAATATTTCTATCGAAATTTTTTCTATAGAAAAATATTTCTATCGAAATTTTTTCTATAGAAAAATATTTCTATCGAAATTTTTTCTATAGAAAAATATTTCTGTGGAAATTTTTCTATATTTCTTTTGAAATTTTTTCTATAGATAAATATTTCTATCGAAATTTTTTCTATAGATAAATATTTCTATCGAAATTTTGTCTATAGAAAAATATTCCTATCGAATATTTTTCTCTAGAAAAATATTCCTATCGAATATTTTTTTCTAGAAAAATATTTCTATCGAAAATTTTTCTCTAGAAAAATATTTCTATCGAAATTTTTTCTATAGAAAAATATTTCTATCGAAATTTTTTCTATAGAAAAATATTTCTATCGAAATTTTTTCTATAGAAAAATAGTTCTATCGAAATTTTTTCTATAGAAAAATATTTCTATCGAAATTTTTTCTATAGAAAAATATTTCTATCGAAATTTTTTCTATAGAAAAATATTTCTATCGAAATTTTTTCTATAGAAAAATATTTCTATCGAAATTTTTTCTATAGAAAAATATTTCTATCGAAATTTTTTCTATAGAAAAATATTTCTATCGAAATTTTTTCTATAGAAAAATATTTCTATCGAAATTTTTTCTATAGAAAAATATTTCTATCGAAATTTTTTTTATAGAAAAACATTTCTATCGAATTTTTTTTTTTTTTAGTTTTCACGAGTTTATTAGTCGTGATATTTACGAAAGTGCAAATCGTCTTCGACACCTGACCAACATTTCTTTACGTTACATATATTAGTAAAAACTTATACTATCTTTTCTACAATGGTGTAGGGTACAAAAACAAATGAATGGATTTTAACTTAAAATTAAAAAATCAAAATGTTATGAAAATTTTATTGATTATGTGATGAAACGTTTATATATTTTTTGATATATCTTTGAAAATAAAAATCTAAGTAGTTTATAAATATTTAAAGTACACAATTTAGAAAATTTTGATAATTTTGATTTTAGCAAAAAATAAAATATATTAGTAAAAATAAAAAATTGTATATAACAATAACAAGGATTTTAGTTAAATACCTACATTTTTCTGAATCAAAAAAAAAATACTAAAAGAAAATTCCAATATTCCCGCCAAAAAATAATTTCTCCATTTTGTACAAAATTTCATAAAAATAGGAACAAACAAGTCCTCTAGCCCCTTTGACTCTTTTTTGAAAACCAGGTTTCCATTTTCTCCCCATTGTGAAAGCTTTTAATATAATAAGATAAAAATAAATGTTGAAATGTTTAAATCACCTTAAACGTTTTATAATTCCTAATATTTTGTATTCAATTAATGCATTTTATTGTTGTTTTAATGTGTTTTACAAATGCAAATATTTAAATTACTTTTAATTTTTTTTTAACACAAACATTTATTTAGATTAAAATTTTAAATTACTAAATGCATAAATCGTATATGTATTCCTGTGAATTTATAGTATTTTAATGCATTTTAATCATCTACATTTTTCCTGCTTTTATCGTTTTGATTTACCTTTTTTTCTGCTTTTAAATTGAATTTAATTTTTTGCATTTATTTATAAACTTTTCATCACATAATTTTAATATAATTGACTGACTTTGTTGTTTCATATACAAGTAAATTTTGTGAATTTATGAATAAGTGTATGTATGCATTTTTACTGTATGTCGTATTTGTATGTAATTGTGTCGAATGAAATATTTAAAATTTTATTTAATATTTTCCTTTTGAAAGTTTTTCTTATTTTTCCTAGAGTAAAAACTCATTTTGTTAAAAGTAGTTTGTGTATGTACAAAAATGTATATTTAAACAAGTAAGAAAGCACTATAGTCGGTCAAGCCGACCATACGATACCCTTCACCACTAAGGTCAAAGGTGTTCTTTTTCCTGTATAAAGACAAATATTTGCTAAATTTTGCCATCATACAAACATTTTCTCAAAACTTATACATTCAATCTGTTTCCGTCATTTGGACTTATATGAGAGCTAGGGTCAAATGTGGACCGATTATCTCGAAATTTGGCAAATTGTTTACAGTTGTTACAAAAATTATATATGCAAAAAATAAACTCAAAATTTTAATTATCTTTAGATTTACGAGCGTTTTAGTGATTTTTTGTCTCATTTAGGTCGTTTTTAAAGAAGAGTTTGTATGGGAGCTATGGTCAAATGTGGACCGATTTCAACGAAATTTGGTACAGTGATTTTAGTTTACATTAGTAGTATTATTTTCAAATTTCATTAAAAAATATTGATATTTGTGGCCAATATATCAATTCCGGGAAGTGGGACCTATGGGAGGAACCATAAATAATGGACCGATTTTGACCAATTTCAATAGCCATGGTCCCAAATTTCATCAAATTATCTTTAGAATTACGACCTGTAGTTTGATTACAAGGTTTACATGGGGGTCCAGCCAGCCAGACGGATGGACGGACGGACGGACATCGCTAAATCGACTCAGAAAGTGATTCTAAGTCTATTGGTATACTAAAAGGTGGGTCTAAGATAAATATTTCTATGCGTTACAAACATCAGCAGAAACTTATAATACCCTTTCCATCTTTGGTGGTGAAGGGGTATAAAAAATATTACCAGCCATTTAGTTAATGTTCTGGGTAAATAATGAATAATAGGTACAACAAGTAAATACCAACCTAACCGGTTCAATCAGACCTTTGGATACCCTTAATATATACGTTGCAAACAAAACGTTCATGAACGAAAAAATATACTGATAACTGGACGAACGGGAGAACTGACTGACGGATATAGGTTTATCCACTCCGAAAGTGGTATCGATATAAATTCGAGTCCGATATAGTGTAGACAAACGCAAGTAAAAAATAAAGTTGACAAGGGTGCTCAAACAAACTTTGAGTACCGAATGGCTTCGTACTATCTTATACTACTTTAACATAAGGCAGTAATATCCGCCCAATTGGACTTATAAAGCGGTTTTTGTTTGCTATATATTTAAAGCAGTGAAGGAAGGGCACTAACACATACATATGAAAATTGGCGATTGTTCTGGCAGCAACAGAGAAAATTTTAAAAACTTCGTAGAAACTTTAAATTTGTTTTATAGCAAGAGGTAAAAAATGTTCCTATAGTAAAACATTTTATATAGAAAAAAATTTTATCAAAAATTTTTGTATGAAAAATTTTTCTATAGAAAATTTTTTTATCAAAAATTTTTCTATAGGAAATTTTTTTATCAAAAATTTTTCTATAGAAAATTTTTTTATCAAAAATTTTTCTATCGAAAATTTTTTTATCAAAAATTTTTCTATAGAAAATTTTTTTATCAAAAATTTTTCTATAGAAAATTTTTTTATCAAAAATTTTTCTATAGAAAATCTTTTTATCAAAAATTTTTCTATAGAAAATTTTTTTATCAAAAATTTTTCTATAGAAAATTTTTTTATCAAACATTTTTCTAAAGAAAATTTTTATCAAAAATGTTCCTATAGAATTTTTTTTTATCAAACATTTTTCTAAAGAAAATTTTTTTATCAAAAAATTTTTATAGAAAATTTTTTTATCAAAAATTTTTCTATAGAAAATTTTTTTTATCAAAAATTTTTCTATTGAAAATTTTTTTATCAAAAATTTTTCTATAGAAAATTTTTTTATCAAAATTTTTCTATAGAAAATTTTTTTATCAAAAATTTTTCTATAGAAAAACTATTTATCAAAATTTTTTTGTATTAAAAATTTTTCTATAGGAAATTTCTATAAAAAATGTCTATAAAAATTTTTTTAAAAAATTTTTTCATTGAAAATTTTTCTTTCGAAAACTTTTATAACTTTTATCGAAAAATTTTTAATAGAAAAAAATTTATCAAAAATTTTTCTATAGAAAATTTTTTATCAAAAATTTTTCTTTCAAAATTTTTGTATAGAACATTTTTTTATAAAAAATTTTTCCATAAACAATTGTTTATCAAAAATTTTTAAACATTGATTTACAAAATTTTACTGTCAAATATTTTTGTATAGAAAATTTTTTTATTAAGAATTTTTCTATAGACAATTTTTTATCAAAAATTTTTCTTAAAAAATGTGTTTCACAAAATTTTTTCTATACAAAAATTTTCTCAAAGATTTTTTTATAGAAATTTTTTTTATCAAAATTTTATATATAAAATTTTTTAATCAAAAATTTTTTAGAAAATTTTTCTATTGAAAATTTTTCTTTGAAAAAATATTTCTATTGAAAACTTTTATGTAGAAAAAGTATTTATATTAAAAACTTTTCTATAGAAAGAAATTTTTCTTTAGAAAATAATTTTATCGAAATTATTTTATAGAAAAAGATTTTATAGATATTGAAAATTTTTCTTTAAAAAAAATTTATCAAAAATTTTTCTTTAAAAAAAAATTTATCAAAAATTTTTCTATAGAAAATTTTTTGATAGAAATTTTTTTATCAAAAATTTTTCTATGGAAAATTTTTTTATAAAAAATTTTTCTATAGAAAATATTTTCATAAAAAGTTATTCTATAGAAAATTTTTTTATCAAAAATTTTTCTGTAGAAACCATATTTATCAAACATTTTTCGATAAATAATTTGTTTATCAAAAATATTTCTATAGAAAATTTTATTATCAAAAATTCTATAGAAAATTTTTTTTATAGAAAAATATTTTTATCAAAAATATTTTTATTGAAGTTTTATCGAAAAGTTTTCTATAGAAAAAATTTTATAGAAAATTTTTTTATAGAAAAAATTTTTTAATTAAAAATTTTTCTATAGAAAATTTTTTATCAAAAAATATTTAGAAAATTTTTTATCAAAAAATTTTATATAGAAAATTTTTTATCAAAAATGTTTCTATAAAAAAAATTTATCAAAAGTTTTTTATAAAAAATTTTTTATCAAAAAATTTTATACAGAAATTTTGTATCAAAAATGTTTCTATAAAAAAATTTGTAACAAAAATTTTTCTATAAAAAAATTTGTATCAAAAATTTTTCTATAAAAAATATTTTAACAAAAATTCTTCTATAGAAAAGTTTTTTTTTGAAAATTATTCTTATGAAAAATATTTCTATTCAAAATTTTTCTATAGAAAATATTTCTATCGAAAATTTTTCTTCTTCTCTTCTGTTATTGTTGACTCTCAGTGGAGCATAGTGTCTCAGATCAAAAATTTTCTGTAGAAAAATATTTTTATCGAAAAACTTTCTATAGAAAAAAATTTTATCGAAAATTTTTTTACAGAAAAATATTTTTATAGAAAATTTTTCTATAGAAAAAAATTTTATCAAAAATTTTTCTATAGAAAAAAAATATTATCAAAAATTTTTCTATAGAAAAAAATTTTATCAAAAATCTTTCTATAGAAAAAATTGTTTTCAAAAATTTTTCTATAGATAAAAATTTTATCAAAAATTTTTCTATAGAAAAAAATTTTATCAAAAATTTTTCTATAGAAAAAAAATTTATCAAAAATTTTTCTATAGAAAAAAAATTTTTTGAAGATTTTTCTGTAGAAAAATATTTTAATCAAAGATTTTTCTACAGAAAGATATTTTTATAGATAATTTTTTTATTTGAAAAACATTTTTACCGAAAGTTTTTCTATAGAAACAAAATTTTGTCAAAAGTTTTTCTTTAGAAAAATATTTTTGTCGAAAATCTTTCTTTAGAAAAATTTTTTTATAGAAAATTATTTTTATCGAAAATTTTTATATAGAACATTTTTTTTAAGAAAACTTTTATCGAAAAATTTTATATAAAAAATAATTTTTATCGAAAAATTTTCCAGAGAATAATATTTTTATCAAAAGTTTTTGTTTAAAAAAAATGTGTGTATCTAATATCTAAAATATCTAAGAAATAGTTTTTATACCCTTCACCACCATAGGTGGAAAGGGTATTATAAGTTTGTGCTGATGTTTGTAACGCATAGAAATATTTGTCTTAGACCCACCTTTTAGTATACCAATAGGCTTAGAATCACTTTCTGAGTCGATATAGCGATGTCCGTCCGTCCGTCCATCCGTCTGGCTGGCTGGCTGGACCCCCATGTAAACCTTGTAATCAAACTACAGGTCGCAATTCTAAAGATAATTTGATGAAATTTGGCACAGATCATTTCTTTGATAATGGGACCATGGCTATTGAAATTGGTCAAAATCGGTCCATTATTTATGGTACCTCCCATAGGTCCCACTTCCCAGAATTGCTATATTGGCCACAAATACTAATATTTTTTCATGAAATTTAAAACAGATACTGCCTATGTAAACCTAAATCACTGTACCAAATTTCGTTGAAATCGGTCCACATTTGACCATAGCTCCCATATAAACTCTTCTTCAAAAACGCACTAAATGAGACAAAAAATCACTAAAACGCTCGTAAATCTAAAGATAATGAAAATTTTGAGTTTATTTTTTGCATACATAACTGTAATCAATTTGCCAAATTTCGAGATAATAGGTCCATATTTGACCCTAGCTCTCATATAAGTCCAAATGACGGAAACAGGTTGAATATATACGTTTTGAGAAAATGTTTGTATTATGGCAAAATTTAGCAAATATTTGTCTTTATACAGGAAAAATAACACCTTTGACCTTAGTGGTGAAGGGTATCGTATGGTCGGCTTGACCGACTATAGCGCTTTCTTACTTGTTTTTTCCTAAAAAATAAAAAAATCTAAAATTGTTCAATATTGGATTTTTTTCAGTTTCGAAAAATATTTCCAATTCGAGATTTTATTTCTTTGTTCTCCCGAGCCGTATATTTTGTTGCCATAAATTGGATTTTAAATCAAAATTTTAAAGGGATTCCCGATTAGAATTCAATTTGAGCTAGGAGGAAACCTGATAAAGTAACACTTTTGTCTTTTAGTTGGAATTAAGAATGTCAGTATCGATTCAATTGGTCTTGAGAAAAATCTTTGATTATGATCCGCATTAAAGGATAAAAGGTTACTTGTTAATACGATTAAATATAAAATCCGGAAAGTAAGTCCCCAAAATAACGGACCGATTTAGACAATTTCAATTTCATTGACGTTCTAGGATTTTAAATTTAATGTCTTCTGTTTTCTACGTATTAAAGAGTACACGAATGTTACAAAGAATTAAGAAAAAAACTTAATTTTTGTCCTGGACTTAATTTAGTTTTTTGCTCATAACTTTCATAAAAGTAAAGAAAAAGTTTATGAATAAATTTTCATGGATTAAGAACATATTACTAGATGTTATAACGAGATTTTCTTTTAATTAACTCAATAAGTCTGCATGTGAAAAATAATCAAAATCAGTTTTTCTTCGAAAATTTTAGGTCATAATTTTTTTAATGAAAATTTACAATAACGTAAATTTTATATACATAAACATATTGAAACGTCATAAATTCTTTCTAAGAAATATATATATTTCTTTTTAAATTTATGCTTAAAAATGTATTGGAAATCTATCATCGTCTAATCCAACTTATGTATGCAAAATATGTAAAATTTTTACTTATATTTCTTTCTATTTGATATATTAAATTTGCTTGAAATATTTCCTTGGAAAACTAATACGTTTTTTTCTATTGATTTCATGTCATCTACAGGTGACACAAAATTTTATGGCAACAAATTTTTTTTTAGCTCCAAAACTACATAAGAATTTCATTGTAGTTAAAAGTTTGAACTAGTCGAAAAGTGATTGATTTTATTGAACAACAAATGTGACACTTCGAAGAAAACGTAAGAGAAATGAGAAGTGAAAAAATGTTGTAAAAAAGCTAGTTTTTTGAAAATTTGTTAAAAAAAAAAAAGTTGTTGGTAAAGGGAATTATGAATAATCAAATATAAAATACTGAAATTTTAAAAGTTGCCGGGGGAAAATTGGAATAAAAAATGTTTCATAGATATATTAGAAAAATTCCTATAATAAACTATTACTTACCTTTGCCTTCATCACATGTGAACTTTTTTATTTGGAATCCTTTAAATTTTGCTCAAGGATTTAATTTTGAAAAAAAAAATCTGCAAAGAAAAGAAAAAGTTTTCAATTTATTTATCAAAACTTTTGTCAATTGTCATATATGCACTCGAATAACTTTGTCTACATATTCTGGAAATTTTTTTTTTAGAAATAAAATTCTTGAATGAATTAGTTTCTTTTAAAAACATTTAAATATTTAATAAATTTCCAAAAGTTTTTAAAAATTACAGACAATAAGTATATAAAGAAAAAAAGAAAGGAAAATTTCTTGTTTAAAATTTTTCATACTTATTGATAGAAAATATGTAGACGTTCGCACCAAAACGTAATGACTCCGTAATAAATGATTTTGAGAAAATTGAGAAAACAAGTACCAAAATGCTATAGTCGATCCAGACCGACCATACTATACCCTATACCACTTACATCAAATGTATGTACTTTTTAGTGTATAAATACAAATATTTGCTGAATTTCTCAAGTCTTATATACAGAGGTCGGCACAAAGAGAACAAAACAAAAAAATCGTCAACTAAATTGTCGTTTTTTATACTTTTAACTAAAAAAATCAAAAATTTTTATATAGATAATTATTTTTCAATAAAAGTTTTTCAATCGAAAACTTTTTTAAACAAAAAAAAATTTTTATAGAAAATTTCTAAAGGAAACTTTTTCCATCAAAAATTGTTTTTAACAAAAATGTTTCTATCGAAATCTTTTTATCAAAAATTTTTCTATAGAAAATGTTTTTATCAAAATTTTTTTTATCAAAAATTTTTCTCTAGAAAATTTTTTTATCAAAAATTTTTCTCTAGAAAATTTTTTTATCAAGAATTTTTCTGTAGAAAATTTTTCTAACGAAAAGTTTTCTATAGAATTTTTTTTATCATAAAATATTTCCATAGAAAATTTTTTTTATCAAAAATTTATTTATTTAAAATTTTTTTACCAAAAATTCTTTTATCAAAAATTTTTCAACAAAAAAAAATTTTTCACAAATTTTTTTTTAAAGAAAATTTTTTTTATAAAAAATTTTTCTATAGAAAATGTTTTTTATCAAAAATGTTTCTATAGAAAATTTTTTTTTATCAAAAATTTTTTTATAGAAAATATTTTTATCAACAATTAAATTTCAATCTATAGAAAATTTTTTTATCACAAACTTTTCTATAGAACAATTTTTTTATTAAAAATTTTTCTATGGAAAAATTTTTTTTATTAAAAATTTTTCTATAGAAATTTTTTTATATCAAACATTTTTTTATCAAAAATTTGTCTATAAAAATTTTTTTTAACAAAAACTTTTCTATAGAAAGTTTTTCCATAGAAATTTTTTTATCAAAAATTTTTCTATAGAAAATTTTTTTAACTAAAACTTTTACATAGAATATTTTTTTTTATAAAAACATTTTTAATAGAAAATTTTATTATCGTAAACTTTTCTATAGAATTTTTTTAACCAAAAATTTTTCTATTTGTCTTATCAACATTTTTTTATAGAAAAATTTTTTATAGGAAACTTTTCCATAGAAAATTTTTTGATAAAATTTTTCTTAGAAAATTTTTTGATAAAAAAATTTTCTATAGAAAAATTTTTTGATAAAAAAAAATTTCTATAGAAAAATTTCCGATAAAAAATTTTCTATATAAAAATTTTCTACAGAAAAATTTTTTATAAAAAAAATTTCTATAAAACAATTTTTGTAAAAAAAAAAATTTGGTAAAAAAATTTCTGTTAAAAAAATTTTCTATAAAAAAATTTTTGATAAAAAGATTTTCTATAGAAAATCTTTTTTCAACCATAATATTTCTGTAGAAAATTGTTTTTATCAAAAATGTTTCTATAGAAAATTTTTTTTATCAAAAATTTTTCTATAGAAAATTTTTTTTATCAAAAATTTTTCTATAGAAAATTTTTTTTATCAAAAATTTTTCTATAGAAAATTTTTTTTATCAAAAATTTTTCTATAGAAAATTTTTTTTATCAAAAATTTTTCTATAGAAAATTTTTTTTATCAAAAATTTTTCTATAGAAAATTTTTTTTATCAAAAATTTTTCTATAGAAAATTTTTTTTATCAAAAATTTTTCTATAGAAAATCTTTTTTATCAAAAATTTATCTATAGCAAATTTTTTTTATCAAAAATTTTTCAATAGAAAATTATTTTTATCAAAAATTTTTCAATAGAAAACTTTTTTTATCAAAAATTTTTCAATAGAAAATTATTTTTATCCAAAAATTTTCTATAGAAAATATTTTCTACCAAAAATTTTTCCATACAAAATATTTTTTATTAAAAATTTTTCTATAGAAAATTTTTTTATCAAACATTTTTTAATCGAAAACTTTTTTTCACAAAAATATTTTTTATAAAAATTTTTCTATAGAAAATTTTTCTATGGAAAACTTTGTTGATATTTCTATAGAAAATTATTTTTATTAAAAATTATTTATATTAAAAATGTTTCTGTAGATTTTTTTTATCAAAAATTTTTCTATAGAAAATTTTTTTATCATAAATTTTTCTATAGAAATTTCTTTTCAATAAAAAAAATGTTTCTATATAATTTTTTTTTCAAATATTTTTCTATAGAAAATTCTTTTTGAACAAAAATTTTTCAATAGAAAATTATTTTTAACAAAAACTTTACTATAGAAATTTTTTTATCAAAAATTTTTCTATAGAAAGTTTTTCCATAGAAATTTTTTTTTATCAAAAATTTTTCAATCGAAAACTTTTTTTACCAAAAATATTTTTTATAAAAATTTTTCTATAGAAAATTTTTTCATCACAATTTTTCTATACAAAATTTTTTTATCAAAAATTTTTCTATAGAAAATTTCTTTCATCAAAAAGTTTTCTGTAGAAAATTTTTTTTATCAAAAATGTTTCTATTTTTTTATCAAAAATTTTTTTAGCAGGAACTTTTCTATAGAATTTTTTTATAAAAAATTTTTTTAATCAAAAATTTTTCTGTAAAAAATGTTTCTATAGAAAATTTTTTATCAAAAATTTTTCTATAGAAAATTTTTTTATCAAAAATTTTTCTATAGAACATTTTTTTATCAAAAATTTTTCTATAAAAAATTTTTTATCAAAAATTTTTCTATAGAAAATTTTTTTATCAAAAATTTTTCTATAGAAAATTTTTTTCTCAAAAATATTTTGATCAAAAATTGTTGTATAGAAATTTTTTTATAAAAAATTTTTCTTTAGAAAATTTTTTGATAAAATTCGTTATCAAAAATTTTACCATAGAAAATTTTTTGTAAACAAAATTTCTATAAAACAATTTTTGATCAAAAATTTTCTACAGAAATATTTTTGACAAAAAAATTTTCTATAGAAATATTTTAACAACAAAATTTTCTATAGAAAAATTTTTTATAAAAAAATTTTCTACAGAAAAATTAAAATTTTATTTTCTTCTATAGAAATTTAAAAATTTTCTATAGAAATGTATTTTATTCCTATAAATCGGATTTTGATTTTGTATTTTATTTAACATAGCAACACCAACCGACTTTGCCAACATCCAAATTCCAACTGAATGCTTTTAATACTCATTTTAACGAGTTTCATTAAGATCATGATATTGACGAAAATTAGAAAAAGTCGTCGGCTTCTGGTGGTATGAGCTGCCTACGCCTGAATATAATACACTAAGTTTTTTAAGTGTAATTTTCAATGCACAAAATTTAGTAAAAGTTTTGACTTTGAATCTAAGTCAGGGCTAATCGTGTTACGATAATCAAATGAAAATTTTGTTATAACGATCTCTAAAATATTCAAAATTTCTACAATTTTAGAAAAATTATTTTTCATTATTCTTGCGAAAGTTATGATGAAAAAAGTGATTTCGCGGAATGAACAAACATTTTTTGCATAAACATAATTAGAATGTTTATATGTAGTTAGAAATTTTTTTGCTGATATTTTTGATAATAAATATAACCACCATACAATTACCTTTAGATATTAATAATGCATGTATATTAAAATTTGCTAGTTTTAGTTAATTATTAGCTGTATTTAGTCATGTGTGTATTATAATTATTATTTGTAAAATTTTATTTAAAATTCAGCCTCCTAAGTTGCAAATTTAATATTATTTCAAATTTCCCAATAATTTTGTAAAAATTTTCATTATTACTTTACTATTTTAATTAAATTTTAGTTGACACCAAAACACCGAAAACATAGAAAACAACACAAAAACATTTACCTAAACCTTTAGTAACAAAAATAGTCCAAATCCAAAAAAAAAAAAAAAATAATTAAAATAAAAATTAAATTTTTAAAACTCAATTATCTGAGAGAAAAATTTATCTATAAATTCCAAATAAATAAAAGATATTTGCAAAATATTATAGAATTTAATTAAAAAAACAAGAATTTAGTTCTAAATTAAAAATAAAATAGTGAAATTTTATTTAGTCTCAACTAGAGTAGAAAATTATTTAATTAAAAATTTTACCAATTTTTATAAGCCAATACTAATATTTTATTATCTTTCCCTGCCATTTTTGTTTCCTGTCTTCCTGTTCACCTGCTCCATCATCACATACTTTTTATCATACAAAAAATTTTATGATTTTTATTTGAAAAAAAAATATGGTTTTGGTTTGGCCAAATACAAAATTTGTTGGTAATTAGGAACAAATTGCACGAGAGAAACAGGTCAGTGGTCGTGTACAAATACAAGTATGGTATCATGCTGAACGCAGTGAACTGGTTGTATCCCTAATGGCCGCCGATGATTTGGCCTTGCGTGACGAGGCCTACGGTCATGGTAATTTACCGGAAGCTTATGCCAAAGTTCGTATATTGCCGAAATGGTGAGTAGAGAAATTGAATATACTTACTTTAATCCTTTTTTAGGGAAAACAATTTTGAATGAAAATCTTAAGATCTGAAATTATTTAGAACCTATGTGGGGTTTATATAACTAAAACGACTGAAGATTGAGTGAAATTTACATGTGTTTTGTTTTTGTTACAATGAATTATAAATTTCACCCAATCGTCAGCCGCTTGAGTTATATAAACCTCACATTAAACTACGACTGAATACATAAGTGAATTTAGATTTCCGCTACAACTAAATTCTAAACAAAATTAAGAACTAATTTTGAAAATAAATACTCGGAAACGATCACAAAACCTAAAGCTCAACCTAAAACATAACAAGAATCAAGAACTAAACCTAGACGATAATTAAAAAGCTTTACATAATTAAAACATAACCCCAACCTTATTCTTGAACTACAAACTTAAACGAAAACTGGACCTGATAAGAGTAGCGGATCTTAACATAAGCACTATTCTTTGGCGCTTTTCGACATTAGCTCGTCTATTAACCTACCTATTTAGCATTTTATACCATGCCGGTGAATTTCCTATATATTGGAGGGTTGCTAATGTAACGGCAATCACAAAAAAGGGGAGGCTAGCAACAATTCGTTCCACACTTTCAAAAATGATGAAAAGTGCGGTAAACTATCACCTAGTAAAATATTTGGAGTCTTATAACCACGGGTCGGCGCAAAGAAAACGAACAAAAAAATTGTCGGAAGAGCTGACATTTTTTATACTTTTAGCGTTTTAAAAACAAAAAGTTTTCTACTGCATGTCTTTAATATTTTTATCAAAAATTTTTCTATAGAAAATTTTTTTATCAAAAATGTTTCTATAGAAAATTTTTTTATCAAAAATTTTTTTATAGAAAATTTTCTTATCAAAAATTCTTTTATAGAAAATTTTTTTATTATTTTTTAGTTGAAAGAAATTAATTTTAGTTGAACCAGAATTTATGTTGATGGTCGTGGGTTCGAGTCGGGCTCAGGTTCATTTCATAAATTATTTTTTTAATTTATGATTTTTAAATTAGATGAATAATACTGAAAAAACTATGTGACACTTAGCAGTGTGGAATGCTGCATTTTCTGTCCCGCTACGGACTTCATCAGCACACTGTGTCACCAACTGTTAGATGCCAGTAGTTAAGATCATCTATTTAACTGAATTCTTAAGCGAAATTGAAAACGAGAATTATATTAACACTCATTTCCATTTCACCTATGACCATATGATCGATTCAGTTAGACGAACTTATCCACCATAGTTTTTTCATTTATGTTTTGTATTCCTATCCTTTATTAATCTACATTTACTTTGTACTTTAATTTTTTTATCAAAAAATTTTCTATGGAAAATTTTTTTATCAAAAATTTTTTATAGAAAATTTTTCTATAGAAAATTTTTTTATCACAAATTTTTTTATCAAAAATTTTTTTATCAAAAATTTTTTTATCAAAAATTTTTCTATAGAAAATTTTTTAATCAAAAATGTTTCTATAGAAAATTTTTTAATCAAAAATTTTTCTATAGAAAATTTTTTATCAAAAATTTTTCTATAAAAAATTTTTTTATCAAAAATTTTTCCATAGAAAATTTTTTATCAAAAATTTTTCTATAGAAAATTTTTTTATCAAAAATTTTTCTATAGAAAATTTTTTATCAAAAATGTTTTTATAGAAAATTTTCATATCAAAAATTTTTCTATAGAAAAATTTGTTATCAAACATTTTTCTACAGAAAATTGTTTTATCAAAAATGTTTCTATAGAAAATTTTGTTATCAAAAATTTTTCTATAGAAATTTTATTTTATCAAAAATTTTTCTATAGAAAATTTTTTTATCAAAAATTTTTTTATCAAACATTTTTCTACAGAAAATTGTTTTATCAAAAATTTTTCTATACAAAATTTTTTTATCAAAAATATTTCTATAGAAAATATTTTTATCAAAAATTTTTTTATCAAAAATTTTTCTATAGAAAATTTTTTTATCAAAAATTTTTCTATAGAAAATTTTTTTAACAGAAATAATATAGATAATTTTGTTATCAAACATTTTTCTAAACAAAATTGTTTTATCAAAAATTTTTCTATAGAAAATTTTTCTACAAAAAATTTTTTTATCAAAATTTTTCTACAAAAAATTTTTTTATCAAAATTTTTCTATAGAAAATTTTTTTATAGAAAATTTTTTTATCAAAAATTTTTCTATAGAAAATTTTTTTATCAAAAATTTTTCTATAGAAAATTTTTTTATCAAAAATTTTTCTATAGAGAATTTTTTTATCAAAAATTTTTCTATAGAAAAATTTGTTATTTTTTTTTTAAATTTTTATCAAAAATTTTTCTGTAGAAAACTTTTTCTCATCAAAAATTTTTCTATAGAAAACTTTTTAACAAAAATTTTCTATAGAAAATTTTGTTGTCAAAAATTTTTCTATAGAAAATTTTGTTATCAAACATATTTTTACAGAAAATTTTTTTATCGAAAATTTTTCTATAGAAAATTTTTTTATAGAAAATTTTTCTATAGAAAATTTTTTTATTAAAAATTTTTTTATTAAAAATTTTTTATCAAAAATGTTTCTCCAGAAAATTTTTTTTTATCAAAAATTTTTCTATAGAAAATTTTTTATCAAAAATTTTTCTATAGAAAACTTTCTTAACAAAAATTTTTTTATCAAAAATTTTTTTATCAAAAATTTTTCTATATAGAATTTTTTTATCAAAAATTTTTCTATAGAAAATTTTTTTATCAAAAATTTTTCTTTAGAAAATTTTTTTACCAAAAAGTTTTCTATAGAAAATTTTTTTATAAAAAATTGTTTTATCAAAAATTTTTCAAAAACTTTTTTAACAAAAATTTTTTTATCAAAAATTTTTCTATAGTATATTTTTTTATCAAAAATTTTTCTATAGAAAATCTTTTTATAAAAAATTTTTCTATAGAAAAACTTTTAGCTTTAGCACTTCTATCAAAGCTTATTGCCTTTGGTGTACGTTACAATTTATCTCGATTTATATCGAGCTTTCTCAGAGATCGCACTATAAGATTTGTTATAGATGGGATATGGTCCGACGTGTTCAATATTAATTCGGGGTTACCGCATTTTCGAAGGTGGTATATCTAAGATGGTATAAATATTGAGGAATCAGAAGCTCTTGATGTTCACGGCATGAAAACTCAGTGTAATGTCCGTTGGACTAAACACGTTCTCCAAGTGTCGAAAGAAGCATTTAAGTGTATCGGCTTTTTAAATCGCTTTCAAGAGAGGGCGAAGGTGCTTACCGGTAACAGTAGGGTAGCCAACTCTAAGTTCATTGATGAAGTAAATCGAAAACTGAACCTGAAACATAGATCAGAGTTTAAGCCAAAACTTGGGGTATAACTAAATTTTGAAATGAACCTGAAATTGCATCAAAACCTAAGACTATATTTAGAAACTGACACTATTTTGAACTTAACCTCAATCTAGGCCTGTTACTGAACTTGACCTAAGCCTGGAATTGAACCGCAAAATAAACAGCCTCAGAAACGTTTGCGAATAGTTCGTTCTGGCTTAAGCTAAGATAGGCAGCCAATACTTCCAGGAGCCGAAGACCTTTTGTAATTTTCGTAAATAGCACGTTTATTAATAAAACTCGTGAAAATGAGTTTTCTGATTTCTTCCACTACAATTACTCTGCAAACGTTTGCAAAACGTTTTTGTTTTGCCAAATATATTATCACTATTTGTATTTTGTTTCTGTTTTTCTCACTGCAAAGACAGAACTAAAACAAATTCAAATGTTTTGCTTTGTTTGCTTTCATACTCTGCCAATAACTGAACCTATTTTAGTACTCAAAACAGAATGGAACATGGTGCTAAATCTAGAGCAGGCTAAACCAAGAGCGTCGACCTAAACCTAAATTGGATGTTAGAACAGAAACTAATCGCCAAATGTAGATAGAACAAAATACAGAACTTAAGTCAGAACAAACCTAAAACTGATCATGGAAAAGTACCTAGCCCTAAACCTACAATCTGAACCGAGTATAAATATTCTACTGATCTTATATTAATCTTGAAATTTATATTTACAATTTTTAATATATTCTTTATCTTTCAAATAACTCCCTATTTCTGCAGCGGCGACGGCTCTGTTCAACAAACCGAAGTTTGTCCGCCTGCCCAAAACCCGATCTGGAATGCCACCCTCACATTTGCACACGTGAAAGCCGATAGCCTCATGGATCGTTATATTGAAATACAACTGTGGGATTTGGTACCCCACACCGAGTCAATATTTTTGGGTGAATGTAACCTTGAGTTGCAACAGGCCTTTCTCGATGATCGCGCCATTTGGTGTCGTCTCGATGATCCCAAGGGTCTAAGGGGCATTAGCATGTCAAAATCCCCCAGTGTTTCGCCACGCGGCTCTATAGCGGCGGGCGGTCCCGGAGGCGATGTTTCACGTTTGTTGAGGCGCGACTATAATATGCAACGTTCCATATCGGATGACGTGGATTCGATTGGTGAGTGTACGTCCCTGCTGCATCCCGATCATGCATGGATAGCGGGCTCACGGCGAGGCTCATCCCAATCGGAAACGTTGGAAGTGGAAGTCTATCAGTTGGGTAAAGATTTCTCGCGTTCTTTGCCCGGCTCTCGGCGTTCATCATTTCAGGATGCTGACAAGAATCGAGAAGATGATATGGCTCCACCTCCGACCACGTATCTGGTGGGTAGACGAAGATCTTCGGTGGCGCGCAGAGATCCCGATGAGATTTTAAAGTCGCTGAAGGCGGTAAGAGGCGAACTGGGGCGTGCCATGAGCTTGGGCACGGAGCAGCCAATGAAGAGAATGGGTTCAAGGCGTAAGTATTTAATGTTTAAAATTGTTTATGTATAAGAGAAATATGTATGAAGAGAAGCTTCCCTTTGTTAGCAAAAAAAAGCTTTAAAGTTTAAAGCTTATTTATAAGTTTTAGTTATTATAAGATTTTGTTTTTTATTTGTTTTTATTTTAAGATAATTTTTTAAACCTTTTTTATTTATTTAAATAAATTAATATAAATTTCTATTGTCTTGTACTCCTGCTGCAACTTTAACTGTCTGTCTCTTATAACTCTATCTCTCTCTCTCTCTGTCTCTCCCTTTTTCTAAACTTTTTCCGATTAACACTGATTTGTGCAACTTTTTTAAACTTTTTTCTTTAATTTCATATAATTTCCTCTAATTTTCTTTTGTTATCTTTTCGAAAACTTTCTATCACAAAAAAATTATAGCTACAATATCGGTGTCACACTATCAAAGCTTTGATACACCCCACACTTGGACTGCTAACAATCGTTATTATTTACCACAACAATAGCAAAAATATCCCTAAATAGTAATAAATTAAATTATTAATTAAAAATGCACGATTCTTAAACTAAAAATACAAAAATCGAAATATAATAAATTAATTAAAATGAAAAACCAATTAAATAATCAAACAAATGAAAAAAAAAATTAAAACTCGAAATCTAAATCTACAGCACTTCAACACTTTTGCTCAAATTTATAATTTTATAGAAAATGTGTTAAATTTTTTTTGTTTTATTTTTTTTTAACAAATTGCATTTTGCATAACTTTGCCACCAAAAAAATGATAACATGAATGTTTATTATAAACCTAATAAAAATAATTAAAATTATGAAAAGAAAAAATATCTGAAAAAAAAACTGCTCGACTCTTTACACTTAAATCTATATAACTTTAATAACTATTGGAATATTAAACATAAAAATTATTAAATCCCAACAACAAATATCAATTAACAATTTAAAACACAAATTTAAAACTTTTTTAAACCACGGTAAGAATTATTTAAAATTTCCCAAAAAAAAAAATGCATCTTTTTCTTAGAATTTATTTTAAAGTTAATTTTACTGAGTTTCGTTCCTTTTTATCTAAAACCATAAAATTGTTTTCCTTAAATTTTTTGTATATTCCTGCATGTTTGTTTGTTTTCTCTTGTGTTTATGCATTTTATCTTAAAAATAACAAAATTAAATATTTAAATTACATAAACAGAAACAGAAATTAGCATAATTCTCTGGTATACACGATTAAAATTTAATTTTGTTTATTAATAACAATTATACGTCACCAGGTTTCATAACAAAATTGCAACTGACTCGGATTTCATAATAATGATAATTAAAATGTTGATGACATTTTCTGGGATATATTTACTTGAAAATGTTTTTAAATTTTAAGTATTTTTAATCACTAATTACACTGTGCTAGTTCAGAAAACCGACAAAAGGGAGACCTAGTGGGTAAAGATAATTCGATAATAGTGCTAACCTTTTTATACCCTTCACCACCATAGGTGGAAAGGGTATTATAAGTTTGTGCTGATGTTTGTAACGCATAGAAATATTTGTCTTAGACCCACCTTTTAGTATACCAATAGACTTAGAATCACTTTCTGAGTCGATTTAGCGATGTCCGTCCGTCCGTCCATCCGTCTGGCTGGCTGGACCCCCATGTAAACCTTGTAATCAAACTACAGGTCGCAATTCTAAAGACAATTTGATGAAATTTGGCACAGATAATTTTTTTGATAATGGGACCATGGCTATTGAAATTGGTCAAAATCGGTCCATTATTGATGGTACCTCCCATAGGTCCCACTTCCCGGAATTGCTATATTGTCCGCAAATATCAATATTTTTTCATGAAATTTAAAACAGATACTAACAGATACACCTTTGACCTTAGTGGTGAAGGGTATCGTATGGTCGGCTTGACCGGCTATAGCGCTTTCTTACTTGTTTTAGGTTAGCTCTAGTTTTCGAGATATAGAGTTATTAAAAACAAGTAAGAAAGCGCTATAGTCGGTCAAGCCGACCATACGATACCCTTCACCACTAAGGTCAAAGGTGTTATTTTTCCTGTGTAAAAACAAATATTTGCTAAATTTTGCCATCATACAAAAATTTTCTCAAAACTTATATATTCAACCTGTTTCCGTCATTTGGCTAGGGTCAAATGTGGACCGATTATCTCGAAATTTGGCAGATTGATTATAGTTACAAAAATTATGTATGCAAAAACTAGACTCAAAATCTTCATTATCTTTAGATTTACGAGCGTTTTAGTGATTTTTTGTCTCATTTAGTGCGTTTTTAAAGAAGAGTTTGTATGGGAGCTATGGTCAAATGTGGACCGATTTCAACGAAATTTGGTACAGTGATTTAGGTTTATATAGGCAGTATTTGTTTTAAATTTCATGAAAAAATATTGATATTTGTGGCCAATATAGCAATTCCGGGAAGTGGGACCTATGGGAGGTACCATAAATAATGGACCGATTTTGACCAAATTCAATAGCCATGGTCCCATTATCAAAAAAATGATCTGTGCCAAATTTCATCAAATTATCTTTAGAATTGCGACCTGTAGTTTGATTACAAGGTTTATATGGGGGTCCAGCCAGCCAGCCAGCCAAACGGACGGACGGACGGACATCGCTAAATCGACTCAGAAAGTGATTCTAAGTCTATTGGTATACTAAAAGGTGGGTCTAAGACAAATATTTCTATGCGTTACAAACATCAGCACAAATTTATAATACCCTTTCCACCTATGGTGGTGAAGGGTATAAAAATGCAGGAGGTTGCGCAATAAATATTTTCGTAGCTCGAAAACTGTTTATTTTCTTAAGCCAAATAAAAAATATAAATTCGGCAACAAGATTATCTTTCAGGAATACTATTGGGTGGTTAAATTTCAAGGGCCGATGTTGATTTTGAATAAAACACAAACTATTTAGGATATTATTGTCATTTTATTTCATTATGATATATTGGTATTACTCAATTATGTATGGAACAAAATATCGGCCAAATGGGCGCCACGACCATGGCGGCACACCTCCATCCGATGGTCCAAATTTTCGATGACCCTGAGGCATAATGGAGGTTCTATGCCGTTAGTGTGCCGAATTATCTCATCCTTTAGCTCTTGGTTGTTGCTGGCTTATCGACGTACACCTTTTCTTTCAAATAGCCCCAAAGAAAAAAGTCCAATGGTGTCAAATCACATGATTTTGGCGGCCAATTGACATCGCCATTACGTGAGATAACACGGCCATTGAATTTGTTGAGCAAAAGAGCCATTGTTTCGTTAGCTGTGGGGCAAGTGACACCATCCTGCTGAAACCACATATCGTCCGCATCCATATCTTCCAATTTGGGCCATAAAAAGTTCGTTATCATCTCACGATAGCGAACAGCATTCACAGTAACTGCCTGACCGGCCTCATTTTGAAAAAAATTCGGCCCGATGATGCCGCCAACTAGGGTTGCCAGACACAAACCCGGAAAAAGCTGGACATAAGGCAAAAAAAAGCTTGACAACCCAAAAATTAGCTGGACATTAATACATTTTGCAAATTGTAAGTACCAAATGAAAGTGGACAAGATGACATGCCCGAACAAATCAAAATGAGGTTAGAATTACAATAACTGAAAAGTAATAAATCTGCGGGTGCCGATGGTTTGCCGGCAGAGCTTTTTAAGGCAGGAGGTGGGAGTTGATAATCATTTATGTCCTAGCTTATAAAAACCATATAGTTAGAAGAACGTATGCCGGACGATTGGAGCCTCAGTGTTCTTTGTTCAGTCCACAAACAAATTAGATAAAACTGTATGTGCCAATTATAGAGGTATAAGTCTTCTTTCAATTGCATATAAGATAATATCGACCATATAGTGTGAAAGGTAAAAGGCCAAAGTTAACGATTTTGGAACCTAATAATGTGGCTTTAGACCGGGTAAATCTACCACTGGCCAGATCTTCACGCTACATCAAATCCTGGAGAAAACACAAGAGAAACAAATTGTTTACTACAAAGCTGCTTTTGACAGCCCGATACGAACGAAGGTGTTTAACGCAATGTCTGAGTTTGGCAACCCTATGAAGTTAATGAGACTATGCAGGATGACATAAGAGTCCTTCATAACTAAACGGGGATTCAGACAAGGCGATAGTTTGTCATGCGATCTCTTCAATATTGTGTTACCTGAAATCGTACCTCGCACAGTGCACAAGGTAGCTGCCGCCTTTTCACGTATCGAGAAGAAATCTAATAAAATGGGTCTAGTTGTCAATGAATCAAAAATAAAACTGATGGTTTCTACAAACAGAAAGTTCACAAGAGTTGGACCACAAGTTGTAAAAGAATTTGTTTACAACATAAATAACGATATAAGTTTCGAAATTAAATGTATGCTAACAGATGCTATTTTGGCCTAAGCAGGCAGTTAAGAAATAAAGCTCTTTCTGTTAGAACTAAAGACACGCTCTATAAAACGCTTTTACTACCCGTGTTATTATATGATGCAGAATCATGGGCACTTGAACAAGCAGATGAAGCTATTCTTTGAGTTTTTGAGGGAAAGATTCTACGAAAAATCGTTGGACCAGTTTGCATCAACAATTAATATCGACATCGAATAAACCATGAATATCGACATAGTTAAACGCATCAAACAGCAGCGGCTGCGTTGGCTAGGAAATGTGCGAATGGATAAAAATACTCCTGCAAGAAAAGTATTTAAAAACGATCCGGAATGAACTCGTAAAAGGGGACGTATAAAAATTCGATGCAAAGGCCAAGTAGTTGGGGAAAATCTTTTAAAGCTTGAACTACGAAATTGAAGAATTTGAATTCTAAAATATGCTCGACCTTTGGCTTTAACAGGTTGCAAATATAGGCCATTTAAGTAAAGTAAATACAACAGGGAAATTTGATAGAGGGTAATTTTAATACAAAATTAACTTGATCAAGTAATCAATTAATCAACGCATAAATCACTTAATAAAAAAGAGAAAAATACACTTTTGCGTTCATTATCATAAGATAGTTTTTCTTTAAAAATACAAAAAAAATCAATTCTTCACCTTTTAGCTGGACAAATTTAATTCTAGCTTGACACTGGACAAGCACTAAAAAAGCTGGACAATCCAGTCGAATCCAGCCTGACTGGCAACCCTACCGCCAACCCATAAACCGCACCAAACAGTCACTCTTTGTGGGTGCATTGGTTTTTCGACAATCACTCTTGGATTCTCATTCGCCCAAATGCGGCAATTCTGTTTATTGACGAATCCACTGAGATGAAAATGTGCCTCATCACTGAAGATGATTTTCTTCGAAAATTGATCATCCACTGTTGCCATTTCTTGCCACCATTCTGCCCACTCACGACGTTTGGAATGGTCAAGAGGCTTTAGTTCTTGAGCCAATTGCACCTTGTAAGCGTGTAAATGCAAGTCTTTATGCAGGTGAGCGTGAGAGGTGCAATTGTTGGGCATGACGACGAGTTGAGGTGGACGGCTCTTCAGCCACACTATCGCGAACAGCAGCAATATTTTCTGCAGTACGAGCTGTACGAGCATGCACTGGTGTTCTCACATCTTCTACAGACCCGGTTTGCTCGAATTTTTCCACGATTTTTGCGATTGTACGCACATTTGGACGATCAAGTAATCCGATTTCATCCAAAAAGTATAGGGATCGTCTTTGGACTAAAATATGAGCCTGTGCCAAATTTCATCAAATTATCTTTAATGTTACGACCTGATGTCTGTCCGGCCAGCCAGCCGGACAGACATCGTTAAAACAACTCAGGGAGTGATTCTAAGTCAATTGGTATACTAAAAGGTGTATCTCAGACCAATAATGCTATGCGTTACAAACATCAGCACAAACCCAATATACCCTTTCCACCTATGGTGGAGAAACCATATATATAAAAACCGACAAAAGGGAAACCTAGTAGGTTAAGATAATTCGAGTAGACTAAATTCAATGGTGCTAACCGTTTTTTAGGTTAGCTTTAGTACATATTCCCGTAACTCGAAAAGTGTTTAATTTCCTGAACTAATTATTTAGAAAACCGAGGAGGTTGCGACATAAATATTCGCATAACTCGAAAACTGTTTATTTACTTGAAGTGGGCTAAAAAATCGAAATTGCTCAATAAAATTGTCTTTCAATAACACTAATTATTTTCTAAATCAGAGCAGTCGCTTTGGAAATAAATTTTTTTGTTTGCAAAAAAAATATATTTTTTGAAAAATCACAAAAATAATCACAAACCAAAATCAACGAAAAAAATATGTGACCCGGTCTATGAAAAGGTGGCCTATGACTCAAAAACAAAATATCGAAAAATTAGCTAAAAATTTCGAAAAATTAGATAATTTTTCGAAATTTAGTTTTTGAGTCATAAGCTACCTTTTCTTAGACCGGGTAACATATATATATATTTTTTTTGCAAACAAAAAAATTTATTTCCAAAACTGCAGTTCCAAATAAAAAAAATAATTAGTGTTTCTGAAGGATAATTTTGCTGCCAAATTTTGAATTTTTTACCCAATTCAAGAAAATAGATAGTTTTCGAGTTAAGCGAATATTTATTGAGAAACCTCCTTCATTTTTTAAATTACGCTATATCTCGAAAACTAAAGCTAAACTAAAAGAACGGTTATCGCCATTAAATTTAGCGTACTCGATTTATTTTTATCCACTAGGTCTCCCTTTTGTCGGTAAAAAAAAAAGTTATCAAAATCGAGCACAGTGTAATTAGTGATATAATTACATAGTAACACTGGTCAACAAGAGTAATAACTTTAAAGTCTAACTATTTAATTTCGATGTATTATGGCCCTCTAAGTACAAAAACACCAAAAATTTAAAATTCTATGGATACGATTTTTTTTAAATGTTGTAAACTTATGGATTTTCACAGAGCTCGTTTCATTGATTTTATCATATCTTGAAAATGGCTTATCTAAATTGCTGCTGGCAATTCCGCATCAATTGACCTTCTCCGCGTTCTAGCAGGTGAACGAACATGACGGCCTCTTCCCCATGGATTCCAACGAAGCGCTTGTCGAGCATAGTTAGTATTTGGCCTTTCCATCGACATTTCCGTTGATATATTTACCTTTATAGAAGCAGGGATTTGATTTGTCGCCTTAGTAGATATTCATCTCTTATGCGATTCGTCAACTACATAGTAAGGATTTGCGTAAGCATTTGTATGCGAAGATTTGCAGGCGCTTATCGATGACATTTGTGCGTTTCCAAGTTTTGCATCCGTAATACAGGATGGACTTGACATTCGAATTGTATATTCGTAACTTGATTGTTATTGATATTTTTGTCGAGATTTCGAAATAGCTTGGGAAATGCCGAATGGGGATTTTTTCTTGTTAATACGCGATTTAATATCCTTGTCGGCATTATCTTTTGTAGATACCAAACCTCCAAGATAATTAAAGTTACTTAAACATCCAATAACCTTGTTATCCACATTGATGTGTGTTGACGGGTTTACGCCATAGCCTCCAGGCATTATCTATGTCTTAGAAATATTGATTTTCAACCCACTTTCCCGAGATTTAATAGTGATAGCGTTAGTATTTTCTTGAAGGTGGTCTGAGCTTTGCCTTAGAAGATATACGTCATCAGCATATTCCAAGTTCTCAAATTGTTTATAGGGCACCGAGTCTACCATTCAAAGCCGTGCGCATTACATTGTCAATGACGAGAATAAAAAGTATATGTGACAAGATACATCCTTGCCTTACTCCAGTAGTGACTTTGAACGAATTCGACAATTTGTCCTTGTGTAGAATTCGACATTTAAAATCCACGTACATTGCCCGAATTAAGTTCAAATTTTCATTTTCATTTCATGTTACGATTTTCTAAAATTCTCCATATATATCTTCTGTTGACACTGCAAAAGTTCTTCATAAAGTCAATAAACGCTAGGTAAACGGGGGGTGCGGAATTCATTGCGTTGCTCTAGTGCTTTTCAAACTTTGCTGATTAGATCAACACAAGAACGTTCATCTCTGAACCCAAACTGATTTTCGCTAAGTGTAAGGAAAACTGCATCGGATATTCAATTAAAAATTATTCGACTTAGTATTTTGCTCGGAATTGGAAGAAGTGTTATACCCCTGTAGTTATTGCAGTCTTTAGAGTCACCCTTTTTTGGTATTTGGACTAGTATACCTTCATGTCAGGAGGTTTCCAGAGTTTCTTCTTCCCATATTTTACGTATAAGTGAGTGCCACAGTCTCACTGATCGTTTAATATCACAAAAAAGCATCTCCGCTGAGATATTGTCATTACCCGGTGAGTTGTTGAATTTAAGGCTTTTAAAGGCGTTCTCTACTTCTTGCATTGTTGGGGGATTGTCTGAAATTCCAATGAATATACTGTCATGTTTGGTTTCATTATACACTTCCATTAGTGCTGTTAATCCGATAGGGTTGTTTAATGTCGACTTGAAGTGTTCCATCCAGCGTATTAATTGTTCATTCGGAGTTGAAAGAAGAGTACCACTACTACTAAGTATGGGACTGTTGGTGTATGTAGGTTTGCCACACAACGCTCTTGATATATTGCATAAGGTCTTCATATCGCCTATAATTGAAGCTAATTCAGCTTGGCTCGCTTGTTCGTCTATCCACATGTTCTTGCCCCTCCTTGCAGACCTTTCTTCTGTTGGATAGGTTTGGTATGTGTATAAGTAATTTAGGGGATGTTAGATGCCAAGCAACGGTTATGATTGGTCTTAACTTGGTAAGCCCAGACCTATCTTGAATATCCTTCATCTCAACTCTAGACACTGACTTCCTCGTGGTTTCACCCGGAAACTACGTTTACACCCGTTAATGTAGTTTGCTAAAATGTGCCGCGAGTTCTCTATAAGAACGTTAAAAATATGGGTTAGGACGTCGGGCTTGTTACGCACTCCTGGCAAAAACTATTCTATGAAAATACTAAAATAAGAATTGAAACGGCCTCTGTAATGTTAGAAGAGTACGTCCGAAACTTCGATGGACATACGAAGTTAAGAAAAATCTTTCAAAGCTAGGCCTACGAATTTGAAGAATATGTGCATATGATCGAAGCGCGTGGAGTTCTAAATTACGCTCGACCTTTGACCTTAACAGGTTGTCATTTAATTAAGCAAAGTCACGTTATGTTGCACGGATCACTTCGACATCTCCGTTTTCATTTAAAATTGTATCTTTTTATATACAACTGACTTCTGAATGATCTAGAACCATACCAAGATAACTATAACCAAGACCTAAAACTGAATACGAAACTTAATCTAGTACTGGAGATTCAGCCGACAACAACTGATCCCAGAAAAAAACAAAACAAACTGAATAACTTATATATTTGTCATGAAATTGTCAATAACTTTCATCATCTCTCTTAAGCAAAGCACTTCAATTATCTGTCTTCCTTACATTCTGTCTCCTTAAAAACTGACTGCTTAAAACTTTACATTTTGACAAATTTCCTTTCTTCAATTTTCCATACATTTTAAATAAATTAGTTTTACCTTGAATTTATAGTTACGCGAGTAACTAATACCGTCAAAAACGTTCATTTCGTTCCCCGGGAAGAGTTGCACAAGCGTTAAATACGTTTTGATTTCTAAGTTTTAGGTTTCACTTTGGCTGAGGCCAAAGAAACGCGCTACTCGCACGAGTTTGTGAACGAGTCAAACCAACCAAACAAAATGAAAAAGTTTTTTAAAACTTTTTATTTGTTTTTTTTTTTTGTTTTAAAAAGTTTTACATATTTTTCATGCTTAAATTATTATTTACACACTGAACTGTGCAACGGAAACATAAAAGGGGTGACTGGGTAAAATCTTATGATTTTTATATATAAATATAAATTTTGATTAGATGATGCTAAAGTCAAGGAGATGCGTCGTCTTTCGTGGATAAAGCGCTAAACTTTTTTGTTTGTTTTTCAAATTAAGGTTAAACTTAGTTGACTTATTTTACGAAAGACGAAAGAAGGAGTGAGAGTTGCTAACATTGAAGACTTTTCAATCTTTACAATCATTTTTCCAATTTTATATATAAGATAAAGTTAAATAACTCTGCTAACTAACGTAGATATGGAAAGGTTTTGAAATGTACCTGAAACTGAACGAAGCGAAACAAGACGGAACGAAACCTAAACTAAATTAACGGGATTTGAAACTAAAGAGGAACTAAATTAGATGTGGACCTAGATTTGTAATTACTAAAAAAGAATCGAAATAAAACTAGAACCGAATTAAAACTGAACTTATTATTGAGAACTAAGCCGAACGAGAACTGGATTTGAATTATGAGCTGTTAAGGAACAGGTGATATAGATCAATATGCAAAATTATTGAGAAACATTTGCGTAGCATACTTTGAGGATTATGAACAATTAGTACGATGGATCTAACACTTCAAGTCAACATTAAACAATCCTATTGGATTACAACCACTGACGAAAGTGCATAACGAATTCAACCATGATATTCAATGGAATTTCGGACAATCCACTAACAATACAAGAATTTAAGAACGCCATTAAAAACCTTAAACGCAACAAGGTTTCTCGCAATGATAATATTTCAGCGGAAATGTTTTTATGTGATGTAGAAGGATCGGAAAGACTGTGTCAACCATATGGGAAGAAGAAGCTCTGCCAACCTCCTGTAATGATGGTATACTAGTCAAAATACCAAGAAAGTGAAACTTTGAAGACTGCAATAACTACAGGGGTACAACACTTCTTCCAATAACGAGCAAAATACTATGTCAAGTAATTTTAAACAGAATTAGCGATACAGTTTCCTCTACACTCCGCGAAAATCAGTTTGGGTTCTGAGAAAATCGATCTAATCAACACAAAAAGAATAGTACTAGAGCAATGTAAAGAATTCCTCACCACCATTTACCTAGCATCTATCGACTTTATGAAGGCCTTTGACAGTGTCAACAGAGCTATCTATGGAGAATTTTAGAAAATCGTAACATGCCAAAGAAAATTCTGAACATAATTCGGCCAATGTACGTGGATTTTAATTGTCGAATCCTATACAAGGGTAAATTAACAAATCCTTTCGAAGTCACTACTGCAGCAAGGCAAGGATGTATCTTGTCACCTATACTTTTTATCCTCGTCATCGACAACATAATGCGCATGGTTCTGAATGGTAGGCACGGTATCCAATGGACACCCCTCAAACAACTCGAGGACTTGGAATATGTCGATGACTTATGTCTTCTAAGCCAAAGCTGGAATGAAAATCAACATTTCCAAGACAAAGATTATGCCTGGGAGCTATGGCGCAAATCCGTCAACACACATCAATGTGGATAACGAGGTTATTGGATGTGCAGGTGCCTTTTAATATCTTTATTCGGCAATTTGGAAATTTCGGCAAATACTTAACAACAACCAATTTACGAATATGCAACTCGAATGTCAAGACCATCCTGTATTACGGCTGTGAAACTTGGAGATGCACAAATGTCATCGTTAAGTGTCTACAAACCTTTGCAAATAAATGATTATGCCGCATAAGAAATGAAGATCGACTTGAGGCGATAATTCAAATCCCTGCTTCTGTAGAGGTATGTCAACGGAAATGGCGATGGATAGGCCACACACTTCGAAGGCAACATACCAATATTGCGCGACATTGCAAATTCACAAGGAAGCTGTCGTCGAGTTGGTACACCTGCGTATGCCTAACATCTCGCAATAGAGTTCGATATAAAAGGATGCTCCACTGGGAGCCAATGATAACAGAAGATATCGAAACAAACCTGAACTGAAACAAGAGTAGTATGAACAAAACTTAAACAAGACTAGAACTGAACTGGAAGATTAACAGGAACTGGAAAATCTGATAAAGAGATAAAATGGATCGGGAACAGAATTGGAACTGGAAATTTCCTCTATAATTTGCATAGAATTAAGTCTGATAAAACAAAAATGGGAAGTAGTTGAAACTGAAACAGAACTAGGATAGAATTTGAACCGATGGTAAACGGAAACTCTAACACTGTACGGGAAAGAAACCAGATGAGGTTTGGATCAGAAATGAACTGGAACTGAACTAAACTGAAACTAAACCGAAACTGAGCTAGAACTTAAATAAAAGTATAACTGAAATGGAATTGAACCCTCAATAAACTGGAGCTAAATTAAAACAGAGCAGAGGAATTTAAGTCAAAAATAACTTAAATAGAACTAGAGTAGTACTTGAACATATTTAAAACAAGACTAGAACTGAACTGGAAGAGGAACAGAATAAGAACGGAACTACAATAAAAAGAGCTAGAATAGAATTTGGAAACGAAACTGAAACAGATCACAGTTTTAACTGAAGTAAAACAGAAACTGTAACACTGAACTGGGAAGCAACCAGTAGAGGCTGAGACTGAGACTGATCTAGACTAGATCTGGAAATTAATTGAAACTGAACTGAAACTTAACCGGAACAAAAACTGAGCTAGAAATAAAATTAAAGCATAACTGAAAAGAAATAGAACAAAACTAGAGTAGTACTTGAAAAAAGAAACAGAACGGGAACGAAACTGGAAAAACCGAAAAAGAGCTGGAATGAAACTGGAACGGAATTGGAACATAGTGGCGCTTTGCATTCAAGTAAGTCTCATAAAACAAAAAGAAGAAAAGGAACTAAAGCAGAACAGAATTTAAGCTGAGACTTCAATCAAATCTTAAACTGTACTAGAGTAGAGCTGGAAATACAACCAAACTACACCATTTTAAATTGTAATTTAGAAATTTTCAAATTGAATTGAGAAATTTTAATTGAAATTGACAAATATTCAATTGAAATTGAGAATTTTCAATTGAAGTTAATAAATTTTCGATTGAAATTGATAAATTTTCAATTTAAATTGAGAATTTTCAATTGAAATTGAGTATTTTCAATTGAAATTGAGACTTTTCAATTGAAATTGAGTCTTTTCAATTGAAATTGAGACTTTTCAATTGAAATTGAGACTTTTCAATTGAAATTGAGACTTTTTAATTGAAATTGAGACTTTTCAATTGAAATTGAGACTTTTCAATTGAAATTGAGACTTTTCAATTGAAATTGAGAAAATCCCAATTGAAAATGAGAAATATTTTCAATTAAAATTAAAACCATCGAAACGCGTCGACGAAAGGTTTCCCCACCAACATTTTTTGGTTTTATCAAAAAACTATTTATTACAATAATAAATAATTGTAATAAATTGGGATCTTAGTGCAATACACTACAGTAAAACTTTTTAATAAAATTTAAAATTTTAAAATTTAAATTGAGAATTCTTTAATTGAAATTGAGAAAAGCCCAATTGAAAATTAAGTTGGATTTTTTAATTGAAATTGAGAAATTTTCAATTGAAAATGAGAAATTTTCAATTGAAAATGAAAAATTTTTTAATTGAGATTGAAAATGAGAAATATTCTCAATTAAAATTGAGAATTTTAAAATTTAAATTGGGAATTTTTCAATTGAAATTGAGAAAAGCCCAATTGAAAATTAAGTTGGATTTTTTAATTGAAATTGAGAAATTTTCAATTAAAAATGAGCAATTTTCAATTGAAAATGAAAAATTTTCAATTGAGATTGAAAATGAGAAATATTCTCAATTAAAATTGAGAATTTTAAAATTTAAATTGGGAATTTTTCAATTGAAATTGAGAAAAGCCCAATTGAAAATTAGGTTGATTTTTTTATTGAAATTGAGAAATTTTCAATTGAAATTGAGAATTTTAAATTTAAAATTTCTCATTTTCAATTGGACTTTTCTCAATTTCAATTTAAAAATTTTCAAATTCAATTTAAAAATTTTCAATTTCAATTGAAAATTTCTCAATTTTGATTGAATGTTTCTCATTTTTAATTGAAAATTCTCAATTTCAATTGAAAGTTTCTTAATTTCAAATGAAAATTCTCAATTTCAATTGAAAATTTCTCATTTTCAATTTAAAATTCTCAATTTTAAATGAAAATTCCCAATTTCAATTGAAAATTTCTCATTTTCAATTAAAAATTCTCAATTTCAATTGAAATTTTCTCAATTTCAATAAAAAAATCAACCTAATTTTCAATTGGGCTTTTCTTAATTTCAATTGGAAATTTCCCAATTTCAATTGGAAATTTCCAAATTTCAATTGGAAATTTCTCAATTTCAATTGAATATTTCTCAATTTCAGTTGAAAATAGTATAGAACTGAACAGAAAATCTGGGTTGGAATGGAACGCGAACAGAATTAAAACACAGAGGCAACACGGGTACATAATTAAATCAAAAACGAAATAGAATTTAAATACAAATAGCACAAAACATAAACAGTACTGAAACGAACTTGAAATGAAACATGAACTAAGCTAATTTCAAATTTACATAATTTACAAATTTAATAAATTTTCTCCATAAAATTATTTTTACTTCATATTTTCTTAATGCTTATTTATAAGCTTCAAATACTTAATATTCAAAAAGGTTCATTTTATCTGCTTTCCAACATATGTCCACCATTTTCTATCTTTAATCTCTAAGTCATCTGTGAATTGAAAATTTTTTGTATATCATAAAAATATTTTTGAAATGAATATTAAAAAATATACTTTCACATATGCTTAAAAATATTTTATATATTTGACAAAGACCTTTTTAGCATATGAATAAAAAACCATTTTAATAATTTTGTGGACATTCAAGCAAAAATCTTTTTTTTTGCAAATATTTTTAGTCTTCTTCGCCAATATTGAGTTTTTTTTTGCACTTAATATGTTTAAGATGATTTTGGGTAGCACTAAGCCGATTATCCTATTTTTTGGGCTTGGTCTTTACTAGGAAGAGTCCATCCCCCAAGAAATACAACAATTATTACTTAGTAAACATTAAAAATTTACGTGATATGAGAGTAAAATATAAAAACCAATTGTATTTTACTTTTAAAATTCTACCTTCATTCAAGCAAGAATTTCATGAGGATTAAGAATTTTTGGCTTTCTTTCTTCTTGCTTTCTTAAAAAAAGTCTGTGCAAACATTAACTGATTCTTCTTTCAACCAAAATTTAAGACTTTCTTGAAATTTAAATAAAACCAGCTCCAATTGTACTTCTCTAATACTATTTATTCATTACAATCCCAGACAGAATTAAATATTCAACATTTTTTTTTAATTCTAATCCCTAATCCTCATCTTCCTCAGTTTCCATAATATCTTTTATACAAAATTCTTTCTTTATTGGTTAACAGAATTTCCATGTATTTCGTGTGTAATAATAATCTTCATCTTTAAGTGGTTATGAAACAAAATTAACAAACTCAGCAGATTTTTTAAAGGGAAAATTTGTTTATTCATATGGATTGTTTTGCGATTTGATGATGATTATGATAAGAAAACTTTTACTTGTCTTTTAAATGTTCGTTTATGGGTTCATATGCTGTCAATTATGTGTTCGTTTGTGCCCAGCAGTTCAGCGGTGAAAGAGCTGTATCCAACAAACTTATAATTAGAGATATCTGTGACCATAATGGAGCTATTGCCAAAAACATGGGACTTTTAACGAAGATGTTATTAACCGTGCCTTTCGCATGACAAGCTCTTGACAAAATCGCTAGTCATTTCATTGACATTGAAAATAGTCCTTCAATTTGAACTAAAGGGAAAGTTTAATATTACTTATCGCAACTTTCTGCGAAATTGCTTAAATTGATTACACAAGATAAACAAACAAATCAAGCAAAGATTGCAAAATTTTAATACATTATCAGCAGAAAAAATGTTATATCATTCTTCATGGTAAATTTACGTGATTCTGTTTGTTTTAAAGCGATTTCTACAAGAGTTAAGAGGAAACTTTTATGAAAACATTTTAATTGGAAAAATATGTAAAGAGAAATTGAGAAAAACTTCACAGAAGAGTTCCAGCTTTAGAATAGAACTAGAGATAAACAAGTAAGAAAGCGCTATAGTCGGTCAAGCCCGACCATACGATACCCTTCACTACTAAGGTCAAAGGTGTTATTTTTCCTGTATAAAGACATATATTTGCTAAATTTTGCCATCATACAAACATTTTCTCAAACCTGTTTCCGTCGTTTGGACTTATATGAGAGCTAGGGTCAAATGTGGACCGATTATCTCGAAATTTAGCAAATTGATTACAGTTATTACAAAAATTATGTATGCAAAAAATATACTCAAAATTTTTATTATCTTTAGATTTACGAGCGTTTTAGTGATTTTTTGTCTCACTTAGTGCGTTTTTAAATAAAAGTTTGTATTGGAGCTATGGTCAAATGTGGACCGATTTAAACGAAATTTGGTACAGTGATTTTAGTTTACATAAGCAGTATTTGTTCTAAATGAAAAAATATTGATATTTGTGGCCAATATATCAATTCCGGGAAGTGGGACCTATGGGAGGTACCACAAATAATGGACCGATTTTGACCAATTTCAATAGCCATGGTCCCATTATCAAAAAAATGATCTGCGCCAAATTTCATTAAATTATCTTTAGAATTGCGACCTGTAGTTTGATTACAAGGTTTACATGGGGGTCCAACCAGCCGTCCAGCCAGCCAGACGGACGGACGGACGGACGGACATCGCTAAATCGACTCAGAAAGTGATTCTAAGCCTATTGGAATACTAAAAGGTGGGTCTAAGACAACTATTTCTATGCGTTACATACATCAGCACAAACTTATAATACCCTTTCCACCTATGGTGGTGAAGTGTATAAAAAGCAATGTTATATAGTCATATGTCACGCCTGACTCTATGATACCCTACACCTCTAATGCCAAATTTTACAATTTGATAGAATAAAGCCACGCAGATATGCGGGGGAGTTACAGGGTTAATATGTTTTACGAAAATATATGCCGTAATATTTTCTATAAAGTTGCTGAATATAACATAAACCTCAGATGTAAGGAAAACATAGTTTTATATATCGATATGTTGGAAGAATTGGGCAGAGATGGAAATGTTTAACCGCCTACAAAATATAATTCCGATGTGATCTTTCACAACTGCGAAACACGCATTATTTCTTCTGTCCGTGGGAACCCCGTATTTTCTTTTCATGTTGAGCAGTGTAATGATAAATTATCAAATTTTTATGTCAAAAATGTCTCTATAGAAAATTTCTTTATAGAAAATTTTTTTATCAAAAATTTTTCTATAGACAATTTTTTAATCACAAATTTTTCTATAAAAAATTTTTTAATAAAAAATTTTTCTCTAACTGAAAATTTTTAATAAAAAAATTTTCTATAAAAATTTTTCTATAGAAAATTTGTTATCAACAATTTCTCTATAGAAAATTTTTTTATCAAAATTTTTTTATAGAAAATTTTTGTATCAAAAATTTTTCTATAGAAAATTTTTTTATCAAAAATGTATCAATAAAAAATTTTTTATCAAAAATTTTTCTATAGAAAATTTTTTTATCCAACATTTTTCATAAAAAATTTTTTATCAAAAATGTTTCTATAGAAAATTTTTTTTATCGAAAAATTTTCTATATAAATTTTTTTTATCAAAAATTTTTCAATAGAAAATTTGTTTATCAATAATTTTTCTATAGAAAATTTTTGTATCAAAAATTTTTCTATAGAAAATTTTTTTATCAAAAATTTTTCGATAGAAACTTTGTTTATCACAAATTTTTTTATAGAAAATTTTTTTATCAAAAATTTTTCTATAGCAAATTTCTCTACTGAAAATTTATTATCAAAAATTTTTCTATAAAAATTTTTCTATAGAAAAATATTTTTATCGAAAAATTTTCTATAGAAAAATATTTTTATCGAAAATTTTTCTATAGAAAAATATTTTTATCGAAAATTTTTCTATAGAAAAATATTTTTATCAAAAATTTTTCTATAGAAAAATATTTTTATCGAAAATTTTTCTATAGAAAAATATTTTTATCGAAAATTTTTCTATAGAAAAATATTTTTATCAAAAATGTTTCTATAGAAAAATATTTTTATCAAAATTTTTTCTAAAGAAAATTTTTTTATCGAAAAATTTTCTATATAAATTTTTTATCAAGAATTTTTCTATAGAAAAATTTTTTTCTCGAAAATTTTTCTATAGACAAATTTTTTTATTGAAAATTTTTCAATAGAAAAATTCTTAAGAAAAATTTTCTATAGAAAAATTTTTAATAAAAAATTTTCTATAGAAAAATATTTTTTTATGAAAAATATTTCTACAGATAATTTTTTATCAAAAATTTTTCTATAGAAAATTTTTTTATCAAAATTTTTTCTATAAAAATTTTTTATCAAAAAATTTTCTATAGAAAATTTTTCTATAAAGATTTTCCTATAGAAAATGTTTCTATTGAAAACCTTTTATCGAAAATTTTTCTATATAAAATTTTTTTTATCAAAAAATTTTTTTATCTAAAGTTTTTCTATAGAAAAATATTTTTATCGAAAATTTTTCTATAGAAAAATATTTTTATCGAAAATTTTTCTATAGAAAAATATTTTTATCAAAAATTTTTAACGAAAATTTTTCTATAGAAAAATATTTTTATCGAAAATTTTTCTATAGAAAAATATTTTTATAGAAAAATTTTCTGTAGAAAAATATTTTTATAGAAAATTTTTCTGTAGAAAAATATTTTTGTCGAAAATTTTTCTATAGAAAAATATTTTTATCGAAAATTTTTCCATAGAAAAATATTTTTATAGAAAAATATTTTTTTAGAAAATTTTTCGATAGAAAAATATTTTAATAGAAAATTTTTCTATAGAAAAATATTTTTATCGAAAATTTTTCTAAAGAAAAATATTTTTATCGAAAATTTTTCTAAAGAAAAATATTTGCATCGAAAATTTTTCGATAGAAAAATATTTTTATCGAAAATTTTTCTATAGAAAAATATTTTATCGAAAATTTTTCTATAGAAAAATATGTTTATCGAACATTTTTCTATAGAAAAATATTTTTATCAAAAATCTTTCGATAAAAAAAAGGTTTGTTTCGAAAATATCTAAAAAATCTTAATTTGTTTTTATTTCTATTTCGAAAAATATTCCCAATTTGGTTACATTTATTGCAAATAATATTTACAAAACTAATAGTGTCGTGACAACAGTGTTTGAGATTATATTTCTTAATTGATCGTGATACTTACGAAAATTACAAAAAGTTTTCGGCTTCTGGTGATATGGGCAGCTTTCACTGCCTAATGCTAATATATTTGCCAAACGATTTCTTTTTTATTTGTGGTCTAATAAATCAAAAATGTGATTTAAACTTACTCAGTTAAAAAGGAAAACAAAAAAAAAAACAGAAACGTTTCGCAAACGTTGGCTGAGTGATTTTATATTATTTAAACGTTTCGCAAACGTTTGCTGAGTGATTTGATATTATTTAATTTAACAGAAAAAGAGGAAAAAATTGCTGTTTTGCCAACTTTATTAACATAAAATCTCAAGTGAATGATTTTGATACTCATTTTTACGAGTTTCATTAAAGATCGTGCTATTTACGAATGTAACAAAAAGTCTACTGCTCCTGCTAGTATGGGCTATCTTAACTTAGGCCAAAACAAACTACTCGCAAACGTTTCTGAGGCTGTATTGTACTTAAACGTACTATTGGTATGAAAAACTGAAACGAATAAGAGGAGAGAAACAAATAAATTTGTTTTGTTTCGAATTATTCCTGAAAACATGGGAGATACAAGCGATAAGAAAGGAGACAGATTTAACCAAGATTTGACTAAAAATTAAATGATACCAAGTATTTCAGGACGAGGGCATGATGAGCGACTACTGTTGGACTTTAATGTGTGCAAACAAATAAAACAAATTTATGTTGCAATTGAAAATATTCTCCATGAATAATAATACACTTTTATGAAAAAATTTTCGAGTTATTAAATTTCAGAAGGTCCGTTGCCTAAATGGATATGATCGAGCTTCCATTGTCATGGTGTAGAATGCTACATCGTTTTCCTTACTTCTTCGAAAGCTTCTGATAAACAAATGGTTGTGAAGCATTCAGAATTGAGCATTCTATGTTGCTCAAATTGTACGATTAGGACTGGCCCATTGTTTCAAAGATGCCTTGTCGTGTGCACCCTAACCTTATTTTAGCTTCAATTACTTTTGTTTAACTATATTTTAGAATTTAAAACCAATTGTTCAAAAATCAATATTAATTAATTAGTCTAAAATGATTGTAACTCAATGATTAAAATATGAATGTATGACTGTAATACATCAATTAAGGAATTGTTTCTTTAAGTAATTAATTTTACTGGAACTTGTGTTGTTGATAATTGTTTCTAAAAACTCATTTGCTGAAGATAAATTATATATAATAATAAATATTCTTATTATGTTTTAGATAATACATGTGAAAGATAGTTTCTATTTAATAAGCACAAACAAGCCTTAAAGCTCATTAAGACTTTGGTAAAATAATCCTAGATTAAAGCTCCAGGACAAAATATGTTTCGTAGTTTTTTTTTTAAGGATTCTTAAGTATAAAACATATTTAAATCATTTAAATGATAAATTACTTTTGGAAAAAATTTAAATATTTATGTGTGAAATCTTTGAATAAAATCTTTTGTTACTTATATATTAGGGTAACACCTAACAAGCACCTTAAGTAAAATCAATGAAGTTTTGCCAAAAGGACCATACCAATCATACATCAAAGTACAAAACCGCCTTAGAAACGTTTGCAAAAAGTTCGTTCTGACTTAAGCTGAGTCTTCGGCACCTGGCAGTATGGGCTGCCAGGAGCCGAAGACTTTTTGTAATTTCTGTAAATAGTATCAAAAGCATTCAGTCAAGATTTGGACTATCAAAAAGATTAAAGTATTTTTACGTATAAAATTTTCTATCAAAATATTTTTCTATAGAAAAATTTTCCATAAAACCATTTTTCTTAAAAAAAAAATTGTCTATAAAAATATTTTTCTATACAAAAATTTTTACTAAAAAAAAACTTTCTATAAAAAAATTATTTGTAAACAATTTTCTTTAAAAAAATTTTTGCTAAAAATATATTTCTATAGAAAATTTTTCTAAAAAATATTTTTCTATAGAACAATTTTCGAAAGAAATATTTTTGTATAGAAAAATTTTCGAAAGAAATATTTTTCTATAGAAAAATTTTCGAAAGAAATATTTTTCTATAGAAAAATTTTCGAAAAAAATATTTTTCTATAGAAAAATTTTCGAAAGAAATATTTTTCTATAGAAAAATTTTCGAAAGAAATATTTTTCTATAGAAAAATTTTCGAAAGAAATATTTTTCTATAGAAAAATTTTCGAAAGAAATATTTTTCTATAAAAAAATTTTCGAAAGAAATATTTTTCTAAAGAAAAATTTCCGTAAAAATATTTTTCTAAAGAAAAATTTTCGAAAAGATATTTTTCTGAAGAAAAATTTTTGATAAAAATATTTTCTATAGAAAAATTTTCGATAAAAATATTTTTCTATAGAAAAATTTTCGAAAGAAATATTTTTCTATAGAAAAATTTTTGAAAGAAATATTTTTCTATAGAAAAATTTTTGAAAGAAATATTTTTCTATAGAAAAATTTTCGAAAGAAATATTTTTCTATAGAAAAATTGTCGAAAGAAATATTTTTCTATAGAAAAATTTTCGATAAAAATATTTTTCTATAGAAAATTTTTCGATAAAAATATTTTTCTATAGAAAATTTTTCGATAAAAATATTTTTCTATAAAAAAGTTTTCGATGAAAATATTTTTCTATAGAAAAACTTTCGCAAAATAAATAAAAGATTTCTTCAAGCTTAAGGTCTTTCGATAAAAATATTTTTCTAACGAAAATTTTTCGATAAAAATATTTTTCTTAAGAAAAATTTTATAAAAATATTTTTCTATAGAAAAATTTCAAAATGAAATATTTTTCTATAGAAAAAAATATTTTTCTATGGAAAAAAAGTTCAATAATAATATTTTTCTATAGAAACATTTTCGACACAAAAATATTTTTCTATAGAAAAATGTTCGACACCAAAATATTTTTCTATAGAAAAATTTTCGATACAAAAATATTTTTATATAGAAAAATTTTCCAAAAAAAAATATTTCTCTATAGAAAAATTTTCGAAGAAAAATATTATTCTATAGAAAAATTTTCGATAAAAATATTTTTCTATAGAAAATTATTCGAAAAAAATATTTTTCTATAGAGAAATTAACAAACAAATTTTTTATAGAATAATTTTTGTTAGAAAAAACATTTTATAGAATAATTCTTGATAAACAAATTTTTGATAAAAAATATTCTCTATAGAAAAATTTTGCATAAAAAAAGTTTTAACAAACAAATTTTTTATAGAATAATTTTTGAAAAATTCTAAGGTTCGAATAATTAATTCCCAAAAAAAAGAATAATTTTTGTTAAAAAAAAAACATTTTATAGAATAATTCTTGATAAAAAAAAATTTCTGTAGAATAATTTTTTATAAAAAAAATTTCTATAGAAAAATTTTTGACAAAAAAATTTTCTTTAGAAAAATTGTTGATACAAAATTTCTATAGAAAAATTTTTGATAAAAAAATTTCTATAGAAAAATTTTTGATAAAAAAATTTCTATAGGAAAATGTGAATATTGCTATATAACAAACAAACTGTGAGGAATTGAAGTATAAGAATAAATCATATTGTATATTTTCCAAATTAAGCTTCATCCTAATATAGATTTTGACCTTTACTCTTTGGTATTAATATTAAATAGAAATAACATAAAAGATAATTTATTGTAAAGTTGAAAAATGATACCATTTAAAACCTTAAGGTAGTCATCTCTCCGCCCCCGTAATATTTTAATGATAAAGCCATTATCAAAGTTATTATATTTCATTAATGACCACATAAAGTTTGAAGTAGGAAAGAGTTAAGCTTAAAGTTTAGCGTATTTTTCAATTAAAATTTTTAGGAAAATTTTTAAAACTTCAAAAAGTTGTAAAATGTTATGTCTGTAGGTACATCCAAAAACAAAACTACTTTTAGTTTATAATAGAAAATTTTTAAATTTTGCATGTAAATATTTAAAATTGTAAACAAAAAATTTTACACATTAACAAAATTTTAAAACTTTTCTTTGCATGTTTTGTTGCTATGTTACAATAAATATATAACAAATTCCCCGACACTCTTCCCAAGAATAACTCTAAATAAATTATGTATTAAATTCCAAAAAACAAAGTTAATTATTGAAAAATTTGTTTAAAATTTTGTGTTAACAAAACTTTTTTCTAATTCAGATTTTTCAAAGAATTTGGGAAATTAATTAAATGTTTTACTTTAGGTGCCAGTCGTGTAGGTTTACCCAGTAATCCTAGCAGTCGTAAGAGTTCAATATATGATTTGACCCAACAGCAACAACAACAACCACCACCAACGACATTGATCCATCAGTTGCCGGTGGGTATAGGCAATACTGCCACCAGTCCACCCTCGGATGAGGAAGACAAACGTTTTGCTCCGAAATGGAAGGGAAGTGGTGGCAATTTACCACCACCAACACCTAAACAGGCTCTCTCAATGCTTAAACAAGCTTCCTCAGCTACCAATGTATCACAGGGTTCGACTGAAAGACAATACTATTTGGGTGCCCAAGACACCCCCAAACATTTACGCAAGGGCAGCATGTTCAATCTAAAGCCTAGTGATAGTCCTCAGCGTAAGGCTAGTGTTTATGCAATGACTGCTACGGAAACAAATCTGGGAGCTAGACAAAGAAAGGCCAGCATGTTTGTGAGTACAGCGAGCGAGGCTTATGATAGTCCTGAAGCGGTACGTAAGAATAGCATTATGCCCCAGATCAGCACAGATAGCCCGTCCATGATGCGTAAACAGAGTATTTATCCCACATCGGTGAATAGTAGTACAAAAAATCTGACAGCTCTTTCGGATTCTTCGAGCAATATCTCAAACACGGTTTCATCTACTCTCAGCGGTATATCGACCAGTTATGGTTTACAATTGGGACCGGGACAAATACATCCCAAGGGTTATCGTTTGATAACCGAACGTCATGGTGAGCTGAAGATGGGCTTTAATAAGGTTAAGGGGGTTGTGGAAGTTGAGGTAAGTTTTTTTTTTAATTGATTTCTAAACTTTTACCCCCTAAATCGTAAACGAATTATAAAGTTATCAAAGTCTTATGGTAGAAATTTTGTACGGACAATTTGTCGCAAATGAGCAACTTTTTTAAAAACTTGAAAAGTGGCCTATTTGAGGACATACAAAAACCATTTTTTAAGATTTCGAAACACTTGCAAAATTTTAAGATATCCGCAAAAACTTTTTCGGTTGGGACGTAGTACTTTAGTACCTCCAACTCTCACATTTGCAGAGCGATTTAAAACTTTTTAAACAGTTTTGGAAAGTCAAGGGATTAGGATTGTACAAGCTATATTAATAGGGCATAAATATATTTTGGAACAAGATAGTTCAACTGAACTGCACCGATTTGTTTTCCTTTGTTACGAGCTTTACATAGCTTTTGTTTTATAGATTTTTTATGGATAGGAAGCTTTTGGTTTGGGAGGTATAGTGCTTTAAAGTTCCGAAATATAAATCGATATATCTCTCATATTTCTGTACCGATAGTAACAAAATATGTTAAAGTGCTCCGAAATATCTTTCAGAAAGCGAAATATTCAATGAAAGCTTAAAAGGTTGGCTACTTACATCTATGTACATATATACAGTGGTGGTCACGTATTTAGCACAAATGGTACCTGTTATCTCTTATAGGAAATATTAAGTCCTAATTTAATTTTTTCACTACTTTTTTTTGTAATGTATTACACGTGATGCGAAGATGAAGTCATATTCCTTTTATATACATATTTTTTAAAAATTATATTTATTTTTGCAATTATTTAAAACTAACCCATAAAAATACTGGACATATTTTTAGCACAAATTAAAAACAATATTTATTAAAAATCAAAAACAAGTTATTAAAGCTACGGTCACATTGATTAAACATTTAATCGAAATTATCAAATATTTGATCCTCGTAGTCTGACCACAAAATATTTTTGAGGTTCAAACAAGAAACATGTTGATTTGAACAAAACAAAATCATTTGCCAGTAAATAAAAATTTTTCTAATGTGACCACGCAAGAGCAAATATTTTATTAAATTTTGATCAAATAATTATTTAATCTTACAAAATTTTTGTAACATCAAACAGGGGCATTTGTATTGTTTACTATTCAAACAGAAACAACAACATCAAATTTGAGAAACAACAACATCAATTTTGAGAAACAACAACATCAAATTTGAGAAACAACAACTCAAATGTGAGAAACAAATTGCCAGATACACAATTTTGTTTTAAAACAATTTGATCAAATATTTTTTGGGAAAATATTTAATCTTCAGTGTGACCATAAATAAAACCTGTTTTTTTGTTTATACTTTGAACATATTTTTTCTGTATTTTATCAAATAAAAATCGTCAAATAAATGTGCAAGTGTGACCACAAATTTTTTATTATATTGTTTTGACAATATTTTACTCAAAATATTTGATTTAAATGTTTAATGAGTCTGACCGTACCTTAATTAAAATTTCTTGAAAAAAACCTTATATTTTGTAGGATACCCTTTATTTTGTATAACTACCGCACATCTTTTAGGCACACTCTTCACAAGAGCCAGGTATCGCTCATTTGGGATAGCGTGCCATATTTTTTGGATTTCCGTCCATAAATCATTTAAGTTGTTAGGTTTTACGCTTGTTATATGCTTCTCTATATCATTCCAAAGATTCTCAATAGGATTGAGATCCGGAGATTGAGCTGGCCATTTCAAAACATCTATTTGACTCTCCTCCAAGCAACACTTTGTGTTTAGGGTCATTGTGTTGCATGAAGCGCCAGCTAGGTGGCATCTTTGCCTCTGCTTATGGTATAATGATATCGGCTAGAATATTTTTATAAACGTGTTGATCCATACGTGTGTCAATTTTGGGTATTGGACCAACTCCATGCCCTGAGAATGCAAGCCACACCATCACATTTCCTCCACTATGTTTTACAGTCTTTGACGTATACTTTGGGTTGTGCTGCAAGTTCGGAAGATACCATACATATCTCTTTCCATCAGATCCAAATCTGCAAAACTTTGATTCGTCGCTCCAAAGTATGTTTTTCCAAAAATCTAATGGCTTTTCCAAATGCTATCGGGCGAAAGAAATTCGTAACTTCAAATTCTTTTTTGACACATGTGGCTTGTGTTGCACAATACAGCCACGCGATTTTTTTCATTAAGACGTCTTTGTATCGTTCTGTCAGAGACATCAATATCGTATTTTGATGACACTTCACTATTTATTTCACTGGAGCTCTAAAAAGGGTCGGCCACTGACATTCTATGTATTAAAGAATCCTCTTTTGTTATCGTTTTTCTTGGTCTAGGTGCCCGTGAACCCTTTTTAACTGTTCCGTGTGCTTTTATACGGCTCAAACCATTATATACCATCTTTCTGGAGCAATTTAAAATACTTGCTTTTTAACTTACAGGACATCCTCTCGAATTTTGTTCACAAATCACCTGTCGTTGCGTATCTGTGCACCATTTATTTTTGGCCATGTCTAATAAATATTTTATTTCTGAAAAACCTTCAACTGTACACGATATGATGAAAAACTTACCAAAAATTAACTATAAATTCAAAAAATAACATAAATGTAAAATGTTTAATATTTGTGCTAAATTTGTGTCCAGCTCCAATTACGTATTACCAACAAATAAATTATATATGAAGCAAGGGAATAACAAAAAGAGTAACGGGACTTGTCGATCACATCATAAGCTACACATCGTGGCAAAAAAAAAAGACAATTATTACTCCAACAGAAAAATATACGGTTTTGAAAAAAACGCATAACTAGTGTGCTAAATATGTGACCACCACTGTATATCATTAATTTATGACATATCGATAAGTTTTCGAGATATGGATGTTTTTGTACAAAAACCAAGGGTAAAATTTAATATTTTTGTTAATAATTCCGTAATGGGTTAATTTATTTCGGAGCACTTTTACATTATATACATATTGCTACTATCGGTGAAAAAATAAGAGAAATATACCGATTTTTGTTTCGAAACTATAAGCACTACATCTCCCAAATTAATAATTTAATACCAAAAATTATTACATTATTATTCTTAAAATTAAAAGTTCATTATGGGTTTTAAAAATTGTTAAAATCGATGCAGTTCAGTTAAACTAGACTTTGGAACTGAAAGATAAAAATATCAACTTTAAACCTAAATATCTCTGTTTTGTTTAAAGATATTGGCTGACTATTGGTACCAAATGAAAGCTTAAAAGGTTGGCTACTAATGTCTACGTATCATAGTTTTATGTCATATCGTTTATATTTCGAGATATGGACATTTTTGTACAAAAACTAAGGGTAAAATTTAACATTTTAATTAATAATTCCTTAATGGGTTAATTAAAAGCCGATGGAGTTATCTTGTCTGAAAGATATTTCGGAGCATATATAGATTTTTGTTTCGGAACTTTAAAGCACTATATCTCCCAAACCAAAAATTTGTAAACTATTATTATTTATGGGCTATACAAATTTTTAAGATATATTTTAAGAAATTAGTCAAGTTTTTATCAAAAGTTTCGATTATTTTTTAATTTTTCGTAATCTTTAATATTCAAAAGCATTTATTTCAACTTTTTTCTGTTTTATATAGTTTTTTAAAGCTAGTTCTATATAGAAAAAAAAACGAGACATCACCTATTGAAATCGGTTTACATTTACAAAAGTGATTTAACTTTTTCCAAAGTTAAAATTTTTCGATTGCAAACAAAATACCTTTTATAGTGAACTAGCTTTACCTTGTGTGCGTTTCTGCACCACCAACTAATAAAAATTGAAGAAAAGACATTGCACAAATATTTAATTAATTTTAAATTATTTTATTAATTTTGTTTGATCAACACATGACCAAATGCATAGTTTACGATTCTATTTATTTTAAATAATTTTCCCTACCGCCATCTATCGGGTTTTTTTTATTTATTTATTTATTTATTTATTCAAAATAATATAAATTTTGTACCAGAAACCTCCGTCAACTCATGCGCAACAACTTTGCTTAAGATCAAAGCATGATCAAATGCACAGTTAACGATTTAATTGATTTTGAGTAATTTTCAGTGGCGCCACCTTTCAGAAATTGATCATACCAATTAAGAAACCTTTGTTATTCCATGCGCAACAACTATGCTCAAAATGACAGTATGATCAAATGAACAGTTTGCGATTTAATTAATTTTTAGTAATTTTCAGTGGCGCCACCTATCGGAAATTAGTCTTACCAATTTAGAAACCTTCGTCGGTTTATGCACAATAACTTAGCTAAAGGTCATAGCATGATCAAATGCACAGTTTACGATTTAATTAATTTTAAGCAAATTTCCAGTGGCGCCACCTATCGGAAGTTGGTCTTACTAACTCAGTAATGTTCATCGGCTTATGCGCAAAAACATATTTTAAGGATCATAACATGATCAAATGCATAGTTTACTATTCTATAAAAGACATAACAGACAAACATTCATTTTTTTATATATAACAGCGCATAGAGAAAGGGACCTAAGGGTATTTTGCGCGCATAGAGAAATGCACCTAAGGGTAAAAAAAAAAAATAATATTTAAATCTTTAAAATGGCTCTTTTGAACAAAACCGGTTTTTACCCTTAGGTCCCTTTCTCTATGCCCGCAAAATACCCTTAGGTCCATTTCTCTATGCGTAAACATGTTCCCATGCGTAGTACCATGGTAGTACGTAGAACATGGGCTAGTCGGCTTATAAAAAGTTGAATAACGTTTTGATTTTTCGTCTGATTCAAAAAATTAAGACGCTTAAGAGCTTTCATATAAGAATAAGCAATAAAAAGCTACTAATGTCAAAAAAGTGAACAAATTTCGTTTTTTTTAGATCAGACCTATCCAAAAGTACATATGTACATTAATATTTGCATTTGTGGTAAACAGCTTTGAAATTTCTAACGGTCAGTGTTGCTAGATTTTATATTTTTTTTTATGTATTTGAGAATTCTTCTTATAACCGCTCAAAAAATTAGAATCTGGCAGCACTGATATTGAGTAGACCACTTCAAAGACAATTTTACATAAGTGTGGGAGGTACAAAAATAGTTGCGTCAAAAATAGTGTATCGGTGTGAATGCTTAAAAGCTCTTTTGTAAAAATTCGCACATTGTGCGGCTCCGTTTTACAAATGTATCAAAAATGACATGCCAATTTTGCCCAATTTGCTTTCTTTCATTTGCTATTAAAAACAAGTAAGAAAGTGCTATTGTCGGTCAAGCCCGACCATGCAATACCCTTCACCACTAAGGTCAAATGTGTTCTGTTTCCTGTATAAAAACAAATATTTGCTAAATTTTGCCATCATACAAACATTGATGGTTCCGCTGTCTCCGTTATTTGCACTTATAGGGTCAAATGTGTACCGATTTTTTCAGTTTTGTCAAAAATTATGTATGCAAAAAATAAACTTAAAATTCTCATTATCTTCAGATTTACGAGCGTTTTAGTGATTTTTGTCTCATTTAGTGCATTTTGACAGAGGAGTTTGTATGGGAGCTATGGTCAAATGTGGTACAGTGATTTTAATTTATATAAGCAGTATTTGTTTTAAATTTCATGAAAAAATATTGATATTTGTTGCCAATATATCAATTCCGGGAAGTGTGACCTATGGGAGGTACCATAAATAATGGACTGATTTTGAAGAATTTCAATAGCTATGGTCCCACTATCAAAAAAATGATAAAAAAAATGATCATCAAATTATCTTTAGAACTGCAAACTATACTTTGATTCCATGGTTTACATAGGGATCCAGCCAGCCGTCCAGCCAAACGGACGGACGGACGGACGGACTGATATTGCTAAATCGGCTCAGATAATGATTCTTAGCCTATTGGTATGCTAAAAGGTGGGTCAAAGACAAATATTTCAATGCGTTACATATATCAGCACAAACTTATAATAGCCTTTCAACCTATGGTGGTGAAGGGTATAAAAAATCGGATATAAACTGGCTGAGCTACCGGGGGCCAATAAGTTGACGAACCTCTTCGAAATCGTTTTTTTTTTTTTTTGCATATAACTTTTAAACTTGGACATATTTCTAAAATTTGTTCACGATTTGTCATGTACTCAATAAGGCCTACAACCTAGGCTAGGTCGTTTCCCGAGTTTAGTTAGTGTGTCAGAGTGTTATCAGCTTTTGTCATAGCTTAGAATTAGGGGGTAATTTTATATCTTTTAAAAATTTCATTAAAATTTGTTATATTTCTAGATAATTTGTGCACGCAAAATCGTACCAGTGGATTGTGAAACACCTCCGGATACTTATGTGAAATGCTATATAAAAGATGGTGATCGTTTGCGTCATAAAAAGAAGACTCGTGTTGTCCGACACTCGGCAGAGCCATTCTATAAACAAACAATAAAATATCAGGTAATTCCAGCAAAATCTTGAAACACGCCCCTTCTTCATCCCCATAACATCTTTGATATCGAATGAACTGCTTATATTCATTATTTCCACTTCCTAGAGCGCCGATGTCTTTGGTCGCAATATAGTCATTATGGTTTGGCAGCGCTGCGTGGGTTTCGAACACAATCAGGGCTTAGGAGGTACTGAAGTTAATTTGGATAAAATTAATATGGGTCAACATATTGGCGGCTGGTATCCCCTATTTCCCATGCACTCATTTGGTGGTTCGGATTCCGATAATTCTCCTTGACCGAATACGCTCAAGCAAACGAAGGCCAACACCAGTTCCACCATCACCAATAATAAACCAATTGCAGCAGCATCCGCTACAGCATTTTATAAAATAAATAATACAATAAATGCAACCAACTCTTGGGAGGAGGAGGAGGATGCAGACTCAGACGAAGCACCAACAATTAAGAAAACACCAATAGTTATTAAAGAAAATTATAAAGGTAATTCTAACAATAATAATAAAATAAATACAATTTATTGTACCAAAGGTATACAAGATTTAATGAATTTCTTCAAAACTGTTTTTAAATGTAAACATTTTAATACATTTAATGAGCATTTGACAACATTTGGAACATTTGAGGAGTATGTTTAAAATGGATAAAGATTAAGATTAAGAAAATATTGTTTAAAAAAAGTTAATAATAAAAAAACTAAAGACAATTTGTATGTATGAATGTTTTTTAGGAAACAAACAAAAAATGGGAAGAAAAGCGCTTAGCATTTTTTGATTTTTGTTTAAGAAAAATTTAGTTTTTAATTCCTAAGAGACAAAGTCTCAAGTTTTGTAATGCATTTTATACATATTATAAATTTAGAATATTATATTGATTTGACAGCCACGACAAATAAAAAATTCCACTCTAAACCTTTTATGTTATACAATCATGAAGTAATCAATCAATCATTCTATTAATATTGAAAATATTTGCATTTAGACCCAAAGTTCCAAATTAAAGGACAGTTTTTAATGCCTGTGAAATGACTATAGATTTTAACATAGATTTAATTCTAACAGGAAATTGTGTTAAATTTTAAGCTCTTTTTAAAGTCACTTCTTATTTTTCCTATCGTAGGGGTCCTTCAATTTAAAGCTGATGGGAACTTATTTCTAATTTAATCGATTGCATTCTTATATAATATTACCATAGACATAACAGAATATGCCAATTTCATTGATATATGTACCTACTTTAGGGTGACAGGAAGTTTTTTTTTTTTTTTTTTTTGATTTCAAATGTAATAATTAGCGAATTTAAAAAATCCATGAGAAAATAATTGATTTTGGCAAGATTAAGTGTTTTTATTAAAAAAAAGTAAATACGAACATTGATTTATTAGTTTTGCATTTATAGTCTACAAATCAAAATCTTTTTGTAGAGAATATAGATTAGCATTTTTTGAATACAAACCTGTCTAATCAATGATCATTTTTTTTTGTAATAAAAAAAACTTAATCTTGCCAAAAATAATTATTTTCATGTTTTTTTTAATTCGCTAATTATTACTTAATATTCCGAATTCTCGCTATGAAAATTTTCAGAAAATCCAAATTTTGACATTTGACCGCGGTGAAGAAAGGGTTAATCTCGTCCAATATTAAAAAAAAACTCTTTAGCATAGGTTTTTCATAAACGAAGCAACAATATTAATTATCTATTTGGTTAAAATTTAATACAAGTAAATATTACCGAGCATTTACTCGAATTTGGCCCAAAAATTTACATTTTCGCGAAATTCTTTAATTTGAAATCGCAGGTACGGCGAAACTGTTCAAGTTATCGACCTAATTTGTTTGGGGTTTATTCTCCCATTTGTTTGTTTTAACACACTGGAGTGCAAATTCTAAATTTGTAATATTTGTTGTACAAAATTTCCAAAAAATTAAAAAATGATTTTTGAAACCGACCTGAGAAAAATGTAAGATTTTCCAACATGAAAAGAACTAAGCAAATTTAATTATAATTAAACGAAACTGAACTATTTACTAGTAACAAGCCATTAAATGATAAATCATGTCTAACTTTGGAATTTTTTTATTTACAACATAAAATTTTTGGTGCATATCCTTAGGCGCGTTTTCAAGGACATGAATTTTCGGGGGAAAACTGAAATTACTTTTAAACTACCCCATGGATTTTCGTCTTTCATGATTTGAAATAAAGCTGTGTTAGTTCTCTTTAATAATTTATTACTGTTTCTTGTAAAAATTATTTATTTTTGGTCAAAATTTCGCAAAAACAAACAAATAACCCATTGTTCCCCATACAAATAGGCTCTTAAACTTTGGACCAGATGCGCGCCCATAGAACGTGTCCGATTTGGCTCAAATTTTCAGATCTAAACTTTTAGACCTAGTGTCACAATATTCCGTAGAAAAAGTTATAAAATTCGAAAAATCATTTTCCTTCATACAAAAAATTGTCACCCTAATGTACTTGTGTATGTTTTGGATTTATTCGATTACATCAGAGAAATTATGAAGACATTTTAGTTAGGGTACGTTGCAGTGAAGAATACTCATCATATTTTCAGTGCCATCTGGTGTTTAATACATATAACGTCTAGCACATTTCATGCCACTACCTCTTTTCAGGGATGACGTTATGTTGTAAGTCTATAGTTCTTACATGATAGGGCCTTAATCACTGAACAAACCACTGCGCTAATTGACTACTATTGCGATCCTTCTCTAATAACACTACTCGATAAAATAATACTTTTTGCGTTACAATTGACCACCACTATATTTTTTTTTCTATGGATACATTCGTTTTTTTTATATAATTTGCATTTTTCTGCATTATTTTTATCATATCTTTGAAACGAGTTGTCCGATTTTGTTGAAGATTACAGAATATAATAGCATATAAAACAAGTAAGAAAGCGCTAAAGTCGGTCAAGCCCGACCATACGATACCCTTCACCACTAAGGTCAAAGGTGTTATTTTTCCTGTATAAAGACAAATATTTGCTAAATTTTGCCATCATATAAACATTTTCTCAAAACTTATATATTTAAACTGTTTCCGTCATTTGGAATTATATGAGAGCTAGGGTCAAATGTGGACCGATTATCTTGAAATTTGGCAAAAAAAATATACTCAAAATTTTCATTATCTTTAGATTTAGGAGCGTTTTAGTGATTTTTTGTCTCATTTAGTGCGTTTTTAAAGAAAAGTTTGTATGGGAGCTATGGTCAAATGTGGACCGATTTCAACGAAATTTGGTACAGTGATTTTAATTTATATAAGCAGTATTTGTTTTAAATTTCATGAAGAAATAGTGATATTTGTGGCCAATATATCAATTCCGGGAAGTGGGTACCAGAAATAATGGACCGATTTTGACCAATTTTAATAGCCATGGTACTATTATCAAAAAAATGATCTGTGCCTAATTTCATCAAATTATCTTTAGAATTGCGACCTGTAGTTTAATTACAAGGTTTACATGGGGGTCCAGTCAGCCAGCCAGACGGACGGACGGACGGACGGACATCGCTAAATCGACTCAGAAAGTGATTCTAAGCCTATTGGTATACTAAAAGGTAAGACAAATATTTCTATCAGCACTAACTTATAATACCCTTTCCACCTATGGTGGTAAAGGGTATAATTATCTTCAAGTGCTTTTGAAATCATTTTTTATATGGATTCGAAGTTATTTGCACTTTATTGTAATTTTTATACCCATCACCATCTTTTGGTAGTACGACCATGGCTATTCAAACTCATTCAAATCGGTCCATTAATTAGTGTACCTTCCATAGATCTCACTTCCCGAAATTAGTATTTTGGCCGCAAATATCATATTTTCATGAAATTTAAAACAAATACTGTTTATGTATACGGAAATCACTATGTCAAATTTTTTTGAAATCGGTCCATATATGTCCATAGCTTGGGACGAAAATCACTTAAATGCTCGCAAATCCGAAGATAATGGCAATTTTATGTTCATTTTTTGTCTACATAATTTTTGTAAAAACTGTAATAAAATTGCTTAATTTCTAGACAGTCGGTCCATATTTGATTCAAGTTCCCATGTAAGTTAAAACGACGGAAATAGACTCGATATATAATTTTTGGGAAAATTTTTGTATATAGAAAAAATATAGAAAATATTTGTTTTTATACATAAAACAAAGACATTTGACCTCAAAGGTGAAGAGTATTATATGGTTTAGTTTTTTTTTGGAATTTTTATTTTTTAAAAATTAATTTACTTCACTGTTAATAAATAGTGATTTTATTAAGAATAAAGTAAATAGAAAAAGAATATTTCATGCCAAGTTTCTTAAAAGTATTTTGAAATTTGTAGTCTTTACTTTACACTTCGATATGAATAACTCCGAAACCGTCGATCATAAAAAACTTGTGATGGAACGGCTTAAAAATAACTATGTTCTTAATCCAGTGAAATTGGATTAAGACATGGTAAAATAAGTAGGACAGCCTCTTCATAACTGCAAAATTTAAATAAAAACTTATTCATAGAATTTTAAATTTCATGTGTTTTAGTACTTAGAGGACTAGAGCACATAAAACAAGTAAAAAAAGCTATAGTCGGTCTAAAGCAGGACTATATGATACCCTTCACTACTAAGATCAAATATGGACCAACAACTCTAAGAGGCATACATATATATATGTGCTATTTTTACAAAATTTCGAGGTTTAAGTAGATTTATGGTATCTCCGACTGAGGGCCTAATATGGGAACTAGGGTCGATTATGGATCGATTGTTTTTTCGGTTATCGGTTTATATTTACAAAATATTTATCTGTGCAAAGTTTTATTAATAAAAATAAACGAAATAGTAATCCGATATTGGTCAAAAAGTATAGGAATCGTACTTCGATTTAAATATGAGTCCGTGCCAAATTTCATAAAGTTGTCTTTAAAGTTGTCTTTTAAGCTTACATTGATATCCGACCAGCCAGCATGCCTGACAGCCGGACGGACATCGTTAAAACAGTTCAGGGAGAGATTCGTTGTATTGAAAGGTGGTTCTCGGATTAAAATTTCTATGCGTTACAAACATCAGCGCAAACCTAATATACCCATTCTACCTATAGTAGTAAAGGTTATAAGAAAGTATTATAGTCGCTTTAGACTAGGGTTTGCAGTTCGGTTTTAACCGAAACCGAAACCTCGGGTTTTTATGCCTCAAAACCGAAACCGAAACCCGTAGAAAAAAACGCGGTTTTAGCTATTTATTTTTCATGATTTTTTGTTGGTATTATTCAGAAATAACATTATCTTATCATAAATTTGCACGTAATTTGTCTATTTAATGAAGCAGAAGAATGAAACAAGCAAAAGATGTTTACAATGGACGAATGAACAGGTGTAAGGGGAAGACGGTATATGAACGTAAATATTAACTATTCTCATGGTAAATTTGATAACTTGGGCTGTATTTTAGGAACGTGTAATTTCAAGCAAACACAAGGAACCATTAGACAAAGGCTAATGGAGTTTAATATTTCACTTGGTACAAACATCGTAGCATGTACTATAGATGGAGTTGGAGTCAATATCAAATTTGTATATGAAAATCAATTTTGAAAACGGCGACGATGAAAATTTGACTCATTTAAAATCGATTGCCCATATACATTTGAACCTAGAGACTGTAAGAAAAACTGTTCGGTATTTCAAAAATTCGTTATAATATTCGTTATAATATTTTACAAACAAGCGTTTAAAAGCATCATAATCGTGATTTAAGTTTACTCTTAGGTTTCTGCTTCTAAAACAAAGTATTCATGAGAGTTTAGAAATGCTGTCGACCTTAGATTTGCTTCATTCTATCGACTTTGAAATTGTAAATTCTTTATTCACGCTAAAGGGGCTCTGCAGTTTCTCCAAAAGAAACAAGACTTATTTAAGAAATCCCTCATATTTAAAAAACCTGAATTATTTTCCTATGTTTTATGTTTTAATGAAGTTATATAAATTTTCCTACAAATTTAAACTGAAATAGTTTTATTTAAAAAACCGAAAACCGAACCGAAATCGGCCGGTTTTGGGTGTTTTAAAACCGAAACCGCAGTTTCTTATTTTCACGGTTTTTTGCAAACCCTACTTTAGACCGTCTATATGATACCCATTACCTCTGATTTCAGAAAAGGCATTTTTCTTATTCTTGTATAAAACCAAATATATATTTCCTAAATTTTGTCACAAAAAATTTTTGAACACAAAAATTGTGTCATTGTATTTAAGTCATTTCCGTTATTGGTCTTTATATAAGAGCTAGGGTCAAATGTGGACCGATTCGCTAGAAACATAGCAATTTGATTCCAGACTTACTTGCTTACGACCATATGATACTCTACACCGGAGCCATCTAGCTCTACAGCACAATGTTCGAGCTTTCACCATGACACACTATGTATGAGCTAGAAGCAACTATGTTTGTCCCGCTCACACTTACGTAATATTGTCTTTACAAAATCAGTGGTCATTTTAAAGTTAGTGCTGCCAGGTTAGAACTTTTTGCTTGATTATACGAAGAAAAATGTAAATCTGTAAATCTACACTGACCGTAAGAGCTTTTAAAGCTGTATACCACAAATGAAAATATTAGTGTATGTGTTTTTGGATAGGTCCACATCAATGAGGTCGTATGTATGTAGGTTTGCGTTTTTAAGCCTTTTCTACCAGATATCAATTGTAGATAGTATGAAAAGAAATATCTTTGCTGGATGGTTACTGCGTATCTCGATTCGAAAATAAAACTGTTCGAATTTGTATGCTTAAAGCATTGGGTTTCGAAAATAATTTCTTTCGAATCGAAATACACAGTAACCCCCCTGAATTTGCATAGCATAACTTGATAATAAGCTTTATAGGGAAAGTATAGTTTTTTATAGTGAAATCTCCACTGGCGAGCAGCTCTTATAGGCGGACATCTTCGATAGACGGATGATGAATTAAGTCTAATTTTTGGAACAAAAATAATCTCCCCTGGGCGGACGCGCACATAAACATCTCCCATAGGCTGACAAATAAATATTACAAAATGCAAAGCTGAGCAATTTAATGTATTTCGGTTTATTGCATTTTATTCAGTGCACAATGAGAAAAGATCCGGTCGGTGTCCGCCTATGGGAGCTTTCACTATATCTTCACAAACCTAACATATCTGCCCTTTTTATGGACTATAAGGTATGGAATTAGATGATAATGTATGTAATTTCTTACTATCGCTTTTGAACATATAACAATGAGAGCTTAATAGCTTACATCGAGTACTTCATAAAAATCTCAATGTATTCTAGAAAATTGTCTTATACATTCATGTTTTCAATATTGATTAGAATTTAATTGATTGCTAAAATATTTTATCCTACAAATATTAAAAATCTAATAAAACCATGAAATACCAAATGAATAGTTATCCCTTTTAATATATCCTTCTTCTTAGTTATTTATAACAATAATTTAATAACTTATCAAGAAAATTATAAAAAAAGTAATGTGATTTTTCTTTAAATACAAAATACAATTGTTAAGAATGAATGAATATTTGAAAAGGAAATTCCCCAAAAAAGATTAAAATTTTTTGAATCTAAAAAAAGGAAATAAATACTTTTTTGGCTTTAAAAGAAGAGACTACAAAGTTTAAACACGAAAGGTCAAATTTAATAAAAAAAAAGAAGACAAAAATGTAAAATTTTAAGAACAAAAAGAAAGAACAAATAATTTTTAAAAAATATGTATAAAACAAGTAAGAAAGCGCTATAGTCGGTCAAGCCGACCATACGATACCCTTCACCACTAAGGTCAAAGGTGTTATTTTTCGTGTGTAAAGACAAATATTTGCTAAATTTTGCCATCATACAAACATTTTCTCAAAACTTATATATTCACCTGTTTCCGTCATTTGGACTTATATGAGAGCTAGGGTCAAATATGGACCGATTATCTCGAAATTTGGCAGATTAATTACAGTTGTTACAAAAATTATGTATGCAAAAAATAGACTCAAAATTTCCATTATCTTTAGATTTACGAGCGTTTTAGTGATTTTTTGTCTCATTTAGTGCGTTTTTAAAGAAGAGTTTGTATGGGAGCTATGGTCAAATGTGGACCGATTTCAACAAAATTTGGGACAGTGATTTTAGTTGACATAAGCAGTATTTGTTTTAAATTTCATGAAAAAATATTGATATTCGTGGCCAATATAGCAATTCCGGGAAGTGGGACCTATGGGAGGTACCATAAATAATGGACCAATTTTGACCAATTTCAATAGCCATGGTCCCATTATCAAAAAAATGATCTGTGCCAAATTTCATCAAATTATCTTTAGAATTGCGACCTGTAGTTTGATTACAAGGTTTACATGGGGGTCCAGCCGGCCAGCCAGCCGTCCAGCCAGCCAGACGGACGGACGGACGGACGGACGGACGGACATCGCTAAATCGACTCAGAAAGTGATTCTAAGCCTATTGGTATACTAAAAGGTGGGTCTAAGACAAATATTTCTATGCGTTACAAACATCAGCACAAACTTATAATACCCTTTCCACCTATGGTGGTGAAGGGTATAAAAACTAAATAAATGTTACCAAAAATTATAAAATTAAAAAATAAAATAAAATATTTAAACAAAAAAAAAATATTTATGTATGAAAAATAATAAATAAATATTTATTTATGTAAATGTAGAAATATAAAAAGAAATTCTATATTATATATTCCAAAATATATTTATGTTGCAAGTATTAAAAGAGAAAGTATTAATAAACAAAATATATATATATTTTTAAATTATTATAAATATTGTTAAGAAATTTTAAAGTTTAATTATATATTTATTATATTAAAACAGAAACAAAAAATTAAACAATTTTGAGCTACCTTGAAATTAAAAAAACAAAAAAAACAATCTTTAACTATAAAAATTTAATAAAAATAAAATTCAAAATTTATCAAAGGAAATCTATTACAATTACTATTGACAATCTTTGACGTTAAAAAAAAAGCTAAATTTAAAGAAACTAATAACTAAAACTCAAAAAAAAAATAAAAAATAAACTTTTAAAATATCCTTACAAGCCCGAAAAGATTTAGTATAAAATTTAGAGTAAAATCTTAAGTTTAAAGGAAAATAAAAGAGCTTTTTTTAAAGAAAAATCTATTAAAAAGATTTTAAAGAAATTAAAAATGTTATATATATTTAAATATATATTATAGTTGATTTTGTTTAAGTTTGAAAATTTTATAGTTTAACATTTTTATTACTGGTAGCTTTTATTTTCAAAATGGTCTAGTAGAAATTAAAATGTGTAACATTTTTGAATTTATTTATCCGGCTCGAAAGACCACACTGATTTTCGATTGTAATATTAGGTCCCAATATGTACTTCGCAAGACCAATAGCTGATGTTTACCCTTCCAAAAACCATATATATTTTTTTTTTTTAATTTAGGACCAGCACTCAGGGGTTGACCCCTACTTATGCGATGCATTGTGTTGGAACTAGGAAAATAGGTTATGGGAAGGAGGATAGATGGAGTAGTGTTTGTGGACATTGGATTTGAATTTACCTATATTGCAACTGGCAGGGAAAACTTCTGCGGGGAGAGAACTCCACATACGAACTGTACGGCTAAAGAACGAATTTTCTCTGTAGTGTGTTGTTCGGTCTACCGGCCAATCGACCACAAAGGAATGAGGTCTAGCAGAATGACGTGTATTGCGTAAAAAAGTACGAGTTTCGGGAACAATTCCCCTAATTTCATTAACAGGGGTGTCATAGAAACCAATTTCATTGGTATTGGTTTTGAAAACGACAAAAAAATTAAATTGGTGTCATGAATTCCAATATTAATGTTCGAGCTACATTTTCTATTGGTTTTATGTGTCACAGAAAATAATATTATTGGTTTAGTATTGGAAATAAACCAAGCAACTTACAGTTAACAGATTTCATTTCAAAATTGGTTTATCAATTTAAAACAAAGGCGTTACTGGCCAACTGGTGCCTTTTTCGATTTAAAGATCCACTAAGAACAGATTTTTGAAAATTTGGCCTTGTGGGGGATAAAAAGGGGGAAATTCAATAACGCTATAGTTCCCAAAATAAAAACAATAGAACCAAAATTGAAATCGAGTTTGGATCAGTTACAAAAATAACAGTACAAGTGGTAAGTACTTTTCGAAAAAAGGGGAGAAAAAGAGCAAAAATATTTTTGGTACTTTTTAGCTTTAACTTTCAAATAAAAAGAGATGTGTAAAAAGTTTACATAGCATTTTTTATCATGTAATAAGATAAAAACAAGTTTTGGTACTTTTTTGTGTCTTTGGAATCAATGAACCGTATCGACAAACATAAAAAATATCAGAAATGGGGAAAATTGTAAGGCTAGAATATTCTTTGTGTGGAGGTACTGGCTTCTTGTATGCAATTTAATGAATATTTCATGTAAGTGACAATTGTCCTTTGATTGGCTGTGGTTTGTTTCTTGGTGTAGGTAGATTATATTTTTTCCAGTCCGCAATTCGCTCATTTCATGATGTTGGGGTATACAAGCTTCATTTGTGCAAATAGCAGCCTTTTCTCTATACCTATAGCACAAAACTCGCAAAAAACTGAAAATTTGTCTTCAAATAATTTTCTTTAATAATTTTTATTTTTTTTTATTTGATTTTTGATGTTTCAAAAAAATTTCAAATGAAATAATAAAAAAATTGATTCGAACATTTTGTTTGATTTAAAACCAATAATAACAAAACCGACTTGGTTTCATGACACCAAGTATAACCTGTATTGGTTTTCAAAACCGAGAAATTTAATAACTGACTTGGTTTCTATGACACCCCTGTAAAGCACATTCCAAAGTAGTAACGATAGAACAGTGTGACACAACCCACATTGCGACGGTGCTCAAGTGAATCAATAGAGTTGGATATCCTACTGTCACCGATGAGCACTTTCGCCCTCTCCTGCACTCGGTCGAGAAGCTCCAAAATAGACTTTGAAGTACCGGCCCATATATGAGAGTTGTATTTCATTTTCGGTCGGATGTAGGTGGTGTAAATAGTAAGAAGATCAGATGAAGTGAAGTATCTCTTGCACCGTTTTAGGAAACCGAGGCACTTGAATGCTTCTTTTGACACATGAAAGATGTGCTTTGACCAACGGACATCACATTGAATTCTCATGCCTAGAACATCAAGAGCATCTGATTCCTCAATATGTACACCACCCATTAATACAGATGAAGTATTAATTGTCACTTCGTTCCCACGGCAGTCGGTTCTTCGTACCGGAACGACTCGGAAATCTTAGGATTCCGACCAAGGACTGCCATTTCCGCGATCTTACCAATAATATCGCAGTTACAACAACAACAACAACAGATGAAGTAACATGGTTTGCCGTGCGTTTATGCGTAAGCATACAACATTGAGTTTTCCGCGCATTAAAATCAACTCTATTCGCACGACCCCATTCCGAAATTGTTTCTAAATCGCGGTTTAATGATTCATTCATGTTTTATCTCATAGCGTCCACCTCAAGGAGGCTTGGCCTACGATTGAATGAAAATGAATGGCAAATGTTACTATCATCTGCAAAAGAGTAGATAGGGTTGGAAGTTTGACGTAGAAGATCATTTATAAAGATTAGAAATAGAGTAGGAGAAAGAACAGAGCCTTGCGGTACCCCTGAATTAATCTTGAACTCGTTTGAAGAGAACCCATCTATAACAACTCGTATAGTGCGATCTCTGAGGAAGCTCGACATATAAGTTTTAATAGAATTGCTCCGTGCCACACTCTATCAAATGCCTTGGAAATATCAAGAGCCACAACTTTACTTTCGCCAAAAACCATATTTGTTATTGTAGACACAAACCATGTGTGATAGTTACACATTATTAACTTACATTATTAACTTGCACATAAAACAGTCTACATACTTGATTTTGACATTATAGTTCCAAGAAAATTACTATTCCTTTCATCTAATATCCGGCTCGAATGATCATTAAATGATTTTATTATTACTTTTTATCTTCTATCTTCTAGAATCTATCTAGAAGACAGATTCCATCTATATCTATAAAAAAATGTTCGCATCTGTTTGTATGTTGTTTGTTGCGAAGGATCTCCGAAACTAGCTTAGCTATGTTTCTGAAATTTTGACAGTGTGGTATGGTGTGACCGGTGGTTAATATAGGCTATGAGGGCGTGACCCCTCCCATATAACTCATATAATAAAATTGACAAATATAGCTGATAATGAAGCCCGATTTTTATGAAATTTAGACAGTATGTTAAGGTGTGACTGGTGGGTAAAATAGGCCAGTTTTTTTTGAAATCTCAAGTGGGCGTGACCCCTCCCATATAAGTCAGATTTTAAAAATTACAAATATGGATGATCAAACCGACCGATTTTTCTGAAGTTATGAGTTTTCCGCGCATTAAAATCAACTCTATTCGCACGACCCCATTCCGAAATTGTTTCAAAATCGCGGTTTAATGATTCATTCATGTTTTGTCTCATAGCGACCACCTCAAGGAGGCTTGGCCTACGATTGAATAAAAATGAATGGCAAATGTTACTATCATCTGCAAAAGAGTAGATAGGGTTGGAAGTCTCGTTTGAGGAGAACCCATCTATAACAACTCGTATAGTGCGATCTCTGAGGAAGCTCGATATAAGTTTTGATAGAAGTGCTCCGTGCCACACTCTATCAAATGCCTTGGAAATATCAAGAGCCACAACTTTACTTTCGCCAAAAACCATATTTGTTATTGTAGACACAAACCATATGTGATAATTATGCCATATGTTATTCAAATCTACATTATTAACTTGCACATAAAACCGTCTACATACTTGATTTTGACATTATAATTCCAAGAAAATTACTTTTCCTTTCATCTAACATCCGGCTCGAATGATAATTGTATGATTTTATTATTACTTTTTATCTTCTATCTTCTAGAATCTATCTAGAAGACAGATTCCATCTATATCTATAAAAAAATGTTCGCGTCTGTTTGTATGTTGTTTATTGGGATGGATCTTCGAAACTAGCTTACCTATGTTTCTGAAATTTTGACAGTGTGGTATGGTGTGACCGGTGGCTAATATAGGCTATGAGGGCGTGACCCCTCCCATATAACTCATATAATAAAATTGACAAATATAGCTGATAATGAAGCCCGGTGTGACTGGTGGGTAAAAAAGGCCAGATTTTTTTTTTGAAATCTCAAGTGGGCGTGACCCCTCCCATATAAGTCAGATTTTAAAAATTACAAATATGGATGATCAAACCGACCGATTTTTCTGAAATTTAGACAGTGTAGGAAGGTGTGACCGGTGGCTAAAATAGCCTAGGTTATTTTCTGAAATCTCAAGTGGGCGTGACCCCTCCCATATTAGTCAGATTTAAAAAATTACAAATATGGATGAACAAACCGACTGATTTTCTGAAATTTAGAAAGTGTAGTAAGATGTGACCGGTGTTTAAAATAGCCTAGGTTTTTTTCTGAAATCTCAAGTGGGCGTGACCCCTCCCATTAAAGTAAAATATTGAAAATGCCAAATATGGATGACCGATTTTTCTGAAATTTTGACAGTATGGTAAGGTTTGACCGGTGGTTAAAATAGGCAAGGGTTTTTTCAGAAATCTCAAGTGGGCGTAACCCCTCCCATATAACTCATATATTAAAAATGACAAATATAGATGACCGAGCGGACCAATTTTTCTGAAATTTTGACAGTATGCTAAAGTGTAACTAGGTCAGTTTTTTTTAATCTCAAGTGGGCGTGACCCCTCCCATATAAGTCAAATATTTAAAATGACAAATATGGATGACCGAGTTTTCACAAATTCTGATTGTATGTGGGTAAAATAGGCTTGGTTTTTTTAATCTCAAGTGGGCGTGACCCCTTCCATATAAGTCAAATATTAAAAAGGATTTTTCTTACATGCTTTTTTTAGTAAAGCATGTAAGTTCTTAAATTGAATTCTACTAGACCATTTTGAAAAAAAAAAAATAGTTCCACTATATTTATTAAATTATGTTCAACAATTAGTGAACTTTAAATTATTTACAAAAATAATGGAAATTGTTTTATATATACATACATATTTGTTAACTGTCTATATTTTATATGTAAATCTATCTTTAAATTCCTTTTTATAATATTTACCCTGTATCTATAAATCTCTAGTTATATGTAGGGTAAAAGTACTTATTTATAAACTATATACAAATACATTCGTATTAAAATAATTTAAATAATATTAATAAAAAACAATAAATGGCTGTTAGTGTTTCTTCTAAGTCTAAAATATATTAACAAAATAAAAACTTTGGTAGTTAGTTCTTTTTTACTTCTTAACTCTACATAAGATGGAGATGGGGGAGAAAAGGGTTCACAAAAGGTACAATTAAACAATGCCTGAAATTGTTTTAGTAATAATATTATAAAAGTTACAAAATTCTTAAAAATTCAACTTTTCCCTCCACCCAATAATAGTTTCATTAGAAAAGAAAAACGTCTTCTACCTACGCACACTGCAACGTTTAGAAAAAGCTAAGAAACACACTCATTAAACGAATTCAATAACAAAAAAAAAACTTAAAACTTTAATACTTAAAGCACTTTTTACTTCAAATGGCTGCAATTAAAACTAACAATTTATAAAACTTAACGCAACTAAACTAATAAACGAACCTTAAACTAGAAACGATCTAAATATACAAAAATAAAAGACAAATATATTTAATATTTTAATCTTTAAAGAAAAAAACTAAAACTTAACGGAGTTTCAATAAAAAATGGTTTAACTTCAAAATAAGAAACAGAAGACGACAGAGTACAATGAAAATCAAGAAAACGAAAATAAACTAAAAAATAAATTAAAGAAATCAAAAGTGAAATTATACCATAGAATACGAAATAAATTCATAACTTTTAAATTCTCAGAAAACAGAATTTTCAAAATTCGACTTTATAGGAGAATTTTTAAAATTTGACAATTATTTATAGGAGAATTTTCAAAATTCGACTATTTTTTATAGAAGAATTTTAAAAATTCGACTACTTTTAAGAGAGAATTTTCAAAATTCGACTATTTTCTATAGAAGAATTTTCAAAATTCGACTATTTTTTATAGGAGAATTTTCAAAATTCTATTTTTTTTTTTCATAGAAGAATTTTCAAAATTCCACTACTTTCTACAAGAGGATTTTTAAAATTCGACTATGACTAGGAGAATTTTAAAAATTAGACAATTTTTTATAGAATAATTTTCCAAATTGGACTATTTTTTTATAGGAGATTTTTCAAAATTCGTCTATTTTTATAGGAGAATTTTCGAAATTCGACTATTTTTTTTATAGGAGAATTTTTAAAATTCGACTATTTTATAGGAGAATTTTCAAAATTTGCCTATTTTCAATACGAAAATTTTAAAAATTCGAAAATTTTATAGGAGAATTTTCAAAATTCGATTATTTTTATAGGAAAATTTTCAAAATTCAATTATTTTTTATAGGAGAATTTTCAAAATTCGACTATTTTTTATAAGAGAATTTTCAAAATTTTATAGGAGAATTTTCGAAATTAGACTATTTTTTATAGGAGAATTTTTTAAATTAAACTATTTTTTATAGGAGAATTTTAAAAATTAGACTATTTTTTATAGGAGAATTTTCAAAATCCAACTATTTTGGATAGGATAATTTTCAAAATTAGACCATTTTTATAAGAGACTTTTCAAAATTCGAATATATTTTAGAGGTGATTTTTCAAAATTGGTCTTTTTTATGGAATTTTTCAAAATTAGACTATTTTTTATAGGAGCATTTTAAAAATTCGACTATTTTTTATAGGAGAATTCTGAAAATTCGACTATTTTTTATGGGAGAATTTTCAAAATAACACTATTTTTTATGGTAGACTTTTTCAAATTCGAATATATTTTATAGAAAACTTTTCAAAATTCGACTTTTTTATAGAAATTTTCAAAATTAGACTATTTTTTATAGGAGAATTTTCAAAATTAGACTATTTTTTATTGGAGAATTTTCAAAATTCGACTATTTTTCATAGAAGAATTTTCAAAATTCGACTATTTTCTATAGGAGGATTTTTAAAATTCGACTATGACTAGGAGAATTTTTAAAGTAAGACAATTTTTTATAGAAGAATTTTCAACTATTCAACTATTTTTTACAGGAGATTTTTCAAAATTCGACTATTTTTATAGGAGAATTTTTAAAATTCGACTATTTTATAGGAGAGTTTTCAAAATTTTCCTATTTTCAATAGGAAAATTTTAAAAATTCGACTATTTTATAAGAGAAATTTTAAAATTCGACTATTTTTTATAGGAGAATTTTCCAAATTCGACTATTTTTATAGGAAAATTTTAAAAATTCAACTACTTTTATAAGAGAATTTTCAAAATTCTACTATTTTTTGTAGGAGACTTCAAAATTCGACTATTTTTTAATAGGAGAATTTTCAAAATTAGACTATTTTTTATCAGAGAATATTCAAAATTCGACCATTATTAATAGGAGAATTTTGAAAATAAAACTATTTTTTATATGAGAATTTTAAAAGTTCGACTACTTTTATAGAAGAATTTTCAAAATTTTAGTTTTATATGAGACTTTTCAAAATTCGACTATTTTTTATAGGAGAATTTTCAAAATTCGACTATTTTTTATAGGAGAATTTTCAAAATTCGACTATTTTTTATAGGAGAATTTTCAAAATTCGACTATTTTTTATAGGAGAATTTTCAAAATTCGACTATTTTTTATAGGAGAATTTTCAAAATTCGACTATTTTTTATAGGAGAATTTTCAAAATTCGACTATTTTTTATAGGAGAATTTTCAAAATTCGACTATTTTTGATAGGAAATTTTTTAAAATTCGACTGTTTTTTATAGGAGAATTTTCAAAATTCGACAATTTTTAATAAAAGAATTTTCAAAATTCGAATATTTTTAATGGAAAAATTTTCAAAATTCGACTATTTTTTGTAGGAGAATTTTCAAAATTCTTCTATTTTTTATGAGAATTTTGAAAAATTTAAAGTTTAAACCCGAAAATTAATGTTTATATTGATTTCCTTTATTATGATATAAAAAGAATATTAAAAATTTTTACTTTGGTACTTAAATCTTCACAAAATAACCAAAAATCAATAAAAATTAAAGAAATGTTAGTTGTTTTTTAACAAAAAATCTAAGGCAAAGGATACTACAAAAAAATATTAAAAGGATAAGGCAGGGAAAACTTAAAGTTTTGGAAAAAAATATATAATAAATAGAAATTAAATAACTTAAAAATATTTAAATATTTAACGAGACATATAAAATTTTTGCTTAGCTATAACTTTTAAGTAAAACCAAAAAAAAAAATAAAAATAATTTCTAAACTTTAAATCTTTAAACTTAAGAAAAAACCTTAAACATAAATTAAAAAAAAAATCTTTAAAATAAAACTTTTTATCTTGAGAAAAAAAAAACTAATACGCTTCTACTAAAAAAATCTTTAAAAATCTAAAAAAAATAATTTTTATTTATGTTTTATACTTCTTTTTACATTTAATGTTTAAACAAAAAAAACAAAATTAAAAAACTTTAACAAAAAATGTTGTATAAATGAAAATGTTTCAAACACAAAAATGGTTGTGCTACAAAAAAAATTATATAAAACAAAAAAAAACTAAAATTATTTGATATTATTTAAAATGAATCTATTGTATTTAAGAACAAATCGGAGGAGGTTAAACAATTTTTCGTTTTTCCTTTTATAACTTTAAAATCTAACTCTATTGAAAAAAATATTAAAAATGTATATTAATTATTATATCTATTATATAACTAAATTATTTATTTATGACAATGTAACTGCTATATAAATTTATTAGACAAAGAAAAATTTTAACGAATTTGAGAAACGAACTATTAAATACCAAAAAAATAAAGGAAAAGTTAATAATTTTATATATTTCCAAATTAAATTCTAATTAAGTTACTGAAAACTTTAAGTCAAAATATGTACATATTGACAAATTATAAACATCAGAATTCGACTATTTTGTAGGAAAATTATCTTTCAGAATTAACTCATTTAATATTAAAAGTTCTAAAAAAAGACTATTTTTTATAGGAGAAGCTTCTAAATTCGACTATTTTTTAAAATAGAATTTTCCAAATTTTAATATTTTTTAGGAGAATTTTTAAAAATCGAAAGAATTTCAAAATTTGTCTATTTTCCTATAGGAGAATTTCCAAAATTCGATTATATTTTATAGAAGAATTTTCAAAATTCGATTATATTTTATAGAAGAATTTTCAAAATTCAACTATTTTTTATAAAAGAAATTTTCAAAATTCGACTATTTTTTATAGAAAAATTTTAAAAATTTGACTATTTTTTCAAGGAGAATTTTACAAATTCTAGTCGAATTTTGAAAATTCTCCTTGAAAAATAGTATTTTATAGGAAAATTTTCCAAATTCGACTATTTTTTATAGCAGAATTTTCTAAATTCATTTTTTTATAGGAGAATTTTTAAAACTCGACTATTTTTATAGAAGAATTTCAAATTTGACAAGTTTTTATAGGAGAATTTTCAAAATTCGACAACTTTTTATAGAAAAATTTTCGGACTTCGACTGTTTTTTATACGAGAATTTTTAAAATTTCTTATAGGAAAATTTTTAAAATTCGACTATTTTGTATAGGAAAATTCGAAGAAAATTAAAAAAAAAATTTTTAGAAGAATTTTTAAAATTAGGCTATTTTTTATAGGAGAATTTCAAAATTCCACTATTTTTCATACAAAATTTTCAAAATTCGACTGTTTTTTACAGGAACATTTTCAAAATTCGACTATTTTTTATAGGAGAATTTTAAAAATTCGACTATTTTTTGTAGGAGTTTTTTTTTTAAATTCCACTATTTTTTATAGGAGAATTTTTAATTTTTTATCGGAGAATTTTCTAAATTCGAATATTTTTTATAGCAGTATTTTCAAAATTCGACTATTTTTTATAATAGAATTTTCGAAATTCAAATCTTTTTTATAGGAGAATTTTTAAATTCGAATATTTTTTACAGGAAAATTTTCAAAATACGACTATTTTTTAAAGTAGAATTTTCATAATTCGACAAATTTTTTATAGGAGAGTTGTAAAAATTCGACTATTTTTTATAGTCGAATTTTGAGTTGATCTTAAATATAGGTCTTTTCCCTCAGAAAGTCACATATTATTCAATTTATTGAGTAATTCAAATAACCGGTACTAATTTTTCTGTAAAAAAAGATTTTGGTTGAAATTTAGATATCTTTTTTATTATAATCTGATATTTGTAAATTGTCAATATTAAAACTATATATGTTTCAATTCTACAACTTAAAAAAAAATCTATAACTAAAAAACTTTTATAACAAATTTTCCATTAAATTCCTAACTTCTGTTCAAAAAAAAAATAATAAAATATATAACAAAAAAATAAGAAAACTGTAGGAAAAACACCATATCAGCAAAGCGTTGTTAATCTAATTAAATGATTAAATGATAAGAAATAAAAAGCATAAATCAGAGTCTTAACAACTTGTAAAAGTACTTGACTTTTAAAGTACTTTTTATTTGTACTAAATAGTAATCTTTGAGTGAATTAATTGAAATGTGAACATATGATATGAAACAAATGATATCAAACTTACAAAACCAAAATAGATACAATATAATTTATCTTAAAAACTTGAAAATACAATTAATATTATAACAAATAAAACTTTAAAGAAAATATTTAATAATTTAAAAGAAAAATATTAATGTATATGTATGTACTTTATGGCATATTATATGATGGTACTATTATTAATCATTTAACAAAAAGTGAAAATTAAAGAATATTGTATGTATATTACATTGAAAATAAATAAAGAAATATAAAAGTCTAAATAAATAAAATAAATCAAGAAGAGTTTTCTTTTTACTTCAAAAATTTTTCTTAAAAAAATCCTGCCTAGAGCGTATAATTGATATTAATTCGATTGGTAATTGTCTAAATTAAATAATCAAAAGGCGACAGTTTGCCATTTGTCTTCACTATGGTTCTTGTATTAGCTAAAATAGTGGTATCATAATATTACAGATTTAAATTTTCCAATTATATTAAGGGGAAATAAATATTATAAATTACCTCAACTCAATTGATGGAAGAACGCCACCTATCGAGTCCCTTTAAAAATTAAAACAAATAAGAAATCCCAAGGCGAATTCATCAGCTGATATCACTTTAACCATTGTGTCAACAGCAGAACTGTTTTACGCATGTCAACGACAACATACCTGGGTATGTTCATACGTTTTATATGGTAAATGGCGTATCGTTAGCATATTTTACTCATTTGTTGCAATTTTTATTGTTTTTGTTTTAATTGTTAGTGTCTCAAATGTAGCAAAAAATACTTTCTTTGCCTATCCAGTGGGATACGAAAAAGCAAAGTCAAACCAAGTCGTTCTTGTATGCTTTAGTCAAAAAAGTTCTTGTCAAAACAAGCAAATGTATTGATGCAAAGATTTCATTTTTTGAGGTTTGGTAGACAAATTTAGTTAATATTTGTAATATGAAGTGAAGGAAATTAAAAATAAAGCTAAGCTCACTATCTTGCGAAGAACAACAGGTATATAATTGTCAAATGCTTGAAGAGAGCCGAGAAAAATAAGTGACCATGATTCAATTGAGGGTAATGAGGCTTAAGGTGATATTGGCTGTGGCGATTTAAACGCTGAAGAACCCACGTTACCAGAATGTTACCCAGAAAATTACAGTGATTCTGAAAAAGAATTTGAAGATGCACTAGAAATGGCGAATTTTTTACTGCTAGCGATGGTAATGTTTGGTACACTCAGGAAATTATTACAGTAACTGATTGTATGTTGTTTAGGAAGTTTTCAGTTATGTTGTTTTCAAATGAAAATTCATTTAAATTTACATGAAAATTGATTTTTAACATATTTACACAAACTACAAAAAAAATACTGAAAATCCGTAACATTTGAAAATATCAGTTGTTTAGTTTTTATATATTTTTTCAATTATTGTTTCAAATATAATTCGTATTTGTTGAATTATTGGCTTTCCTTAAGTATCATAGGTTTGTCTTCTTAAGAAGCTTTTTATAATAATGGCCGCCTATCACGGGGCATGGCCTAAGCACACAGCAAACTTTGTTTTGTCTGTTTGGTTTTTTGATGGCTTAAAGGATATAACCTTTATATGGGTTCGTCTTTTTTGTTACGTTAAGTACAAAAACAAATGAAAATTGTCCATTTCTCAGAAATTTTACGTAGTTTTTTACCATTAAATTTTTTGATAATAAATGAAATTTTCCGTTTTTTATACTAATGTGGGATTTTTATAACTCAAGCGGCTGACGATTGAGTGAAATTTACATGTATTTTGTTTTTGTTACAATAACAAAACACATGCAAATTTCACTCAATCGTCAGACGCTTGATTTATATAAACCCCACATTATGTGGGGTTTAAATTAAATTAAATTTTTGTCAGTAATTTTCTTTTTTTGATAACAAACGAATATTCCGTTTTTAAAACTGAAAATGTAGTTTAAATATTTGTCAGTTAAATTTTAATGAAATATTTATTGAATTTGAATGAAAACTCAGTTGACCGATTTTTAAATGAATATTCATTCATTTCAAATTACATTTTAAGTTAATTTTACTTACATAATATTTTGAGTGTATTCAATACAACTACAATTCGTAAAATTCCATACACTCAACATTCTAAGAAGTACACAATCTGGACCAGTACGGGCAACGCAAAGTTTTACCATTGCATGTGACATAATTATTCGTGAATCAAATCGAAAGGCAACAAAAGGCAAACATTCGTACCAGCAGAATTTGCCAACCCTGAAAGACGCAAGGCAGAATCATCAGGGTTCTGTAATAACGTTAGAATGTACTCATACGTTCCTAGGAAAATAAGGCATTTGTAATATTATCCACCGCTCATTATGCAACAGCAACGGCCGGTCCTAAGATGAAGCCATTGCTTATATCAGACTAAAACAAAATCAAAGGTGGGGTTGATAACATGGACAAATATTTGTCTAAATTTAGCCTCAAACGGTGAACAAATAGATGACCTTTAGCTTTTTTTATAATATTGTGGGCGTTGCTGCGTTTGCTGTATGCAGCAATAATGCACTTTGAGAACAACACACATCTGAAGGCATCTACAAGCCGCCGTATGATCTTTCATATCAACTTGAGAAAGAGAGAAGAGCGAATAACAGCAGAATATGGAGAGGTTTTTCAGGCAATCACGAAATTTCAAGTCGATCTGATTATTCAGTTTAGAGCTAAAGCGTTTTAAAAACGGAAAACATACCCAGGTATCTTGCTGTTGACACAAAGGTTAATTATTACACTATGGGAAATACATATACGCACAGTAGCAACAAAATAAGGACAAAACTCAATAACTGGGTCATTACATGACTTTCTTCTTGAAGTTTTCTGTATAGATTAATAATACTAATTTGTTTAAATTAAAATTGTTTTTTAAAGAAATTAAAAAGGCTGTGGAGGTCATTTAAAAATGAATTTCTAAATGAGCTTAAAAATCTATGCTGGCGATTATAAAAAATTATTTATTTTAATAGTAATAGGTGGTAGTATCCACCATAGTTGAACTATGGTGGGACAGGTTAGTCATCTACTTTGCATAGCAAAGGTCCCAACTATGATCCCCGGCCAGACCCACTTGAAAAAATAAATTTAAAAAAAAGCGATTCACCACATAACTCAGCACATGGCACAGACCCATATTTTTGTCCAAGGATGATTCCTATACATTTTGGCCAAAATCAGATTACTATTTCAGGTACCTATCATAGGGATGCTTTCCCGGAATAGAGGTTTTTGGCCTATAACAGCCACAAATTTAATTGTATTTTAATATAATATTCAGCATAAATATTGCTCTAAAAAACCTAAATCAGTGTATCTAATTTTGTAGGAATCAATCCATATTTGACCATACCTCGCATATAAAATACATTCTCAAAAGTCTTTTAAATACCCAGAAAAGCATAAAAACGCTTATAAATCTAAAGATAATTGTCTTTTTCACTAAGAATTTGCACACACAAATATTTTATAAATTTTAACCGATAACCGAAATTTGGTAACATTCGGTCGACAATTGGTCCTAACACCCATATAAGTCCTAGCCGGAAATGAAATTTATCTACTAAAATATCGAAATTAAAAAAAAAATAGTACATACAAGTACATTTATGTCTCAAAGACAAAGAAAAACTTGTCAAATTGTTGGTTCATAGCCGTATATTAATTTTCCGGGTTAAAAAAAAAAACAAAAAATATTTGATTGCACACTAAATCTTATATTCTTAAACGAGCAATAATTGTATATATATATATATATATATATATATAGAATGGCTATCTCGAAAACGGCTCTAACGATTTTGATAAAATTTGGACAGTGGGTATCTTTTTTGATGTATAGGTCGAAGAAGAAGGGACTTTTGGAACTTTTACCTCTAAGAGGGTAAAAACGGGTAAAAAGGGGAAAAATCGAAAACGCTATGTCTCCTAAAGTAATAGGTATAGAAACAAAATTGAAATTACGTTTTAAACAGCTTTGAAAATAAGCGGACAGGTGTTTGGTACTTTTTTGAAACTATGTCCGATAGGGGGTAAAAAAGGGTGAAAATAGTTTTTTTGGCACCTTTTTAACCCACTCTTATATTTTAAACTAAAGAATGTAGAAAGAAACTTGGTACTGCAATCAATAGATGTAAAAAAAACATGAAATACGTATTTGGTACTTTTTTGATTTTGGAGCCATAATGGGTAAAAAAGGGATAAAATGATAACTTAACATCTCCAAAGTAATATGAATAGGAACATTATACATTATGTTAAATGCGTTTTAAAAAAATGTACCGAATTCAATTGACTTTTAGAAATTAGGGAATAAAAAGGGGGAAAAATTAGTATTATTTTAAACAAATGAATGTTTGTCTATATGTATGTTCTTTATAGAATAGTAAACTGTGAATTTGAATGTGTTATGCTCTTTAGCGAAGATGTTGCGGATAAGCCGGCGAAGGTTTTAAAGTTTATAAGACTAATTTCCGACAGATGGCGCCACTGAAAATTACTAAAAATTAATTAAATCGTAAACTGTACATTTGATCATGCTATGATCTTTAGCAAAGTTGTAGCGCATGAGCCGACGAAGGCTTTTTAGTTGGTATGAATAATTTCCGACAGGTGGCGCTACAGAAACTTACTCAAAGTCAATTTAATCATAATCTGTACATTTAATCATACTACAATCTTTAGCAAAGTTGTTGCACATGAGCCGACGAAGGTTTCTTAGTTGGTATGAAGAAATTTTGACAGGTGGCGCTACTGAAATTTACTCAAAGTCAATTTAATCGTATGCTGTATATTTAATCATGCTATAATCTTCAGCAAAGTTGTTACGGATAAGCCGAAGAAGGTTTATGAATTGGAATAAGCAAAGTCCGACAGGTGGCGCCACAGAAAACTACTCAAAATAATTTAAATCGTAAACTGTGCATTTGATCAGACTATAATCTTTAGCAAAGTTGTTGCGCATGAGTCGACAGAGGTTTCTGTTGATATGAATAATTTCCAAAATTATTCAAAATGAGTTAAACTGTAAACTATGCAAACTATGTGTTGGTCGGACAAAATAAATCAAATAATTCAAAATTAACTGAATATTTCTACAATGTCTTTCCTCTAAATTTGTTTTAGCACTTTATAATATAAAATATATAAAAACTTTAAAATTTTCCTCAAAATGCTTATCATAAAGCTCCGAGCAAGGCTCGGTCTACCAGGTACTAATGCAATTAAGGCAAGTAAAAAAACAATATTTTTTTATTTCTTTAATCGCGATTTTCGTAAAAATTTGACAAAATGTGAGTCTTAGTGAAATTCTGCTGCCTTAATTTATGGACAAATTTATTTTAAAAGAATTTTTTATTTAAATAAAAGTTTTAATAGGTGCATATTTTTTTATGATATAAAATTCTTATTTGGTCCATCAAATCGTTAATCCTTGGTGCGCTTTAGATCTAGGGTAAAGCTTTATTAAAGAATAGTTTTAACAACAAATTTTTCCTGACAAATTTTGTGCTAAATTCGCGATGTGCTTTAGTGAAATGTTTTTAGATAAAACCCTCGCGTTCTCAGCTAATAAAGATTTTTGACAAACTTTTGATGCAAATCGGTTATAAATGTCATTGCTTTCATGTCATATGTGATTTTGTCTCAGTTTGCTATCTAAAACCATTAAAAGCAATCTGCACTTTTTTGCACGTTTTTCAAAATCTTTATAAAATTTTAACAAACATTGATTATTTTGTGCGCTTTTGCTTTTAGGGCAAAAAACTCAGTTTACGCGATGGTTTAGAAATTTCCATACATATTTGCGAGTGTACTCGACGAAAAACCGCTATTTTGAACAAATTTACGTTCAAGTTTCGTCATTTGCACCTGTCGTATGTTATACCTAAATTCTATTTTTTTGGAATTCCTGGAGGCGACCAACAAAATATGCGACAAGAATGAAAAAGTGGAGAAAACGAGCTTCAAATTTTGACAGCCATTAAGTAGTTTTACAAGTGACGAAATTAAAATTTAGAAAGAAGTTGATTTATCCCCTAAGTGTGGTGTCTATTTCGTAAAACAACGACTTGGGCCCAAATATTAAAACTAATGCAGAAGAAGACGAAATATGAGGAAAAACATAAATGCTTCAATAGATTTTTTAATGTTTTTATAAATTTAATATTCTGTTCAGTATACCTGAAGCTTTGCGAGTTTAAAATTAGCTTTTCCGAACTCCTAAGGGTACACAAATTATTCGAGTTGAACTCGGTTTCAAAGGAATAAAAACTGTTTGATTTTTGCCCATATACAAAATTTTATGAAAATCAGAGAAGCTGAATTTTAAAATTTTGAAAAGTACCAAAACTAATTTTTCTGCTCGGATTTAGATCTGATTGCAAATAAAGCTCCTTTGCTCGATTTAAAGCCTTTTTTGAGGAAATATTTAAGAATTTATATTTTTTATGATTCTTTTACAAAAAATATATTTTTCTGTGTGACTACAATTTAAGTCTTTTCCAAAAACTAAATTTTTCTGTATGACTACAATTTATACAATTTTATATATATATATTTGGGAATTAATTATTCGAACTTTAGAATTGATTGAAAAATTAGGTTTAATCAGGCTTGAGTTCATTTAACTTTCAAATTATTAATTTTGAAAATTTGAAAAGTAATTGTGGAGAAAAACTGAAAAAATTATTTTTGAACGCGGCTCAGTGGATTGCAATTTCTGTCCCGCCACAGGACGTCATCATCACTTAGCGCCCTCGACCACAGTCGAGTTATCAAATTGCAGAGATAATCATCAATTTAACTCATTGAGTTTGATCGAACATCACTACGTTTAATTGATTGTGTATTCTCCTATTACTTGTTAAACGTAGTGATGTTCGATCAAACTCAATGAGTTAAATTGATGATTATCTCTGCAATTTGATAACTCGACTGTGGTCGAGGGCGCTAAGTGCTGATGACGTCCTGTGGCGGGACAGAAATTGCAATCCACTGAGCCGCGTTCAAAAATAATTTTTTCAATTTTTCTCCACAATTACTTTTCAAATTTTCAAAATTAATAATTTGAAAGTTAAATGAACTCAAGCCTGATTAAACCTAATTTTTCAATTTTATATATATATATATATATATATATATATATATATATATATATATATATATATATATATATATATATATATATATATATATACATATATATATATAATTCTCCGACAACATTCCAATTGGAACAAGGGGTACTTCTCTCAGACAATGAGCTTTATCCGATTCTATTTTTAGACTCATACGTTTTAACTCCGGCTCCGAACGGCAAATGTATTTGGTAGAGAAGTTTTACATAGCCTAATACTCAATAACCAGTGGTTAGCCACTTTTTTGAAAATTTATTTTTTTTAATTGATTCTGGCCGGGGATCGAACTTGGGTATGCTAGGCTGATGACTAACCTACTATACCACGGCGGTTCACAACAATACATATATGAAATATTTAGCGCCGTCCTTGGAATCACTCGTCACCAAATACATATCATTGAACGGTAGCGATTCCCATTTACAGTAATGTGCCGGTCTTGATCATCAAGGAAGAAGTACGGCCGAATCTTTCCATAATGAAATGGCAAACCTTACTGAAGCGAAATGTCAAAGGAGCAGCAAAAAAAATGAATATAAATTGACGTGGTAGTAAAAAACTATCAAAGTGAGAAATGTAGCCCTTATACAGCCATGAAAAACGATATATAAAGTGTAATGATCGGACTAAAGATAGCGACACAGTTAACAAAATACGAAAAGGGCGGTATTTGTAGGCGTGGTAAAAAAATATTTTTTTTAGAATTGTATTAACATTACCTGATCATTGATCCTAGGGGGTGACTGACGCAACTTTTTTTTGTATGGAAGGCGAACCGCTCTACTGGACCACCATGTAAACCTTGTAATCAAACTACAGGTCGCAATTCTAAAGATAATTTGATGAAATTTGACACAGATAATTTTTTTGATAATGGGACCATGGCTATTGAAATTGGTCAAAATCGGTTCATTATTTATGGTACCTCCCATAGGTCCCACTTCCCGGAATTGATATATTGGCCACAAATATCAATATTTTTTCATGAAATTTAAAGCAAATACTGCTTATGTAAACTAAAATCACTGTACCAAATTTCGTTGAAATCGGTCTACATTTGACCATAGCTCCCATACAAACTCTTCTTTAAAAATGCACTAAATAAATAACAAAAAATCACTAAAACGCTCGTAAATCTAAAGATAATGAAAATTTTGAGCTTATTTTTTGCATACATAATTTTTGTAACAACTGTAATCAATTTGCCAAAATTTGATACAATCGGTCCACATTTGACCCTAGCTCTCATATAAGTCCAAATGACGGAAACAGGTTGAATATATAAGTTTTGAGAAAATGCTTGTATGATGGCAAAATTTAGCAAATATTTGTCTTTATACATGAAAAATAACACCTTTGACCTTAGTGGTGAAGGGTATCGTATGGTCGGGCTTGACCGACTATAGCGCTTTCTTACTTGTTTTTTATCAATTCGAGTTCAATGGTTTTGGATTTGGGCATGATTTTGGATTCTAATAAAAAATAAAAAAATAAAAAGCATCCCAACATTATTCCAATTTCTGAATTAGCGTTGCTTAAAAATAATACAAGGGATTTTAGCTTAATCAAAACAAAAATGTTAAGCTTACCAAAAATTTTTAACGGTTTTTTTGAATTATTTGCATTTACAGTGCAAATTTTACACACTTATACTATTTACAAAAACACCAACAACAACACTTTACATTTGTAACAACAACAATTATAACAAACAACAAAAAGTAAAGAAGACAAGCTAATTTTGCTAAGCCACAGCGTCCCTGCATTTTATACAAATATTCTATCGATATTTTCTTTAATATTTCATCGATTTCCATCAAACAAAAACACGATTATATTAGAAAACAATTTAAATTTCACTTTTATCACATTTTTATTTCACTTTAACAACAATTTACTTGATTTTTCTATAAATTTAACGAGCCACACACAATTTAACGATCCAATTAGAAAATCCGACAACTAAAAAGGAGATGACAAACAAGAAGAAGATTTCTCTTCTCTTCGTTAGTAAGAAATGTTACCATATTATCGTGCTACCAGACTTGTTTATTTCTCTTGTTCAAATTAATGGTTAGGGAATTGCATAAAAGGTTTTGCTGCAGGCTAAAATAGTTTCTATTTATTTTATGTGGGAAATAAATTTCATGTTATTGGGAAATATTTCTGTTTAAATTCAAAATTCGTAACAAAACCGAATTTTTTGAAAGTTTTTTTGTAAATATATAAAATTTTAATTTTCTTAGAAACTAGAAGAGATACAGCAATTTGGGCAAAAATCTGTGATCACTAAAAAAATTTCAAAATTCGTACAAAACATAATTTTTTTTAAATTTTTATTAGAAAATATAAAACTTCAATTTTCTTAGAAACTAGAAGAGATACTGCAATTTGGGCAAAAATCTGTGATAACTAAAAAAATTTTTTAAATTCGTACCAAAACTTGATTTTTTGAAAATTTTTATATGAAAATTTAAAACTTCAATTTTCTTGAAAACTAGAAGAGATACAGCAATTTGGGCAAAATCTGTGATCACTAAAAAAAATTTTTAAATTCGTACCAAAACTTGATTTTTTGAAAATTTGTATATGAAAATTTAAAACTTCAATTTTCTTGGAAACTAGAAGAGATACAGCAATTTGGGCAAAAAATGTTGTACTTACCAAAATTTTGTATTTCAATTTGTTTCTTTAAAATTCATTTTGATTTTAGAATGTAAAATAAACACTTGTGGTCTTAATATTATTAAAATTTGATTGAAAAGGCCATATTTCTTTCTAATCTCAATATTTATTTGATTTATGAACAAATTTAGATTTTTTGAATTTAATGATTTTTTTTTTTTTATTATTAATAACGATTATTTTTGAATTATTTTGCATTAACACACTTTTACTATTTACAAAAACACTAATAACAAATCTTATTTTTGTAGCAACAACAATTACAACAAATGAGTAAAGAAGACAAACAAATTTTGCCAAGTCGTAGGTAGCGTCCCTGCATTTTGTACAAATATTATATCAATATTTTCTTTAATATTTCATCGATTTCCATCAAACAAAAACACGATTATATTAGAAAACAATTTAAATTTCACTTTTATCACATTTTTATTTCACTTTAACAACAATTTACTTGATTTTTTTATAAATTTAACGAGCCACACACAATTTAACGATCCAATTAGAAAAGCCGACGACTAAAAAGGAGATGACAAACAAGAAGAAGATTTCTCTTCTCTTCGTTAGTAAGAAATGTTACCATATTATCGTGCTACCAGACTTGTTTATTTCTCTTGTTCAAATTAATGGTTAGGGAATTGCATAAAAGGTTTTGCTGCAGGCTAAAATAGTTTCTATTTATTTTATGTGGGAAAATTATATCTTTCCGCGAATAAATTTCATGTTATTGGGAAATATTTCTATTTAAATTCAAAATTCGTAACAAAACCGAATTTTTTGAAAATTTTTATGTAAATATATAAAATTTCAATTTTCTTAGAAACTAGAAGAGATACAGCAATTTGGCCAAAAATCTGTGATCACTAAAAAAAATTTCAAAATTCGTACCAAAACATAATTTTTTGAAAATTTTTATTAGAAAATATAAAACTCCAATTTTCTTGGAAACTAGAAGAGATACTGCAATTTGGGCAAAAATCGGTGATAACTAAAAAAAATGTTTAAATTCGTACCAAAACGTAATTTTTTGAAAATTTTTATATGAAAATATAAAACTTCAATTTTGTTGGAAACTAGAAGAGATACAGCAATTTGGGCCAAAATCTGTGATCACTAAAAAAATTTTCAAAATTCGTACCAAAACCTAATTTTTTGAAAATTTTTATTTGAAAATATAAAACTTCAATTTTCTTGGAAACTAGAAGAGATACAGCACTTTGGGCAAAAATCTGTGATGACTACAAAAATTTCAAAATTCGTACCAAAACTTGATTTTTTGAAATTTTTTATATGAAAATATAAAACTTCAATTTTCTTGGAAACTAGAAGAGATACAGCAAATTGGGCAAAAATCTGTGATCACTAAAAAAATTTCAAAATTCGTACCAAAACTTGATTTTTTGAAAATTTTTATATGAAAATATAAAACTTCAATTTTCTTGAAAACTAGAAGAGATACAGCAATTTGGGCAAAAATCTGTAATCACTAAAAAAAATTTCAAAATTCGTACCAAAACTTGATTTTCTGAAATTTTTTATATGAAAACTTCAATTTTCTTGGAAACTAGAAGAGATACAGCAATTTGGGCAAAAATCTGTGATCACTAAAAAAATTTCAAAATTCGTACCAAAACTTGATTTTTTGAAAATTTTTATATGAAAATATAAAACTTCAATTTTCTTGGAAACTAGAAGAGATACACAATTTGGGCAAAAATCTGTGATCACCAAAAAAAAATTTCAAAATTCGTACCAAAACCTAATTTTTTGAAAATTTTTATATGAAAATATAAAACTTCAATTTTCTTGGAAACTAGAAGAGATACAGCAATTTGGGAAAAAATCTGTGATCACTAAAAAAAATTCAAAATTCGTACCAAAACTTGATTTTTTAAAAATGTTTATAAGAAAATATAAAACTTTAATTTTCTTGGAAACTAGAAGAGATACAGCAATTTGAAAAAAAATTTGTGATCACTAAAAAAAATTTCAAAATTCGTACCAAAACTTGATTTTTTGAAAATTTTTATATGAAAATATAAAACTTTAATTTTCTTGGAAACTAGAAGAGATACAGCAATTTGGCCAAAAATCTGTGATCACTTACAAACATTTTAAATTTTGTATCAAAACTTGATTTTTTTAAATTTGTATATGAAAATTTTTATCTTGGAAACCAAAGAAAATAGAGCCCAAAAAAATGTTGTACTTACCAAAATTTTGAGTTTCAATTACACTTTTTTACTATTTACAAAAACACTAATAACAAATCTTATTTTTGTAGCAACAACAATTACAACAAATGAGTAAAGAAGACCAACAAATTTTGCCAAGTCGTAGGTAGCGTCCCTGCATTTTGTACAAATATTATATCAATATTTTCTTTAATATTTCATCGATTTCCATCAAACAAAAACACGATTATATTAGAAAACAATTTAAATTTCACTTTTATCACATTTTTATTTCACTTTAACAACAATTTACTTGATTTTTTATAAATATAACGAGCCACACAAAATTTAACGATCCAATTAGAAAAGCCGACAAGTAAAAACTAAAAAGGAGATGACAAACAAGAAGAAGATTTTTCTTCTTTTCGTTAGTAAGAAATGTTACCATATTTTAGTGCTACCAGACATGTTTATTTCTATTGTTCAACCTAATGGTTGAGGAATTGGATAGAAGGTTTTGCTGCAGGCTAAGTACTTTCCATTTTTATGTGATAAATTGACATTTAATAGATTTCTACGAAATTTAGACAGTAAAGAAAATTGAGATTTTTTTATTTTATACATAAATTACACTTAAACCTCGTTTTATGCGAATTCGAATTTATGAGATTTTGAGTTTTTTTATTTTTTTAAACATTTATATTTCCGCAGATGCGGTCATTAAAAATTCATCAAATTTATATGAAAAGTTACAAAAAGAGTTTAAACAAGTAAGAAAGTGCTATGGTCGGTCTAGCCCGACCATACGATAACCTTCACCACTAAGGTCAAAGGTGTTCTTTTTCCTGTATAAAGACAAATATTTACTAAATTTTGCCATCATACAAACATTTTCTCAAAACTTAAATATTCAACCTGTTTCCGTCATTTAGACTTATATGGGAGCTAGGGTCAAATGTAGACCGATTATATCGAAATTCGGCAAATTGATTACAGTTTTTACAAAATTTATATATGTAAAAAATAAACTCAAAATTCTTATTATCTTCAGATTTTCGAGCGTTCTGGTGATTTTTGTCTCATTTAGTGCTTTTTGACAGAAGAGTTTGTATGGGAGCTATGGTCAAATGTGAACCGATTTCAACTTAATTTGATACAGTCATTTTGGTTACATAAGCCGTCATTTTTTTTTAAATTTCATGTAAAAATATTGATATTTGTGGCCAAAATATCAGTTCCGGGAATTGGGAGCTATGGGAGGTAGCATAAATAATAGACCGATTCAATTTTCTTGGAAACTAGAAGAGATATAGCAATTTGGGCAAAAATCTGTGATCACTAAAAAAAAATTCAAAATTCGCACCAAAACCTAATTTTTTGAAAATTTTTATATGATAATATTAAACTTAAATTTTCTTGGAAACTAGAAGAGATACATTATTTTGGGCAAAAATCTTTGATCAGTATTTGTTTTAAATTTCATGAAAAAATATTGATATTTGCAGTCAAAATATCAATTCCGGGAATTGGGAGCTATGGGAGGTACCATAAATAATAGACCGATTCAATTTTCTTGGAAACTAGAAGAGATACAGCAATTTGGGCAAAAATCTGTGATCACTAAAAAAAGTTCAAAATTCGTACCAAAACTTAATTTTTTGAAAATTTTTATATGAAAATATTAAACTTCAATTTTCTTGGAAACTAGAAGAGATGCAGCATTTTGGGCAAAAATCTGTGATCAGTATTTGTTTTAAATTTCATGTAAAAATATTGATATTTGTGGCCAAAATATTAATTCCGGGAATTGGGAACTATGAGAGGTACCACAAATAATGAACCGATTTTGACGTATTTCAATAGACATGGTCCTACTATCAAAAAAATCATCTGTGCCAAATTTCATTGAGTTCCCTTTAGAATTGCGACCTGTACTTTGATTACATGGTTTACATGGACGTCCAGCCAGACGGACGGACTGACGTCGCTAAATCGACTCAGAAAGTTAATCTATGCCTATTGGTATATTGGGTATAAAACAAATATTTTTAAGCATTTGAAACATCATCACAAACCCAATATACTCTTTCCACCTATGATGGTGAAGGGTATAAAAATCAACATAAAAAAACTGGTATCAAATTTTCATAGAAAAATTTTCGGTATCAAATTTTCAAAGAAAAATTTTTGGTATCAAATTTTCAAAGAAAATTTTTTTAGAAAAATTTTCTGTATCAAATTTTTATAGAAAAATTTTCGTTATCAAATTTTTATAGAAAAATTTTCGGTATAAAATTTTTATAAAAAATTTTCGGTATAAAATTTTTATAGAAAAATTTTCGGTATAAAGTTTTTATAGAAAAATTTTCGGTATAAAGTTTTTATAGAAAAATTTTCGTTATCAAATTTTTATAGAAAAATTTTCGTTATCAAATTTTTATACAAAAATGTTCGTTATCAAATTTTTATACAAAGTTTTCATTATCAAATTTTTATAGAAAAATTTTCGGTATAAAATTTTTATAGAAAAATTTTCGGTATAAAATATTTATAGAAAAATTTTCGGTATAAAATTTTTATAGAAAAATTTTCGGTATCAAATTTTTATAGAAAAATTTTCGTTATCAAATTTTTGTAGAAAAATTTTCGTTATCAAATTTTCATAAAAAAATTTTCGGTATCAAATTTTTATAGAAAAATTTTCGTTATCAAATTTTTATAGAAAAATTTTCGGAATAAAATTTTTATAGAAAAATTTTCGGTATCAAATTTTTATAGAAAACTTTTCGGTATCAAATTTTTATAGAAAAATTTTCGGTATAAAATTTTTATAGAAAAATTTTCGGTATCAAATTTTTATAGAAAAATTTTCGTTATCAAATTTTCATAAAAAAATTTTCGGTATCAAATTTTTATAGAAAAATTTTCGTTATCAAATTTTTATAGAAAAATTTTCGGTATCAAATTTTTATAGAAAAATTTTCGGTATAAAATTTTTATAGAAAAATTTTCGGTATAAAATTTTTATAGAAAAATTTTCGGTATCAAATTTTTATAGAAAAATTTTCGGTATCAAATTTTTATAGAAAAATTTTCGTTATCAAGTTTTTTTTAGAAAAATTTTCGTTATCAAATTTTTTTTTGGAAAAATTTTGGGTATCAAATTTTTTTTAGAAAAATTTTGGGTATCAAATTTCTATAGAAAAATTCTGGGTATCAAATTTTTATAGAAAAATTTTCGTTATCAAATTTTTATAGAAAAATTTTCGGTATCAAATTTTTATAGAAAAATTTTCGGTATCAAATTTTTATAGAAAAATTTTCGGTATCAAATTTTTATAGAAAAATTTTCGGTATCAAATTTTTAGAGAAAAATTTTCGGTATCAAATTTTTATAGAAAAATTTTCGTTATAAAATTTTTATAGAAAAATTTTCGTTATAAAATTTTTATAGAAAAATTTTCGGTATCAAATTTTTATAGAAAAATTTTCGGTATCAAATTTTTATAGAAAAATTTTCGGTATAAAATTTTTATAGAAAAATATTCGGTATAAAATTTTTATAGAAAAATTTTCGGTATAAAATTTTTATAGAAAAATTTTCGGTATAAAATTTTTATAGAAAAATTTTCGGTATAAAATTTTTATAGAAAAATTTTCGGTATAAAATTTTTATAGAAAAATTTTCGGTATAAAATTTTTATAGAAAAATTTTCGGTATAAATTTTTTATAGAAAAATTTTCGGTATAAAATTTTTATAGAAAAATTTTCGGTATAAAATTTTTATAGAAAAATTTTCGGTATAAAATTTTTATAGAAAAATTTTCGGTATCAAATTTTTATAGAAAAATTTTCGGTATCAAATTTTTATAGGAAAATTTTTAGGTATAAAATTTTTATAGAAAAATTCTGGGTATCAAATTTTTATAGAAAAATTTTCGTTATCAAATTTTTGTAAAAAAATTTTCGTACCGAAAATTTTTCTATAAAAATTTTTGGTATAAAATTTGTATAGAAAAATTTTTGGCATCAAATTTTTATAGAAAAATTTTCAGTATCAAATTTTTATAGAAAAATTTTCGTTATCAAATTTTTATAGAAAAATTTTTGGTATGAAATTTTTATAGAAAAATTTTCGGTATAAAATTTTTATAGAAAAATTTTCGGTATAAAATTTTTATAGAAAAATTTTCGGTATAAAATTTTTATAGAAAAATTTTCGTTATCATATTTTTATAGAAAAATTTTCGGTATCAAATTTTCAAAGAAAAATTTTCGGTATCAAATTTTTATAGAAAAATTTTCAGTATCAAATTCTATAGAAACATTTTCGTTATCAAATTTTTATAGAAAAATTTTCGGTATAAAATTTTTATAGAAAAATTTTCGTTATCAAATTTTCATAAAAAAATTTTCGGTATCAAATTTTTATAGAAAAATTTTCGTTATAAAATTTTTATAGAAAAATTTTCGTTATAAAATTTTTATAGAAAAATTTTCGTTATAAAATTTTTATAGAAAAATTTTCGTTATAAAATTTTTATAGAAAAATTTTCGTTATAAAAGTTTTATAGAAAAATTTTCGTTATTAAATTTTTATACAAACATTTTCGTTATCAAATTTTTATACAAAAATTTTCGTTATTAAATTTTTATAGAAAAATGTTCGTTATCAAATTGTTATACAAAAATTTTCGTTATAAAATTTTTATACAAAAATGTTCGGTATCAAATTTTTATATAAAAATTTTCGGTATCAAGTTTTCATAGAAAAATTTTTGTACAAAAATTTTCGTTATCACATTTTTATAGAAAAATTTTCGGTATCAAATTTAATATTTTTTAAAAAGACTTCAAATTGAGAAAAGAAACTTCATTTGGAGTCACACCAAATTTAGAGTAAAATTAAAAATTTCTAATAGAAAATCATAATAATTATAAAATCTTAGATATTTTCTTAAATAAGCTTCAAATTGGAAAAAATAGTTTAGTTCCATTTGGAGTCACGTTCAAATCTGAGGAAAATAATAAATAATTCTTCTTGTTTTAATATATTTTTTTTATTTACTTGCTTTCTTTCTTCTTTTCACTTTCATACACTTTTTATTTTAATCTTTTCTTTAATGTGTAAAGTTTTTCTTACTTATTTTCTGTTTTTTTTTTTTAATTTAATTATTTTTAATACAATTATTATAATATATTAATATAATGTGTATACGTAGTTATTATATATTTATATATATAATATTTAATAATAAGAATATAAAGTTTTTTTTAATATAATAATTTTTATCAGCTTTTATATATTTTTGAGGGTTTTTGAAAAATTTAAGAATTTTGGAATTATTTTCGGTTCTTAAGATTTTTTAAGAAAATTTTAAATAAAAGTAGATTTTGGTAAAAATAAATTTTTTGAAAAAATTATTTTTTGTAAAAATAACCTAAAATTTTTTTAAACATTTTAAAAAATAACCAAAATTTTTTTAAATACAAATCAAAATTTTTAATAAACCAAAAAATTAGGAAATTGTTCATGTTTTTCTATTTTTATTAAATAAAATATTTTTTATTTTTAGAAAAATTTTTTAATTATGTAATTTTTTTTTTAATTTTTGAGAAATTTTAATAAAAAAAATATAAGTTTTTTTGTTTTTCATTTTTTTTGCAACTTAAAAAAATATATAAAAATCATTTATTTATTTTAAAGATAATAAAGGCAACGTATTTGTTTTTTACTTAAGCTAAATTAAATTAAATAAAATTATTTTTACTTAAATAAAATTATTTTTATTTAAATAACATTATTTTTATTTAAATAAAAAAAATTATTACTGAAAAGAAATTATATTTTCAAGGACGTTTAATTTAAAATATACAAAACAAATTATTTTTAAGAAAAAAATTATCAATTTTTTAATATTAATTTTAATCATTAATTTATAAAAAATATAGTTTAAGGTTTTTATTATTTCAGTAAATTTATTTTTAAATATTTAGCAATTTTTTTTTAAATAATATAAGTTTTCTTTAATGATTTTGTAAGATTTTTTTTTAATTTTAATTTTTAATTTTTTTTTATTGATTTTGTAAGAATTTTTTTTTAATTTTATTTATTTCGTTATTTTATTTTTTTTTTTTAATTTTTATAAATCATAAAAAAATTGACTTAAATACCCTTAAATGGTATCTTCTATTTTATTTGATTTTTTTATTTAATTTTCTTTTTTTATAAAATTTTATTTTAAAACTAATCAAAAAAAGGTAGAGAGAAAAATTTGAAATTTTTTTTTAAGTTTAAGAAAAATTTTAGATTTTATACAAAAAGATTTTAAATAAAAGAAATAAAAGCGCTTGGATATTAAAATTGTTGAAATTAATTTTCAAAAGACTTTGATTGAAATCAAAGTTTTTCAAACTTAAATTAGAAATTTTAAAATTCTTCATCTCGAATTTCAATAAAATTTGGGCTATAAATTCTCCAAAAAACTGTAAGTGATAGCAAAACATATACTCCAAATTTCATAGAAATTGGAAAAGATGCGGTTCGGTAATCAACAAATTTTGACATTACCAAATTATAGAAATTCCCGATGATTTCGAATTTCAGTGAAAAAGTGAAAATTTCCCAGTAAAAATTCCAAATACAACCAAATTATAAACATTCCGGGAATAAGTGAAAATTTTTCAAGCAAAAATTTTACCGATTTTCATAGAAATCGGAAAAGGTCAGGTTTAGAGATCAACAAATTTTGACTTTATTAAATACAGCCAAATTATAAAAATTCCCGGTGAGTTCAATTCCCCGTGAATAATGAAAAGTGAAAACTTTTCCAATAAAAATTTTACCGATTTTCAAAGAAACCGTAAAAGGTTAGGTTTAGTGATCATATTCCATATTTAATACAGCCAAGTTATAAACATTCCCGGTTTGAGTTCGATTCCCATGAATAATGAAAAGTGAAAATTTCCGCAGTAAAAATGTTCCCAATTTTCATGGAAATCGGGAAAGGTCCTGTTCAATAATCAACAAATTTTGACTTTATTAAATACAGCCAATTTAACAACACAGTTTAACAACAACAGTTTAATTCCCCGTGAATAACGAAAAGTAGAAATTTTCCCAGTAAAAATGTTGATTCTGATAGAAATCGGAAAAGGTTAGGTTCAGTGATCAACAAATTTTGACTTTATTAAATGCAGCCAAATTACAAGAATTGTCGGTGAGTTCAATTCCCCGTGAATAACGAACGAAAAGTGAAAACTTTCCCAGTAAATATTTTCACGATTTTTATAGAATTCGCAAAAAATTATAAACATCCCAGGTGAGTTCAATTTCATGGGGATATGCGAAAAGTAACAAATTTTCCCAGCGAGATTTTTTTGTTAAAGTTTAAAAATTCAGCGGGAATTGTTATTTCTAGTTGAGCTGATAAATTTTAAAAATCACTAGTTGTACCCTGCGCTAACTAAAATAAATTTAAAGAAATGGCATCAGAAACCTCCATCGACTCATGCGCAATAACTTTGCTAAAGATCATAACATGATCAAATGCACAATTTACGACTCAATGTAGATTTGGCGCCATCTGGCGAAAATTAGTCGCATCAACTTAAAACCTTTGTCGGCTTATGCTAAACATCTTTGCTAAAAATAATAGCATGATCAAATGCACAGTTTATGATTTATTAAATTTTGAGTAATTTTCTGTGGCGCCACCTGTTGGGAATTGGTCATACCATCTTAGAAACCCTCGCCGGCTCAAGCGAAACAACTTTGCTAAATATCGCAGCACGAACAAATTATTAGTTCACGATTAAATTCAATTTAAGTAATTTTCAGTGGCGCCATCTGTCGGATCTTGGTCATACCAACTTGGTTATGTTCGTCGGTTCATCCGCAACAACTTTGCCAACGATCAAATTTCTATACACATATATATAGAAGAAGATAATTTATAGAGTTTATACAATATATGGAAACTAAGTATTTAATACAATATCTATGTAAATATAAAAAATTTCCATGGATTTTATAAACTCCAAAAAAAAAACACTAATTTGTTGCAAAAAATGTGATAAATGAAGAACCGATCGACCGATTTTGAGCAAACTTCACATAAGCCATCTACTAAATAGTTCAAATAAAGCCTAAACATTTGGTTTGGATAGGTGAGCCCGTTCTTGAGTTATAGAGTTACAACGAAAAGTGGCTTTGATTTTTATATACAAATCTGAAAATTTCTAAAAAAAAGAATTAAATTAAATTTATAAAACAAATCAAAATTTTGAATAATTCAGAAAATTAGGAAATTTTTCATGTTTTTCTATTAATTTTATTTCTTAAGTTTTATTAATTTTAGTTCCTAGTTTTTACTTCAACTTTTATATAACTTTAGTATTTTTGCTTATATTTGGGAATTAATTGTTATTTTCTATTATTTTAGTTTTTAATTTTATTTAAATTTTCAAGTATTTTTTATTTTTTTTTTTATTTAAAACCATTTTCTTGGTATTTCAAGGTGCAAATATATTTTTTATTTTTTTAATTACGATTTATTTTGAATCAGGTCAGTGAAGATATTTTTAAGTTTTCTTTATAATTTGTGTGAGTTTTTCCATTGAAGTGGGTTTAAGTGGTAAACGATTTTTGAAATGGCTGGGATTTGAGGTGACAAAAGCTTTTTATTCATATCTTTAGATTTTTTTTGTTTATAAATTAATGATGAAATTCATGAAATTATTGTTAATATTGAATCAAAAAAAAATTATTACTTTTTAAAATTTTTAATGTAATACTTTTTATAACTCTAAAGCAGCGTGACCTGCATTGTGACCTCAATTTCAATTTAGGAGTTTCTGTTGTCATACATATAATTTGTTATTGTGCTGCCCTTTACTGCTTTAAAGTTGTTTTTTTAATTTCTATTAATACAGGGTGAAACACAAATCTTACTACAAAAACAAATATTTGTTTTGGGTCAGTAATCGAATTATTTCTTCTTTATTTGATAAGTGACTCTTTAACTCCTTAACTGTCCAATGCATAACATATAATACCCATAAAGCCTTTTTCATACGCTTGTGCATCACATGTGATTCACACGTGGTATTTTTCTTTTTTTTAAGTTTGCACTCTATTAAAGATGAGATAAATAATGAATTCAAGAAACTGAATATGTTAAGGATGACATTTTTTCACATTGTGTCAAGTCCCCTCATACCTAAACCTTCTAGTTTAGAAGTTTTAGGGAAATAAAGAGACCATTTTTTTAATAACAAACAAATTATGAATTCACTTTTGTTTATTTAAAATTAACAAAAAAAAAAAAATTAGCAAAATATTGATTCTTTAAATCCGGAAGCATCCGAAGTAGATGGATTTTATTCCAATTCTTGGTCTTCAATGTTCTGCATAGTTTCCTTCTCCTTCGTTAGATTTTAAAAATTATTACGAACTAAAATCAGAAGAAATTTATGCATTATCACAATCGAAAGAAGTCTTCTTCAGAAACTTTTCATTCATTTTTGGCCATAAAAAGCTGTTGGATTCATTATCAAGCTCTAAAAACAAATAACAAAAAATGCGAATTAAATGTGATGCACACGAAGTCTGGTTAAAACTAATGATAACAAAAATGTCTGTGCATCACATATGATTCACACTTTTTTTTAAGAAAACACCGATTAACGCCACTTCAATTATACATTTTAATAAATAAAACAAAAGGTATTTCGTAAGATTTGCTCTAAGGGTGACATATTGGCCTTCCTTTCGCAAAGTTATAGCTCTCGATATTTCCAAGACGTTTGATAGGGTGGAATGGAACACTTCTAACAAAACTAATTGCTTTTGTATGATAACAACTTCTCTCAGTTTATATTAAAATTTCTCATACGAGTAGAACACAACTTTTATAAGAGTTCCGATTTTATGGTGCTTTATAGATTGATTTTTTTACGATTTTTTTTATTATACCCATTTTCTATGGACTGAAGTTCCATGATCATTTAATTTAAAAATTTAATAATGTATTTGAAAACAAGGAAGATCAATTATGTCCTTCACTCAAGTCAAGTATTTTCTCAAATATGGATTTTAATGTTATAGGAAAACAAAAGATATAGGCATATAGAATGTGGATATGTTTTGGCAAAAAAAAAAAAACGAACTTTGAACCGCCATAAAATCTAAAAGAAAGCGAAATTTTAAATTTTAAAGAACTCTAAAAATTGTATGAGCTATGAGAATGTATATGTGACTAAAGGATTTTGTTCAGGAAAGCCATTTTAAAGATTTAAATACGTGCATCTTTGGTGTTGGTATTGGTCTTATTTGAAAGCGACACATCTTATGACGTCAGGAACGTGTTGGTCAACTTTGAAAATTAGCGAAGGTCGTCCCAACCTCTTGTTTTGTGTAGTAGGTATTTCTCTATGCGCTGTCACATATACAAAATGCTATCGAAATTGGAGATGGTGTTGTTCAGTATGTGTTCGAAAATTTTTGATTTGACTATATTTCTAATAACATTCTATAATTGCAACATTTGTCATTCATATTTTTTCATCTATAGACCAAATATGTTGGAGATTGATGACATGTGGCAAAACATGACTACATACAATGAATTCCGTCCAAACCATAATCTCTAAATGGGAACGTGCGAATGGGATCGACTTAAATGACCGTAAGATCCAATGTTGTGTGTTAATACACAAACACTTGATGGATGATGTTGCTTCATCTATAAGACTGTGGCTTGATGCTAAAAGGGCCAATGTCAAAAAATAGTTTTGAGAAAATTTAATTTCAAGTTTTTATTTTCCTTATAAATGCCTAGAAAAACCTTCATAAATCTGTTCTGAGTTATGTTAGAAATTAGCTGTTGGAGCCAAATAAAAGAGGGTAAAGAAGGGAATATAATTAACTCAAAACAGCGAAAAATTGACATTGCCCCTTTTAGCACCAAGCCACAGAATAATGGATAGTACAAACAAAAACTCTTGATGTTCTGGACATGAAATTTAAGTGCGATGTCCGTTGGACTAAACACGTTTACCAAGTATCACAAGTGACTTTACTAAAAGTGATCTTCTTTCCATTTATATCACCTATATCCGACTGAAAAAGAAATACAACCCCCAAATATGATCGAGTCTATTTTTAAGTTTCTTGACCGTGCACAAGAGAGGGTAAGGACAGTAGGATAGCCAATTTTATTTATTTTCGAAACACAATGCTTTAAGCTTACAAATTTGAAAAATTTTATTTTCCAATTGAGATACGCAATAGCCCCCCAGCATTGTCGCAATGTGAGTTAAGCTATAAATTATTTGAATTACTTATTGTATCACAATTTGTGCGTCACCCTGTATTTAAATAAAATTTTGAATATTTTTTCAAAACTTTAGGAGAAATAATTTTCTTGAAGATTTTTTTTAAGCTTTTAAATGAATGATTCTTTTATTTAAATTTGTTTTTGTGAGTGTTTAAAGATTTGACTCAGAAAGTGCTATAGTAAGAGTATTACACTAGATTACCAATTTATTGCAATAATTTATTTAAGTCAATAAAGAAACTAGTAATTTATGTTCAAATGAATTAAAATTTAGTGAAATAAATATAGATTTATTTGTATATTATTGGCATCTTGTTGTTGTTAAAATATGTAAAATTTTTATCAAAATTATGGCAGTTTTATTTCAAAAAAGTAAATTAGATTTTTTTTTTTGTATTTTCAAAAATTTGTAATAAAATTTAGAAAAAATCTAAGGAAAGGTGAATAACTATGGAAAACAAGTGAGTGGATAATTTAAAGCATTATTGATAAAGGCCGAATTAAATACGAAGCCAACTCAGGTAATCTCCTAAAATGAAGTCTTGCTTTAAAAAAATCTCCGCCGACAAAAATTGTTTTTTTTTATAAAACAAAAACGTCTTGCGATATTAAAATAAAAATGTTTAATAAAGAATTAAAATATTAAGTTGTAAGAGGAAATAGATTTAAATTCGAAACCTTCTTTGAAAACCAGATAAAAGTCAAAATATAATTCATGATAATACGGCTGAATAAGAGACCTTCAGTCTGTTCTGAAAATCACTTTCATGTAAATTGAAATCGAACAAACTTTTAAAGTCCAAAACAAAACAATTAGTTGTGTTTTTGTACGTTACCAGAACTACCCTAACAAGTCCGAAGTTACCCAAAACTCAACCAATTTTGCTCATGTACTTTTTAGAGGTTAAAGTCTTTGCTAAAGTGTGAGAGTAATTTCATTTCCCCTCTTAATATTCGAAATTGAAATAAATTCCGTATTTTAAGTTTTAAAAAAAGTATCATGAAAAATTTGTTTTACGATGAAACCAGTTTCTATTTTTAAAATCAAATTGAATTCGTATGTATTTTATTTAAACAATATCTTCAATTAAGCTGCATTATTCCGGTATTCAAATCGATCGATTTATTTTTGGAAATATGACAGTGAAAGTCTCAAAACTCACGAATAATGTAAAATACAGTCACTCAAATTACTGTCCCAAACAGGGCTGCCAAAAATTTTTTGTGAAAAATCGGCATATTTTTTTAAAAAGCTTTGCCATTATCGGTAGTAAATTTTTAGAAATCGGCAAAAATCGGAATAGTCAAAAATATATCACAAATATTACCGAATATTAAAACATTTCTTTCTATAGTATAAACTTTTATTGAAAATTTTTCTATGGTACAAACTTTTATTACAAATTATTCTATAGAACAAATTTTGTATTGAAAAATTTGTTAAAAGAATTTTTTTTTACGATTTTCAGAAAACGAAAAAAATCGGAATAGTCAAAAATATATCACAAATATAACCGAATATTAAACAAAGTTCATTGAAAATTTTTCTATAGTACAAACTTTAATTGAAAATTTTTGTATAGTACAAACTTTTATTGAAAATTTTTCTATAGAACAAATTTTCGAAAGAAAATTTTTTTCCGATTTTCAGAAATCGGAATAGTCGAAAAAATTTCACAAATATAACCCAATATTAAACAAAAATGTTGATTGAAAATTTTTCTATAGTACAAACTTTTATTGAAAAATTTTCTATAGAACAAATTTTATATAGAAAAATTTTCTAAAAATTTTTTTTTCCGATTTTCAGAAATCGAAGAAAAAAATGGAAATAGTCAAAAATATATCACAAATATAACCGAATTCATTGAAGATTTTTCCATAGTAAAAAAAAATTTTGAAAATTTTTCTATAGTACAAACTTTAATTGAAAATTTTTCTATAGTACAAACTTTTATTGAAAATTTTTTTATAAAACAAATTTTATATTGAAAAATTTTCTAAAAGAAAAAAATCATACTGAAAATTTCTCTATACTCTATAAAATTTAATATGAAAAATTCTTCTATCCAAAAAATTTTATATTGAAAAATTTTCTATACTAAAAATGTTTATGGTAAAATTTTCTATACAATATAAAATTTATATGAAAATTTTTTCTTTTAAAAAAAATTGTATATGTAAAATTTTTCCAGACAGCAAAATTTTATGTTGAAAATTTTTTTATACAAAAAATATGGAATATATGGAAAATTTTTCAATACAAAAAAATTTTATGTAGAAAATTTTTCTCTACAAAAAATTTAATATTGAATATTTTGTTTATTAAAAAAATTGAATATGAAAAATTCTTCTTTACAAAAAAATTTAAATAGGAAAATTTTTGATTGAAAAAATATATATATAAAATTTCTCTATAGAATAAAATTTATGTTTAAAATGTTTCTGTAGAAAAAATTTCACGAATACAAAAAATTTAATATTTAAAATTCTTGTATGCTAAAAATTTTATATTGAAAATTTTTCTATACTAAAAATGTTTATGCAAAATTTTTTTATACAAAAAAAAAAAAAAAAAAATTATATGGAAAATTTTTCTTTAAAGAAATTTTTAAATACAAAAAAATTTTATATAGAAAATTTTTCTCTACAAAAAATTTAATATTGAATATTTTTTTTTTATTAAAAAAATTAAATATAAAAAATTCTTCTTTGCAAAAAAATTTAAATAGGAAAATTTTCGATCGAAAAAATTTATATATAAAAGTTTTTTGTAGAAAAAAATTTTAATTGAAAATGTTTCTGTAGAAAAAATTTAATATAGCACAATTTTTTGTTAAAAAAAAATTTTTTCGTTTCCGAATTTTGACTCTAAAAATTCTAAAGTATCGGTATTAGTGAAAACTTATATTGTTTTTAATCTCTGATCTGTTATATGAGACCCGGCCTATGAAAAGGTGGCTTATGACTCAAAAACAAAATTTCAAATTTAGAAAATATTTGTCTTTATACAGGAAAAAGAAAACCTTCGACCTTAGTGGTGAAGGGTATCGTATGGGGTGGCTTGACCGACTATAGCACTTTCTTTATTTTTAATTATTTTTGTCAACACGAGTCCAATATACAATAATACCAAAATATCAAAAAGATTGAGGCAACAGCTTTGTTGTTATACTCATAATTCGTGAACACATTAAAAACATTGGGACAGTAATTTGAGTGACTGTATATAGATTAAAGAAGGCTTCATATTTTGGTAAAATTTTTCGCAAATCATCAGTTTCTAATCGAAATTCAAAAGAATTTGAATTCAAATTGTCAATATTTTTCAATTCTTTTTAAAAATTCGATTACAATTTTGATTTTTAAAATCATTCAAAATAAAATTTAAAATAAAAATTACTATTGTGGCGCTTTCTTTTTCTTATTTAAAAATAAAAAAAAAATCATAAAATTTTATATTTAAAAAAAAAAAAACTAAAACTTACAATGCAAAAAAAAAATCAAAATTACAAGATAATTAAAAAAATAATACGTTATATTTTCTTTTTTTTTTTTTAAAAGTGGGAAGGAAGGAAATTATTTATATGTTTCATACATATTTTCTATAATAATATAAAAACAAGTTTAATATACAACTTAAGCTTATCAAAAAAAAAAAAAGTAAATTTATATTTATATGAAGATTAATTTAAAGGTGAAATGGAAAAATTAAAATCAAAAAATTAAATTAAATTAAAAAAAAAAACCTAATAAATTACTTATATCAAAAAATTAAAATTGCTTAAATTTTTCCGTTTTTCTTTTAACACAAAAAATGTTTTTATCATATAAAAATAAAAAAAAAAAGAATTTTATTTTTCTTAAATTATCTTTCCGTTTTTCTTGTTATAATTAATGTGTAATATTTTGTTTTTGTTTTGTAATTAGTTTTGTAAAATTTTAATTATACTTTGTAGATATATTTTAAATATTTCCAGTTTTAATCCTTCATATCTATTGTTCTGCTTTTAAATTAGTTAATTATTATATTTTTTGTTGACTTAAGAATATAGTGTACAATCAATATAACTGGTGGGCACAAATCCCTCATCCCAGCCATTTGAATTATTCATGCGTCTTACACGCGTCCAGCCATCACCTTGATCGATTTCAATAACTTGCAGTTCCTCGCCCTCATTCATGGGTATGCTACCCTCGCTGGTGGCTAAAAGAAATCAAGCAAGAAAGTTTATACAAATTTTCTAAACAAAAATTTATTTGAAAAATACCTTCAAATGGATATAGCGCTCGACATGTTCCTAATGGCTGTAGTGGTTCAATTTCACTCTCATAATACGTTTCCTCACCCATGGCATTTTCATTTGCACTTCCCTGTCCCGAACCCGGCAGTGAAGTGTGTGATGTTCCTAAACCACTTTCAGGACTCGCCGAACTGCTGAATATAAACATGCAGGGGAAGAGAAAAGATATTGGTTAAAAATGTTTTTATATTGAAATTTTGAAAAAAAAAACTTAATAATTTCAAAATTTAAATAGTGTTAATTGTTTACATGTGTTTAACGGGTTAAGAAATTTTTATCTAATTACAGTTTGATGTGAAATGAAACTGAATGAATATATGTATGTCAAACGAAGTGGTGGGGAAAATGTTTTTTGTATCCCAGTTCAAACCTAAACCCAAATACTTTCCTTGATGACTTGACCAACTAGTAAATCACTAATGAAAATAAACCTAGTATAAACTTTTTGATAATAATCGGAAAGATTCTGAAAATATAAAGAACTATCTGTACCCTGAGAGCATTGCTGTGGCACCAACTAAAATAAATTTGAAGGAATGACATAAGAAACCTCCACTCATGCGCAACAACATCGCTAAAGATCATAGCATGATCAAATGCACAATTAATGACTCAAATAATTTTCATCTGGCGAAAATTAGTCGTACCAACTTAAAACCTTTGCCGGCTCATGGCCATAACTTTGCTGAAGAGAATAGAATGCAAATTAAATGATTAAATTAGTATTGAGTAATTTTATGCGGCGCCACATGTTGGGAATTGGTCATACCAATTTAGAAACCCTCGTCGACTCATGTGAAATAACTTTGCTAAATATCGTAGCATGATCAAATTAATGGTTCACGAATAAATTGAATTTGAGTAATTTTCAGTGGCGCCACCTGTCGGCACTTGGTCATACCAAATTGGTTATGTTCGTCAGTTCATGCGCAACAACTTTACTAAAGATCATTACATCAAATCCTATATATAGAAGAGATTAATTTGTAGAGTTTATACAACATATGGAAACTACATTATACAATATGTATGTAAATATAAAAAATTTCCATGGATTTTATAAACACTAAAAAAACACTAATTCGTTGCCAAAAATTTGATAAATGAAGAACCGCTTGACCAATTTTGAGCAAACTTAACATAAATCATATACTAAATAGTTCAAACAATAAACCGGAACTCTATCTGTCAAAAAGACAAAAGTGGTTCATCTATATGTGTGGACTGGAATGATGCCAGCCAGTTAACAAAATGCCTCGTTATTTCAGCCATGATATTCTTTATGGAAAATTCTTTTCTCAACACATACGACGGGACTTTCGTCGCCAACTTGCAGTTATCCAGGGTATCATACCTGCGGACATCGACCAATTGACCATATCGAACGGATTGAAAACATTGAATCAAATGGTGGTTTCTGATGCCAATTTTGACTACCAATGAACCATGCAATCCTCTTTTAAGACATTGCCAACTCAAGTCTTCCAAATTTCATCAAAAGATGGGTTGTGAACTATATGTATGGATACAAGTCATTTGTAGAGTTTAGAGACAAGAGGTCAAAATGCCGTAGAGTTAAACAAGGAGTTCCACAGGCTGGAGTTCTCTCCACGATCTTGTTTAACTTCTACCTCTCAAAACTCCCGGTGTCACCCGAAGAGTCTAATGGCAATATAGACGAGCTTTGCTATAGAATCAACTTATATTTACAGGACGTAAAAACTTTTTTACTGCCAGAAATCTGCAACGCTTTTCACCACATAGACGAAGAAAGTATCGCTGAAACTGAATGTCTTAGTAAATGGTGTAAAATTCCGACAAAACCAGAACCAAAATCTTGTGAGTGACATTCGACAGCATATACTCATCTTCAGCACATGTCACCGCAACAGGAATAAGTTGCTCAAGTAGCTAGCCGGCAGCACTTGGGGAAAAGATAAAGAAACCCTTCGCGACTTATAATGCAATTGGTCGGTCAGTGGCAAATTATGCTGCACCCGTGTGTCACCAAGTGTGAGCGAAACGCAGTGGAAACATCTTCTTAAAATGTCCTCAGAAAGCCATCTACATGAAGAGACGAAAGTGCTACAACTTAAGCAACAAAGCCAAATGCTAACAAGGCAGTTAGTTCTGGGATGTCATCCCCCCAAAATCTTGTGACATTCGACAGCCTATAGTCATCTTTAACACATGTCACCGCAACTTGCGATAAATTACGCAGTAGGAATAAGTTTCTCAAGTCGCTAGCTGGCAGCACTTGGTGAAAAGATAAAGAAACGTTTCGCGACTTATAAAGCAATTGGTCGGTCAGTAGGAAGTTATACAGCACCCGTGTGTCACCAAGTGTGAGTGAAACGCAGTGGAAAAACCTCCTTAAAATGACCGCAGAAAGCCATCTACATGAAGAGACAAAAGTCCTACTACTTAAGCAACAAAGAAAAATGCTAACAAGGCAGTTAGTTCTGGGATGTCATCGGAGGGGTCATCCGAACCACCATCTACCGGAATAAAAACCACCCCTTCGTTGCTATGAGAGTGATATCAGACAGCATACCATTCAGTCACTCAATATCACCTCATACAAAGCACCTCTGGAAGACATTGATAAAAGCATGGTAACCTCAACGATAACTAGTTACCGCATGAATGTTGTGCTTGGCGGTCGTACTCCACTTATTGCAGAAGAATAGAGAAGTCTGCCGAGAACCACTAGGTACAATTAAGATCAGGATTTTGTAGCAGATTTAATTTATATTGGTCCAGAGTTATACTTACAATACCCAAACTGCTCAGAGAAAGTTCACATGATACCCAGCACCTTTTCCAATACACAGCAAACCCGACCGCCTAACTACAGATTCCCTATGAAGCTACTCACCCTATCGAAGCAGAGCGTTATTTGCAACAGAACAGGAGAAGTATCTTGATTTCCGAGAATATTAGTGATATAATTTTCACATTACGGGTTACGCTGTTACAACAACCGATGAAAAAAAGTAATTAAGCGTTCTCGAAAAGTGAGTTACTTTTTCCCAGACAAACAAGATGCAACTGCTACCGTGAACAAATAGTCTCTTGAAACTGTCGCCCCACTTGGTCAACTGATAAGCGTCATACTGACTTAAACCTAAGACCAACAGATGTATGCGGTAAAATTAGATGGTCGTAAATGTTTCGCCCACATTTTAGTGCTATGAGAGATCATTTAAGAACAAAACGTGGGTTATGGTTTGTGGTGCCAATTGTAACCAGATTGAAGCTAATTACTTAAACCTATTGATTTAGGTTAAATTATATTAAAATAACTCCATAGGCTTGGAAGGACAAAATATATAACAGATAAGAATATTCTGCAAAGTAGTATCCCGTTTCACTTCATCGTTTACACACATGTCTATATTAGAGGCGATGTGACTCAGCATTATAATTGCCCGACAACATTCCAATTGGAACAATTGGGTACTTCTCTCAGACAATGAGCTACATCCGATTCTATTTTTAGACTCATTGAAAGGGACCTTCATTTTAACTCCGTCTCCGAACGGCAAATGCATTAGTTAGATAAGTTTTGCATAACCTTATACTCAATCACCAGTGGCTCAAGCTGAGTTATGAGGCTAACCGCCTTTTTTTGAAAATTTATTTTTTTCAAGTGGGTCTGACTGGGGATCGAACTTCTGACCTCTGCTATACCACGGCGGTTCACAATGTTATAATTTATCTTTACTATCGAAGTACGGAGTGACCCTCTTGGAGACTTTTAAAGAAGAAACGAATGCTAACTTTGGACAAAGCAAATAGTGGACACCGTCATCCAATATCCAACGACAAGCACATGTCTAAAAGACTTAAAAACTAATTCCTAATACTCCCCACCGCCCTAGTATTTTATACTTCTAACTTGTGAATAGGTTATGTTGAAATGGTATGTATGTATGTAAATTGAAATAAAACAAAAAATGAATTGAAATGAAAAAGTGAAACAGGAAATATAAAAAAAAAGAAATAGAGAACTGAAAAAACTACAAAAAATGCAATTCTTTTTTGGAAAATTTCAAACATAGACTTATGAGTGTACCCGTTATTGTTATTATTATGGCCATTTTGTATTTGCGCCACATTATCCTCAGAATCTGACCTGCTTAAACTGCCACCATCATCCTGGTGGAAATCAGCATCGTAATTGTTGTCCTCAGTGCTACCATTGGAATGCCTAAAATAAAAAAAATACACAAAAATCAACAATAATTTGAGGTTAGATTGTTAGAAAAACTAACCTTGATGCTCGATGACCATTATTCATGGTATTACGATTCGCTTGCGGACTATTATTGGCCATGGGAATTTGATTTGCCTTCTCCAGATAACCTTGATATTTTTTCAAGTCAATTTTTAGTTTCTCCAATTTATGCTCGGATTCATTTAATTGTCCTTCCACGGTCATGGGATTGCCTAGCGATGAATTCGCCTCGTATACAACTTTCATTTTCATGAGACCATCACGAGCGGCAGTTTCCTGTTGGATTTTCTGTTGTAATTCTGCAATTTTAGCTTGTAGCTTTTTGCGCCGTTGGTTAGGTGGTAAATCACTGAAGTCTTCCTTTTGTCCGTCCGCGGTAAGGGAGTTCTAGAGGGCGTGGGAAAGAACGAATAAGGGAAAATATTAGCTTTAAGTTTTAGAAAAATCTCAGGGTTTACTTATGATTATGATATTTTAGTTTAATTTTGTATATTTAATTACTTAACGATCATACAACAGATATAGAGAGAGAAGTAGCATGCAAAACAATATTTGCCAGGCCAATAAATAAATAAATAAAGACTTATTTAAATTATACAAAATTATAATTTTAATACTCTTAACTTAAAAAAATTTCATAACTAATTTTAAATAGGGAAATTTCTTATTATAAATTTTTAGGTTATAAGTTTTAGAATTCATTATTTCTCATTTTTTTAATTATCTTTTGAAGACACTTCGAGTTAATAGTAAAATGAATAAAACTGTTTGAGTACAACTGTTTTCTATAGAAAATTATTTGAGTATAACAGTTTTCAATAAAAAAAAATGTTCAAAGTATAACAGTTTTCTACACAAAATCTTTCGAGTATAACAGTTTTTTAAAAGAAATTGTTTGATTATAAGTGTTTTGTAAAGAAAATTGTTCGAGTATAAATATTTCTACAGGAAATTATTCGAGTATAAAAGTTTCTTTCAAAAAAATTTTGGAAAATAAGTTTTATATAGAAAATTGTATTAGAATAATAGTTTTCTATAGATAATTGTTCGAATATAGCTGTTTTCTATAGAAAATTATTTGAGTATGACAGTTTTCTATAAAAAAATATTCAAAGTGTAACAGTTTTCTATACAAAATTATTCGAGTATAATTGTTCTAGTATAACTGTTTTCCATAGAAAATTATTCGAGTATAACAGTTTTCTATAGAAAAGTTTTCTATATAGAATAATAAGGATATAAAGTTTTCTATTAATTTTTTTTTGAATATCAAATTTTTCGATTATAAAACTTTTCTTATAAAAAATGTAATTATAACAGTTTGCTATAAAAAAAGTTTCAGAATAACAGTTAAGAATGATTTTATTTATAGCAGTTTTCTATGCTTTTGTATAAAAGTTTTATATAGAAAATCTATCACGTATAACAGTTTTCTATACAAAATTATTCGAGTATAACAGTTTTCCATAGAAAATTTTCTAATATTAAAGTTTTCTCAATAAAATTGTTAGGAAGTAAAAGTTTTCTATTAAAAATTGTTTGATTATAACAAGATGAGAGTTAAGAATAATTTTAGAGTGTGGCCGTTTTTTATGTTTTTGTATAACAGTTTTATATAGCAAATTTATGGAATATAACTCTTTTATATAGATCTTTGTCTGATATCATTCGAATGTAACAAATTTCTTTGCAAAAGAATTCGATTTTAACACTTTTTTGTTAAGAAATGTTCAATTATAACAGTTTTCTATAAAAAAAATGTTCAAGTATAACAGTTTCCATGTGAAAAATGTTAGTGTATAGTAGTTTTCTCTATCTATATGTGACAGCTCACAGAGAAAGGCCTAGGGGTAAAAAATAAGGTAAAAAAATAATATTTAAATCTTTAAAATGGCTTTCCTGAACAAAACCGGTTTTTACCCTTAGGTCCCTTTCTAATTTGCGCGTCACATAAGTATATAAAAATAATGTATGTCCTTTCTAGAACAGTAAAATATACATTCGATCATTATAAGATCTTAAGAAAAGTTGTTGCGCATGAGCCGACGAACACTATTAAGTTGGTATGATCAAGTTCCGATAGGTGGCACCATCGAAAATTGCTTAAAGTTAATTAAATCGTAAGCTGTGCATTTGATCATGCTATGATCTTTAGCAAAGTGGTTGCACATGGGCCGCGTAAGGTTTCTAAGTAGCTTTGACCAAGTTCCGACAGGTGGCGCCACTGAAAATTACTTAAAAGTAATTAAATCGTAAACTGTGCAATTGATAATGCTATGATCTTTAACAAAGTTGTTGAACATGAGTCAATGGAGGTTTCTAAGTTGGTGCAATTAATTTCCGATAAATGGCGCCACTGACATTTATTCAAAATGAATTGATTATTTTATAATCTTAAGCAAAGTTGTTGCTCCTGAGCCAACGAAGGTTTCTTAGTTGGATCGATCGATTTCTAATAGGTGGCGCCACTAAAAAAAAACTCAAAATTAATTAATCGTAGAACAGTTTTCTTTACAAAATGGTTTGAGATATCAGTTTTCTATAGAAAATTGTACGAATAAAAACAAAAAATTAAAACAAAGTTCTGATAAAAAAAAAATTATAAAAATATTTCCATAATTTGAGAGTGATATAAACGAAGTGATACTGAGAGAGTGAAAGTGATAATTACAAATCGAGTGAGTGGGTGTTACGAAAGACAATTCTCTAAATCAAATACAGTGTTAAAAAATTGAAGTGTCAACAACTTTTGCATTAAATAGTTAGTAGAATAATTAACAAAATCAATCTTAAAATTAAACTTAACAAAAACAATTTCTTAAACAAAATCAGAAAAGAAAGCCTGGATCAACAAGGCCTTCAAATTCTGTGTTTAAAAAATTGCCTTCAAAATCTTACTAATTACTTGTTTAATTAAACTAAACATTCTTTGATTATTTTTTAGTAATTTTACATTTTTATTGTTAAGTATTTAGTTTTTTTTTTTCATTTCATTACCTTCATCGTGATACAGGCTTCAATAATCTTCTGTTGCTGTGACAGAGAGAATTTTTGAAATTGTATCACATTTTTTTATTAACAAAATTTATTTCAAATAAAATTTTTTTTCAAAAATATTTTAATTTTTTGGAATTTAATTTAACAAAACCAATCGATTAATTAAAAGTGTTGGAATTGTGTAGTGTATTTGTGATTTTTGGTTTTTAGGTTAATGACCAATGATTGAAATGAGATGATTGTACCGAAAGTAGAGCATATGATGATAAAAGAAGTTTTTTAGTTAGTTTTAGGTGTTTTAATGAAGATAAAATAAAATAAGAAGCTTTTGTTTTTAAATGCTTATTAAAAATGTTTGTGATTTGGAAAACAAAGATTTTGAACAAAAAAAAAAAAAATATTTTTAAATGAAAATTAACTCAAAATAAGTGAAATTTTGAAATTCTATTATAAAATAAAAATTCTTTAAAATCAGCTGTGTTCCAGACCTACCAATACTGTACAATATATTTTAATCAGAAACTACAGGAAAGTGTTCCTGTACTTAAAAAAAAATGACTTAATTGTAATTTCTGGTTAAAAATTGTACAATATTGTACAGTATTGGTAGTTCTGGAACACAGCTATCATTTCAAATTCGAATATTTATTTAATAATGTCAATAAAAAATAATGTCAATAAATACTTAATTTGAAAAATTCTCAAAAAAATTTTAAAAATTTAAAAACAAATTTTTATAAAAATACACAAACAAAAAATAATAATTTAGAATATTTTATTCCATAAAAGTTTGAATTTTGAAAATTTCCTATAAAAATTAGTCGAATTTTTAAAATTCTCCTACAAAAAATGTCTAATTTTGAAAATTCTCCTATAAAAAATAATCGAATTTGAAAATTCTTCTATAAAAAAATAGTCCAATTTTAAAAAATCTCCTATAGAAAAATCTCCTATAGAAAACAGTTGAATTTTGAAAGCCCTCCTATAAAAAATATTCGAATTTTGAAAATTCTTCTATAAAAATAGTCGTATTTTTTGAAATTCTCCTTAAAAAACCCGAAATTTGAAAATGCTCCTAAAAAACGTCGAGTTTTAAAAAATCTCATATAAAAATTTTTGAATTTTTGAAAATTCTCTTTAAAAAATAGTTGAATTTTGAAAATTCTCCTATAAAAAATAGTCGAATTTTGAAAATTATTCTATACAAATAGTCGAATTTTAAAAATTCTAATATAAAAAATAGTCGAATTTTGAAAATTCTCCTATAAAAAATAGTCAAATTTTGAAAATTCTCTTATAAAAAATAGTCGAATTTTGAAAATTCTGCTATAAAAAATAGTCGAATTTTGAAAATTCTCCTATAAAAAATAGTCGAATTTTGAAAATTCTCCTATAAAAAATAGTTAAATTTTAAAAATTCTCCTATAAAAAATAGTCGAATTTTAAAAACTTTCCTATAAAAAATAATGAAATTTCCAAAATTCTCGTACAAAAAATTTTAGAATTTAAAAAATTCTCCTATATTAAATATTTGAGTTTTGAAAATTCTCCTATAAAAAAAACAAATTTTAAAAATTTTCCCATAAAAAACAATCGAATTTTGAAAATTCTCCTATAAAAATAGTCGAATGTTGAAAAATCTTCTATAAAAAATTGAATTTTGAAAATTCGCCAATAAAAAAATAGTCGAATTTTGAAAATTCTCGTATAAAAAATAGTCGAATTTTAAAAATTCTCCTATAAAAAAATAGTCGAATTTTGAAAATTTTTCTGTAAAAGATAGTCGAATTTTGAAAATTCTCCTACAAAAATAGTCGAATTCTTGAAATTCTCCGATAAAAAATAGTCAAATTTTGAAAATTCTCCTATAAAATATAGTCGAATTTTGAAAATTCTCCTAGAAAAAATAGTCTAATTTTAAAAGTTCTCCTATAAAAAATAGTTGAATTTTGAAAATTCTCCTTTAAAAAATAGTCGAATTCTGAAAATTCTACGATAAAAAAAGTCGAATTTTGAAAATTTTTCTATAAAAAGTCAAATTTTGAAAATTCTCTTATAAAAACAACTTGAATTTTGAAAATTCTCCTATAATAAAGTGGAATTTTAAATATTCTCTAAAAAAGGTAAATATTGAAAATTCTCCTACAAAAAAGTAAAACTTTGAAAATTCTCCTTTACAAAAAGTCGAATTTTGAAAATTCTCCTATAAAAAATAGTCGAATTTTGAAAATTGTCCCAAAAAACATAGTCGAATTTTGAAAATTCTCCTATAAAAATTGTCAAATTTTGAAAATTCTCCTATAAAAAATAGTAGAATTTTCGGAATTTTCCTATAAAAAATAGTCGAATTTTGAAAATTCTTCTATAAAATATTGCCGAATTTTAAAAATTCTACTTAGAAACAGGAGAATTATGAAAATTTATTTAAATGTGGTAATAACAAAATTTTTAAACATGACCTATTTATGAGCTTTCGATTCTCAAAAGTCTTTTTTAATAAAACCAGTACATAAATGTAATAAAAAACATATATAAATTTTGCAACATAAAACCAAATTCTTGATAACACAAATAAAAAAATTTACAACAAAGTAATCAAGCAATAACAAAGAACTAAAGACCTACTTAACTTATTTATCAAATGACATAATTATAGTAACTAAATATATACAATAAAAAATACATAATAATAAGAAGAAAAAAAAAAAGACTTATAAAGCTGGCAAACTTGTCTTTTCAAAATATAAACTTTAGCACAAATTATTAACAAAAATCCCCACAAAAAATTTTTATACAATGAAAATATTTCAATTTCTTGCTAAGAACAACAAGACAATAGAGCAGCAAGTAGAGATTTAAATAAAAATGATTTGAAAATTAGGAGATAAAGATGCAAAATAAATTTTTATAGAGATGAGATATGTTTTTTATGTATTTTTGTGAGTAAGAAGAAAATTTGTTCCTTTTTGGAAAAATAATCAGGACGAATTGATTAATTAAAACAAAAAAGGGGGAAAACTTAATGAAAGAAGGATTAGAGTCGAATTAAAGAAATATTTGATTTTTTCAATCAATTAGTAAAAGTAACACAAATTTTAACAGAAATATTAACACAAACATGAAATATAAAATAACAAGACAAGAAAATGAGAATGAAAGCCGATTTGAAATTCGAATTAGAGCCAAGAAGGCAAGGAGTTTTTTTAGGACACATGATTATGGATTAGGAGAGGGGGACACAAAAAAATGTGAGACAACAACATACCACACAGGACTTTTAAATAAAGGACATACAGACATTTTGTACTTACATTAATTATAAGGAAGCAGTAGAAGAAGTAAAAGTAGTTTAAATTGCAGTTTTTTTTAAAGACGAAATAGAAATTGAGTTTCAAATTGATTTTGGCGCAATCAATCGCAGAATCAAACAAAATGTATTTGTTTAAATTTTATGGAAACACAACGAGTTTAATGATTTGTTCAAAATTAAAGCATCGAAATTTTTTTTATGTATATAAAAAAATTAAAAAATTGAAAATCAATGATGATATCAAGTAAATGAAAGAGATAAATAAGAGGAAAAAAAAAGAAGACTTGATGAGTATTTTCTTAAATATAGATTTAAATATAAAATAAAATAATTCACAAACATTTTCTTAAAAAAAGAAAAAAAAAACTTAAAATAAACATTTACTAAAGACTACTCGAAAAAAAGAAACACCTAGAATTTCCTTTAAACTAAAACGAATCTTACCTTATTACTGCCGAAAATATTGAAAATGCCCACACGTTTCTTTAGTTTATTGGCGCTTATCGTGCCCTTAACGGTTAAATGACTTGACTGTACCGATGTGTGATTATAGTGGGAATCTTGTGAAGAATCGAGGGTATCCATTTTGGATAAATCTTCGAATGGTATATCCTGTGGGGGTGTAAAACCAGATTGATATCTAAAAAGAAGAAAAATCATAACAAATTGAATATTTGGAAAATATCATGGAAATAAAAACCTTTCTATAACTTTGTAAGTATCTTCTTTTTCATTTATCGCCTCACCGGCCTTAACAATACCCTCCAAACATCTGGCTATAATGGGTGCTACAGATGACTCGACATTGGCAGCTCCTATGATGAATTCTCGTATGCCTCGAGTGCGTTTTTCGTCCAATTCTTGCAGGCGATTGAAGACCTGGAAAAGTAAAAGATTATTAAAGCCTTATTTTCAAAAAAAAATGTTTCTTTAAAATATTCGAAATTTGAAATTACTCTGCAATATTCGATTTTCGAAAATTCTTAATTAATACAAATTTTTGTTTTAAATTATAAAAGAATTTTAAAAATTCGACTATTTTTTATGAGAATTTTCAAAATTCGAATACTTTTTATAGAAGAATTTTCAAAATTCGACTACTTTTTATAAACGAATTTTCACAATTGGAATTTTGTATAGGAGAATTTTCAAACTTACACTATTTTTCTATAGAAAAATTTTCAAATTAAATTATTTTTATAGGGTTATTTTCACAATTTAAAATTGGACAATTTTTTATAGAAAAAATTTCAAAATTCTACTATTTTTGATAAAAAAATTTTCAAAATTCGGCTTTTTTATAGAAGAATTTTCAAAATTTGACTATTTTTTATAGGGGAATTTCCAATTTTCAAATTTCGACTATTTTTTTTTTTAGAAAAATTCGAAATTCGGTTTTTTTAAAAGAGAATTTTTAAAATTCGAAAATTTTTTAAAGAAGAATTTTCAAAATTCGACTATTTTTTTATAGGAGAATTTTCAAAATTCGACTATTTTTTCGACTACCTTTTTTAGGAGAATTTTCACAATTCGGATATTTTTACAGAAGAATTTTCAAAATTCGATTATTTTTATAATTCGACTATTTTTATATTTTCAAAATTCAAAATTTGACATTTTTTCAGTAAAATTTTCAAAAATCGTTTATCTTTTTAAAGAGAATTTTCAAAATTCGACTATTTTTAATAGGAAAATTTCCAAAATTAGACTTTTTTTTATAGGAGAATTTTCAAAATTCGACTATTTTTTTATAGGGGTATTTTCAAAATTATAAATTTTTTATAGGAGAATTTTCAAAATTCGACTATTTTTAAGAGGAGAAATTTTAAAATTTAAATATTTTTTATATGAGAATTTTTGAAAATTCGACTTTTTTTTAAATGAAAACTTTCAAAATTCGACTATTTTTTATAGGAGAATTATCAAAATTCGAATATTTTTTATAAGAGAATTTTCAAAATTCTGTTATTTTTTTATGGGAGAATTTTCAAAATTCGATTATTTTTAATAGGAGAATTTTCAAAAATAATTTTTTTTATATAGAAGAATTTTATAAAATTCTACTTTTTTATAGGAAAATGTTTAAAGTTTTATTATTTTTTTTAGGAGAATTTTAAAACTTCGGCTATTTTGAAAATTCTTTTATTTTTTATATGACAATTTTCAAAATTCGATTATTTTTATAGGAGAATTTTCAAAACTAGACTATTTTTCATAGGAGAATTTTTAAAATTTGACTATTTTTATAGGACAATTTTCAAAATTCTATTTTTTATAAGAGAATTTTTAAAATTCGAAATTCGAATTCCTATAAAAAATAATTATAGGAGAATTTTTAAAATTCAACTATTTTTTATAGGAGAAAACTCTCTTACAAAATTCGAAAATCTTGATTGGCATATTCATTTTTCGCATCATCCGACTGTATTATTTTTTATTTTTGTCGATATTGAGACGAATTTTGAAAATTCACTGATAAAAAATCGATATTTGAAAATTTTCATTTATCTCAGATTTTCAAAATTTTCTTGAAAAATTTAAATTTTAGAAATTCTTCACTTAAAACTTGAAATTTAAAGTTTCACCTTTTAAAAACCTTTACCTTTTGAAAATTTTCCTTTAAAACATAAATTTAATAAAAATTTTAAATATCAAATTCTCCTTTCGATTTTAAAAAATTCTCCCCTAAAAACCTGAATTTTCAAAATTATCTTTTCAAATCAAATTTTAAAAATTCTCAATTGTCAAAAGTTCTATTTTCAAAACTGTAATTTTATAAATTCTACTTTAAAAACTGGAATTTTGAAAAAATCTCCTTAAAATTTTTTGAAATTTTTCTTCTTAAATTAGAATTTTTTAATTTTCCTTTAAAAACTAAAATTTAAAAAAAATCGAATTATGATTTTTTTTAAATCACCTTTTGAAAATAAATGTATAAAATTTTAAAATATTCTTTAAAAAATTTTATTTTGAAAATTTGTCTTACAAATCGAATTTTGAAAATTTCCCTTAAAAACTAAAAATTTCTAGGGAAAAATTTTTTTTAAATTTAATTTTAAAAATTTTCCTTAAAGAACTTAAATTTTAAACATTGGATATAGTATTTCAAAACCCGAAATTGGAAATTCTTCTATAAGAACTAAAATTTTGAAAATTCGCATTTAAGAACATATTTTGAAAATAAACCCAATTGTGACCCTCCTTTATAAACTCTAGCTTGAAAATTTTTCGAATTTTGAATTCTTCTTCAAAGACTGGATTTTCGAAAACTCTTGCGAAATCTTGAAAAAATCGTTTAATACCTCTGGCAATAGTTCATTGTAATGCTGCTGCTGTAAATTATTCGTTTTCTGCAGTTGATTGGCATATTCATTTTTCGCATCATCCGACTGTTGTATTTTCGCTGTCATTATATTTTTGTAACGCTCGACTTCGGCTCGACTTAGATTTAGATCCATATCGGCTTTTTTATAATTCTCCACAGCCTTTTCCGAATCACGATAGGCTTTTTCATAGTTACGTTTGGCCCGCTCCAGCGAAGCCAATTGTGTGGTGAGGTTTTGTTGTAAATATGTGCCATTTGAGAGGCATTTCTGCAAAATTAAGAGAGAGAGAGAGTGAGAGAGAGAATTAGAAAAATAATCATAAACAGGGCTGCCAGATTTGCCGAAATAAAAATTTTTAATAAAAAATTTAGCTATATACAGTTTTTTCTACAGAAAAATTTTTAATATAAATTTTTTTTCTATTGAAAAATTTTTCATTTAAAATTGTTTCTGTAGCAAAATGGTTTTTACCGAAAAATTTTTCTATAAGAATTTTTCTATATAAGTTTTATCAACATTTTTTATAAGAAAAAATTTCATCAATATTTTTATTTAAGAAAAATTTCATCAAAATTTTTTTTTTTTTTAAATTTCATCAACATTTTTCTATTAGAAAAATTTTATCAAAATTTTTCTATAAGAAAAATTTCATCAAAATTTTTTGATAAAAAAAATTTCATCAAAATTTTTCAATAAGAAAAAAATTTCATCAAAATTTTTCTATAAGAAAAATTTCATCAAAATTTTTCTATAATAAAAATTTCATCAAAATTTTTTTATAAGAAAAATTTCATTAAAATTTTTCTATAAGAAAAATTTCATCAAAATTTTTCTATAAGAAAAATTTCATCAAAATTTTTTTATCAGAAAAATTTCATCAAAATTTTTTTAAAGGAAAAATTTCATCAAAATTTTTCTATTAAAAATTTTATCAAAATTTTTCAATAAGAAAAATTTGATCAAAATTTTTCTATAAGAAAAATTTCATCAAAATTTTTCTAGAAGATAAATTTCATCAAAATTTTTTTATAAGAAAAATTTCATCAAAATTTTTATATAAGAAAAATTTCATCAAAATTTTTCTATAAGAAAAATTTCATCAAAATTTTTCTATAACAAAAATTTCATCAAAATTTTTCTTTAATAAAAATTTCATTAAAATTTTTCTATAAGAAAAATTTCATCAAAATTTGATAAAATTTTTCTATTAGAAACATTTTATCAAAATTTTTCTATTAAAAATTTTATCAAAATTTTTCTACAAGAAAAATTTCCTCAAAATTTTTGTATAAAAAAAATTTCATAAAAATTTTTCTATAAGAAAAATTTCGTCAAAATTTTTCTATAAGAAAAAGTTTATCAAAATTTTTCTATATAAGAAAATTTTCATTAAAATTTTTCTATATGAAAAAATCTCATCAAAATTTTTCCATAAGAAAATTTCATTAAATTTCCGTATGAAAAATTTCATCAAACTTTTTCGATAAGAAAAATTTCATCAAAATTTTTCTATAAGAAAAATTTCATTAAAATTTTTCTATAAGAAAAATTTCATTAAAATTTTTCTATAAGAAAAATTTCATCGAAATTTTTCTATAAGAAAAATTTCATCAAAATTTTTCTATAAGAAAAATTTCATCAAAATTTTTCTATAAGAAAAATTTCATCAAAATTTTTCTATAAGAAAAATTTCATCAAAATTTTTCTATAAGAAAAATTTCATCAAAATTTTTCTATAAGAAAAATTTCATCAAAATTTTTCTATAAGAAAAATTTCATCAAAATTTTTCTATAAGAAAAATTTCATCAAAATTTTTCTATAAGAAAAATTTCATCAAAATTTTTCTATAAGAAAAATTTCATCAAAATTTTTCTATAAGAAAAATTTCATCAAAATTTTTCTATAAGAAAAATTTCATCAAAATTTTTCTATAAGAAAAATTTCATCAAAATTTTTCTATAAGAAAAATTTCATCAAAATTTTTCTATAAGAAAAATTTCATCAAAATTTTTCTATAAGAAAAATTTTATCAAAATTTTTCTATAAGAAAAATTTCATCAAAATTTTTCTATAAGAAAAATTTCATCAAAATTTTTCTATAAGAAAAATTTCATCAAAATTTTTCTATAAGAAAAATTTCATCAAAATTTTTCTACAAGAAAAATTTCATCAAAATTTTTCTATAAGAAAAATTTCATCAAAATTTTTCTATAAGAAAAATTTCATCAAAATTTTTCTATAAGAAAAATTTCATCAAAATTTTTCTATAAGAAAAATTTCATCAAAATTTTTCTATAAGAAAAATTTCATCAAAATTTTTCTATAAGAAAAATTTCATCAAAATTTGATAAAATTTTTCTATTAGAAACATTTTATCAAAATTTTTCTATTAAAAATTTTATCAAAATTTTTCTACAAGAAAAATTTCATCAAAATTTTTCTATAAGAAAAATTTCATCAAAATTTTTCTATAAGAAAAATTTCATCAAAATTTTTCTATTAAAAAAATTTCATCAAAATTTTTCTATAAGAAAAATTTTATCAAAATTTGATAAAATTTTTCTATTAGAAACATTTTATCAAAATTTTATCAAAATTTTTCTACAAGAAAAATTTCATCAAAATTTTTGTATAAAAAAAATTTCATAAAAATTTTTCTATAAGAAAAATTTCGTCAAAATTTTTCTATAAGAAAAAGTTTATCAAAATTTTTTTATAAGAAAAATTTTATCAAAATTTTTCTATATAAGAAAATTTTCATTAAAATTTTTCTATAAGAAAAATTTCATCAAAATTTTTCTATAAGAAAAATTTCATCAAAATTTGATAAAATTTTTCTATTAGAAACATTTTATCAAAATTTTTCTATTAAAAATTTTATCAAAATTTTTCTACAAGAAAAATTTCATCAAAATTTTTGTATAAAAAAAATTTAATAAAAATTTTTCTATAAGAAAAATTTCGTCAAAATTTTTCTATAAGAAAAAGTTTATCAAAATTTTTTTATAAGAAAAATTTTATCAAAATTTTTCTATATAAGAAAATTTTCATTAAAATTTTTCTATATGAAAAAATCTCATCAAAATTTTTCCATAAGAAAATTTAATTAAATTTCCGTATGAAAAATTTCATCAAACTTTTTCGATAAGAAAAATTTCATCAAAATTTTTCTATAAGAAAAATTTCATCAAAATTTTTCTATAAGAAAAATTTCATCAAAATTTTTTTTTATAAAAAAAATTTCATCAAAATTTTTCTATAAGAAAAATTTCATCAAAATTTTTCTATAAGAAAAATTTCATTAAAATTTTTCTATAAGAAAAATTTCATAAAAATTTTTCTATAAGAAAAATTTCATAAAAATTTCATTAAAATTTTTCTATAAGAAAAATTTCATTAAAATTTTTCTATAAGAAAAATTTCATTAAAATTTTTCTATAAGAAAAATTTCATCAAAATTTTTCTATAAGAAAAATTTCATCAACATTTTTCTATAAGAAAAATTTCATCAAAATAGCTTAAGTCAAAATTTCTTGTTTTGAGATATTAAGGATTTTGTCTAAAAGTGTTAAGGATTTTGTATGAAGAAGTTAAAATATAAATGCGTATGGTCTTGTTAACAATGATTTATGTTACTTGAAATTTGGCTGAGTAATAGATCTTGAAGAGGAGTATAAGAGTATGTAAAAAAATTAAAAGGCTCTTATTTTAACTTAAGCTATTATCATTTATTTCCACATATATATTTGTGTAAATTTATTGCCGATAATGCCGATTTTTGAGGAAAATTTTGTGGCAGCCCTACTTTGAAATTATGTAAAAATTTCACTTACTTTTCTTTCTTCTCTGAGGGTTTTAGAGAGCAGTGTTATGCCTTGAATTATTTGTATTTGCAGGGATTCCGCTACCACTTCCCGTTGTCCTGCCAAATCGCTGATTTCATTGAGTACTTTACGGAAAGATTGCCATGATGTAAATCTTTATATAGAGAAATAAAAAATTAAAATGAGTAATTAGAAAATTTTCTTGGTTTAGTTTTCTTTTCTATCATTTCATGACTGAGTCATTTAAAAATCAATTAATTTAAATGAAAAGTTTAGCGAAAGATAAAAATTAAAAAAAAAAAAAGTTTTTCTTTAATGCAAGATTTTACTTAGTAAAACCCAGTTGTTAAATGACATAATAAATTTTAATTACAAATGTTTTAAGAGTAAAAGTATAAATTACAAAATATTTATTTCAATTATACACGAATCTAGATTAATTGAAAAAAATTCTAAAATAAAAATCTGCCTTAACATTTTGAAATAAAAATACCTCAAGAGGACTCCTACAACAAGTAACAACTTAAAACCAACCTAAAAATATTCTTAACGTCCCCTATATACCCTTTTAAAGCCCACATTAACTGGAGACGGTCACACGCCTTAGCGCCACCATAAACCAACCAAAGACATAAGCCACTAAAAGTTCTGTCTTTGTATCTTTTTGCCCATTAGGCATAAAAATCCATGCAAAACCCAAGTAAAAGCCAAGTAAATACTTATGAATTCATAAATGTAATCAACCATTTGGCGTCGTAGGTGACATCATGTCTTTCTTTCTTCTGTTTTTTTTTCTGCCATAGACTCTTATCCATTTATTTGCACATATTGTTTAAATTATATTTTTAATACGCATTCACTCATTACATTTTACTGGCCATAATTAGAAATAAGTATTCAATAACTAACAATTTATTATCGTCCATTAACATTCTACGATATTTTATGATTAGAAAAAGATATGGACAAGCAAAAAAAAAAAAAATATCGAAACTGAAATGTTTTCTTAGCTCTTGAAAGTCAAAGTGAAATAGAAAACGACTCTAATCAAACATAGATTATTTGAAAGATATTGTAACAAGTTAATACTTAGTTATAATATCGCAACATATATTTTAAATCAGACTCCACCAATAACACGCCGGGGGCGATAGAATTTAAAATGTATGTAGTCCGAATTTAAAGTTTAAGATTTTTTTCAAGAACAATTTTTATAGACAATTTCAAATTTTAAGTAATTTTCTGAGTAACTAATTTAATTTTTGAATTTTTCTAAAATTCTAATATCGTAAATTTTTACATAGAAAAATTATAATATCGTAAATTTTTTAATAGAAAAATTCTAATATCGCAAATGTTTCTAAAGAATAGTTCTAATATACAGCAAAATTATAATATCGTAAATTTTTATACAGAAAAATTAAAATATCGTAAATTTTTCTATGAAAAAATTCAAATATCGTAAATTTTTCTATAGAAAAATTCTAATATCGTAAATTTTGATATAGAAAAATTCTAATATCGTAAATTTTTGTGTAGAAAAATTCTAATATCGTAAATTTTTATACAGAAAAATTCTAATATCGTAAATTTTTATACAGAAAAATTAAAATATCGTAAATTTTTCTATGAAAAAATTCAAATATCGTAAATTTTTCTATAGAAAAATTCTAATATCGTAAATTTTTGTGTAGAAAAATTCTAATATCGTAAATTTTTATACAGAAAAATTCTAATATCGTAAATTTTTATACAGAAAAATTCTAATATCGTAAATTTTTATACAGAAAAATTAAAATATCGTAAATTTTTCTATGAAAAAATTCAAATATCGTAAATTTTTCTATAGAAAAATTCTAATATCGTAAATTTTTATACAGAAAAATTCTATTATCGTAAATTTTTATATAGAAAAATTATAATATCGTAAATTTTTATACACAAAAATTAAAATATCGTAAGTTTTTCTATGAAAAAATTCAAATATCGTAACTTTTTATATAGAAAAATTATAATATAGTAAATAATGATACAGAAAAATTCAAATACCGTAACTTTTTTTATAAAAAAATATAAATATCGTAAATTTTGATATAGAAAACTTCGAATATCGTAGATGTTTCTAAAGAAAAATTCTAATATCGTAACTTTTTATATAGAAAAAATAAAATATCGTAAATTTTTGTAAAGAAAAATTATAATATCCTAATTTTTTTATAAAAAAAATCTAATATCGTAAATTCTAGTATCGTAATATAATAAATTGGAATATACTTAGAAAAATTTTATTATCGTATATTTTTATATAGGAAAATTCTAATGTCATGAATTTTTTAAAAATTGTATTGCCGTAAATTTTTCTATACAAAATAATATCGTTAACTTTTATATAAAAAATCTTAATATCGTGAATTTTTCTATAAAATAGTTATAATATCGTAAATTGTTTATATAGAAAAAAATCTAATATCGTAAATTTCTCTACAGAAAATTTATAATACATCGTCAATTTTTGTTTAAAAAAATTCTAATATTGTAAATTTTTCTTTAAAAAAATTCTAATATTGTAATTTTTCTATAGTAAAATTCTAATATCTTCAATTTTTTCTATAGAAAAATTCTAATATCGTAAAATTTTCAATAGAAAAATACGAAACCTTAATTTTTCTTTAGAAAAATTCGAATATCTTAAATTTTTCTAAAGAAAAAATTTTATTATCGTAAATTTTTCTATAAAAAATTTTAATATCGAAAAATTTTCTACAGAAAATTGTAATACCGCAATTTTTTGTTAAAGTATAATTCCAATATCATAACATTTTCTATAGAAAAATTTTAATATCGTAAATTTTTCATTATAAAAATTTTAAAATCATAAAATTTTCTATAGAAAAATTCTGATATCGTAAAATTTTTTATACAAAAATAAAATATTTTTCTATAGAAAAATACGAATATCTTAAATTTTTCTATCAGAAAATTATAATTTCGTAAAATTTTATATAGAAAAATTCTAATATCGTAAATTTGTCTATGGAAAAATTCAAATTACGCAAAATTTTCTTTAGAAAAATACGAATATCATGATTTTTTTTATAGAAAAATTCTAATATTGTAAATTTTTATTTGAAAAATTTTAATATCGTAAATTTTTCAATAGAAAAAGTCTAATATCGTAAATTTTTCTAGAGAAAAATTCTAGTATCGTAAAATTTTATATAGAAAAATACGAATATCTTAAATTTGTATATAGAACAAACAAATCAAATATCGTGAATTTTTCTATAAAAAAATTCAAATTTCGTAAATTTTTATACGAATACATTAAATTTTTCTATAGAAAAAATCTAATATCGTTAAATTTTTTATAGAAAAATTCTAATATCATAAATTTGTCTACAGCAGAATTATAATATCGTAAAATTTTCTTAGAAAAATTCGAATATCTTAAATTTTTCTATAGAAAAATCTTAATATTGTAAACTTTTATAAAGAAAAATTTTAGTATTTTATAACATAATTATAGTATTTTAAAGGAGAAATTTCAAAATTATGAATAATTCAGGGGTGTCATAGAAACCAAGTCAGTTTTTAAATTTCTCGGTTTTGAAAACCAATACTGGGTATATTTGGTGTCATGAAACCAAGTCGGTTTTGTTATTATTGGTTTTAAATCAAACAAAATGTTCGAATCAATTGTTTATTATTTCATTTGAAATTTTTTTGAAACATCAAAAATCAAATAAAAAAATTAAATAAAAATTATTAAAGAAAATTATTTGAAGAAAAACTTTCAGTTTTTTGCGATGTTTGTATAAAAAAAACGCTGCTATTTGGACAAACGAAGCTTGTATACCCCTACATCATGAAATGACCGAATTGAAAATGTAATCTACCTACACCAAGAAACAAACCACAGCCAATCAAAGGACGATTGTCTCTTACATGCGATATTGATTAAATTGCAAACAAATATGTTGATATGCATTTGCTTCGCCAGTACCTCCACACAAAGAATATTCTAGCCTTACAATTTTCCCCATTTTTGACATTTTTTATGTTTGTCGATACGGTTCATTGATTCCAAAGACAAAAGACAAAAAGTACCAAAACTTGTTTTTGTCTTATTACATGATAAAAAATGCTATGTAATCTTTTCACCCATCACTTTTTATTTGAAAGTTAAAGCTTAAAAGTACCAAAAATATTTTTTCTCTTTTTCTCCCCTTTTTTCGAAAAGTACCTACCACTTGTACTGTTATTTTTTATTATTTTTGTAACTGATCCAAACTCGATTTTAATTTTGGTTCTATTGTTTTTAGTTTGGAAATTATAGCGTTATTGAATTTTCCCTTTTTTATCCCCCACAGGGCCAAATTTTCAAAAATCTGTTCTTAGTGGATCTTTAAATCGAAAAAGGCACCAGTTGGCCACTAACGCCTTTGTTTTAAATTGATAGACCAATTTTGAAATGAAATCTGTTAACTGTAAGTTGCTTGGTTTATTTCCAATACTTAACCAATAATATTATTTTCTGTGACACATAAAACCAATAGAAAATGTAGCTCGAACATTAATATTGGAATTCATGACACCAATTTAATATTTTTGTCGTTTTCAAAACCAATACCAATGAAATTGGTTTCTATGACACCCCTGATTATGGGAGGGAGTATTTTAAAAAAAAAAAATTTTGGAAAATTTTTAACATTTGCCTATTTTATAAGACAACAGCCAAACGATGACTTAACTCTAAATAAATTTACCTTAACTTTCGCAAATGACCAAATAAAAAATCCATTCCTTTCGCATTAAATTTTATAATATTCGTTTCTAAACAAAATAGGCCTTACGAGTATAAACCCAACACCTCCACAACTTTATTATGTCAATTTAACTAATAGACGATACAATCACATTCACTTCTAATTTCACAAAATTTTACATTTCACGTGTCAGCACGTAATCATGTTTTTCTATTAAAACCCACGTTTAAATTAGAAAAACTAAAAAAAATCTTAAAATATATTAAACAAAGTGTTTTCATAGTATTTTTTTATGTTTATTATTATTTCACCTCAACTCTTCTAAAAGTTGAATGACTTGAGAGTGACAGGGGCTTAATTTGGTTTAGATTGACGTCTATTAAAGTTGACAATTAATTTTATGCAAAAAATTTTATTAGGGGAAAGAGATGACTTTACTTCAACTTATGGCAAAAACTGACGTCAATATAATTTGCGACAAAATAATTAACATAATATTTTTAGTAGGAGACAATTTTTAATAACTAGAAAAATTTACAGAATATTTCAATAATATTGACATATAATATTAGAACTTTTCTTTAGAAAAAATTCCGATATTAGAATTTTTCTATGGAAAAACTTACAATATTGAAATTTTGTATATGAAATTTACGATATTACAATTTTTCCATAGAAAAATTTAGGATATTTGAATTTTTCTTTAGAAAAATTTAGGATATTAGTATTTTTCTATAGAAAAATTACGATATTAGAATTTTTTAATAAAAAAATTTACGATATTAGAATTTTTCTATATAAAATTTACGATATTAAAATTTTTCTATAGAAAAATTTACGATATTAGAATTTTAGCAAAATTTTGATATCGTAAATTTTTCTATAGAAAACATCTAATATCGTAAAATTTTCAATAGAAAAATTTAGGATATTAGTATTTTTCTATAGAAAAATTTAGTGTTGAAATTTTTCTATACAAAAATTTACGATATTAGAACGTTTCTATAGAATTTAGATATTAGAATTTTTGCAGATAAATTTACAATATTATAATTTTTCCGATATAAAAATTTACGATATTACAAATTTTTACAGAAAAATTACGATATTACAATTTTTCTATAGAAAAAATTACGATATAAGAAGTTTTCTATAGAAAAATTTACGATATTAAAATTTTGCTATTGTAAAATTTTCGTTATCAAAATTGATCTATAGAAAATTCACGACATTATAATGTTTCTATAGAAAAATTTACGATATTAGAACTTTTTATTCAAAAATTTGCGATATTAGAATTTTTCTATAGAAAAATTTGCGATATTAAAATTTTTCTATCGAAAAATTTACAATATTAGAATTTTTCTAAAGAAAAATTTACGATATTAGAATATTTCTTTAGAAAAATTTACGATATTAGAATTTTTCTATAAAAAAAATCTAAAATATTCCAATTTTTATGAAGAAAATTTACAATATTAGAATTTTTCTATAGAAAAATTTACGATATAAGAATTTTTTTATAGAAAAATTTAGGATATTAGAATTTTTCTATAGAAAAATTTACGATATTAGAATTTTTCTATAGAAAAATTAACGATATTAAAATTTTTCTTTACGATATTACGATACTAGAATTTTTCCAAAGAAAAATTTACGATATTAGAATTTTTCTATAGAAAAATTTACGATATCAAAATTTGTCTACAGAAAAATTTATGATATCAAAACTTTTATATACAAAAATTTACGATATTAGAATTTTTTATAGAAAAATTTACGATATTGAATTTTTCTACAGAAAATTAACGATATTAGAATTATTCTATAGAAAAATTAACGACATTATATTTTTTCCATAAAGACATTACGATATTAGCATTTTTCTATAGAAAAATTTACAATATTAGAATTTTTCTGTAGAAAAGTTTACGATATTGGAATTTTTCTATAGAAAAATTTAAGATATTAGTATTTTTCTACAGAAAATTTTACTATATTAGAATTTTTCTTTAGAAAAACTTACGATATTAAAATTTTCCTATAGAAAAATTTACGATATTAGATTTTTTCTATAGAAAAAAATTACGATATTAGATTTTTTCTATAGAAAAAAATTACGATATTAGAATTTTTCTATAGAAACACTAACGATATTAGAATTTTTCTATAGAAAAATTTACGATATTAGAATTTTTCTATAGAAAATTTTACTATATTAGAATTTTTCTTTAGAAAAACTTACGATATTAAAATTTTCCTATAGAAAAATTTACGATATTAGATTTTTTCTATAGAAAAAAATACGATATTAGATTTTTTCTATAGAAAAAAATACGATATTAGATTTTTTCTATAGAAAAAAATTACGATATTAGAATTTTTCTATAAAAACACTAACGATATTAGAATTTTTCTATAGAAAAATTTACGATATTAGAATTTTTCTATAGAAAAATTTACGATATTAGAATTTTTCTATAGAAAAATTTACAATATTATAAGTTTTCTGTAGAAAAATTTACAATATTACAAATTTTTATAGAAAAATTACGATATAACAATTTGCAATATTAGAATTTTTTGTAGAGAAATTTACGATATTAGAATTTTCTATTCAAAAATAATCTAATATCGTATAATTATTTTATAAAAAAATTTACAATATTAGAATCTTTCTTTAGAAAAATTAAGGACCTAAGTACTTTTCTATAGAAAAATTGAAAATATTAGAATTTTTCTATACAAAAATTTAGTATATTAGCATTTTTCTAAAGAAAACTTTACAATATTAGCATTTTCTATCAAAAAAGTTATGATATTAGAATTTTTCTATAGAAAAATTTACGATATTAGAATTTTTCTATAGAAAAATTTAAGATATTAGTATTTTTCTATAGAAAAATTTACGATATTAGAATTTTTCTATAAAAAATTTACGATATCAAAATTTGCCTTTAAAAAAATTTACGATTTAAAAATTTGTCTATACAAAAATTTACGTTATTAGAATTTTTTTATAGAAAAATTTATGAAATTAGAATTTTTCTGTAGAAAAATTTACGATATTAGAATTTTTATTTCAAAAATATTTACGATACCAAAATTGAAAATCTTTAAAATTTTCGTTAAAAAAATTTTACAATATCAAAAATTTTTATTCATTTGATTTCCAATTTAAAAATTTTGTCGAATATTTCCTACGTCATAAAAGTTTCTCATCATTTTCTGTTTAATTTGTTATTATCATTTCTGCTATAATTTTGGCAACGATTCAAGTACATCCATACAAAAAAAAGTCGATATTATTTATTCACATGGTTTTGGTTTATATCAAACCAAAACCATATCCAAATGAATAAATATTTTCCCAGTAAATAAATATAATTGTGGAAAAAATATAACAAAAAGTCGAACAAAAAAAGCAACATAATAATGCTAATATTTAGACAAAACTGAAACCCCCCAACTAAAATAAATATTTATTTAATAAAATACTTTCCTTCTTAACTTAAAGCAAATTAAATTATTAAATTGAATTGAAATTTTGAAAAACTTAAATTGTTAATACTCACTCATTATCCTCTTCTTCTTTCTTTTTGGGCTGATAATTTTTCACTAATCGCCTGAAAAAATACAATAAATACAAAAATATTAAGAAAAAAGAGAAATTATTAATAAATCTAAAATAAAAAAAAAACTATAAATTAATGATTGATTAATTGGGTTAGTAATTGCTTTATAATTTTCTGCAAAACAATTTTCACATGATGGAAAGAAATTGTTTTAGGAAAATTATAAATTATCTAAAGACTAGAAATAAATAATAGAAATAATATATTTATGCAAATAGTCAATAATACTAAGAGTAGTAAAACATGATCATGATGATAATGATCATAATCATGATCATCAATTTAATTTTCATTATTAAATTGTTATACTTTTATGAAGTGTGATGGCATGTTTAATTCACAAACTACTAATTTTTTATTTCTTTAAAAAGTTTTGTTAAATTCGTTCAGTTTAGTTTAAAATTTATATGTTTAGTGGTCGAGAGTCTCAAAAATAAGAAACACGTTTCTAAAGTTTTCAACATGCAACTTCTGTAAATAGTGAAAATTTAATAAATCAACAAAATATAACAAGACTAAAATATAAAAAAATTTCCAAATTGTAATTTTTTCTATGGAAAGTTTTTCAAAACGTTAAATTTTCTAAAAAAAAATATTAAATCAAAATTTTTCGATAGAAAAATTTCAATATCATATATTTTTCCATAGAAAAATTTAAATATCGTAAATTTTTCTAAAGAAAATTTTCAATATCGTAAATTTTTCTAAAGAAAAAATTCAATATGGTAAATTTTTCTTAAGAAAAATTTTAATATCGTAAATTTTTCTATAGAAAAATTTTAATATCGTAATTTTTCTAAAGAAAAATTCCAATGTCGTAAATTTTTCTAAAGAAAAATTTCAATATCGTAAATTTTTCTAACGAAAAATTCCAATATCGTAAATTTTTCTAACGAAAAATTCCAATATCGTAAATTTTTCTAACGAAAAATTTCAATATCGTAAATTTTTCTAAAGAAAAATTTCAATATCGTAAATTTTTCTATGGAAAAATCTCAATATCCCAAATTTTTTTAAGAAAATTTTAATATCGTAAATTTTTTCATAGAAAAATTTGAATATCGTAAATTTTTCTATAGAAAAATTTCAATATCGCAAATTTTCTATAAAAGAAAATTGAATATCGTTAATTTTTCTATAGAAAAATTTTAATATCGTATATTTTTCTCTAGAAAAATTTCAAAATCGTAAATTTTTCTTAAGAACAATTTTAATATCGTATATTTTTCTCTAGAAAAATTTAAAAATCAAGTTTTTCTATGAAAATATTTGAATAGAAAATTTTTCTAAAAAAATAAAAAATCTTACATTTTTTTATAGAAAAATTTTAATATTTTAAATCTTTTTATAGAAAAATTTCAATATCGTAAAATTTTTTACAAAAAATTTCAATATCGTAAATTTTTTTACAAAAAATTTCAATATCGTAAAATTTTCTAAAAAAAAATTTCAATGTCGTAAATTTTTCTAAAGAAAAATTTCAATATCGTAAATTTTTCTAAAAAAAAATTTCAATATCGTAAATTTTTCTATAGAAAAATCTCAATATCGTAAATTTTTCTAAAGAAAAACCTCAATATCCTAAATTTTTTATAGAAAATTTTAATATCCAAAATTTTTCTATAGAAAAATTTTAATATTGTAAATCTTTTCATAGAAAAATTTGAATATCGTAAATTTTTCTATAGAAAAATTTCAATATCGCAAATTTTCTATAAAAAAAAATTGAATATCGTTAATTTTTCTATAGAAAAATTTTAATATCGTATATTTTTCTCTAGAAAAATTTCAAAATCAAGTTTTTCTATGAAAAAATTTAAATAGGAAATTTTTCTATCGAAAAATTTTAAAATCTTACATTTTTTTATAGAAAAATTTTAATATTTTAAATCTTTCTATAGAAAAATTTCAATATCGTAAATTTTTTTACAAAAAAATTATATATCGTATTTTTTTTTTAAATTTGAATATCGAAAATTTTTCTATAGAAAATTTTTATTTTTTCTTCTGTCAATAGAAAAATTTCAACATCGAAAATTTTTCTATAGAAAAATTTTAATATCAACAATTTTTTTTATATACAAAAATTTCAATATCGTAAATTTTTCTATTAAAAAAATTAAATATCGTATTTTTCTATTAAACAATTTCAAAATCGAAAATTTTTTCTTAGAAAAATTTTAACATCGAAAATTTTTACAAAGAAAAAGTTAAGAATCGAAAATTTTTTCTTAGAAAAATTTCAATATCGTAAATTTTGTTAGAAAATTTTAATATCGTAAATTTTTCTATAAATTGTAAATTTTTGTATAGAAGAATTTCAATATCGTAAATTTTTCTATAGAAAAATTTTAATATCGTAATTTTTCTAAAGAAAAATTTCAATATCGTAAATTTTTCTAAAGAAAAATTTCAATATCGTAAATTTTTCTAAAGAAAAATTTCAATATCGTAAATTTTTCTAAAGAAAAATTTCAATATCGTAAATTTTTCTATACAAAAATTTCAATATCGTAAATTTTTCTATGGAAAAATCTCAATATCCCAAATTTTTTTAAGAAAATTTTAATATCGTAAATTTTTTCATAGAAAAATTTGAATATCGTAAATTTTTCTATAGAAAAATTTCAATATCGCAAATTTTCTATAAAAGAAAATTGAATATCGTTAATTTTTCTATAGAAAAATTTTAATATCGTATATTTTTCTCTAGAAAAATTTCAAAATCGTAAATTTTTCTTAAGAACAATTTTAATATCGTATATTTTTCTCTAGAAAAATTTAAAAATCAAGTTTTTCTATGAAAATATTTGAATAGAAAAATTTTCTAAAAAAATAAAAAATCTTACATTTTTTTATAGAAAAATTTTAATATTTTAAATCTTTTTATAGAAAAATTTCAATATCGTAAAATTTTTTACAAAAAATTTCAATATCGTAAAATTTTCTAAAGAAAAATTTCAATGTCGTAAATTTTTCTAAAGAAAAATTTCAATATCGTAAATTTTTCTAAAAAAAAATTTCAATATCGTAAATTTTTCTATAGAAAAATCTCAATATCGTAAATTTTTCTAAAGAAAAACCTCAATATCCTAAATTTTTTATAGAAAATTTTAATATCCAAAATTTTTCTATAGAAAAATTTTAATATTGTAAATCTTTTCATAGAAAAATTTGAATATCGTAAATTTTTCTATAGAAAAATTTCAATATCGCAAATTTTCTATAAAAAAAATTGAATATCGTTAATTTTTCTATAGAAAAATTTTAATATCGTATATTTTTCTCTAGAAAAATTTCAAAATCAAGTTTTTCTATGAAAAAATTTAAATAGGAATTTTTTCTATAGAAAAATTTTAAAATCTTACATTTTTTTATAGAAAAATTTTAATATTTTAAATCTTTCTATAGAAAAATTTCAATATCGTAAATTTTTTTACAAAAAAATTATATATCGTAATTTTTTTTTTAATTTCAATATCGAAAATTTTTCTATAGAAAATTTTTATTTTTTCTTCTGTCAATAGAAAAATTTCAACATCGAAAATTTTTCTATAGAAAAATTTTAATATCAACAATATTTTTTATATCAAAAATTTCAATATCGTAAATTTTTCTATTAAAAAAATTAAATATCGTATTTTTCTATTAAACAATTTCAAAATCGAAAATTTTTTCTTAGAAAAATTTTAACATCGTAAATTTTTCTATAGAAAAATTTCAATATCGTAAATTTTGTTAGAAAATTTTAATATCGTAAATTTTTCTATAAATTGTAAATTTTTGTATAGAAGAATTTCAATATCGTAAATTTTTCTATAGAAAAATCTCAACATCGTAAATTTTTCTATAGAAAAATTTCAATATCGTAAATTTTTAATCGAAAAATCTCAATATCGTAAATTTTTCTAAAGAAAAATCTCAAAATCGTAAATTTTTCTATACAAAAATTTCAATATCGTAAATTTTTCTATAGAAAAATTTCAATATCGTAAATTTTTCTAAAGAAAAATTTCAATATCGTAAATTTTTCTAAAGAAAAATTTCAATATCGTAAATTTTTGTGTAAAAAAATTTCAATATCGTAAATTTTTGTGTAGAAAAATTTCAATATCTTAAATTTTTCTATAGAAAAATTTAAATATCGTAAATTTTTCTATAGAAAAATTTAAATATCGTAAATTTTTCGAAAGAAAAATTGCAATATCGTTAATTTTTCTATAAAAAAAATTTCAATATCGATAATATTAATTATAGAAAAATTTCAATATCTTAAATTTTTTTATAGAAAAATATAAATTTTTAATAGCCAAATATACTCTAACGTCTTTCTAATCATCTTAAACTTTGTGGAACTTAATAAATCAAATTCTCAGCTGCATTTAAGGCTCAAGGGCTGTTTGATGAGTTAATTCATGGTTTTATATGCTCATCGAAAAGGTCTACCTCGTTAAACAAAATATCGATTGAAAATTAAATAAAAATCAAATTATCTTTTCATCTTTTAGCCAGGAAAGATAATTCTATTAATAACAAATCTCTTGACAGTTGATAGTTTTACAAACAAGATTATCATCATAATCGCCTTAAGAGGCTTAAAATGCAAAAAAAAAAAAAATATAAAGCTTTTGAAGTAAAGGGAAGACGATTTTTTAATAATTTAATAATGAGCAACTGAAAAATATTCCTCCAAACTTTGATACTAGACATTTTCATGCCTAAGTAGACGTGCCTTTAAAAAGCGGCGACAAGTTATGCTCATTATATTTCAACAACTATTTACTTTTGTTGCAAACTTTGTTGCTTAAACAAAAACATTTTGTTGCGGAAAATTACTAAATAAAATTTTGCTATCAGCCCTCAAACAAAATTGCTGTTAACTTTGTCAAATCCTCAAGAAAATTTTTAAAAAAAAGTTACAGTCTATTAAAAATTTCTCAATGGCATTTTTTTCCATAATTTTCTTTTCGTCGCCTTTTTGAAACTTTTGTACAAAACAAATATTTTGTTCCCATGATTAACCCATTTAAAGTGCAAAAATGAAAAATAACTAAATTGAAATAAATTTACAAATTTAAGTATTTCTTGATGGTACAAAAAATTTTAATGCATTTGAAATTTTCTTTTAGACTGAATGAATGTTGGATCAAGTAAAAATACCTTGAAATTCGAATTAACAAACGATGACCAAAGTCATTAACACATTTTAAAAAATAACAAATTTTAGTTTAGGATCACCTCTAGTCTTGGACTATAGATCATCTTTATTCGTCGACTAACGATCATCTCTAGTCGTCGACTAAAGATCATCTCTAGTCATCGACTGTAGATCATCTCTAGTCGTCGACTGTAGATCATCTCTAGTCGTCATCGATTATATATCATCTCTAGTCGTCGACTATAGATCATCCCTAGTCGTCGTCTAAAGATCATCTCTAGTCGTCGACTATAGATCATTTCTAGTCGTAGACTATAGATCATCTCTAGTCGTCTACTATGGATCATCTCTAATCGTCGTCTAAAGATCATCTCTAGTCGTCGACTATAGATCATCTCTAGTCTTCGACTAATGATCACCTGTAGTCGTCGACTATAGATCATCCCTAGCCGTAGACTATTGATCATCTCTAGCCGTCGACTATTGATCATCTGTAGTCGTCGACTATAGATCATCTTAAGTCGTCGACTATAGATCATCTCTAGTCGACTAAAGATCATCTTTTGTCGTCGACTAAAGATCATCTCTAGTCTTCGACTAATTATCATCTCAAGTCGTCGACTATAGATCATCTCTAGTCATTGATGTATAGATCATCTCAAGCCGTCGACTATAGATCATCTCTAGTAGTCGACTATAGATCATCTCTAGTCATCGACTATAGATCATCTCTAGTCATCGACTATAGATCATCTCTAGTAGTCGACTATAGATCAATTTAAGTCGTCGACTATAGATCATCTCTAGTCGTCGACTATATATCATCTTTAGTCGTCGATTATAGATCATCTCTTGTACTCGATTAGAGATCATCTCTAGTCGTCGACTATATATAATCTTTAGTCGTCGTCTGTAGATCATCTCTAGTCGTCGACTATAGATCATTTCAAGTCGTCGACTATAGATCATCTTTAGTCGCCGAATATTGACAATCGTCGTTTAAAGATTATCTCTAGTAGTCGACTATGGATCATCTTTAGTCGTCGACTTAAGGTCATCTTTAGTCATGGAACTATAGATCATCTATAGTTGACGACCAGGTTAGATCTATAGTCGAAATATAGTCAAAGACTTGAGTTGATCTAGTCTTTGTTTATAGCATTAACTTTAAATTTAACAGTTCAATAAAAAATTACTAAAAACTATATAAAATTGCAACATTTCAACTCAAAACATGCACTTTGCCTCTAAACAAAACGTTTAATAAAATAAATAGTAAAAACAGTTGAAACACACACTTGAAACTGTCAGTTTAAGTGTCAATTTTTTGTTGTCTTTTTCGAACTATCATTGTTTGTGCTTTTGGTTTTGTATTTACTGCAGTCAAAAAAGGTCAAAATTACGAGTATCTAGTGATTTTGAACATAAAACTTGCAGCAAAAACCACATCCAGTCGTTTGTTAGCATTTTTACTCCAAATTCAATTGAAAAACCTCAAGGTCGTTTTTGTAAGTTTTAAGATTTTAAGCCAAGACCGACAACGACTACGACCAATAAACATCAAACCACTAACATATGATGGTTGCAAATGGAATTATTGTATTCGAATTGTTCAAACATAATCGAACCATTAAGAAATAGACAAGAAACTAAAGATTTAAGTAATCATTAAAATTAATTTAATACTTTTAAAAATGTTGTAAAGACAAAGTAACAACAAATTTTTTTTCAAGATTTGAAAATTTTCACATTAAAATTAAAATTGTTTTTTATAAAAAATTTTATACATAGAAAATTTCACATTTTTTTACATCAAAAATTTTTAAATGAAAAATTTTTCACATCAAAAATTTTAAAATAAAAAAATTCTCACATCAAAATTTTTTTAATAAAATTTTTTTACAACAAAAATTCTTTATTGAAAAATTTTGCACATCAAAAATTTTTTAATGAAAAATTTTTCACATCAAAAATTTTAAAATAAAAAATTTCTCACATCAAAATTTTTTTGATAAAATTTTTTTACAACAAAAATTCTTTATTGAAAAATTTTGCACATCAAAAATTTTTTAATGAAAAATATTTTACATCAAAAATTTTTTTAATAAAAATTTTTTATTGACAAATTTTGCACATCAAAAATTTTTTAATGAAAAATTCTTCACATCAAAAATTTTTTAATGAAAAATTATTCACATCAAAAATATTTTAATGAAAAATTTTTGACATCAAAAATTTTCCAATGAAAAAATTTTTCAAATCAAAACTTTTTAATGAAAAATTTTTCACATCAAAAATTTTCTAATGAAAAAATTTTCACATCACAAATTTTTCAATGAAAATTTTTGCCTAAAAGATTTTTTATTGAAAAATTTTGCACATCAAAAGTTTTTTTTAAAAAAAAATTATTCACATCAAAAATTTTTTAATGAAAAAATTTTCACATCAGAAATTTTTTAATCAACATTTTTTATCTAAAACATTTTTTAATGAAAAAGTTTTTACATCAAAAATTTTTGAATGAGAAATTTTGCACATCAAAAATTTGTGATGAAAACTTTTTCATATAAAAATTTTGTTAATGAAAACTTTTCCACATCTAAAATTATTGGTCTTAGCTTTTGACGCATTCGACATATAGATGTCGATTTTAATCAACTCTAGATGTCGACCATAGTCAACTCTAGATGTCAACAATAGTTAACCTTAGTTGCTGACTATAGTCAACTTTAGCAGTTACATAGAATCAACTCTAATCAAAATAAGTACGAAATTTGACACCAGGTCAGTTAATCCAAACAAATTACATCAAACCTACGAAACTAATGTAATTTAGAAATGACAAAATAAAAGGGGAGACTTATTCATTCCAAAGCTAACACTTCTTCATATCACCCACATAAATTGGATAGATACTAGTGTTACAAAGCTAATATAAATTTACAATTGGGGTTTACACCACCAATTACTCGTCCAACCTCAACACATGACAAGTGGCGCCCCCTAAATTTTCAAAATAATTTGAAATATTATATCTCCTCCGCCGAAATGGCTGTAATGGGGTAACAAATAACCAAGTGTGAAAGTGGTTACGGTCTTTTTATAGAACTTTTTTACTCGAAAATGTTCTTGTCTGTTTATGTCTTTAGTGGCCACAATCTGGTAATTGAGGTCATTTCATTAAAAAGGTGTGTTTTACTTAATTGTAAATAAAATACAATTCAAATATTTATAGACAAGACATTTCTAAGCAGTTTTTTTTTCTAAGATTAAGTTCAGTTTTTGGCAGTTTAACATGAAAATTGCAAATGAATGAATGGAAATGTATTGAAGTGGTTTTCAAAATAAGGAGTGACTCGGTCAACATGTTCTAGAGAAATAAATAATATAAGAGCAATAAACAAAATTGTTACAAAATAAATTAGTTTATTAAAGAGTAAATTATTGTTTAGAATAATTATTCTTTTATGAATAATTTTGTTAACCAAAGAATAAATAAGGCTAATTGTAGGAGTGTTAATTTATAGGAATAGTTTTTCATGAAGTTAATGAAATTTTTCACTAAAATAAATCAAATTCTGAATAGCAAGATTTATAAAATTTGTCGACAAGGGTTGATCTACAATAGACGATCTGTAGTCAATGACTAGAGTTGATCTATAATCGATTACTAGAGTTGATCTATAGTCGATGACTAGAATTGATCTATAGACGAAAACTTGAGTTGATATATCGACTACGACTAAAGTTGATCTACAATCGACGACTAGAGTTGATCTACAGTCGACGACTAGAGTTGATATATAGCCGATTACTAGAGTTGATCTATAGTCGATCACTAGAGTTGATCTATAGTTGATGACTACAGTTTATCTTGTGTTGATCTACAGTCGGCGACTAGAGTTGATCTATAGAAGAAGACTTTTGATCTACAGTCGACGATTCGTGCTGATCTTTGGTCGACGACTAGAGTTGATTTATAGTCGATGACTAGATTTGACCTATAGACGAAGACTTTTGATCTACAGTCGACGATTCGTGCTGATCTATAGTCGACGACTAGAGTTGATTTATAGTCGACGGCAAGAGTTGATCTATAGTCGATGACTAAAGTTGATCTATAGTCGATGACTAGATTTGACCTATAGACGAAGACTTTTGATCTACAGTCGACGATTCGTGCTGATCTAAAGTCGACGACTAGAGTTGATCTATAGTCGATTACTAGAGTTGATCTATAGTCTATGACTAGAGTAGATATAGTCGACGACTAAATAGAAGTGATCTATAATCTATGACTGTAGTTGATCTATAGTCGATGACTAGAGTTGATCTACGGTCGATCACTAGAGTTGATCTATAGTCGATAACTAGAGTTGACAGTCGATGACTAGAGTTGATTTATAGTCGATGACTATAGTTGATCTTTAGTCGATGACTAGAGTTAATCTATAGTCGACGACTAGAGTTGATCAATAGTCGATCACTAGAGTTGATCTTTAGTCGATGACTGAAGTTGATATAGAGTTGATCTAAACACGAAGAATTTAGTTGATCTCCCGACACCGCCTAAAGTTGATCTACTGTCGACGACTAGATTTGATCTATATTCGACGTTTAGAGTTGATCTATAGTCAATCACTAGAGTTGATCTGTAGTCGATAGCCAGAGTTGATCTTGGGTTGATCTATAGACGACTAAAGTTTATCTACAGTCGACGACAAGAGTTGATTGTCGATAACTAGAGTGGATCTTTAGTCGATGACTAGAGTTGATGTATAGTCGATAACTAGAGTTGATCCATAGTCGATGACAAGATGATCTACCGTGGATCTACAGTCTAGAGTTGATATAGTCGACGACTAGAAGTGATCTATAATCGATGACTAGAGTTGATTTGTAGTCGATCACATGAGTTGATCGGTAGTAGATGACTAGAGTTGATCTATAGTCAATGTTTAGAGTTGATCTATAGTCGATGACTATAAATCAACTTATAGTCAAAAATTATAGTTATTCTATAGTCGAAAACTAGAGTTGATCTATAGTCAATGACTAGAGTTGATCTTTAGTCGATGACTAGAGTTGATCTATAGTCAATGACTAGACTTGATCTTTAGTAGACGACTAAAGTTGATCTATAGTAGATGACTAGAATTGATTTATAGTCGATGTCTACAGTTAATCTATAGTCGATTACTAGAGCTGATCTATAGTCGATGTCTAGAGTTGATCTATAGTCGAGTACTAGAATTGATCAAAAGCCGATGACTAGAGTTGATCTTTAGTCTATGACTAGAGTTGATCTATAGTCGATGGCTAGAGTTGGTTTATAGTTAACGAAGAGGTTGATTTATAGTCTTTGATCTGTACTCGACAACTAGACTAGGATTGATCAATAGTTCATAGACTTGATCTACAGTCGAGGTCTATTTTATACATTTTAATATATATTAAAAACAAAAATTCAACTCACCTTAATTTAGCGGCATATTCTGTTTCTATCGCTAAACGATCTCTTATAAAATTTGCATATTTATCCAAAAATTCAATGCCTTTATTTGTGTGTATCGCTAAATTGTCGTACTGATCCTGTAAAGAGAAGAAACAAATTTTTTAAATTATAAAAATTTTTATAAACAAAGAATCCATAAAAATAATGAAATTTAAAAATAAATTAAAATTCTAAGAAAACACCATAAAAATTTAGTACAAAAACAATAACAAATTAATTGAAAAATATTTTAACGAAAAACATTTGCCAGTAATTGAGATGATGCTAAAGAAAACAGGGCAGCAGCAGCACGAACCCAAAATTATATGTATTTTGGGATCTTGCAAGAATTTATGAAAATTTATTCTTTTTGATAGTTATTGAACTTGAAATTGAATTTTTGGCATTAATTAATAATATTCTAATTTAAAAGAAACATTTTTTTAAATTTTATATTTCAGAAATTTCTAAAATTAGCTAAAACGCTTAATACTATTGATGATAACTTTAATATGTAGAAGCTTAAAGGCAAATTGACCCATTCAGAGTCGCAGCATGATGTGGGTTAATATTATTTAATCATTTTTAGAAACATTTTGTCAAGAGTTGATCTATAGTCGACGATTAAAGTTGATCTATAGTCGACGACTAGAGTTGATTTATTGTCGACGACTAGAGTTGATTTATCGTCGACGACTAGTGTTGATCTATAGTCGACGACTAGAGCCTAGACGACTAGTGTTGATCTATAGTCGACGACTAGAGGTGATCTATAATCAACGACTAGAGTTGTTCTATAATCGACGACTAGAGACTAGACGACTAGTGTTCATCTATAGTCGACGACTAGAGACTAGACGACTAGTGTTGATCTATAGTCGACGACTATAGACTAGACGACTAGTGTTGATTTATAGTCGACGACAAGAGGTGATCTATAGTCAACGACTAGAGTTGTTCTATAGTTGACGACTAGAGGTGATCTATAGTCAACGACTAGAGTTGTTCTATAGTCAACGACTAGAGACTAGACGACTAGTGTTGATCTATAGTCGACGACTAGAGGTGATCTATAGTCAACGACTAGAGTTGTTCTATAGTTGACGACTAGAGGTGATATATAGTCGACGACTAGAGTTGATCTATATTCGACTACTAGAGTTGATTTATTGTCGACGACTAGAGTTGATCTATAGTCGACGACTAGAGGTGATCTATAGTCAACGACAAGAGTTGTTCTATAGTCGACGACTAGAGTTGAAATATAGTAGATTACTAGAGTTGATCTACAGTAGACGACCAGAGTTGATCTACAGTCGACGACTAGAGTTGATCTATAGTCAACGACTAGAGTTGATCTACAGTCGACGACTAGAGTTGATCTATAGTCGACGACTAGAGTTGATCTATAGTCGACGACTAGAGTTAATCTATAGTCGACGACTAGAGTTGATCTACAGTCAACGACTAGAGTTGAAATATAGTAGACTACTGAGTTGATCTACAGTCGACGACCAGAGTTGATCTATAGTCGATGACTAGAGTTGATCTATAGTCAACGACTAGAGTTGATCTATAGTCGACGACTAGAGTTTATCTATAGTCGACGACTAGAGTTGATCTATAGTCGACGACTAGAGTTGATCTATAGTCGACGACTAGAGTTTATCTATAGTCGACGACTAGAGTTGATCTATAGTCGACGACTAGAGTTTATCTATAGTCGACGACTAGAGTTGATCTATAGTCGACGACTAGAGTTAATCTATAGTCGACGACTAGAGTTGATCTACAGTCAACGACTAGAGTTGAAATATAGTAGACTACTGAATTGATCTACAGTCGACGACCAGAGTTGATCTATAGTCGATGACTAGAGTTGATCTATAGTCAACGACTAGAGTTGATCTATAGTCGACGACTAGAGTTTATCTATAGTCGACGACTAGAGTTGATCTATAGTCGACGACTAGAGTTGATCTACAGTCAACGACTAGAGTTGAAATATAGTAGACTACTAGAGTTGATCTACAGTCGACGACCAGAGTTGATCTATAGTCGACGACTAGAGTTGATCTATAGTCGACGACTAGAGTTTATCTATAGTCGACGACTAGAGTTGGTCTATAGTCGATGACTAAAGTTGATCTATAGTCTACAGCCAGGGTTTATGTTTAGTAGACTACTAGATTTGACCAATATTCGAAGACTAGAGTCGATCTATAGTTGGTGACTAGAGTTGATCTACAGTCGAAGATCAGAGTTGATCTATAGTCGACGACTAGAATTGATCTCTAGGAAATTTATATTTGACGTCTGAAGTTGACGACGGGAGTTAATTTTTAGACGAAGGCTAGAATTGACGGAATTATCCTTAAATTTTTAAATCAATTTGTTTTTGCATCTTAAAAACAAATTACATAATTTTCTTCTTGTAGCCTTGATTTTTAAAGTAGTTTTACATTATAAATATTTTTGAAGAGGAATTCCAAAACAAATCATCAGCAAATATTTTGATGCAATAATAGAAAGATTACAATCTTGATTGAGCAATAAACAATGGGGAAACGAACAGCAAAAAAACACTTGAAAATATGATATGAAAACGTTTTTATTAGAAGAGGAAATATGCAAATAGATTATGATTATGAATGAATCAATGAGAATGAATAAGCGGTGGCAGATCAAAAATGAAATAATATACAAAAATAAATAAATTTAATAAATAAGAATTACACGGTCAAATTTAATTGTTAAATTTTGAACAAAAAAACTATAACTTTATTTAAGTCGATTTAATGCTTGATCATAATTTGATGTAAAATATTTAATTGAAATAAAAATTTCAAAGATCGGGGGTGTAGGACAATGTTAAAAAAACAAAAATTTTATACAAAAAAACTACCAGAATTAAGTATTTATTGTTAAAAGCTTTAAACAAAAGAAACTATTAAATGATTGAAAAAAGACAAAATATAAAAGTGGAACATTTCGTAAGTGTGTGAAGTTAAATTCGTCAAGTTAAATACGTCCCACAAAAATGTTAATAACATTACAGGGCACTGTTAAATATATGAATTTAAAAATATATGATTTTTTCGTAGAAAAAACACAAAAATATAAAAAATTTAGATTATTTAAGTAAAAAACAATCAGAATTTTTAATTTTTTGTAAAATAAATTTTATAAAAAACTTGTATTAAGAGCTACGTGCAATTATATAGGCGCATATTTGTTGCACCAAAAAGGCAATTTCGAAGAGACCTGAATAGGGTTTCGATATATCGTTGCAAAGCTCTAAGGGAGTAGATTCCAAAACTATATTCAGTATATGCAGTTGTTTCTCAGGAAAAAATTGACAGCATGTGGAATTTAGTAAAAAGTGATATGAAGTTATAAGGACTTTGAAGCTCTGTAGGGGCCATTTCGGACAGACCTGAATGAGGTTGCGACATACTGGGTGAAAGCTCTAAGGGAGTAGATTCCAAAACTATATTCAGTATATGCAGTTGTTTCTCAGGAAAAAATTGAGAGCATGTGGAATTTAGTCAAAAGTGATATGAAGTTATAAGGACTTTGAAGATCTGTAGGGGCCATTTCGGACAGACCTGAATGAGGTTGCGACATACTGGGTGAAAGCTCTAAGGGAGTAGATTCCATAACTATAATCAGTATATGCAGTTGTTTCTCAGGAAAAATTTTACAAGATGTGGAATTTAGTAAAAAGTGATATGAAGTTATAAGGACTTTGAAGCTCTGTAGGGGCCATTTCGGACAGACCTGAATCAGGTTGCGACATACTGGGTGAAAGCTCTAAGGGAGTAGATTCCATAACTATAATCAGTATATGCAGTTGTTTCTCAGGAAAAAATTGACAGCATGTGGAATGTAGTAAAAAGTGATATGAAGTTATAAGGACTTTGAAGCTCTGTAGGGGCCATTTCGGACAGACCTGAATGAGGTTGTGACATACCGGGTGAAAGCTCTAAGGGAGTAGATTCCATAACTATAATCAGTATATGCAGTTGTTTCTCAGGAAAAATTTGACAGCGGGTGAAATGTAGTATAAATTCATGTGAAGTCACTTGGACAACACTTTGAAGCTCTGTAAAGGCCATTTCGGACCGACCTGAATCGGGTTGTGACATATCGGGTGAAAGGCCTAGGGGAGTAGATTCCAAAACTATATTCAGTATATGCAGTTCTTTCTCAGGAAAAATTTTATAGGATGTGGAATTTATTAAAAAGTACTATGAAGTCATAAGGATTTGAAGCTCTGTAGGGGCCATTTCGGACAGACCTGAATCGGGTTGTGATATACCGGGTGAAAGCTCTAGGGGAGTAGATTCCAAAACTATATTCAGTATATGCAGTTGTTTCTCAGGAAAAATTTTATAGCATGTGGAATTTTGTAAAAAGTGATATGAAGTCATAAGGATTTGAAGCTCTGTAGGGGCCATTTCGGACAGACCTGAATCAGGTTGTGACATGCTGGGTGAAAGCTCTAGGAGAGTAGATTCCAAAACTGTATTCAGTATATGCAGTTGTTTCTCAGGAAAAATTTTACAGGATGTGGAATGTAGTAAAAAGTAATATGAAGTTATAAGGACTTTGAAGCTCTGTAGGGGCCATTTCGGACAGACCTGAATCGGGTTGTGATATACTGGGTGAAAGCTCTAGGGGAGTAGATTCCAAAACTGTATTCAGTATATGCAGTTGTTTCTCAGGAAAAATTTTACAGGATGTGGAATGTAGTAAAAAGTGATATGAAGTTATAAGGACTTTGAAGATCTGTAGGGGCCATTTCGGACAGACCTGAATCAGGTTGCGACATACTGGGTGAAAGCTCTAAGGGAGTAGATTCCATAACTATAATCAGTATATGCAGTTGTTTCTCAGGAAAAATTTTACAAGATGTAGAATTTAGTAAAAAGTGATATGAAGTTATAAGGACTTTGAAGATCTGTAGGGGCCATTTCGGACAGACCTGAATCAGGTTGTGACATACCGGGTGAAAGCTTAAGTGGAGTAGATACCAAAACTATATTCAATATATGCAGTTGTTTCTCAGGAAAAATTTTATAACATGTGGAATTAAGTAAAAAGTGATATGAAGTCATAAGGATTTGAAGCTCTGTAGGGGCCATTTCGGACAGACCTGAATCAGGTTGTGACATGCTGGGTGAAAGCTCTAGGGGAGTAGATTCCAAAACTGTATTCAGTATATGCAGTTGTTTCTCAGGAAAAATTTTACAGGATGCGGAATGTAGTAAAAAGTGATATGAAGTTATAAGGACTTTGAAGCTCTGTAGGGGCCATTTCGGACAGACCTGAATGAGGTTGTGACATACCGGGTGAAAGCTCTAAGGGAGTAGATTCCATAACTATAATCAGTATATGCAGTTGTTTCTCAGGAAAAATTTGACAGCGGGTGAAATGTAGTATAAATTCATGTGAAGTCACTTGGACAACACTTTGAAGCTCTGTAAAGGCCATTTCGGACCGACCTGAATCGGGTTGTGACATATCGGGTGAAAGGCCTAGGGGAGTAGATTCCAAAACTATATTCAGTATATGCAGTTCTTTCTCAGGAAAAATTTTATAGGATGTGGAATTTATTAAAAAGTACTATGAAGTCATAAGGATTTGAAGCTCTGTAGGGGCCATTTCGGACAGACCTGAATCGGGTTGTGATATACCGGGTGAAAGCTCTAGGGGAGTAGATTCCAAAACTATATTCAGTATATGCAGTTGTTTCTCAGGAAAAATTTTATAGCATGTGGAATTTAGTAAAAAGTGATATGAAGTCATAAGGATTTGAAGCTCTGTAGGGGCCATTTCGGACAGACCTGAATCAGGTTGTGACATGCTGGGTGAAAGCTCTAGGAGAGTAGATTCCAAAACTGTATTCAGTATATGCAGTTGTTTCTCAGGAAAAATTTTACAGGATGCGGAATGTAGTAAAAAGTGATATGAAGTTATAAGGACTTTGAAGCTCTGTAGGGGCCATTTCGGACAGACCTGAATGAGGTTGTGACATACCGGGTGAAAGCTCTAAGGGAGTAGATTCCATAACTATAATCAGTATATGCAGTTGTTTCTCAGGAAAAATTTGACAGCGGGTGAAATGTAGTATAAATTCATGTGAAGTCACTTGGACAACACTTTGAAGCTCTGTAAAGGCCATTTCGGACCGACCTGAATCGGGTTGTGACATATCGGGTGAAAGGCCTAGGGGAGTAGATTCCAAAACTATATTCAGTATATGCAGTTCTTTCTCAGGAAAAATTTTATAGGATGTGGAATTTATTAAAAAGTACTATGAAGTCATAAGGATTTGAAGCTCTGTAGGGGCCATTTCGGACAGACCTGAATCGGGTTGTGATATACCGGGTGAAAGCTCTAGGGGAGTAGATTCCAAAACTATATTCAGTATATGCAGTTGTTTCTCAGGAAAAATTTTATAGCATGTGGAATTTAGTAAAAAGTGATATGAAGTCATAAGGATTTGAAGCTCTGTAGGGGCCATTTCGGACAGACCTGAATCAGGTTGTGACATGCTGGGTGAAAGCTCTAGGAGAGTAGATTCCAAAACTGTATTCAGTATATGCAGTTGTTTCTCAGGAAAAATTTTACAGGATGTGGAATGTAGTAAAAAGTAATATGAAGTTATAAGGACTTTGAAGCTCTGTAGGGGCCATTTCGGACAGACCTGAATCGGGTTGTGATATACTGGGTGAAAGCTCTAGGGGAGTAGATTCCAAAACTGTATTCAGTATATGCAGTTGTTTCTCAGGAAAAATTTTACAGGATGTGGAATGTAGTAAAAAGTGATATGAAGTTATAAGGACTTTGAAGATCTGTAGGGGCCATTTCGGACAGACCTGAATCAGGTTGCGACATGCTGGGTGAAAGCTCTAGGGGAGTAGATTCCAAAACTGTATTCAGTATATGCAGTTGTTTCTCAGGAAAAAATTGAGAGCATGTGGAATTTAGTAAAAAGTGATATGAAGTTATAAGGACTTTGAAGCTCTGTAGGGGCCATTTCGGACAGACCTGAATCAGGTTGCGACATACTGGGTGAAAGCTCTAAGGGAGTAGATTCCATAACTATAATCAGTATATGCAGTTGTTTCTCAGGAAAAATTTTACAAGATGTGGAATTTAGTAAAAAGTGATATGAAGTTATAAGGACTTTGAAGCTCTGTAGGGGCCATTTCGGACAGACCTGAATCAGGTTGTGACATGCTGGGTGAAAGCTCTAGGGGAGTAGATTCCAAAACTGTATTCAGTATATGCAGTTGTTTCTCAGGAAAAAATTGAGAGCATGTGGAATTTAGTCAAAAGTGATATGAAGTTATAAGGACTTTGAAGATCTGTAGGGGCCATTTCGGACAGACCTGAATGAGGTTGCGACATACTGGGTGAAAGCTCTAAGGGAGTAGATTCCATAACTATAATCAGTATATGCAGTTGTTTCTCAGGAAAAATTTTACAAGATGTGGAATTTAGTAAAAAGTGATATGAAGTTATAAGGACTTTGAAGCTCTGTAGGGGCCATTTCGGACAGACCTGAATCAGGTTGCGACATACTGGGTGAAAGCTCTAAGGGAGTAGATTCCATAACTATAATCAGTATATGCAGTTGTTTCTCAGGAAAAAATTGACAGCATGTGGAATGTAGTAAAAAGTGATATGAAGTTATAAGGACTTTGAAGCTCTGTAGGGGCCATTTCGGACAGACCTGAATGAGGTTGTGACATACCGGGTGAAAGCTCTAAGGGAGTAGATTCCATAACTATAATCAGTATATGCAGTTGTTTCTCAGGAAAAATTTGACAGCGGGTGAAATGTAGTATAAATTCATGTGAAGTCACTTGGACAACACTTTGAAGCTCTGTAAAGGCCATTTCGGACCGACCTGAATCGGGTTGTGACATATCGGGTGAAAGGCCTAGGGGAGTAGATTCCAAAACTATATTCAGTATATGCAGTTCTTTCTCAGGAAAAATTTTATAGGATGTGGAATTTATTAAAAAGTACTATGAAGTCATAAGGATTTGAAGCTCTGTAGGGGCCATTTCGGACAGACCTGAATCGGGTTGTGATATACCGGGTGAAAGCTCTAGGGGAGTAGATTCCAAAACTATATTCAGTATATGCAGTTGTTTCTCAGGAAAAATTTTATAGCATGTGGAATTTAGTAAAAAGTGATATGAAGTCATAAGGATTTGAAGCTCTGTAGGGGCCATTTCGGACAGACCTGAATCAGGTTGTGACATGCTGGGTGAAAGCTCTAGGAGAGTAGATTCCAAAACTGTATTCAGTATATGCAGTTGTTTCTCAGGAAAAATTTTACAGGATGTGGAATGTAGTAAAAAGTAATATGAAGTTATAAGGACTTTGAAGCTCTGTAGGGGCCATTTCGGACAGACCTGAATCGGGTTGTGATATACTGGGTGAAAGCTCTAGGGGAGTAGATTCCAAAACTGTATTCAGTATATGCAGTTGTTTCTCAGGAAAAATTTTACAGGATGTGGAATGTAGTAAAAAGTGATATGAAGTTATAAGGACTTTGAAGATCTGTAGGGGCCATTTCGGACAGACCTGAATCAGGTTGCGACATACTGGGTGAAAGCTCTAAGGGAGTAGATTCCATAACTATAATCAGTATATGCAGTTGTTTCTCAGGAAAAATTTTACAAGATGTAGAATTTAGTAAAAAGTGATATGAAGTTATAAGGACTTTGAAGATCTGTAGGGGCCATTTCGGACAGACCTGAATCAGGTTGTGACATACCGGGTGAAAGCTCTAGGGGAGTAGATTCCAAAACTATATTCAGTATATGCAGTTGTTTCTCAGGAAAAATTTTATAGCATGTGGAATTTAGTAAAAAGTGATATGAAGTCATAAGGATTTGAAGCTCTGTAGGGGCCATTTCGGACAGACCTGAATCAGGTTGCGACATGCTGGGTGAAAGCTCTAGGGGAGTAGATTCCAAAACTGTATTCAGTATATGCAGTTGTTTCTCAGGAAAAATTTTACAGGATGTGGAATGTAGTAAAAAGTGATATGAAGTTATAAGGACTTTGAAGATCTGTAGGGGCCATTTCGGACAGACCTGAATCAGGTTGCGACATACTGGGTGAAAGCTCTAAGGGAGTAGATTCCATAACTATAATCAGTATATGCAGTTGTTTCTCAGGAAAAATTTTACAAGATGTAGAATTTAGTAAAAAGTGATATGAAGTTATAAGGACTTTGAAGATCTGTAGGGGCCATTTCGGACAGACCTGAATCAGGTTGTGACATACCGGGTGAAAGCTTAAGTGGAGTAGATACCAAAACTATATTCAATATATGCAGTTGTTTCTCAGGAAAAATTTTATAACATGTGGAATTAAGTAAAAAGTGATATGAAGTCATAAGGATTTGAAGCTCTGTAGGGGCCATTTCGGACAGACCTGAATCAGGTTGTGACATGCTGGGTGAAAGCTCTAGGGGAGTAGATTCCAAAACTGTATTCAGTATATGCAGTTGTTTCTCAGGAAAAATTTTACAGGATGTGGAATGTAGTAAAAAGTGATATGAAGTTATAAGGACTTTGAAGCTCTGTAGGGGCCATTTCGGACAGACCTGAATGAGGTTGTGACATACCGGGTGAAAGCTCTAAGGGAGTAGATTCCATAACTATAATCAGTATATGCAGTTGTTTCTCAGGAAAAATTTGACAGCGGGTGAAATGTAGTATAAATTCATGTGAAGTCACTTGGACAACACTTTGAAGCTCTGTAAAGGCCATTTCGGACCGACCTGAATCGGATTGTGACATATCGGGTGAAAGGCCTAGGGGAGTAGATTCCAAAACTATATTCAGTATATGCAGTTCTTTCTCAGGAAAAATTTTATAGGATGTGGAATTTATTAAAAAGTACTATGAAGTCATAAGGATTTGAAGCTCTGTAGGGGCCATTTCGGACAGACCTGAATCGGGTTGTGATATACCGGGTGAAAGCTCTAGGGGAGTAGATTCCAAAACTATATTTAGTATATGCAGTTGTTTCTCAGGAAAAATTTTACAGGATGTGGAATGTAGTAAAAAGTGATATGAAGTTATAAGGACTTTGAAGATCTGTAGGGGCCATTTCGGACAGACCTGAATCAGGTTGCGACATACTGGGTGAAAGCTCTAAGGGAGTAGATTCCATAACTATAATCAGTATATGCAGTTGTTTCTCAGGAAAAAATTGAGAGCATGTGGAATTTAGTCAAAAGTGATATGAAGTTATAAGGTACTTTTGTACTTTTGTCTTTTCATGTTTTGTTAATAAATACAATAAGTACCTAAAAAAAGCTAAACGATCATTACAATGCAGGCATCACTGACAAAAAAACTCATAAAAAAATACAAAATCATACAGTAAAATAGAGCTACAGTGTGTGTGTTGTTTTATTTCAACACAAACGAAAGAATGTAACATACCTAGTTACATTAAATTTTATACTATATCTATTTCACTTTCGCACAGTTGAAATAAGTGAGTGTTAGTGTGTGTGTCGGTTACGATTCCTCACACATTGTTTGCCGAAAAGTTGCCAAATACATATTAAAATACCAACTATAAAAACTTTAATATGCAAAGGTTCTAAATCAAGGGTTGTCGATTTTGCTGGGGACAAAAGAAAAATCGTCATAAAATATAAATTTAATTTTTTTAAAAAATTCAATTATTTTGTTTATATTAGCATAATTTTCATTATGAATCACATTATAATTTTCGAGAGAACATTTTTGTTTAAAATAATATTATTTGAATTTAAAGGAAAAATGTGCCTGAAATTATTATAGTTGATATTAACAAGTTTTATACAAAAATTGTACCGTTTTTAATTAAAATTTCTTATAAATTTGATTCCTTATATATTAAGTATCAATCGGAAATAATCTACCTGCTAATTCTTATCAAAACATTGAAGATTTTTAAAATACTTTACGACAATTTGATTATACCAGCAGCTATGGTTTTCCATAGATACATATGTATGTTATTCAAATTTCCTGATGGAATTTTAAAACAACAAAACTATTTTATTTTTTCGGCTATGACATTAAGTTCTTAATATTTTTTCCAGATAATATTCTTTAAATTTTTAAAAATAACTTTTAACTTTAATTCATTATTTTAAAAGAAGACAAATACAAACATATGTTAAATATAATTCTGATGACAAGGTTGAGAAATGTGTCTTAAATGTTTTATTATCCAAATATGAGGACATTTTTTATGTAATCAATAGGTCTATTTGACATTAACTTTGTAGTAAAATTTCATAAATATAAGGACAATATTGCTGTGGGTAATTTTTCCTGGTGTCATATAATTTAAATTTTTTACGGAAAAATTTAATTTGTTAGCTGACTTCAGTTCAGTAAGCCAACTTATCGTCAATATGTACTCAAACCCCCTAATTCATAATCGTAAAATAAAACTATGACAAGCTTAAAAACGGAAATAAAAAATGTATAACTCTTAACAGTGCATTCCAATATTTTAATGAAAATTAATAGTTTTGTATTAAATTGTCCGTTATGTCAATTTTTTGTTTGATTACACTCAATTTTATTTTTTAAAATTGAAATTGTAATTTTATTTTATTTAGTTTAAAATACATACAACCCACTTAAATACGAATGGTTTTTGCGGATTAAACTTATAATTGAAATGTAAAAAAAAATGATTGATTCACATAAACTAAGAAATAAATTTATTTAACTAGACCACCCAAATTTTCCAATAACTTTGATGGAAATAAACTATATCCTAAAATTTAAACCGCACTTTAACTTTTACAGTAATAATTGGTGTTAAACTTACTGTTAAGTTCTGAATAACTCTTATTTAAAAGTTCAAATTCCCAAAAATGCTCCAAAAAGTGTTGAACATCCCCAGTAAAAAAAATCAATCCCTAAAGCAAAAATGTTCGGTTTTTAAGAGTTTCAATATCAGGGCTGCCAAATCTGGCAGCTCCACCTTTAATCAACTGTCTAATGTAAGAAAATGTAAGAATTAATTATTTGTGAAAGTGTTATTCTTAAGATAAATTGAAAATGGTAAAAGAGTTATTTATTCATTTAGTGAAACTTTTTTTTTCTATAAAAAATAAAGAAATTAATAATTTGAAAAATGAACTATATAAAATATTTAACCAAAAATCAGGCTTTTTCGATCAGTTTTTTAATTTCATAGATGATATAAAAAAAACTAAAAGCCAAGCTTTTGTAAAAAGAATTGGAAGCAACATAAGAAATAAAAAAAGGATATGTGCCATAATAAAAGCAATGGTAAGTATTTTAAGTACATACATATATTAAATAAATCAGTAATAATAAAAAAATTTTATGAAATAGTGAAAAAAGTGAAAATACATATCCATCGTCAACTTAATTATTTTAGATTTATTCAAGATTTTTATTTTAAAGGACTGAATAAAATATTAGAAATAAAAAATTGTCGAATAATTATTCCAACTATATTAAGTTGAAGCTTATTTTCTTTTCTTGTGAAGAGATTAAAATTTAATTTTTTAAGTTCAAGATTTCAAACGCATATTTCTGTCAACATGTGTACACAATTACATACATAAAGCATTCGTAACAGTTTTTTTTTATACTAGGATACCGTAACTTATTTCATTTGTGCTTTTCCATAGTTTATAATGTTTTTCATTTATACTCTCACAATTTTTATGATCAGTTTCTGAGAGAACTAAAATCAAAAAATTAAATTGTATATGTATGCATTTTTAATGTGTGTGGTTGAGGGGAAATACATATTAATTTTGTTTAAATCAAGTACTTTATATGAGTTAGAGAAAAAAAATATCGTTTATATTGTCAGTAGGTATATCAAAAAAAAAGTTGAGCAACAAATATTCAAAATACATTATACATATGTATAAAATTGCCTTTTGTGTATTAATGAGGGCCCTTGTTGTTAGTCTTTTTTTAATTTTATCCTCAATTTTAAAGTTATAAATCTCTAATTTATTTATTATTCCTTAAAATTCCCATTAAGTGTTAAGCTAAAAAGTAAAATTTTATTCTCTAAAAGTTGATATTGATCTTATTTCGTTTCTTATATTACTTAAAAATAGAGTTACAAAAAACTTTAATTTTTATTTTGTTTGAATATATGTAGGTACACCCGGGTCTCGTTTTATTCGGATTCAAATTTATGCGATTTCTAAATTAGAATTTAAGAAAAGATATTTAAATTTCAAATGTCGTTAGTTTTTTTTCTATGCGTAGGCGATACGTATGTATGAGTGTTATGTGTTATTATTGAAAGAACAAACTGGGGATTTTCCTTCTTATTAGCTGGTGTTTTTTTAATCACACTGCAGTGTTTTTTCTGTGTATATCTGATACGCTTGAGTGTAGTAAGAATTCCTTAATGATTTTTTTATGTGATTTTGTTATTATTTTTTAACTAACTTATATGAAGCGAATTTGATTTATGCGATTTTTTCGGAACGCATCTATAGCATAAAAGGAGACCCGAGTATATTTTTTAAAACTACATACATATTTTTAAAGCAATTTGAAAAATTTAGTTTAAAGTTTTTTTTAACGTCTTTCATGGATTTATTTAAAACAAAGTAAAAAATTTCATAAAACTTTTGGATATGAAAGAAGACAAAAATATTTTAAAAATTAAAAAAATACATATATTTTAAATAAAAAAATCTTGATTTTTTTTTAGTTTTTAAAACAAAAAAAAAAGTCAAATAAAAAAATATTAAACGTTTTGCGGAAATTTTAATATAGAAAAGCAATATATTAGTAGAAATTTTGGGTATATTGATTGTAGACACGATAAAAAGTAACGAAATAAGATCCATCAAAACCACTTTAACTAAACTGTATTTAGACTTCTTCTTTCAATTATATGTTATATGTTTTTTTTATAGAACTTACAACCATTTAATAATGAAATCCTGTTTGAAAATTTTGAGAAATGGTGCAACACAAATGGATACTATTCGATATATAATGATGTTACCAAACTTTTAAAACCGAACACTGACTTAGAAGTTATGCAAACTTGCGGTAAAACTCCAAATGGTCAATGTAATTATATGGCAGTTAAAAATAGAAATATTATTAGTAACATTCCAAAAAATGACACCTCTATCAGTATTTTGAATAAAAATTTAGAATTTGATATATTAGATTATATTGCAGCAGAAATAAAAATAACAGAAAATGATGCAAAACATTCTCTGATTTCTATTGATCCTGAAACAATTGTTTCGCATTTAGACAATGATGTTACCAAACTTATAAAGTCAAATCCGGATTTAGAAATAATGGAAACTTGTTATACAAATACAAAAACAACATATGACCAAAATAATTATATGACAACTAAAAATTCTAATAATATAAGTAAGATTGAAAAAAATGACAATTCCATCAGTATTTTGCATGAAGCTTTAGAATTTGATATTATATTAGGTTGTATTCCGACAGAAGTAAAAACAACAACCAATGATACCAAACAATCTCAAATTTCAATTGATTCAGAAACAATTAATTCTCATCTAGCTAATGAATGCGATATATCACAACTCTCAACATTTGTTCTAAATGACGAAACCAAAATTCTAACATCAACTAAATTATCAGACATAAATATAACAGACGATAGTTCCAAAATTACGGAGTACTGTATAGTACGGAGAAAACATAAAATTCCATCTAAACCTACACAAAAGGTGATTTTAAAAAAATCAAAAAATAAATTAAAAACTAATTCTTATTCTTCATCCAAACTGAAAAAAACAACTTTTAGTATTGTAAGTTCAAATTTTATTATCAAAACGCAAGAGCAGTTATTTTTAAAAGAATTTTTTCTTAATGAAAATAGCAATAATCAAAATGAATTCATGAAATATTTGCAAGACATTGTTAGGCAAAATTATAAAGTCATAAATAATGTATGCCCAATAAACTTTACTAGTAATGGTATTACCAAAAATAAGAAAATTGTTCGGCTTTATGGAAAATGCATACATAGTGAAAAAGGCTGTCGTAGATATATGTTTAAAATATTCCTGGCCCAAAACCCTATATTAGTAAAAGTTTTTACAAATAAATCGGAAATAATACACCCACTTAATAATAGAAAGATTCAACAAGTCCGCGGGGTGCGAAGAAAAGTGGCAAAAGAGTCTTTAAAAAATGAATTCGCTTCGACTTATAGAAATACAACATTAATAAATATGTCAACAGCACTTAGGGATGCGGGAAATATGGGAGATGTAATAAGCGAGGATGTTTCCCGAAAAATTAAATCCGAATCCTTACGCAGATTCGACCGCGATAAGGACCCATTAGTGGATCTTTATATGATGCAAAAAGACAAGGAATGGGGATCTTTTGTTCAAAAGATTTCTAACCCTTTAGAAATATACTTATGGTCAGAAGAAGTAATAAAAATGTCTCAAGAAAATAAAAACCTTCTTTTAAAGAAAAGTCTACATTCCTTGTTTTTTGACTCCACTGGTGGAGTTATAAAAAAATTTGATAAAGAATCAAAAAGAATTTTTTTATACAGTTTAGTACTTCATGCAAAAAGCGACGGAAATCGCGGAATCGTGGTTCCTTTAGCTGAAGCCTTACTGTGTAGTCATTACGAGCTTGACTGCATGAGATTTTTAATGTCGCTAAACCTTTTCTGCATTACCCACGGAATTAAATGGCCAATATGTAAAAGAATTGTAGTTGATTTTAGTTGGGTTTTAATAAACTCAACAATTAGGGTTTTTAACAAAGACGTGAGTAACATTTTAAATTACTTAACTAAATGTTATATCACTCTACAAAAAAATATTAAGTTGAATTTTGTGGTAGTTCAAATTTGTTGCTGCCATATGATTAAAATAATCTATAAAGACGTTGAATTGTATGCAGCAAATGAGGAGCAAGCAAAAAATTACAATTCTTTTTTAATAAAAGCGATAAACATTTCTCATATTGATGAGATATGGGCTTGGTTCCAAAATATTTCAATAATTTTGTTAAGTGATATAAGGGATAAGCAATTTAATTTAGCTTTGGCAGAATTATCTCAAATAAATGACACAGATTCTTTTGAAATAGATTCAGAAGATGAAAAAAAAAATTCAAATTTTTCAAATGAATCTAATTATTCCAAAAGTCCATTCTTTAAAAAAGGTTTCCATATTTTGTCTAATGTAAAAAGAAATCTTCTAAATAAAGATATTGGAAAAGACACAGATGTAAACCTTTTAAAAAATGAGAAATTTTTAATGGCCATACTAAAGAAATACATATCATATGCACCACTCTGGACAAACCTTATGGGAAATATAATAGATTCTTCACACACAAGAATTTCCAACAGTCCCGTGGAAGGATATTTTTCAATAGTTAAAAACACTCTATTAAAAGGAAAACGACACATAAAAGCTTCGGAATATGTAAGAGCATCAAAAGCTTACATACAAGCAAAAGCTAAAGATTTAAAAAACAAATACCATTTTTCATCACCTGATAAAAAAAAAACCAAAATTATCGATCTTCATGAAGAAAAATGGAGAAAAACCCCCAAAAAAATTAAAGAAAATTTTAATAAAAAAAATATTCACGGGGAAAAAAAATGAAAGCTGTTTCATATTACAGTTCGGACAAATTTCCAAGGAAGTTAAAAGAAGTTAAAATAATTGTTGGAGACTTCAGAGAAGTGCTAAATAATTCCAACTGTTTCCAAACAACAACCTTATATCTAAATGAATTTGAATCATTAAACCCTTGTAAGAATTTGTTCAATAATGTAGTAGAAATTTATATGAACATTATTTTATTCGAACTACAAATAAAAGCCACAGCAATTTGTACTTGTGAACAGGGAAGTGGCATTTTTTTTTCACAAAATATAAAAATACAAGATGTATTTAATGTTAAAAATTTAGATGGTATTATAATACCTATTCTATATAAAGAGCATTTCACGTTTGTTTACATTATTATTAAAGAAAAAAAAATTTTTTATTTAGATTCTTTAGGGGAAACCCCTGAAAGAAAAAATATAATATATAATGTTATAACAAATACATTGTGCGAACAAGACACAATTTCAAGTGGGTGGAGGTTAGAAGACTTAGAGCATCCGTTGCAAAAGGATTCTTTTAACTGTGGAGTATACTGCTGCCTATTTTTGGAGTTAATTTTAAAAAAAATCTCACTGCACGAAATTGAAAATCCAAATGATTACCGCAAAGTCATGAAACTAAAATTAATTCAATTTTCAAAATCAAGAATCAATGAGTGTCTTCATTGCGAAGGAGGTCCTTCCGAACCCTACCTGAAGTGCACTGAATGTAAATGTATTGTAGACAGTGAGTGTCTGACATATTACTACTCGTATAATATAATGGAAAGTAGAAACATAAATTTTAAATGTTATTTGTGTACATATAATAAATAAAAATCAAAAAGCCAAACAAATATTTTAAACATATATCTACGACAGACTACGAAAATTTCAATAATAATTGGTGATGTGATGGAAATCGATCGTTTTCAGATCGATCGATTTAAGACATATTTTTTTAGATAATTTCCGGTTATCATCCCGAAAAAATCAAAAACTTGGGCTTTAATCTTTTGACTGATATCTTTTCTTTTATTTGGCTTAAATTTTTTAGTGAAAATGGGAAAAACTATCTTAAAAATATATCCTAAATCGATCGATTTGAAAATGATAGATTTCCATCATATACTGGAATAGTTTTTGTGTTTAGTTGCATTATCAACCATTTGCAATTGTAATTGAGAAATTTTCGAATTGAATTGATAAATTTTCAATTGAAATTGAGAAAGTTTAATTGAAATTGAGAAATATTCAATTGAAATTGAGGAATTTTCAATTTAAATTGAGACTTTTCAATTTTAATTAAGAAATATTCAATTGAAATTGAGAATTTTCAGTTGAAAATCAGAAATTTTCAATAGAAATTGAGAAATTTTCAATTGAAATTATGAATTTTTAAATTGAAAATGAGAATTTGTAAATGAATATTAAGAAAATCCAAATTGAAAATGAGGACTTTTCAATTGAAATTGAGAATTTTCAAATTTAAACTAAGAATTGAATTGAAATTGAGAAATTTTCAATTGAAAATGAGAAATTTTCAATTAAAAATGAAAATTTTTCAATTGAAATTGAGAATTTTAGAATTAAAATTGAGAAAACCCTAATTGAAAATGAGATTGAAATTTCATTTGAGGTTTTCTCAATTTCAATTCTAAAATTCTCAATTTCAATTAAAAATTTTTAATTTGTAATTGAAATTTTCTCATTTTCAATTGAAAATTTCTGAATTTCAATTAAAAAATTCAACCTCATTTCAATTGGGCTTTTCTCAATTTCAATTGAAAATTTCTCAATTTAAATTTAAAAATTCTCAATTTCAATAGAAAATTTCTCAATTTCAATTGGGCTTTTCTCAATTTCAATTCAAAAATTCTCAATTTCAATTGAAAATTTCTCAATTTCAATTGAATGTTTCTCTTTCCAATTAGAGTTTTTTTTATAATGTTAATTGAAAATTTCTCATTTTTAATTGAAAATTCTCATATGAAATTGAAAATTTCTCGTTTTCAATTCAAAATTCTAAATTTCAATTGAAAATTTCTCAATTTCAATTGAATATTCTCAATTTCAACTGAATATTTCTCAATTTCAATTGAAAATGTATAGTTTCATTACTGACTATACATTTTTTTAAACACTGGCAAAAATATTTTGAACTTATTTTTTTGAATTACTTTTTCTTGCAATATTTCAAATGAAAGTTTTATGTAAAAAAAAAAAAATTATAATAAAGTTTTATATAAAGAATTTGTGTATTATAAATTTTTTTCTGAATAGGCTCTATATGTTTATAAAATTTGTTTTCTTTAGTTTACAAAGAGTTACTCAAAATACACTTTTGGATCTTGATTACGATATCTCATGTTATGTTCTAACAAATCCAGGCACCACAGTTGATCTGTAACAATTTCAGAACATTTTTCATTATCTCTTCATTATCTTTTAAAATGCATATGAGTTTATTTATTTAAAATTGATTCCTAACTTTAAATTCTCAATAAGTTGAAAAAAATGCAGTTTGTAGACTGTAGTTTTTCGATTTTTACATGACAACTTACCCCGTACTCACTTAGCATGTATTATCCAAAACACAGTGTGAATATAGACGTTTTTTATTTTTATAAATTTGAATATCGATTATTATTTTACTTAATTTTAAGATAAAATAAAATTCCTTTTTAATAACCTCATGTATGAAATCAAAATTTTAGATAAATATTGGATAATTTTGTTTTTTTTATATACATAAGTACGAGTACAAATATTGAAATATACATTACATACATATTTTTTCGTTTACTTTTTAATAACATCTAGTCTATTTAAAAAAAAAAGACATAAAACTTTATTTTATCAATATAATACTATTTAATATTAAAAATGTATCAATAAATGCCCATCATACCTGAATTTGTTACTTTTTAAAAACAGTTATAGTTGTTATATTAAATAAAAATTTTAAAATTATGTAAATTTTGTTGTTTTTTTTTTTTTACGAAAATAATGTAGCTTATAGCTTATTCACATTGAGCCCGAAAACTAGTTAAAGTAGTTTTCGCCTCAAAACAATATTGAAAACTTAAGTTTTCACATACAAAACGAAAACTCCTTCTATCTGAGTTTTCAACGAAAACTTATTTGAAAACTATTAAAAAACTATAGAAAACTATAAAATAAGTTGGAAATGGGAAAATATTAAAAATAAATGTCAGTTGAAAATAAAATATAAAAAAAAACAATAATTTTAATATTAAAAATTTCTGAAAAATACATTGTGAATGTGACGAATATGTTATTATTTTATCGTTTTTTACTGCAATTTAATAATTCTAAAGAATTTAGTGTTCGGTTTTTAAAATTAAGCAGGATTAATAAAAAAATTTTACCGAAAACTCATGAAGTGCCAAATTTTCATAATGTGAATGGTACAGTTTTCGATGGTGTTTTCATATCCGAAAACACCTAAAAACTTATAGTGTGAATGGGCTATTAGGAATCTAAGCCTTTGAAGAAATATAAAGCGTACAAAACGGCTTCAAAGTCCTAATGACTTCATATCACTTTTTACTTAATTCCACATCTTGTAAAATTTTTCCTGAGAAACAACTGCATATACTGATTATAGTTACGGAATCTACTCCCCTAGAGCTTTCACCCAGTATATCACAACCCGATTCAGGTCTGTCCGAAATGGCCCCTACAGATCTTCAAAGTCCTTATAACTTCATATCACTTTTTACTAAATTCTACATCTTGTAAAATTTTTCCTGAGAAACAACTGCATATACTGATTATAGTTATGGAATCTACTCCCTTAGAGCTTTCACCCAGTATGTCGCAACCTGATTCAGGTCTGTCCGAAATGGCCCCTACAGATCTTCAAAGTCCTTATAACTTCATATCACTTTTTACTACATTCCACATCCTGTAAAATTTTTCCTGAGAAACAACTGCATATACTGAATACAGTTTTGGAATCTACTCCCCTAGAGCTTTCACCCAGCATGTCGCAACCTGATTCAGGTCTGTCCGAAATGGCCCCTACAGAGCTTCAAATCCTTATGACTTCATATCACTTTTTACTAAATTCCACATGCTATAAAATTTTTCCTGAGAAACAACTGCATATACTGAATATAGTTTTGGAATCTACTCCCCTAGAGCTTTCACCCGGTATGTCACAACCTGATTCAGGTCTGTCCGAAATGGCCCCTACAGATCTTCAAAGTCCTTATAACTTCATATCACTTTTTACTAAATTCTACATCTTGTAAAATTTTTCCTGAGAAACAACTGCATATACTGATTATAGTTATGGAATCTACTCCCTTAGAGCTTTCACCCAGTATGTCGCAACCTGATTCAGGTCTGTCCGAAATGGCCCCTACAGATCTTCAAAGTCCTTATAACTTCATATCACTTTTTACTACATTCCACATCCTGTAAAATTTTTCCTGAGAAACAACTGCATATACTGAATACAGTTTTGGAATATACTCCCCTAGAGCTTTCACCCGGTATATCACAACCCGATTCAGGTCTGTCCGAAATGGCCCCTACAGAGCTTCAAATCCTTATGACTTCATAGTACTTTTTAATAAATTCCACATCCTATAAAATTTTTCCTGAGAAAGAACTGCATATACTGAATATAGTTTTGGAATCTACTCCCCTAGGCCTTTCACCCGATATGTCACAACCCGATTCAGGTCGGTCCGAAATGGCCTTTACAGAGCTTCAAAGTGTTGTCCAAGTGACTTCACATGAATTTATACTACATTTCACCCGCTGTCAAATTTTTCCTGAGAAACAACTGCATATACTGATTATAGTTATGGAATCTACTCCCTTAGAGCTTTCACCCGGTATGTCACAACCTCATTCAGGTCTGTCCGAAATGGCCCCTACAGAGCTTCAAAGTCCTTATAACTTCATATCACTTTTTACTACATTCCACATCCTGTAAAATTTTTCCTGAGAAACAACTGCATATACTGAATACAGTTTTGGAATCTACTCCCCTAGAGCTTTCACCCAGCATGTCACAACCTGATTCAGGTCTGTCCGAAATGGCCCCTACAGAGCTTCAAATCCTTATGACTTCATATCACTTTTTACTTAATTCCACATGTTATAAAATTTTTCCTGAGAAACAACTGCATATATTGAATATAGTTTTGGTATCTACTCCACTTAAGCTTTCACCCGGTATGTCACAACCTGATTCAGGTCTGTCCGAAATGGCCCCTACAGATCTTCAAAGTCCTTATAACTTCATATCACTTTTTACTAAATTCTACATCTTGTAAAATTTTTCCTGAGAAACAACTGCATATACTGATTATAGTTATGGAATCTACTCCCTTAGAGCTTTCACCCAGTATGTCGCAACCTGATTCAGGTCTGTCCGAAATGGCCCCTACAGATCTTCAAAGTCCTTATAACTTCATATCACTTTTTACTACATTCCACATCCTGTAAAATTTTTCCTGAGAAACAACTGCATATACTGAATACAGTTTTGGAATCTACTCCCCTAGAGCTTTCACCCAGTATATCACAACCCGATTCAGGTCTGTCCGAAATGGCCCCTACAGAGCTTCAAAGTCCTTATAACTTCATATTACTTTTTACTACATTCCACATCCTGTAAAATTTTTCCTGAGAAACAACTGCATATACTGAATACAGTTTTGGAATCTACTCTCCTAGAGCTTTCACCCAGCATGTCACAACCTGATTCAGGTCTGTCCGAAATGGCCCCTACAGAGCTTCAAATCCTTATGACTTCATATCACTTTTTACAAAATTCCACATGCTATAAAATTTTTCCTGAGAAACAACTGCATATACTGAATATAGTTTTGGAATCTACTCCCCTAGAGCTTTCACCCGGTATATCACAACCCGATTCAGGTCTGTCCGAAATGGCCCCTACAGAGCTTCAAATCCTTATGACTTCATAGTACTTTTTAATAAATTCCACATCCTATAAAATTTTTCCTGAGAAAGAACTGCATATACTGAATATAGTTTTGGAATCTACTCCCCTAGGCCTTTCACCCGATATGTCACAACCCGATTCAGGTCGGTCCGAAATGGCCTTTACAGAGCTTCAAAGTGTTGTCCAAGTGACTTCACATGAATTTATACTACATTTCACCCGCTGTCAAATTTTTCCTGAGAAACAACTGCATATACTGATTATAGTTATGGAATCTACTCCCTTAGAGCTTTCACCCGGTATGTCACAACCTCATTCAGGTCTGTCCGAAATGGCCCCTACAGAGCTTCAAAGTCCTTATAACTTCATATCACTTTTTACTACATTCCACATGCTGTCAATTTTTTCCTGAGAAACAACTGCATATACTGATTATAGTTATGGAATCTACTCCCTTAGAGCTTTCACCCAGTATGTCGCAACCTGATTCAGGTCTGTCCGAAATGGCCCCTACAGAGCTTCAAAGTCCTTATAACTTCATATCACTTTTTACTAAATTCCACATCTTGTAAAATTTTTCCTGAGAAACAACTGCATATACTGATTATAGTTATGGAATCTACTCCCTTAGAGCTTTCACCCAGTATGTCGCAACCTCATTCAGGTCTGTCCGAAATGGCCCCTACAGATCTTCAAAGTCCTTATAACTTCATATCACTTTTGACTAAATTCCACATGCTCTCAATTTTTTCCTGAGAAACAACTGCATATACTGAATATAGTTTTGGAATCTACTCCCTTAGAGCTTTCACCCAGTATGTCGCAACCTCATTCAGGTCTGTCCGAAATGGCCCCTACAGAGCTTCAAAGTCCTTATAACTTCATATCACTTTTTACTAAATTCCACATGCTGTCAATTTTTTCCTGAGAAACAACTGCATATACTGAATATAGTTTTGGAATCTACTCCCTTAGAGCTTTGCAACGATATATCGAAACCCTATTCAGGTCTCTTCGAAATTGCCTTTTTGGTGCAACAAATATGCGTCTATATAATTGCACGTAGCTCTTAATACAAGTTTTTTATAAAATTTATTTTACAAAAAATTAAAAATTCTGATTGTTTTTTACTTAAATAATCTAAATTTTTTATATTTTTGTGTTTTTTCTACGAAAAAATCATATATTTTTAAATTCATATATTTAACAGTGCCCTGTAATGTTATTAACATTTTTGTGGGACGTATTTAACTTGACGAATTTAACTTCACACACTTACATTTCGTTTGTTTTTTGTTCATGTTGACAAATGTTTTTTAACAAACATTTTATTTTTCGATTTAGCTTTTTTTATCATAGTCATCGACAACGACGACATTGTCAATAACAACGGTGGCAGAAAGACAGAAATAATAAAAATAAAAAAAAAAAACAATTGCTTTGATATAAATACGATTTGGCACAAATATTGAATTGTTTGTTTTTATTTTATATGTATTTTTGGTTTAACCCTCTTAGACCCATAAAATACCCAAACGATACCCAAAATTCGACAATAGATCAACTCTAGTCGTCGACTATAGATCAACTCTAGTCGTCGACTATAGATAAACTCTAGTCTCCGACTATAGATCAACTCTAGTCGTCGACTATAGATCAATTCTAGTCGTCGACTATAGATCAACTCTAGTCGTCGACTAAAGATCAACTCTAGTCGTCGACTATAGATCAACTCTAGTCGTCGACTATAGATCAACTCTAGTCGTCCACTATAGATCAACTCTAGTCGTCCACTATAGATCAACTCTAGTCGTCGACTATAGATCAACTCTAGCCGTCGACTAAAGATCAACTCTAGTTGTCGACTAAAGATCAACTCTAGTCGTCGACTATAGATTAACTCTAGACGTCGACTATAGATCAACTCTAGTCGTCGACTATAGATCAACTCTAGTCGTCAACTATAGATCAACTCTAGTTGTCGACTAAAGATCAACTCTAGTCGTCGACTATAGATCAACTCTAGTTGTCGACTAAAGATCAACTCTAGTCGCCGACTAGATTTCAACTCTAGTCGTCGACTATAGATCAACTCTAGTCGTCCACTATAGATCAACTCTAGTCGTCGACTAGATTTCAACTCTAGTCGTCGACTATAGATCAACTCTAGTTGTCGACTAAAGATCAACTCTAGTCGTCGACTATAGATCAACTCTAGTTGTCGACTAAAGATCAACTCTAGTCGTCGACTATAGATCAATTCTAGTTGTCGACTAACGATCAACTCTAGTCGTCGACTAGAGATCAACTCTAGTCATCGACTATAGATCAACTGTAGTCGTCGACTATAAATTAACTCTAGTCGCCGACTATAAATTAACTCTCTAGTCGCCGACTATAAATTAACTCTAGTCGTCGACTATAGATCAACTTTAGCCGTCGACTATAGATCAACTCTAGTCGTCGACTATATATCAACTCTAGTCGTCGACTATAGATCAACTCTAGTCGTCGACTATAGATCAACTCCAGTAGTCGACTATAGATCAACTCTAGCCGTCGACTAAAGATCAACTCTAGTCGTCGACTAGAGATCAACTCTAGTCATCGACTGTAGATCAACTGTAGTCGTCGACTATAAATTAACTCTAGTCGCCGACTATAAATTAACTCTCTAGTCGCCGACTATAAATTAACTCTAGTCGTCGACTATAGATCAACTTTAGCCGTCGACTATAGATCAACTCTAGTCGTCGACTATATATCAACTCCAGTCGTCGATTAAAGATCAACTCTAGTCGTCGACTATAGATCAACTCTAGTCGTCAACTATAGATCAACTCCAGTAGTCGACTATAGATCAACTCTAGCCGTCGACTAAAGATCAACTCTAGTCGTCGACTAAAGATCAACTCTAGTCGTCGACTAGAGATCAACTCTAGTCGTCGACTAGAGATCAACTCTAGTCGTCGACTATAGACCAACTCTAGTTGTCGACTAAAGATCAACTCTAGTCGTCGACTATAGATCAACTCTAGTCGTCAACTATAGATCAACTCTAGTTGTCGACTAAAGATCAACTCTAGTCGTCGACTAGATTTCAACTCTAGTCGTCGACTAGATTTCAACTCTAGTCGTCGACTATAGATCAACTCTAGTCGTCGACTAAAGATCAACTCTAGTCGTCAACTATAGATCAACTCTAGTCGTCGACTAGAGATCAACTCTAGTCGTCGACTATAGATCAACTCTAGTTGTCGACTAAAGATCAACTCTAGTCGTCGACTAGATTTCAATTTTAGTCGTCGACTATAGACCAACTTTAGTTGTCGAATAAAGATCAACTCTAGTCGTCAACTATAGATCAACTCTAGTTGTCGACTATAGATCAACTCTAGTCGTCAACTATAGATCAACTCTAGTTGTCGACTAAAGATCAACTCTAGTCGTCGACTAGATTTCAATTTTAGTCGTCGACTATAGACCAACTTTAGTTGTCGAATAAAGATCAACTCTAGTCGTCAACTATAGATCAACTCTAGTTGTCGACTATAGATCAACTCTAGTCGTCGACTATAGATCAACTCTAGTTGTCGACTAAAGATCAACTCTAGTCGTCGACTAGATTTCAATTTTAGTCGTCGACTATAGACCAACTTTAGTTGTCGAATAAAGATCAACTCTAGTCGTCAACTATAGATCAACTCTAGTTGTCGACTATAGATCAACTCTAGTCGTCGACTATAGATCAACTCTAGTTGTCGACTAAAGATCAACTCTAGTCGTCGACTAGATTTCAATTTTAGTCGTCGACTATAGACCAACTTTAGTTGTCGAATAAAGATCAACTCTAGTCGTCAACTATAGATCAACTCTAGTTGTCGACTAAAGATCAACTCTAGTCGTCGACTAGATTTCAACTCTAGTCGTCGACTAGATTTCAACTCTAGTCGTCGACTATAGATCAACTCTAGTCGTCGACTAAAGATCAACTCTAGTCGTCAACTATAGATCAACTCTAGTCGTCGACTAGAGATCAACTCTAGTCGTCGACTATAGATCAACTCTAGTTGTCGACTAAAGATCAACTCTAGTCGTCGACTAGATTTCAATTTTAGTCGTCGACTATAGACCAACTTTAGTTGTCGAATAAAGATCAACTCTAGTCGTCAACTATAGATCAACTCTAGTTGTCGACTATAGATCAACTCTAGTCGTCGACTATAGATCAACTCTAGTTGTCGACTAAAGATCAACTCTAGTCGTCGACTAGATTTCAATTTTAGTCGTCGACTATAGACCAACTTTAGTTGTCGAATAAAGATCAACTCTAGTCGTCGACTATAGATCAACTCTAGTTGTCGACTAAAGATCAACTCTAGTCGTCGACTAGATTTCAATTTTAGTCGTCGACTATAGACCAACTTTAGTTGTCGAATAAAGATCAACTCTAGTCGTCAACTATAGATCAACTCCAGTAGTCGACTATAGATCAACTCTAGCCGTCGACTAAAGATCAACTCTAGTCGTCGACTAAAGATCAACTCTAGTCGTCGACTAGAGATCAACTCTAGTCGTCGACTAGAGATCAACTCTAGTCGTCGACTATAGACCAACTCTAGTTGTCGACTAAAGATCAACTCTAGTCGTCGACTATAGATCAACTCTAGTCGTCAACTATAGATCAACTCTAGTTGTCGACTAAAGATCAACTCTAGTCGTCGACTAGATTTCAACTCTAGTCGTCGACTAGATTTCAACTCTAGTCGTCGACTATAGATCAACTCTAGTCGTCGACTAAAGATCAACTCTAGTCGTCAACTATAGATCAACTCTAGTCGTCGACTAGAGATCAACTCTAGTCGTCGACTATAGATCAACTCTAGTTGTCGACTAAAGATCAACTCTAGTCGTCGACTAGATTTCAATTTTAGTCGTCGACTATAGACCAACTTTAGTTGTCGACTAAAGATCAACTCTAGTCGTCGACTATAGATTAACTCTAGCCGTCGACTATAGATCAACTCTAGTCGTCGACTATAGATCAACTCTAGTAGTCAACTATAGATCAACTCTAGTTTCCGACTAAAGATCAACTCTAGTCGTCAACTATAGATCAACTCTAGTCGTCGACTATAGATCAACTCTAGTCGTCGACTATAGATCAACTCTAGTTGTCGACTAAAGATCAACTCTAGTCGTCGACTATAGATCAACTCTAGTCGTCGACTAAAGATCAACTCTAGTCGTCGACTATAGATCAACTCTAGTCGTCGACTATAGATCAACTCCAGTCGTCGACTATAGATCAACTCTAGTTGTCGTTTAAAAATCAGCTCTAGTCGTCGATTATAGCCAACGGATCTTACTTCTTTCCTTGGTTGTTCAAGGGTTAAGTATTGAGATTTACGAATGATTGTGTAGTGGAGCTAGATGATGTCTCTTTGATTTCGGGTTGTTGCTGGACAGACAAGCATACATAATATACAATATTATGTCACTTGTAGAAAAAGCTATTAAAGTCAAAATGTTATATGAAAAATAGGAATTTGAAAGAATTAAATCTTTAAGCAAACATTTTCCAAACAAATAAAATTGAAATTAAGACCATGTTTTTTTTTTGAGTTTATTAATATTCAATGTATGACCTAAAGATGATTTCTTTTATTTTTCTACAAAACATTCTTTTGAACCACTGCCTCCTATTTTATTTAATATTAAACTCTTTTGTTTTTTTCCCACACTTGTCTCCTTATCACTTTTATGCGATTACCGAAAACACTTAAAAACGCTATCGTTTACGAATTTTATTTGATTTTTTTCTTATGTCCTAAAGAATTGGGTAATTGTGTCACAATGAACACAGAAATTTTTTATTTCTTCGATACATCTAAAAAGTCTATAATTTTAAACACTTTCAATCAAAAAGAAAGACACAATATCTTAAAAGTGGAGGTATTTTTAGGATGATATTTTTTTATTAATAGATTTCATAACAAGTGGTCGATCGATTATTTTCGCTATTGAACTTGTAACACTTTTTTTATAAAAAAAAAAAATTGGAATTCATTTTGATAATTTGTATATATTAAAAATTAACAGATGATGATAATTTGTTTTTATTATTTTTTTTTTTTTAACACAAAAGTTTATTTTTATAATTTTTAATAAATCACAAATTTTGGTTTATTTTCGGTCATTTTATTAGTCTCTTAAACTAATAGCAGCTTCATTTTATTTTCAAAATAAAATTTATTCGAGCATCAGCGTCAGACGTGAGTCATAAATTACTAAAGACCAACCGTCCATTTACCACATGAAAATTTTTAATTTGTGATATTTATTACTATAAAAAAAATTTGTTTAAAAATATTGTGGATTTAAAAACATACAATTAAATAATAAGGAAAACATTTAGAGTTGTAAAACTCTTAAATTAACTCATGAATTGAGCTACTAATAAAATAAAAGATGAACAAGTGACTGCATTTTACACTCACTTCCACTCATGTTTTCAACAATTACTTTATGTATCTTTTATGTGTTTTGGTTTAAGTCTTTACTAAATTAAGAGAGTCATTTCCCCATTCATTGTGTGCTCCCGTGCTTCTGTGTATGTTTTGTTGCTTAGGAGAGTAATTTCTAAATTACTCTCATTTGTCCGAACTCACTAACAGAAAAGCCAGATTTGCCAATGTATCGGCAATTTGGCAATTTTTGACCTGAAAAATAGTAAATTGTCGATATGCAGATTTTGGCTAGAAAATTGATGACTTTTATGATAATATCGAAAACCAACTAATATTCAAAGTTTTAACAGTTTTTGTTTAACATATATATGAGGTAAAAAAACGATATAAGTTTTCAATAATTCCGATACATTGAAATTTACAAAGTCAAAATTTGGGAAAGAAAAAAATTTAATAAAAAATTCTTTTAAATAAAATTTTTTCAACAGAAACTTTTTCAATATAAATTTTTTTCTATGAAAAATTGACCATTTAAAATAGTTTCTATAGAAACATTTTCAATTTAAAATTGTTTTCGCCGAAAAACTTTCAATATTAATTTTTTTCTATAGACAAATTTCATATTCACGTTTTTTTTTTTCTTTAGTAAAATTTTCCATTTAAAAAATTTTTTAAAGAAGAATTTTCATATACAATTTGTTGAGTACAAAAGTTTCAATATAAAATTTTTTTGTATAGAAAAATTTTCCATATAAAATTTTTTACATAGAAAAATTTTCCATCAACATTTTTAGTATAGAAAAATTTTGCATAAAAATTTTTAGTATAGAAAAATTTTCAATATAAAATTTTTGAATAGAAAAATTTTCTACATACAAATTTTTTTGTATAGAAAGTTGTCCATATGTTCCACATTTTTTATATAGAAAAATTTTGTATGGAAAAATTTTCCATATAAAATTTTAGTATCGAAAATTTTCAAAAAAAAAATTTTTTGTATAGAAGAATTTTTAATATAAATTTTCTTGCATGAAAAGGTTTTCAGTATAAAATTTTTTGTATAGAGAAATTTTCAAGAAAAATTTTCAATATGAAATTTGTTTTATAGAAAAATTGTCCATTTTTTTATATAGAAAAATTTCAATAAAATTTTTTTGCATAGAAAAATTTTCCATATAAAATTTTTTGCATAGAATACTTTTATATATGTATAAAATTTTTTGCATAAAAAAATTGTTAAAAAATTTTTAGCATAGAAAATTTTTCAATAAAAGTTTTTAGTATAGAAGAATTTTTAATATAAATTTGTTTGTATAGAAAAATTTTCAGTATAAAATTTTGTATAGAGAAATTTTCAATAAGTTTTTTTTCTTCCAGAAAAATTTTCAATATACAATTTTTTGTACAGAAAAATTTTCCATATATTTTGTATAGAAAAATTTTTAACATAAAATTTTTTGAAAAGGTTTTTCAAACATTTTGGGATATCAAACACTTATTTAAAAAGTTTCACTCTAGTGTATTGCACCAAGATCCCAATTTATTACAATTATTTATTTTTGTAATAAATAGATTTTTGATAAAACCAAAAAATGTTGGTGGGAAAACCATCTCATCAGGAGGAATATCCCTAATTCTAGATAGAGCTAAAACCACACATTATGTATAATTTGAGGGACAAAATAAATACGAATTATTTTTGTGTCCAACAAATATCATCATAAAGCGAAGATTATCATCTGAACACAAACACACAAACATTTTTCAGTTTTATCTTTCCTTTATTTCCCACACTTTCGTACGGAAAAATTTTTCATATAAAATTTTTTGTATAGAAAAATTTTCCATAAAAATTTTTAGTATAGAAAAATTTTCTACACAAAATTTCTTTGTATAGAAAAATTTTCCATATATTCCATATTTTTTGTATAGAAAAATTTTTAACACAAAATTTTTTTGTATGGAAAATTTTTCCATATAAAAATTATTTGTATGGAAAAATTTTCCATATAAAATTTTTTGTATAGAAAAATTTTGCATATAATATTTTTTGCATAGAAAAATTTTCCATACAAATTTAGAGTATAAAAAAAAAAAAAAATTCAATATAAAATTTTTGTATAGAAAAATTTTCCATTTATTCCATATTTTTTGTATAGAAAACATTTTTGAATAGAAAAATTTTCCATATAAAATTTTTTATATAGGAAAATTTTTTATAAAAATTGTTTGTAAAGAAAAATTTTCAGTAAAAAATTTTTTGTATAGAAAAATTAAAAAAAAATGCATAGAATTTTTAATATAAATTTTTTTGTATAGAGAAATTTTCTTTTTTTTATGATTTTTTTTTTTTTCTTTTAGAAAAATGTTCAATATGAAATTTGTTCTATAGAAAAATCTATATCTTTAAAGAAATGTTGCCGTCTGTTTGTCCATATGTTCTGAAATTTTTATAGTATGTTAGGGAGTGACCAGTAGGTAAAATATGTAAGTTTTTTTTTTTTTTTTTGAAATGTCATGTGGGCGTGTCCCTTCCCATATAAGTCAAATATAAAAAATGACAAACGACTGAACAGAATTATTTTAAGTTTTAAATGTGGATATTTTCTAACTAAGTGATAGTTTAGATTATTTGAAAATGGAACAAGGAAGACCTGGGAAACGAAAAATGGGGATGAAATTCACTTGTACTTTAAAATTGCATCACTTGAGAACGGCTGGACCGATGAAAACAGTTTTCTTTTTAAAGTTTGTCTTAGTCCAAGATTCTACATAAAGAGAAATTGACCATGCCCACTTTTACGACCTCTTTTTTTGATTTATCTAAAATCGGAAAACGGCTGCATGGATATTAGTAATATATGATTATTGCTTGATAATAATTTGACTGGCGATTGTTAAAAGATTTTCCATGATTATTTGATGGTTGTTTGACGATTGTTTGATAGTTGTTTGTTGATTGACTGACTGATGACTGTTTGAAGATTGCTTGGTAATTGTTTCACGATTAACTGGCGATTTTTTGACGGTAGTTTGATGATTTTTTGACAATTGTTTGATAATTGTTTGACGGTTGTTTGATGATTGAGTGACGACTGTTTAATGTATGTTCGATAATTGTTTCACGATTGATGATCTATATAAATATAAAATGTTCGCGTCTGTTTGTCTGTCTGTAGTTTGTTTGATATTTATGGACGCCGAAACTAGCGGACCGGTTTTTCTGAAATTTTGACATTATGTTATGGTGTGACCCATGGGTAAAATAGCTTAATAAGTAAAGAAATTAATAAAAACTAATATTACATAATTGTTAATTTTTAAAGAAAGGGGTAACACTTTCGACTTTCCGACTTTTGATGATTTCTAAAAATTTACTGCCGATAATTCTGATTTTTTTTTTTTTAAATTCCGATTTTTCACGAAAAATTTCTGGCAGCCCTGTTTCCTATTAGATTTGTGCTCCCCTACTTCTGACCCAATATTAACAAATTTGTCAAAATACTCTTACTTTGAATGTTATATCATTTGAATTTTATTAGGCAAAACTATTTTAAGGTATTAAATAACTCGAAAAAAATGTCAAAATAACATTTCATAAATTTAAAATATTTCACATTTAATTATTCAGATCATGTTGAGAAATCCGTGTTTCAATTTTAAATTTTATTTTTTATTTTTTTTTTTTCTTAGAAATTCTGTAAACGATTTAATGCGAAAAAATCAAATCAAATATATTTCAAACCTCCCACGTCCCAACTGCATATTTAATGGTAATTTTATATATTTAACATATTGTTAAAATTCAAATAAATTTTGTTAGGAAAAAAAAAGGCACACACAAAATTCAATTGCAAATCAATTGAAATTCATAAGTAGAAACTATTTGAATTTTATAACAAATATTTCATTATTTATATGAAATTGTAATAAAATATTGAGTAAAGTTTTGTGTGCATTTGTTATGCATATGAGTATGAATGTGCATTTTAAATAGGTTTGGAATTTGTAATTTCAATACAAAATTCAAATTTATTTGCATTCAAATTCAAAGTAAAATTTTAAAATTCAAGTGTAAAATTGAAATAATTGTAGCACGTACTAAGAGTTGGGAAGGCGGCAAGACAGACACGCATGTTTGCAAAATTGATTTATTCACAAAAACTATTGGCAGACATAATAAGAAAATTGAGGGAAAAAAATTCATAGAGCAACGCATCACTGGAAAAAAAAAATCAGAAACAAAATTGGAGATGAGCAAGTGAATATTTTTAGTCACTTACTTCCACTCAAATTAACAATCAGTCACGTACACTAAAGTGGGAGAGTTTTCTAATTCAAATCATTACAATTTTTATAATTAGAGATAAGCAGGTGAGTGTTTCATGAGTCACGTACCCTCACGTGTAGGGATTTACTGATTTTAATCATTACATTTTAAAAGGATTTCATTTTTAAAGCAATACTATTTAAAATTTTCTTAATTGGAGATATGTTGGTGTGTGTTTTGGCAGTCACGTACACTCACGTGCCAGCTAGCCAACTGTTATTGTGAAATTATCGTATTAATTTAATTTTTAAAGCAATTCTATTTAAAATTTTCTTAACTGGAGATATGTTGGGGTGTGTTTTAGCAGTCACGTGCACTCACGTGCCAGCTAGCCAACTGTTATTGTGAAATTATCGTATTAATTTAATTTATAAAGCAATTAAATTTAAAATTTTCTTAACTGCAGATATGTTGGTGTGTGTTTTAGCAGTCACGTACACTCACGTGGCTATAATTATTGATTTTAATCTCTACAACTTGAAAGTATTTCATTTCCATAGTAACGTACACAAAAATTTTTAATATTAGCGATGAGTCAGTGAGTGTTTTAGCAGTCACGTACACTCACGTGGGAGCATATGTTGATTTAAAACTTTACAATTCAAAAGGGTTAATATTTCTATTATTTCATTTATTTCACTTTAAAATTTGCATAATTAGAGATTATTAAGTGAGTGTATTAGCAGTCACGTACACTCACGTGCCAGCTAGCCAAGTGTTATTGTGAAATTATAGTATTTTATTAAATCATTACAATCTTAATGGGTTTAATTTTTAAAGCAATTCTATTTAAAATGTTCTTAACTGCAGATATGTTGGTGTGTGTTTTAGGAGTCACGTACAATCACGTGTCAATAATTATTGATTTAAATCTCTACAACTTGAAAGTATTTCATTTCCATAGTAACGTACACAAAAATTTTCAATATTAGCGATGAGTAAGTGAGTGTTTTAGCAGTCACGTACACTCACGTGGGAGCATATGTTGATTTAAAACTTTACAATTCAAAAGGGTTTATATTTCTATTATTTCATTTATTTTACTTTAAAATTTGCATAATTAGAGATTATTAAGTGAGTGTATTAGCAGTCACGTACACTCACGTGCCAGCTAGCCAAGTGTTAGTGTGAAATTATAGTATTTTATTAAATCATTACAATCTTAATGGGTTTAATTTTTAAAGCAATTCTATTTAAAATGTTCTTAACTGCAGATATGTTTGTGTGTGTTTTAGCAGTCACGTACACTCACGTGGCATTAATTATTGATTTTAATCACTACAACTTGAAAGTATTTCATTTCAATAATAACGCAAACAAAAATTTTCAATACTAGCGATGAGTAAGTGAGTGTTTTAGCAGTCACGTACACTCACGTGGGAGCATATGTTGATTTAAAACTTTACAATTCAGGAGGGTTTATATTTCTATTATTTCATTTATTTCACTTTAAAATTTGCATAATTAGAGATTATTAAGTAAGTGTATTAGCAGTCACGTACACTCACGTGCCAGCTAGCCAAGTGTTATTGTGAAATTATAGTATTTTATTAAATCATTAAAATCTTAATGGGTTTAATTTTTAAAGCAATTCTATTTAAAATGTTCTTAACTGCAGATATGTTTGTGTGTGTTTTAGCAGTCACGTACACTCACGTGGCATTAATTATTGATTTTAATCACTACAACTTGAAAGTATTTGATTTCAATAATAACGCACACAAAAATGTTCAATATTAGCGATAAGTAAGTGAGTGTTTTAGCAGTCACGTACACTCACGTGGAAGCATTTGTTGATTTAAAGCTTTACAATTTAAAAGGGTTTATATTTCTATTATTTCATTTATTTCACTTTAAAATTTGCATAGAGATTATTAAGTGAGTGTATTAGCAGTCACGTACACTCACGTACCAGCTAGGCAACTGTTATTGTGATATTATCATATTTTATGAAATCATTACAATCTACCAAAGCAATTCTATTTAAAATTTTCTCAACTGGAGATATGTTGGTATGTGTTTTAGCAGTCACGTACACTCACGTGACAATGTTTATTTATTTTAATCGCTACAACTTGAAAGGATTTCATTTTAATAATAACGTACATAAAAAATTTTAGAACTAGCGATGAGTAAGTGAGTTTTTTAGCAGTCACGTACACTCACGTGGGAGCATTTGCTGATTTAAAACTTTATAATTTAAAGGGTTTCTATGAAAAAGTATCTCACTTTAAAAATAGCACCATAGAATATTATTAAGTGAGTGTATTAGCAGTCACGTACACTCACGTGCCAGCTAACCAACTGTTATTGTGAAATTATATTTTATTAAAAAATGAGTTTAAAATCTGCTTCCACAAAGTAGATTTCTTGAAGATTTTTATTGTTTAGAGATGAGCAGGTGGGTATTTCAACAGTCACGTCCACTCACGTGTCTTTAAAATAACTGTTAAAGAGAAAAATTTGAAAGTAAAAAAGTAACTTACTTCAACATTTATATAATTACACGTTATAAGCAAGTGTTTTAGCAGTCACTTGCCCTCACGTGCCATCTTAGCAACTGTTATTACCAAAATATCATATTTTATTTAAAAAGTACTTAAAAATCTGAGTGTATAAAATAAATTTATTGAACAATTTCTTTGTTAGAGATGAGCAAGTCAATTTTTTAACAGTCACGTCCACTCACGTATCTTTTAAAAGGCCGTTAAAGGGAATGTTATCCTGTTTTATTTGAAAATTTCTCAAAAAACTGCATGTACCAAGAAAATTACTTGAAAATTAGTGTTATCAAACAGTCACGTAGACTCACTTGGCTCCTAAGTTACTATTGTAGTGAATATATTGCCATTTTAATAAAAATTCATTGCAAAAAAACCTATTTAATCATTGTAAAAACCTATGTAACATGTCACGTCCTAACAAAATCATCATCATCACCCGCTCATCTCCACCCTCTCTAACGACAATCATGCATGTGTGCATCCATTTAAAACGTGTGCAGCAAAATGGTAAAATGCGGCAAATGATCGTTCGAATCTACTAACGACAGACAGGTGTCATTTTATTTGAATTAAAATTTTCACTACTTTCGGTATTAAGCAGGCGATGGCAGTGGCGGCGGGTGTAGAAATGCAAACAAATGCAAGTGCGTGCCACAGAAGGCACGTCCGTCCATCCAACTGTCTGTCTGTCCGCACACATTTTAGACAAATTGTTGTTTTTAACAAATAAATCTTTATGGTTTAACAAATAATTTAGACAAATGCGTACAAAAACATTAAAAATTTTATTAATCATTTAAAAGAAGAAACCACAAAACAAAAAGAGTGAAAGTTGACGTAATATTTGACATACAAATTATGCACTCACTCACTTCACCCAAAACAAATATCATCACTTGCATTAACTCAGACACTCACAAGAAATTTAATTAATTTCATTTTAAATTTCAATTCAATTTATTATGGCTTTTTAAAAGTTGATTTTATTTTATTTTTAAAATTTTGTAATCGATATCTTATGCCACTGTTTGATTTTATTTGATTGCAGACAAAACTACATATTTGTTTATTTCAATTCAAACTGTATTTTAATCATTTTTAATTAAATAAAATTTATTTTTCTTAGATTTATCTGAACAATGATTTATGGCTATTACGAATTTAATGTGAAATAAAAGATTTTAATTGAGTTTTCAAATTAAATTTCAAATGATGTGGGATTTTCGTATTAAATTACAAATTTACATCAATTAACAATATTTTCGAATTCCGTAGAAAATTGTTCGAAATTTTTCATTTCTATAGAAAATAGTTAAAAATTTTACATTTTCACATAAAATTTTTGAATTTTTTCTTTTTCTATAGAAAATTTTCGATTTTATTTTATTTATATAGAAAATTTTTGAAATCCTTTTCTATAGAAAACTTAATTTCGAAATTTTTCCATAGAAAATTCTTCTATCAAAAATTTTCTATAGAAAATTCTTATATCGATAATTTTTCTATAGAAAATTGTCTATGGAATAATTTTATACCGAAAATTTTCTATAAAAAATTTTTATACCGAAAATTTTCTATAAAAAATTTTTATACCGAAAATTTTCTATAAAAAATTTATATACCGAAAATTTTCTATAAAAAATTTTTATATCGAAAATTTTCTATAGAAAATTTTTATATCGAAAATTTTCTATAGAAAATTTTTATATCGAAAATTTTCTATAGAAAATTTTTATATCGAAAATTTTCTATAGAAAATTTTTATATCGAAAATTTTCTATAGAAAATTTTTATATCGAAAATTTTCTATAGAAAATTTTTATATCGAAAATTTTCTATAGAAAATTTTTATATCGAAAATTTTCTATAGAAAATTTTTATATCGAAAATTTTCTATAGAAAATTTTTATATCGAAAATTTTCTATAGAAAATTTTTATATCGAAAATTTTCTATAGAAAATTTTTATATCGAAAATTTTCTATAGAAAATTTTGATATCGAAAATTTTCTACAGAAAATTTTGATATCGAAAATTTTCTACAGAAAATTTTTATATCGAAAATTTTCTATAGAAAATTTTTATATCGAAAATTTTCTATAGAAAATTTTTATATCGAAAATTGTGAATATATTTATTACCCTCGTAAAATAGGTCCCTAATGCATAAAAATGGATTATGCATTAAAATAAATCAATTTCGTAATACACTCAAAAAAATAATGTTTGTAGATTATCCAAAAAACTTTGAAGAAACACTTTATTTCAAAATAAAATGAATTGAAAAAACTGTAGAAACTGCAGATGTAGGTAAAAATTTTGCAATAGACTTTGTTCAAATGCACTTACATTTTTATTTCGTGTGTAAGTGTTTCATAATTAGCATAATGTTATGTCAACCTAAGAGTAAGTGTGAACAGTTTAATAAAACAGGGAGTGAATGAATGAATATGATTTTGTAACTTGATATGCTAATGATCCGGTAATGGAATGGGTTGGTTTAGCAAAATGTTAGTAAAAATTGTAACGAATAAATTAGTTAAAACGGATCCAGAATTTAAATGAATTTTGGATTGTTATGGATATACAAAATTTGAGGCCAGAAATAAATATCTAGTTGATTAGTACTAAGTACTACTATATTTTACTACATTATTAAAAAATTTCCCTTTCTACAAAAACCATAAAAAAGTCTCTCTTAGTTCCCACAATTAATTTTCGAAAAGAATCAACAGTTTTTTTTTTTATTTATGGATAAACATTTCATTATCAAATGTTTTTCGGAAATTACAAGAAACTACAAATAAACGACAAGTCATTAGCTGGGGAAAGAACAAGGTGGGGCCTATTTAAAGACCCTTTAAATGACATCTCAGTTATTAAAGATTAATTTTTTATAGAACTTCTGATTAGTACAACATAATTTTATATCTTTTTTATTCATTTTATTTCCCCATTTTTCAACCTAAAAGTAATAAAGTGGAAATAAAATTTATTTTATGAAATGAAATCTTTAGTAATATCATGATAATGAAAAAACAATGTTCCCATATCTAGAATGTCTTTGATTTTATTATTTAGAACTTTTTTATTTGACTTCTTTGATATTTAAGTTCTTAAGCTGCTAATTTTGTAATTTCAAAAATACAAATAAGAAAATTTTTAAAAGAACAAAACAAAATTATGGTGGTTCATATTTCAAAGTAATAAAATTTGATAACATTTTCTTAAGTTGACTGAACGATAAATGTTACTTACCCCTTTTGTTATGTGAAAAAAATTTCGATATCTCAAAATGCAATAGAAATTTTTTATATTAGAATTTTCTATAGAAATTTTCGATATTAAAATTTTCGTTATTAAAATTTGTATACAAAATTTTCGATATTAAATTTTTTTATACAAAATTTTCGGTATTAAATTTTCTGTAGAAAATTTTTGATATAAAAATTTTCTATAGAAAATTTTCGATGTTCAAATTTTCTACAAAAAATTTTCGATATTAAAGTTTTCTATAGAAAGTTTTCGAACATTAAAATTTTCTGTAAAAAATTTGGATTTTAAACTTTTCTATAGAAAATTTTCAATTTTTTTATTTTTATAGAAAATTTTCTACATTTCAATTTTTTATAGAAAATTTTCTACATTAAATTTTTTATAGAAAATTTTCGATATTAAAATTTTATACAGACAATTTTTGACATTAAAATTATATATAGAAAATTTTGATATTACAATTTTCTATTGAAAATAAACAATTTAATATTAAAATTCGACATTCAAATTTTCTATAAAAACTTTTCGATAGAAAAATTTTCTACAGAAAATTTTTGATAAAAAAATTTTCTGAAGAAAATTTTCGATACAAAATTTCAGATACAAAAATTTTCTGTAGAAAATTTCCGATATCAAAATTTTTTATAGAAAGTTTTTGATAACCAAATTTTTTCTAGAAAATTTTTATATCGGAAATTTTTTACAGAAAATTTTTGTATCTGAAATTTTCTATAGAAAATTTTCGATAATAAAATTTTAAAAAGAAAAATTTTCTATAGAAAATTTTCGATAATAAAATTTTAAAAACAAAAATTTTCTATAGAAAATTTTTGATAAAAAATTTTCTATAGAAAATTTTTGATAAAAAAAATTGTTTCTAGAAAATTTTCGGTATAAAAATTTTTTATAGAAAATTTTCGATTTAAATATTATATATAAAAAATTTTGTATATTAAATTTATATTTTTTTAAAGAAAATTTTCGATTTAAATAGAAAATTTTCTACAAAAGATTTGTAGAAAATTTTCGATTTAAAATTTTTTTACAGAAAATTTTCGACATAAAAATTTTTTATAGAAAATTTTCGATATAAAAATTTTTTATAAAAAATTTTCGATACAAAAATTTTTTATTGGAAAATTTCGATATAAAAATTTTTTATAGAAAATTTTCGATGAAAAAATTTTTTATAGTAAATTTTTGATGTAAAAATTTTTGATTGAAAATTTTCGATATAAAAATTTTAATAGAAAATTTTCGATATAAATTTTATATAAAAATTTTCTATTAAAAATTTTCGATATAAAAATTTTCGTCTTAAAAATTTATTATAGAAAATTTTTGTCCTAAAAATTTATTATAAAAAATTTTCGACATAAAAATTTTCCATAGAAAAGTTTCTATATTTTATTAGAAAATTTTCGATATAAAAATTTTTATAGAAAATTTTCGATATAAAAATTTTCTATAGAAAATTTTCGATAAAAAAATTTTCGATATAAAAATTTTCTATAATAAATTTTCGATATAAAAATTTTCTATAGAAAATTTTCGATATAAAAATTTTCTATAGAAAAATTTCGATATAAAAATTTTCTATAGAAAAATTTCGATATAAAAATTTTCTATAGAAAATTTTCGATATAAAAATTTTCTATAGAAAATTTTCGATATAAAAATTTTCTATAGAAAATTTTCGATATAAAAATTTTCTATAGAAAATTTTCGATATAAAAATTTTCTATAGAAAATTTTCGATATAAAAATTTTCTATAGAAAATTTTCGATATAAAAATTTTCTATAGAAAATTTTCGATATAAAAATTTTCTATAGAAAATTTTCGATATAAAAATTTTCTATAGAAAATTTTCGATATAAAAATTTTCTATAGAAAATTTTCGATATAAAAATTTTCTATAGAAAATTTTCGATATAAAAATTTTCTATAGAAAATTTTCGATATAAAAATTTTCTATAGAAAATTTTCGATATAAAAATTTTCTATAGAAAATTTTCGATATAAAAATTTTCTATAGAAAATTTTCGATATAAAAATTTTCTATAGAAAATTTTCGATATAAAAATTTTCTATAGAAAATTTTCGATATAAAAATTTTCTATAGAAAATTTTCGATATAAAAATTTTCTATAGAAAATTTTCGATATAAAAATTTTCTATAGAAAATTTTCGATATAAAAATTTTTTTATAGAAAATTTTCGATATAAAAATTTTCTATAGAAAATTTTCGATATAAAAATTTTCTATAGAAAATTTTCGATATAAAAATTTTTTTATAGAAAATTTTCGATATAAAAATTTTCTATAGAAAATTTTCGATATAAAAATTTTCTATAGAAAATTTTCGATATAAAAATTTTCTATAGAAAATTTTCGATATAAAAATTTTCTATAGAAAATTTTCGATATAAAAATTTTCTATAGAAAATTTTCGATATAAAAATTTTCTATAGAAAATTTTCGATATAAAAATTTTCTATAGAAAATTTTTAATATTGAATTTTTTATAGAAAATTTTCGATATTAAAATTTTCTATAGAAAATTTTCGTTATTAAAATTTTCTATAGAAAATTTTCGTTATTAAAATTTTCTATAGAAATTTTCGTTATTAAAATTTTCTTTATAAAACTTTTGATATTAAAATTTTCTATAGAAAATTTTTGTATTAAATTTTTTTATAAAAAATTTTCGTTATTAAAATTTTCTATAGAAAATTTTCGTTATTAAAATTTTCTATAAAAAATTTTCGTTATTAAAATTTTCTATAGAAAATTTTCGTTATTAAAATTTTCTATAGAAAATTTTCGTTATTAAAATTTTCTATAGAAAATTTTCGTTATTAAAATTTTCTATAGAAAATTTTCGTTATTAAAATTTTCTATAGAAAATTTTCGATATAAAAATTTTCTATAGAAAATTTTCGATATAAAAATTTTCTATAGAAAATTTTCGATATAAAAATTTTCTATAGAAAATTTTCGATATAAAAATTTTCTATAGAAAATTTTCGATATAAAAATTTTCTATAGAAAATTTTCGATATAAAAATTTTCTATAGAAAATTTTCGATATAAAAATTTTCTATAGAAAATTTTCGATATAAAAATTTTCTATAGAAAATTTTCGATATAAAAATTTTCTATAGAAAATTTTCGATATAAAAATTTTCTATAGAAAATTTTCGATATAAAAATTTTCTATAGAAAATTTTCGATATAAAAATTTTCTATAGAAAATTTTCGATATAAAAATTTTCTATAGAAAATTTTCGATATAAAAATTTTCTATAGAAAATTTTCGATATAAAAATTTTCTATAGAAAATTTTCGATATAAAAATTTTCTATAGAAAATTTTCGATATAAAAATTTTCTATAGAAAATTTTCGATATAAAAATTTTCTATAGAAAATTTTCGATATAAAAATTTTCTATAGAAAATTTTCGATATAAAAATTTTCTATAGAAAATTTTCGATATAAAAATTTTTTTATAGAAAATTTTCGATATAAAAATTTTCTATAGAAAATTTTCGATATAAAAATTTTCTATAGAAAATTTTCGATATAAAAATTTTTTTATAGAAAATTTTCGATATAAAAATTTTCTATAGAAAATTTTCGATATAAAAATTTTCTATAGAAAATTTTCGATATAAAAATTTTCTATAGAAAATTTTCGATATAAAAATTTTCTATAGAAAATTTTCGATATAAAAATTTTCTATAGAAAATTTTTAATATTGAATTTTTTATAGAAAATTTTCGATATTAAAATTTTCTATAGAAAATTTTCGTTATTAAAATTTTCTATAGAAAATTTTCGTTATTAAAATTTTCTATAGAAATTTTCGTTATTAAAATTTTCTTTATAAAACTTTTGATATTAAAATTTTCTATAGAAAATTTTTGTATTAAATTTTTTTATAAAAAATTTTCGTTATTAAAATTTTCTATAGAAAATTTTCGTTATTAAAATTTTCTATAGAAAATTTTCGTTATTAAAATTTTCTATAGAAAATTTTCGTTATTAAAATTTTCTATAGAAAATTTTCGTTATTAAAATTTTCTATAGAAAATTTTCGTTATTAAAATTTTCTATAGAAAATTTTCGTTATTAAAATTTTCTATAGAAAATTTTCGTTATTAAAATTTTCTATAGAAAATTTACGTTATTAAAATTTTCGTTATTAAAATTTTCTATAGAAAAAATTTATATAGAAAATATTCGATATGAAGTTTTGAATAAAAAATTTTCATTATTTTAAAATTGCTATGATAAAATTTCAATACATAAAAATCTTTAAAATTAAGACATTGTTTTGATATTGACATGGACGTCAAAGTTGGAATGAATCTTTGTTTTAAATCTATGTTCTACTACTAGTCTAGTTTCACTAAAATTTGATTTCTAACATAACTTTTTCTAACTACCCCTTTTCCACAACAATTTCAGAAACAAAAAACTCAACCATTCAAAATTCCGGTCAATGACTTCTTGACTGTTGCCAACAAATTTTGTTAGAACCTCAAAATAACTAAATATTTGTTTTAGTACCAGAAGTGAGAGTGAATTATTCGAAACTGTTTTCTATGACAAAAACAAAAACTAGCATAAAAATAACAATAGTGAGAGCTTAACTAAAAAAGTGGTGGAACAGTTGCCCAGGGAGCGGTAGACCAGAGGGGGAGGTCACAAGGGAAAGGTTGTTGTAATAAAATTTTAGACACGAATTCAACAAACGACCAAAAGCAAATACGTGCAGCACACTCCGTTAGTGAAGATGGTGGTAGTCACAAATATATTTAAGGTAAATGAGGGGAATTAAAAGAATGAATTCTTGGAAATCAAATTGTTTTAAAATAAAATTTTGATTAAAAATTAATATCAGAACTAAGTTTTCTTTATTGCAAAAATCTAGTTTCTGTCAACAATTTTTTTGATATTTTTTCATGATTTAATTCCTTTATATTTCTGCTAAAGCATGTTAGTTTCATTTAAAATGCCTGTTAGCAAATAGTAGTTTGCTGTTTTTTTTTAGGTTGACTGAATGCCTGACTGACATAACTGCATTTCAAATGAGTATTAACGACTTTTAGTTATTTTGGATTTTTCTTTTTCATCTTCTTCTGCTTCTATTTCTATTGAATTCATTTAAAGTCACGATGCATTTTCATTGATGCATTCCAAATACATAAATAAAAAGCGTTTACAAAATTTTGAATAGCAGAAAAAAAAATCAGGCACAGCCGGTTATGTAATAAACGTTACTTAGGAATATTAACAAATTGGATGAAATAAGGGAGTTAATATGTAGATCATAACCCAGATGAATTCCAATTACTCTAATGGATTGGAAATTTTCCTATAGAAATGAAAGATTAAAAAATCTACAGAAATTTTTGAGAGAAAATTTTTAAAATCTATAGAAACGATTTGATATTAAGATATTTTATAGAAATTCTATAGAAATTTTGTATATTTTTTGTTTTTAATAGAAATATGAAATCGAAAATTTTCTATACAAAATTTAATATCGAAAATTTTCTAAAGTAAATTTAATATCGGAAATTTTTTATAGAAAATTTAATATCGGAAATTTTTTATAGAAAATTTAATATCGAAAATTTTCATAGATAATTTAATATTAACTGTTTTCTACAGAAAATTTAATATCGAAAATTTTATACAGAAAATTTAATATCGAAAATTTTTTGTACAAAATTTAATATCGAAAATTTTCATATAAAATTTTAATATCGAAAATTTTTTATTGAAAATTAATATCGAAAATTTTCTATAAAAATTTTCGATATTTTAATACTGAAAATTTTCTATAGAAGATTTTAATATCGAAGGTTTCTTTTTAAAATTTTAATATCAAAAATTTTCTATATACAAATTTTGATATCAAAAATTTTCTATATAAAATTTTAATATCGAAAATTCTCTATAGAATATTTTTATATCGAAATTAAAAAAAAAAAAAATACTATCGAAAATTTTCTATAGAAAATTTAAAATCGAAAAATTTTTTTATATAAAATTTAAATATCAAAAATTTTGTATATAAAATTTAAATTTCGAAAATTTTCTATAGCAAATTCTAATATCCAAAATTGTCTACATAAAATCTAAAATTTTTTACATAAAATTTTAATATCGAAAATTTTCTATAAAAACTTTAATATCGAAAATTTTCTATAAAAACTTTAATATCGAAAATTTTCTATAGAAAACTTTAATATCGAAAATTTTCTATAGAAAAATTTAACATCCGAAATTTTCTATAGAAAAATTTAACATCGAAAATTTTCTATAGAAAATTTTAACATCAAAAATTTTCTATAGAATATTTTTATATCGAAATTAAAAAAAAAATACTATCGAAAATTTTCTTTAAAAAACTTTAATATCGAAAATTTTCTATAGAAAATTTTAACATCGAAAATTTTCTATAAAAAATTTTAACATCGAAAATTTTCTATAGAAAATTTTAACATCGAAAATTTTCTATAGAAAATTTTAACATCGAAAATTTTCTATAGAAAATTTTAACATCGAAAATTTTCTATAGAAAATTTTAACATCGAAAATTTTCTATAGAAAATTTTAACATCGAAAATTTTCTATAGAAAATTTTAACATCGAAAATTTTCTATAGAAAATTTTAACATCGAAAATTTTCTATAGAAAATTTTAACATCGAAAATTTTCTATAGAAAATTTTAACATCGAAAATTTTCTATAGAAAATTTTAACATCGAAAATTTTCTATAGAAAATTTTAACAACGAAAATTTTCTATAGAAAATTTTAACATCGAAAATTTTCTACAGAAAATTTTCTATAGAAAATTTTAACATCGAAAATTTTCTATAGAAAATTTTAACATCGAAAATTTTCTATAGAAAATTTTAACATCGAAAATTTTCTATAGAAAATTTTAACATCAAAAATTTTCTATAGAAAATTTTAATATCGAAAATTTTCTATAGAAAATTTTAATATCGAAAATTTTCTATAGAAAATTTTAATATCGAAAATTTTCTATAGAAAATTTTAATATCGAAAATTTTCTATAGAAAATTTTAACATCGAAAATTTTCTTTAGAAAATTTTAACATGGAAAATTTTCTATAGAAAATTTTAACATCGGAAATTTTCTATAGAAAATTTTAACATCGAAAATTTTCTATAGAAAATTTAACATCGAAAATTTTCTATAGAAAATTTAACATCGAAAATTTTCTATAGAAAATTCAACATCGAAAATTTTCTATAGAAAATTCAACATCAAAAATTTTCTATAGAAAATTTTAACATAGAAAATTTTCTATAGAAAATTTTAACATCGAAAATTTTCTATAGAAAATTTTAACATCGAAAATTTTCTATAGAAAATTTTAACATCCGAAATTTTCTATAGAAAAATTTAACATCGAAAATTTTCTATAGAAAATTTTAACATCAAAAATTTTCTATAGAATATTTTTATATCGAAATTAAAAAAAAAATACTATCGAAAATTTTCTATATAAAACTTTAATATCGAAAATTTTCTATAGAAAACTTTAATATCGAAAATTTTCTATAGAAAATTTTAACATCGAAAATTTTCTATAGAAAATTTTAACATCGAAAATTTTCTATAGAAAATTTTAACATCGAAAATTTTCTATAGAAAATTTTAACAACGAAAATTTTCTATAGAAAATTTTAACATCGAAAATTTTCTATAGAAAATTTTAACATCGAAAATTTTCTACAGAAAATTTTCTATAGAAAATTTTAACATCGAAAATTTTTTTATAAAAAATTTTAACATCGAAAATTTTCTATTTTCTGACATCATCCCTGCTAAAATCAGAACAATTTAAATATCAAAAATGTTCTATATAAAATTTTAATACCAAAAAAAATTATATAGAAAATTTCTATAACGAAAGTTTTCTATATAAAATTGTTATATCCAAAATTTTCTATATAAAATTTTTATATCCAAAATTTTCTATATAAAATTTGTATATCCAGAATTTTCTATAGAATATTTTCTGTATAAAATTTTAATATCGAAAATTTTCTATAGAAAATTTTAATATAGAAAAATTTCTATATATTTCTATATATATATTATATTTCTATATAGAAAATTTTAATATGGAAAATTTTCTATAGAAAATTCTATATAAAATTTGTATATAGAAAATTTTCTGCATAAAATTTTAATATCAAAAATTTTCTATATAAAATTTCTATATCGAAAATTTTCTATAGAAAATTTTCGATGTTCAAATTTTCTTCAGAAAATTTTCGATGTTAAAATTTTATATAGACAATTTTCGATATGAAAATTTTATATAGAAAATATTCGATATAAAAATTTTATATAGAAAATTTTTGATATTAAATTTTTTATAGAAAATTTTCGATATTATTATTTTATATATAAATTTTTTGATATTAAAATTTTGGATAGAAAATTTTCGATATAAAAATTGTATATAGAAAATTTTCGATATTAAAAAGAAAATTTTTGATCTAAAAATTTTTTATAGAAAATTTTTGATCTAAAAATTTTCTATAGAAAATTTTTGATATTAAAATTTTAATATCGAAAATTTTCTATAGAAAATTTTAACATCGAAAATTTTTTACAGAGAATTTTAACATCAAAAATTTTCTATATAAAACTTTAACATCGAAAATTTTCACATTGAAAATTTTCTATATAAAATTTCAATACAGAACATTTTTTATAAAAAATTTCAGTATCAAAATTTTTTTAAAGAAATTTTTGATATAAAATTTTTTACAAAAAATTTAAAAATCTAAAATGTTCTTCATAAAATTTTCTTGAAAATTCAAATAACGATATCTTGACATTTTAATTTTCAAACTAAAATAAAATGTTTATTTTTCGAACAATAAAAAAAAATTTATAAATTTCAAAATTATTCCTCCTTCTGTAAATCTTCATCGTAAATGGATTTTTAATGAGTTCAAACATAATTTTAATGTTAACGAAAACAAACAATTGAAGATGAACAGAAAATAAATAGATTTCGGAAAAAAAAACTCTTAACAAGCCCCACCCAAAATTTCAAACAAATCCATCCATCTCCAACGTCGTCAGACGCCTGAGACTAGAGAAAAAAAAACTTTAAAATCCGAAAGGGGTTTTAAATATTTCATGTTTATGTTAAGTGTTTTTTCTAAAACAGGCAAGACCGCTCCGCTTGCAACCTTGACCTTTACAACATAATGAGGAGATGATAATGATGAAAATGATGGCGTTGATGATGATGATGAGACAACAAAATTGACTTGCAACAAGTTTTTTTGAACAGCAATTGAAAATTACAGAAAACAAATAAAAAAAAAATAACATGTTTAATTTACGTCACCGCTACAAGTGAAGTCAATAATATTAAGTATGAAAAGACAACTCAAACCCGATCTCTGTCTGTCTGAGAAAAAGCAAGAGTGAAGGCGAAGGGGTTTTTTACTTCACGACGAGTGTGATCAAGATATTTGTGAGCCAGATATAAGACCCTAATTGATCTTTAAGCAAGTGCTCACACATGGGCACACACATTAAAAGATTTATAATCGGGGGGACACACACCAACATCCAACCAGCCTGCGTTGCATATATCTCTATACACGTTCCCCACAACACGAAGATCTTGTTTGAAGTAAAGACGTGGTCTTTACACACATGTTGCAAGTCACTCAATTCATTTCAGTTTAAGTTTTTTTTTCTTGATTTTTAACATTTTGTACAAAAAACATGTTTTACCATCTTTGGCAAATGTTTCGTAAATGAAAACAAACAAAAAAAAATCACCATAAAATTCAACATTATTTTAAATTATGAGTTGGATGTGATCCATGGGCCACATGCATGAACTGGTATTGACAAAATTCACATTTTTCTCATACGCGCATGCGCATGTGTCTATGGGGAGATGGTGGATGGGATGGATGGATGCAGACTTTGCATTTGTGTGTTTTAGGAAAAAATGTTCAGTGTCAACTAAATGCCTGAGTCTGGTCTCAGGCCAGACGTTATAAATTAACGAAACGATATTATTTTGTCATTTGCTTAATCTCACACTTATTTTAATTTAAAAGTAAAATGTTTATCTCATTTATCCAAGATCAACATAATTAATTTATTTTTTAAACTTTTGAAATCTTGAAATGTTTAACAAATTTTCAGGAGAAATTTAGAAGGCCCCAATATTTCTCCTAGTTTGAGGACAATATTTTATAAAGACTTACTCGAAAATGCTATATAATAATTTAAGTGCTTACCTAAAAAGAAAGAAGATAAAATTAAATTAATAAGGATCCAGAATTAAAATTTTATTGAACAAAATCAAGAAAGAAGGTGATATAGTCGGTAAATCTCAACATCATAATCAGGGCGCAAATTACGGCATTTGATATCGACCGAAATCTTAGATATTTTCAAAACATTTGTATAGCATACTTTAAGGATAATCAAAATTTTTAAAAATATGCACAATTTACTATATTTTTTTTTAGTTATTTTCCAATAGATGACCAATAGTAAAAGAGTTTAAATTGAACAATATGTTTTTAAAAACGAATCAAAATGGATACCAAATTTCAATAAACCTTTTCCATCGAAGTAACTTTGAACATCCCTAAAGTATACTTCACAATCTTTGCTTAAAAGTCTGAGTTTTCGATCGATATCGAATGTGGTAATTTGGCCCCAGGTGTCGGCACAAAAGAACTGGGGCCAAATTACCGCATTCGATATCGATCGAAAACTTTTAAGGTAATATTGTGAAGTATACTTTAGGGATGTTGAGAGTAACTTCGATGCAAAAAGTTTATTGAAATTTGGTATCCATTTTGATTCGTTTTTAAAAATATATAGTTCAATTAAAACTCTTACTATTCTTCATCTTTTCGGCAAATAACTTAAAAAAAATATAGTAAACTGTGCATCTTTAAAATAATTTTGATTATCCTATACAAATGTTTTGAAAATATGCTATACAAATGTTTTGAAAATATCTAAGATTTCGATCGATATCGAGTGCCAATTTTTTCAATATGTAGTTCTGATGTTTTGAAAACTAAAAGTTTTCTAATTCATATTTTTTTTAAATTTATCAAAAATTTGTCTATAAAAAATTGTTTATTAAAAATTTTTCTATAGAAAATTTTTTGATCAAAAACATTTTATTATGAAAAATTATTCTTAAGAACAATTTTTTATCAAAAACTTTTCTATAGAAAAATGTTACATCAAAATTTTTTAATAAAAAAATTTTCTATAGAAAACTTTTTGATAAATAAATTTACAAAAAAAAATTAAAATTTTTTTATAGAAAACTTTTCTATAGAAAATTTTTTTATCAAAAATTTGCTTATCAAAAATTTTTCTGTAGAAAATTTTAATATTGAAAATTTTCTATAGAAAATTTTAATATCGAAAATTTTCTATAGAAAATTTTAATACCGAAAATTTTCTATAGAAAATTTTAATATCGAAAATTTTCTATAGAAAATTTTAATATCGAAAATTTTCTATAGAAAATTTTAATATCGAAAATTTTCTGTAGAAAATTTTAATATCGAAAATTTTCTATAGAAAATTTTAATATCGAAAATTTTCTATAGAAAATTTTAATATCGAAATTTTTTTATCAAAAATTTGCTTATCAAAAATTTTTCTGTAGAAAATTTTAATATTGAAAATTTTCTATAGATAATTTTAATATCGAAAATTTTCTATAGAAAATTTTAATATCGAAAATTTTCTATAGAAAATTTTAATATCGAAAATTTTCTATAGAAAATTTTAATATCGAAAATTTTCTATAGAAAATTTTAATATCGAAAATTTTCTATAGAAAATTTTAATATCGAAAATTTTCTATAGAAAATTTTAATATCGAAAATTTTCTATAGAAAATTTTAATATCGAAATTTTTTTATCAAAAATTTGCTTATCAAAAATTTTTCTGTAGAAAATTTTAATATTGAAAATTTTCTATAGAAAATTTTAACATCGAAAATTTTCTGCAGAAAATCTTAATATCGAAAATATTCTATAGAAAATTTTAATATCGAAAATTTTCTATAGAAAATTTTAATATCGAAAATTTTCTATAGAAAATTTTAATATCGAAAATTTTCTATAGAAAATTTTAATATCGAAAATTTTCTATAGAAAATTTTTATATCGAAAATTTTCTATAGAAAATTTTTATATCGAAAATTTTCTGTAGAAAATTTTAATATCGAAAATTTTCTATAAAAAATTTTAATATCGAAAATTTTCTATAGAAAATTTTAATATCGAATATCTTAATATATAAAATTTTCTATAGAAAATTTTAATATCGAAAATTTTCTATAGAAAATTTTAATATCGAAAATTTTCTATAGAAAATTTTAACATCGAAAATTTTCTATCGAAAATTTTCTATAGAAAATTTTAATATCGAAATTTTTTTATCAAAAATTTGCTTATCAAAAATTTTTCTGTAGAAAATTTTAATATTGAAAATTTTCTATAGAAAATTTTAATATCGAAAATTTTCTGCAGAAAATCTTAATATCGAAAATATTCTATAGAAAATTTTAATATCAAAAATTTTCTATAGAAAATTTTAATATCGAAAATTTTCTATAGAAAATTTTAATATCGAAAATTTTCTATAGAAAATTTTAATATCGAAAATTTTCTATAGAAAATTTTAATATCGAAAATTTTCTATAGAAAATTTTAATATCGAAAATTTTCTATAGAAAATTTTAATATCGAAAATTTTCTATAGAAAATTTTAATATCGAAAATAAAAATATCGAAAGTTTTCTATAGAAAATTTTAATATCGAACATTCTCTTTTGAAAATTTTAATATTGAAAATTTTCTATAAAAAATGTTAATATTGAAAATATTTTTTTCTATTTTCTATATTCAATTTTAAATTCGAAAATTTTCTATATTCAATTTTAATATCAACAAAATTTTAATATCAAAAATTTTTTGAACAAAAATTTTAAATAAAATAAATTTCCTATAAAAACTTTTTAATAAATAAATTTAAAAAAACTAATTTTTTTATAGAAAATTTTTCTATAGAAAATTTTTTTTTATCAAAAATTTTTTCTATAGAATTTTTTTAGAAAAAATGTTTCTACAAAAAATGAAGAATATTTGTGCCAAATTTCAGTACAACCTTTCGTTAAGGTTTTATCGTGCCGACAACAGACATACGGACTGACAGACGGACGGACAGACAGACAGACAGACAGACAGACAGACAAAAAGACAGACAGACATTTTTCAAAAATTTAGTTTTTTGATACGAAATTTTTTTTTTAAATTTACATTTTTTATAGGATTTTTTTTTTTAACTTACTTTTTATAGGAAATTTTTTTTAAAATTTACTTTTAAAGGAAGTTTTGCAAAAATAAACTTTTTATAGGAAATTTTTTTAAAAATTTACTTTTTATAGGAAATTTTTTTAAAAATTTATTTTTTATAGGAAATTTTTTTTAAAATTTACTTTTTATAGGAAATTTTTTTAAAAATTTGGTTTTATAGAAAATTTTTTTAAAAATTTAGTTTTTATAGGAAATTTTTCAAAATTTTACTTTTATAGGAATTTTTTTTAAAATTTACTTTTATAGGAAATTTTTTTTTAAATTTACTTTTATAGGAAATTTTTCAAAAATTTACTTTTTATAGGAAATTTTTTTAAAAATTTACTTTTTATTGGAAATTTTTTTAAAAATTTACTTTTTAAAGGAAATTTTTTAAAAATTTACTTTTTATATAAAATTTTTTTTTAAATTTAGTTTTTATAGGAAATTTGTCAAAAATTTGCCTTTTATAGGAAATTTTTTAAAAATTTTCTTTTTATAGGAAATTTTCAAAAATTTACTTTTTATGCTTAAGCTTTTTGCAATAGAAATAATTTTGATCCTCCCTAAAGTATGCTACAAAATATTTGCTAAAAAGTGTGTGATATCGAATGCAGTTAATTTTTCCCAGATTTGAAGCCTCAAAATTTGCATATAATTTTAATAGAATTTTTAAAATTGATGAAATTACTTCTGCCTTCTCCAAGAAATCATTATGTATCATTGGCTTTAGTTTGAAACCAAAAACCAGCTGCGTATAAGTATTTAAGAAACATTGTAAAAAAAAACCATCAATCTTCTTACAAAATTTTTTCTTTTAATCGAAAACAAATCTGAACCATGTCTAAATGCAACAAAAATTTATCAAAATTGCAGAAACATTTTTAGATACTACATGATATTTCCTGCTTCAAAAAAAATATATATATATCTCAGTTTAATCTACAAATTCATTATTACAAATATCAGCTTGTAAAAATCTTGTTATACAAAATCTATTAACTATTAACTGCTTATTGCAATTTTGTTAAGTGAAGCAGAAAATTTTCTTTTGAAATTGTTACAATTATAGGAAAGAAATAAAAAGGAAAAAATATAAAAACCATCTGGTTCAATAAACTAACGAATAAATGACCATTGAATTTGCAGTGGAAGTGTCTTCTTTATAATATCAAAATTTCTTTCTTTGTTAGCAGTTAATATTTATTTATGTTCCCCAGGTATTGTATTCCACCCACCAACCACTTACTATGGAAATTATAGGGCTTTTTGGAAACATTATCGAGGAAACGTTATTTGTTAGTTACTTTGTAACAACCACCGTAATTTTTCTTTGAAAGTAACTAACCACCACCACCAACGAAATGAATTAAAAATTTTTGACCAACTTTTTTTTCTTGGGTGTAGTTGAAAGGTAACAGGTGCACTTTTTACTACCATGAGACTACGGTTGTAGTGCAGTTGCTATTAACAAGAACTGTAACGAATTTAGAAACGTTAGAAGCAGAGCTTTAAAGGAATGCATTTGGGACAAAGAGTTTATCGACTACCAGATGTGTGTATGCGGACATTGGACTACTCTTTAAAACTAACATAATAGGAAATAGAAGTTAGATGGATTTTTTTTTTAATTTTAACTTGTAAAATTTAGAAATTTCTTATAAAAATTTTCTTTCAAAAACTTTCTTTAACAATTGACGACAACCATCACCATTGAGCCTCAAAAACCTTCAACACATGTTCCACTGAAATTATCTCTTCAAAAATTACAAAGAAACTCAAACGGAAACCTTAGAAAATTTGTTGCTTTTACATTCTTTTTGTCTTTAGAAAATGAAAGCAAAAGTTACACGTTTCGTTCTTGTCTTTTAGGGTTGAGGGTGTTTTTTTAAGTGGTTCACTTTGGTTTGTTTTATGCCTCAAGAATAAGTGAATATTTATGGCAAAAATAATGAAACTAAAGTTGTTAAAAAATTGTGGTGAATACCTAAAGAATTGTATAAATAATAGAAATGCCATCTCAACTTTGTAGCTTGACACAGATTTTAAAAAATATAAAATTTTAGAAACAACTAAATGACCTTTAGAGTAAAAGAAAAATATTAGAAATTATTATTTAAGATACATGTGAGAAACTGAAAACTTTAGATGCTTTAGAACCTCGGGTCCTCGCAAAGAGAACAGAACAAAAAAATATAACATTTTTAATCAAAAATTTTTCTATAAAAAATTTTTTTATCAAAATTTTTCTATAGAAAATTTTTTTATCAAAAATTTTTCTATATAAAATTTTTTTATCAAAAATTTTTCTATATAAAATTTTTTTATCAAAAATTTTTCTATATAAAATTTTTTTATCAAATATTTCTATAGAAAATTTCTTATCAAAAATTTTTCTATAGAAAATTCTTTATCAAAAATTTTACTATAGAAAATTTTTTCTCAAAAATTTTACTATAGAACATTTTTTTATCAAAAATTTTCCTATAGAATATTTTTTTTTTCACAAATTTTCTATAGAAAATTTTTAGTCAAAAGTTTTTCTATAGAAAATTTTTTTTACAAAAATTTTTCTATGCCAAATTTTTTTTATCAAAAATTTTTCTATAGATAATTTTTTTATCAACAATTTTTCTATAGAATAGTTTTTATCAAAAATTTTCCTATCAAAATTTTTTTTATCAAAAAATTTTTTTATATTTTTTCTATAGAAAATTTTTTTATCAAAAATTTGTCTATATTTTTTTCTTAATATTTTTCTATAAAAAATTTTTTATCAAAAATTTTTCTATAGAAAATTTTTTATCAAAAATTTCTCTTATTTTTTATAAAAAATTTTTCTATAGAAAATTTTTCTATAAAAAAATTTTTTTATCAAAATTTTTTCTGTAGAAAATTTTTTATCAAAAATTTCTCTTATTTTTTATAAAAAAATTTTCTATAGAAAATTTTTTATCAAAAATTTTTCTATAAAAACATTTTTTTATCAAAATTTTTTCTATAGATAATTTTTTTATCAACAAATTTTCTATAGAATATTTTTTAACAAAAATTTTTCTATAGAATACTTTTTAACAAAAATTTTTCTATAGAAAATTTTTTATCAAAAATTTTTCTATAGAAAATTTTTTATCAAAAATTTCTCTTATTTTTTATAAAAAATTTTTCTATAGAAAATTTTTTATCAAAAATTTTTCTACAGAAAATTTTTTATCAAAAATTTTTCTATAGAAAATTTTTTTATCAAAAATTTTTCTATAGAAAATTTTTTTATCAAAAATTTTTCTATAAAAATTTTTCTATAAAAATTTTTCTATAAAAAATTTTTCTGTAGAAAATTTTTTTATCAAAAATTTTTTAAGGAAAATATTTTGTCAAAAATTTTTCTATATAATATTTTTTTTTCAAAAATTTTTCTATAAAAATTTTTGTATAAAAATTTTTTTATAAAAATTTTTTTATCAAAATTTGTTCTATGGAAAACTTTTTTACAAAAATTTTTCTATAGAAAATTTGTTTATCAAAAATTTTTCTATATCAAAAATTTTTTATCAACAATTTTTCTATGAAAATTTTTTTATCAAAAATTTTTCTTTAGAAAATTTTTTGGATCGAAAATATCAAAAAATGTAAAATTGTTTAATATTAGAATTTATTTCTGTTTTTAAAAATCTTCCCAATATTTACAAAAATATTCTCAATGTTTACAAAAACAAGTAAGAAAAGCTACAGTCGGTCAAGACCGACTATATCATACCCTGCCACTAATAAGGTCAAATATGGACCAACAAGTTTTCCTTAAGTCTTAGAGACATACATACATATAGGATGTGATATTTTTTTTTCAAAATTTTGTGACCGATTGTTACCAAATTTTGGTTATTGCTTCATATAAAATATTTATCCGTGCAAAGTTTAAGTAATCAAATTCATTTATCTTTAGAGATATTTACGTTTTTTGTGCTTTTATGTGTATATAAAGGTCTTTTGAGAATGTGTCTTCTATGGAAGGTATAGTCAAATATGGGCTGATTTCTACAAAATTACGCTGATTAAGGTTATGATAAGCAATATTTGTGCTGAATATTATTAAAATACAACAAAAGTTGTGGCTGTAAAGGACCAAAAACTCTATTCCGGGAATTCATCCCTATGGGAGGTACCCGAAATAGTAATCCAATTTCGCCCAAAAAGAATAGGGAATTGGCCCTTGGACCAAAATATGAGCCTGTGCCAAATTTCATCAAATTATCTTTAAAGTTACGACCTGTAGAATGATAACAAGCTTACATGGATAACCGGCCAGCCAGCCAGCCAGCCGGACGGACATCGTTAAAACAACTCAGGGAGTGATTTTAAGTCGATTGGTATACTAATAGGGGGGTATCAGATCAATATTTCTATGCGTTACAAACATCAGCACAAACCGAATATACCTTTTCCACCTATGTTGGTGAAAGGTATAATTATAGTGTCGTGGCAACAATGTTCGAGATTACATTTCTTTGTTCTCTCGAACCATGTATTTTGTTGCTATAAATTGAAATTTGATTTGTTTCTTGCCTATTTTGTTTTTGTCTTTTCTTTAACAGAGCGGCAACAACCAACTCTGTTAACATAAAAAATTCCAACTGAATGATTTTAATACTCATTTTCACGAGTTTTGTTTATGATCGTGGTGTTTACGAAAATTAAAAAAATTCTTCGGCTTCTGGTGGTGGTCTGCCTACTCCTGCTTATAGCTTATCTGCTATATATGGATTGTAATCTAGTTTTTGGAAGAGATGATTGGTCCAAGCCCATTTATAGGAAAGATTTCTATGGCGAGATAATTTATCATAGTCTTAGCTATAGATCAGTGATGGGCAGGACTATAAAAAAATGTATCGGCTGCTGGTGGTATGGGCTGTCTACTCCTTATTATAATAACTAAAAGACTGCCTAAATTTGCTCAAATGTGCCTAAGCCAATACAAGTTACTGCTGTACAAGTTGCAAATTGGATTAAATCAAATTATCGTAGGCCAATATTGGAATTACATTAACTCTGGAGCATAATAGTTGGGAAACAAGATGAAACTAGAATTTATTTCAGACTATATTTTTCTGCTTAGAGCTTTTAAACCAACTATCCGAATTTTAAAGATTTAAGCTAGCTAAATTTGTTGAAATGTAAATTAGAGTAAGTGCGGGTTATGTGGTATAGGTTGGTAAACTGACAATATAAGAATAACAGAAAACGCGTAATTGCTGTTCTCAGAGAATTAAGGGAGTAACAATTATAGTTGTTACAAAAATTATGTATGCAAAAAATAAACTCAAAATTTTCAATATCTTTAGATTTACGAGCGTTTTAGTGATTTTTTGTCTCATTTAGTGCGTTTTTAAAGGAGAGTTTATGTGGGAGCTATGGTCAAATGTGGACCGATTTCAACGAAATTTGGTACAGTGATTTTGGTTTACATAAGCAGTATTTGTTTTAAATTTCATGAAAAAATCAATTCCGGAAAGTGCGACCTATGGGAGGTACCATAAATAATGGACCGATTTTGAGCAATTTTAATAGCCATGGTCCCATTATCAAAAAAATGATCTGTACCAAATTTCATCAAATTATCTTTAGAATTGCGACCTGTAGTTTGATTACAAGGTTTACATGGGGGTCCACCCAGCCAGACGGACCGACGGACGGACGGACGGGCGGACGGACGGACAGACGGACGGACATCGCTAAATCGACTCAGAAAGTGATTCTAATATATGATTGGTATACTAAAAGGTGGGTCTAATGTGGGGTTTATATAACTCAAGCGGCTGACGATTGAGTGAAATTTACATGTGTTTTGTTATTGTAACAAAAACAAAATATGTACATGTAAATTTCACTCAATAGTCAGTCGCTTGAGTTATATAAACCCTACATAAGACAAATATTTCTATGCGTTACATACATCAGCACAAACTTATAATACCCTTTCCACCTATGGTGGTGAAGGGTATAAATACTTGTATGTAAAAATATTCATTGGAAAATTTAACCATGTTTATGACCTGGTTAACAAAAATTCCTCACCCCTTTTGCTAGTTCAAAACTCTTCTCTACATTCCTATTCAAACTCTCACATGTTGTTACCTTTCCATAGTCCATCATTATCATTATCAACATCATCATTAAAATGAAACTTTATAAATATTCTTACTGTAAATATTTCTTCTGTAAAGAACCTATGAATATGATTACAAACGAGTATTCGTTGGTTTAGTTTTTGCCAAAAGCTTATTTTCCGAAACAAAGAACTTACTGACAGTTTAGATTTCATCAAAGTCTTTTGTTCTGGCGTCAATGGAGAAGAAGGGGTTATTTTGAGGGTAATATTAGGCTTAAGCAGTTAATTTTGTATATTTAGAACATTAACTTTGTAGCAGGTATTTCAGTTATAGAATTCAGCAAAAGCAAAAGAAAAGACTAACTCTGAAAGTCACTCACTCTGTCAAACCCTCTGTCATTAAGTCAGTCAGTTTCTCAGTCAATGAGTTAATAGTGCAAATGTTTATAAGTGGGTCGTTGTGTTACTATTAAAGTCAATCTATCTAAAATATTATAACACTGTTCCGAAAAAGAAACATAGTTTTCTAAAATATTCGAAAAATTGTTTGATATACATTTATTCATCCAGGAACTAATCATTAAGAAGTTAGTTTAATGATTAATATTTCCAAAAATTTTCAATCTAATGACTTTGTCTAAAACTCTGGGAAATGGTGTTGCAACCTACATAAATTTGTCTGTCTTCTTTTAGATATTTGTTTACTTTGATGATACGTTAACGATAATGAATTCCATCGTGTAAAATTTAAATATAACAAATGATGTTGGAAAAGTAATTAACAAGAACATTAACCTGCTATTTTTAATGATTTATATATAAAACACACACACACACAAAAAATTCATTGAGATTTAGTAAAATAAAATCAATATTATGGAAGTGGAGAAATTTAAAAAAAAAAATGTCTAAAATTAATGATAAGCGAAATTCCTAAAGAATTCGTAATGTCAAACCGTTGACTGGAATTGCTAAACCAATGACTCCATAATATTGAGATATTGCACTTCTGACAAAATAAAACAAGTAAGAAAGTGCTATAGTTGGTAAAGCCTGACCATACGATACCCTTCACCATTAAGGTCAAAAGTGTTATTTTTTCTGTATAAAGACAAATATTTGCTAAATTTTGCCATCATACAAACATTTTCTCAAAACTTATATATTTAAGCTGCTTCCGACATTTGGACTTATATGAGAGCTAGGGTCAAATGTGGACCGATTATCTCGAAATTTGGCAAATTGATTACAGTTGTTACAAAAATTATGTATGTAAAAAATAAAATTAAAATTCCCTTTATCTTTAGATTTACGAGCTTTTTAGTGATTTTTGTCTCATTTAGTGCGTTTTTAAAGAAAAGTTTGTATGGGATCTATGGTCAAATGTGGACCGATTTAAACGAAATTTGGTACAGTGATTTTAGTCGACATAAGCAGTAATTGATTTAAATTTCATGAAAAAATATTGATATTTGTGGCCAATATATCAATTCCGGGAAGTGGGACCTATGGGAGGTACCATAAATAATGGACCGATTTTGACGAATTTCAATAGCCATGGTCCCATTCTCAAAAAAATGATCTGTGCAAATTTCATCAAATTATCTTTAAAATTGCGACCTCTAGTTTGATTACAAGGTTTACATGGGGGTCCAGCCGTCCAGCCAGCCAGCCAGCCAGACGGACGGACATCGCTAAATCGACTCAGAATTCTAAGCCTATTGGTATACTTAAAGGTGGGTCTAAGACAAATATTTCCATGCGTTACATACATCAGCACAAACTTATAATACCCTTTCCACCTATGGTGGTGAAGGGTATAATTAACGTGGATGAAAAACACATAAACGCACTAACAAACATGCAATACATAAGCACGTGTGTGTGCCTTAGCTTCCTCTCAATAGGTAATCATCTAAATTAGTTGTTTCCGAATAAGAGTAAAAGCGGTATATTCTCTTCTTTATAGGACTTATCAAAAATACCATACGGCAAATATATATATGGAAGTGCAACATCTTTATATTATAGTCTTTGGCTAAACAAGTCATTTAAGCTAAGTGTTACTTAAGTCACTAAACTAACGAGTTGAGAGTTTGCTGTTTCAAATAGTTGACTCAGGTCTACTTGTAGAACAGACTACCAAAGTCAAAAATTTGGAAAAATTCATTGTGTCAAACAATATTCCATAATCTCAAACCCTACAAATTCTTATACATTCCCAAAGTCTCACAGCCAAATTGTTAAGTGAATTCGATGTTCCAAACAGTTGACCTAAGTCGGTGGACCAGAAATCGACCCAAGTCGAAGTACAAACTCCTCGAAGAAAGTCTTTTTACTAAAGAGCTGACAGAAGAATCTATGTAACAAAATTTTTAAGCTGCCAGCTTAAGAGAAAGGTTACTATGTCACATTACCAGGAGTAGGCAGCCCTTACCACCAGTAGCCGATGATTTTTTTTTTAATTTTCGCAAATACCACGATCATTAATAAAACTCGTGAAAATGAGTATTAAAATTATTCAGTTGGAATTTGGATGTTAGCAGAGTTAGTTGGTGACGCTTTGTTAAAGAAAAGACAAAAACAAAATAGGCAAGAAACAACTCAAAATCCAATTTATAGCAACAAAATACATGGTTCGAGAGAACAAAGAAACATTATCTCGAACATTGTTGCCACGACACTATTATTTTTGTAAACATTGGGAATATTTTTGTAAATATTAGTAATAGTTTTAAAAACAGAAATAAATTCAAATATTAAACAATTTTAGATTGTTATATTTTTTAGATATTTTCGATCCAAAAAATTTTCCATAGAAAATTTTTGGATAAAAAATTTTCCATAGAAAAATTGTTGATAAAAAATTTTCTATAGAAAAATTTTTGATAAAAAAATTTTTGATAGAATAATTTCAATAGAAAAATGTATGATAAAAAAATTTTTTATAAAAAAATTTTTTATAGAAAAAGTTTTGATAAAAAAATTTTTTATAGAAAAATTTTTGATAAAAAAATTTTTTATAGAAAAATTTTTAATAAAAAAATTTTTGATAAAAAAATTTTTTATAGAAAAATTTTTAATAAAAAAATTTTTGATAAAAAAATTTTTTATAGAAAAATTTTTGATAAAAAAATTTTTTATAGAAAAATTTTTGACAAAAAAAAATTTTTTGGCAAAAAAAAATTTATCAAAAAAAATTAAAAAAATGTTCTATACAAAAATTTTTGATAAAAAACTTGATAAAAAAATTTTCTATAAAAAAATTTTCTATAAAAAAATTTTCTATAGAAAAATTTTTGATAAAAAAAATTTCCCATAGAAAATTTTTTGATAAAAAAAATTTTCTATAGAAAATTTTTGATAAAAAATTTTGTATAGAAAATTTTTGATAAAAAATTTTGTATAGAAAAATTTTTGATAAAAAAAATTTTCTATAGAAAAATTTTTGATAAAAAAATTTTCTATTGAAAAATTTTTGATAAAAAAAATTTCTATAGAAACATTTTTGATAAAAAAAAATTTCTATAGAAAAGTTTTTGATAAAAAATTTAATTTAAAAAATTTAATTTAAAAAATTTTTCCATAGAAAAATTTTTGATAAAAAATTTTCCATAGAAAAATTTTTGATAAAAAATTTTCTATAGAAAAATTTTTAAAAAAAAAAAAAAATTGTATAGAAAAATTTTTGATAGAAAAAATTTTCTATAGAAAAATTTTTGATAAAAAAAGTTTTCTATAGAAAAGATTTTCTATACAAAAATTTTTGTACAAAAATTTTTGATAAAAAAATTACTTATTTGGGAATTAATTATTCGAACTTTAGAATTAATTGAAAAATTAGGTTTCATCAGGCTTGAGTTTATTTAATTTTCAAATTATTAATTTTGAAAATTGGAAAGTAAATTATGGAGAAAAACTGAAAAAAATATTTTTGAACGCGGCTAGTGGATTGCAATTTCTGTCCCGCCACAGGACGTCATCAGCACTTAGCGCCCTCGACCACAGTCGAGTTGTCAAATTGCAGAGATAATCATCAATTTAACTCAATCAATTAAACGTAGTGATGTTCGATCAAACTCAATGAGTTAAATTGATGATTATCTCTGCAATTTGACAACTCGACTGTGGTCGAGGGCGCTAAGTGCTGATGACGTCCTGTGGCGGGACAGAAATTGCAATCCACTAGCCGCGTTCAAAAACAATTTTTTCAGTTTTTCTCCATAATTTACTTTCCAATTTTCAAAATTAATAATTTGAAAATTAAATGAACTCAAGCCTGATGAAACCTAATTTTTCATAAAAAAATTACTATAGAAAAATTTTTGATAAAAAAATTTTCTATAAAAAATTTTTGATAAAAAATTTTCTATACAAAAATTTTTGATAAAAAATTTTCTATAGAAAAATTTTTGATAAAAAAATTTTCTATAGAAAAATTTTTGATAAAAAAATTTTCTATAGAAAAATTTTTGATAAAAAAATTTTCTATACAAAAATTTTTGATAAAAAAATTTTCTATACAAAAATTTTTGATAAAAAAAAAAATTCTATTGAAAAATTTTTGATAAAAAAAATTTCTATAGAAACATTTTTGATAAAAAAAATTTTCTATAGAAAAATTTTTGATAAAAAACTTAAAAAAAATTTTATAGAAAAATTTTTGATAAAAAATTTTCCATAGAAAAATTTTTGATAAAAAAATATTCTATAGAAAAATTTTTGGGAAAAAAAATTTTTATGTAAAAATATTTTACAAAAATTTTCTATAGAAAAAATTTTTATAAAAATTTTCTATAGAAAAATAAAAAATTTTTGATAAAAAAATTTTCTATAGAAAATTTTGTATAGAAAAATTTTGTATAGAAAAACTTTGTATAGAAAAATTTTGTATAGAAAAATTTTCTATAGAAAAATTTTGTATAGAAAAATTTTCTATAAAAAAAAAATTTATAAAAAAACTTTCCATAGAAAAATTTTTGATAAAAAAATTTTCTTAGAAAATTTTTGATAAAACATTTTGTATAGAAAAATTTTTGACAAAAAAAATTTTCCATAGAAAAATTTTTGATAAAAAAATTTTCTATTGAAAAATTTTTGATAAAAAAAAATTTCTATAGAAACATTTTTGATAAAAAAAATTTTCTATAGAAAAATTTTTGATAAAAAAATTTTCTATAGAAAAATTTTTGATAAAAAAATATTATATAGAAAAATTTTTGATAAAAAAAAATTTTTATAGAAAAAATTTCTATAGAAAAATTTTTTATAAAAATTTTCTATAGAAAAAGTTTTTATAAAAAATTTTCTATAGCAAAAATTTTTGATAAAAATTTTCTATAGAAAAATTTTTACCAAAGATTATGTGTGGGAAATTTTATTAAAAATCGAATCAAAATCTTTTTCAATCTTCAAGACACTGACCGAAGTTGCAGTATTGGAGAGTTGACTGAAGACTCCGAGCTAAAAACACTAAATTCTTTTAGTCAACCAGTTGACGGAAGTTAATTTACAAAAAAAAATCGTTAGAGATCCCAGCTCTGTCTAAAAGTATAGATTGAGATCTCAAGGAAGAACATGGATTTCTTTGTATGTGTCTGAATCGATCGAAGTCGAAGTGCTTAAAAATTTAAGGAATTCCCTGTTTTTAACAGCCATCAAGTCGATGGAGTTCGCGGTCATAATAAATTTTCAGAAACCTATGTGTAGAAAATTTGACTAAAAATCGAATCGAAATCTCTTCCAATTACCAAGACGCTGACCAAGGTTGCAGTGTTGAACAGTTGACCGAAGTCTCTGTGCTAATCGACCGAAATCTCAAGAAAGAACATGTATGTCTATTAATTGGCTAAAGTTTAAACGATCAGTTGAAATACCATAACCAAAAAGGCTTTCTATCGAAGGGTTCCCGAAACCGAAATTGCGAGGACGCTGAGCCAAAGAAGTAATTAAACAATATTAAAAAGCTAAGATGCAATCGAAATCCTGGACCAAAGGTGCAGAGTGAACAGTTGACGGAGAATTTAATGATAGAATGCAAATCAAACAAGACAGTTCTTAAGCCTAAACCCTTGAGCCCATGTTTAGAGAATATCAACTTTTATCATAAGTCAAAAAAAAAAAGATCTGTTCATTTGTATACTCCCAAAATTATTTATTTACATTTCAAATATTTCAAATTTACAAAACTCTCTTTAATAAGAGATGCCAGTCTTGGACTTGATCCAATCCAAATAGCTGGTAACACGAGTAAAGGCAGCGGGATAACCCTTGGCACATCCCTGAGAAGAGCCAAAGGAAGTCAAACCAATTTGAACCTTGGTGGATTCCAAGACCAAAGGACCGCCAGAATCGCCGTTGCAGGTGGAAACACCGCCAGTGGTGGCAACACAAATGTTGGTGGAGGTAACCAAGGGACCGAAGGTGGATTGACAAGCTGAATTGGCAATAACCTTCATGCGAGCCCATTGCAAATTGTTGGCAACAGAGGTGGCCGAGTCGGAAACCTTACCCCAACCGGAAGCGATAGCATTGTCACCAGCATAATTGGAATAGGAATTGGCAATGGCGGGCAATTTAACAGCCTTAATGCGATTGCTATAGGCCACAGAGGGGATCTTGATCAAGGAGATATCGTTCTTAACAATGCTGCTCTTCCAGCCCGAATGGATGATGATGTTATTCTTGCTAATGGTATGAGTTACCTCAGCCGAGGTACGTTGAGTGGCTCCCAGGTAGACAGTAACGGATTGAACACCATCGGTACAATGGGCAGCAGTTAAGACCCATTGTTTGCCAATCAAAGAACCACCACACCAGGCCGAAGAGGTAGAGCTGAGATGCAAGGATAGACCAACTTGATAGGGGAATTGTCCGGCAGCAGCATTTTGGCCATTGGTAATGCGTCCCTCGTCCTCGACTACGGGCACTACAATGCTGCGTGATTCGATTTCCGAAGCTGAGACACAGGCCAAAGCCAAGGCAAAGACTAATAAGAGTTTCATGATGCTGATGTTGTTGTGTTCAAAACGAAAGCAACTGATAACTTTTTCGAATCGAAAAGGCTCTTATATAGTAAAATTTTGAATAGGTAAAATTCAAAAGAATCGCAATGTAATAGTTCTTTATTTAAAAAGATAAGATTGGGGTAGTTGATACCTTAAAACCCGAGACATTTTGTAGTGTTTCCAGAAATTCTTAAAGGGGATTTTCTATTGCACAATATGCCATAACTTAAGTCTGTCTGCAGAATAATGACGTTGGAATGTTCAAAAGATTTATGATAGTTAACGATTCTTTAGCAATTGAATTGTAAGTAGAAAAAGTTCGAAAGCCCAAGACAAAACCTCTTAAAACTATTGCATATTAAAAGTTTTGCAAAGCCAAACAGTAGTGGTCTTAACTACTTTACCGAAATGATTTGCTAACTTGATAACAAATGATAACGATTTTATCATAAGTGGTCTTTGGAAGACTATCAGACTATATTCTTTTTGAAGGGCCTTATATAAGAACTATAACATTTAACCAAAGAACTCAGTTGCTGTATTTTAACTAAACACTTAAAGAATGAAACTCTTTCTGTTAATTACTCTGGCTTTGGCCTCGGCTTCCGCCTTTCACTTGGATTCCACCGAAATCAAATCCCGCAGTCTTGTGGTACCCGTACTTGAGGATGAAGGACGTATTACCAATGGTCAAACTGCTACCGCGGGACAATTTCCCTATCAAGTCGGTTTGTCTTTGAAAGTTAGTTCCTTCGCTTCGGCTTGGTGTGGCGGTTCCTTAATAGCCAAACAATGGGTTTTAACTGCCGCTCACTGTACCGACGGTATACAATCAGTCACCGTATACCTGGGAGCCACTCAACGCACTACCGCTGAAGTTACACACACCGTGTCCAAAGACAACATCATCATACATTCCGCCTGGGATAGCAGTGCTCTTAAGAATGATATTTCCTTGATAAAGATTCCAGCTGTTGCTTATAGCAACAAAATTAAGGCTGTTAAATTGCCCGCCATTGCTAGCTCCTATTCCAATTATGCTGGTCAAAATGTTATTGCCTCGGGTTGGGGTAAAATTTCCGATTCGGCCACCTCTGTTACCAACAATTTGCAATGGGCTCTAATGAAAGTTATCACCAATTCGGTGTGTGGTCAAACTTATGGTTCGATTATTACTTCTTCTATACTTTGTGTCAGCACCAATGGGGGAGTGTCCACCTGCAATGGCGATTCTGGCGGTCCTTTGGTTTTGGATTCGACTAAAGTTCAAATTGGTTTGACCTCGTTTGGTGCTGCTGCTGGTTGTGCCAAGGGTTATCCGGCTGCCTTTACTCGTGTTACCAGTTATTTGGATTGGATCAAATCCAAGACGGGTGTTTCTTACTAGGTGGGAAATTTTTATGGAAGGAAGTTAAAATTATTAATAATAAATATTGTTGGAGTATATTTGGTAGTTGTTTTCTTTAGAATTTGTTCGAAGATTTTCAAAAACTTAAGGTTTTTAGAATTTGGAAGGCAACTTCTTGAAGTTGGAAGTCATCTTCTTGAAGTTGGAAGTCAACTTCTTGAAGTTGGAAGTCAACTTCTTGAAGTTGGAAGTCAACTTCTTGAAGTTGGAAGTCAACTTCTTGAAGTTGGAAGTCAACTTCTTGAAGTTGGAAGTCAACTTCTTGAAGTTGGAAGTCAACTTCTTGAAGTTGGAAGTCAACTTCTTGAAGTTGGAAGTCAACTTCTTGAAATTAGAAGTCAACTTCTTGATGTTGGAAGTCAACTTCTTGAAGTTGAAAGTCAACTTCTTGCAGTTGGAAGTCAACTTGAAGTCGGAAGTTACCTTCTTGAAGTTGGAAGTCAACTTGTTCACTTTATTTTACAATTGAATAATTTGGAATTAATATATTTAATATTACCTCGACAATACCGCGTCTGCTTTCAAAAATTCGAGAATTGAATCGAGGTTGTCTCTAATAGCTAAGTTAATCTGGTTTTTACAGAAAAAGTATAATGACGAGTTTATTTTCGTACATCTTCACTTAGTTATCAGGTTTCATTAAAAAAATTGCTCGAAATTTGCACAAATCGCTGAAAGGACCAATTAAGCGCATTCGTACTGTCAAGCATTGAGTTCTCATTACGTCAATTAGTCAATGAAAGCAATTTTACCAGCGACTCAAACGATTTCGTTGCTCCAAACATTTGACAGAAGTAGCTAAGCAAACAGCTTTTTGCGAAAAGGTTGCACCAAACAGTTTACCGAAGACGATGAACCAAATTTTTGTTTGAAGTATTCCCTGAGACAAAAATCATACAAAAGATGTCCCACAGAAGCAAAAAACTAAAAATAGTTTCTTGCGTCAAACAGTCGACTGACGCCACTAAGCAATCAACTTAGTCAAAGAAGTTGCATCAAACTGCTTGCCAAAGAATTTTAGAAATCTTCGACTCAATTGAGAGATTTTACAATCCCAAAATGCGAATTTGTGTTAACAAACACGAATTACGTTAAACGATTAAACGATTTCGTTACTCCAAACAGTTGACTGAAGCAAATTATGCGAAAAGGTTGCCTCCAACAGTTTTTCAAAGACGATGACCTAAGTTTTGTTCCAAGTCTTTCATTAAAACAAAAATCATTTAAAAGATGTTTCACAGAAGAAAACATCTATAAAAAAAAAATAGTTTCTTTTCGATCTGTTTGAGTCCGAGTCCTTACGGGATAGCCTTCAAACTCAAACAAGAGCAAAATAATGACTAGTCTAGCCATTTAAACGATCTTACAACTTGTTGGATAACAAAAAAATTTTACGATATTATTTAGAATCAGAATAAGAAAGACATTTTGTGCCATTGTCCCAGTTGACGAGACGTCGAACTCAAACAAAAATGTCTAAAGTCACTAGGCAAACAAGTCAATAGAAAAAGTTGCATCAAACACCTTACTTAGAACCAATCTTAAGTTCGAAGTCATTCATGTAAACAAATATCTTAAATGAGTCGTGTCAAGAACCAATTAACTGGATAATCTGAAGGATTTTTTGCTCCAGAATCCTTCAGATTGAGCCTTTGAACTAAAACAAGAACAAAGTAAAGACTACCGCAGACTTTTAAAAAACTCCATGATATTCTCTAAAGTCAAAATCATAAAGAAGGGTTCTTAGTGTCGGTGTCTAAGATGGTGTGACATCGAACTCAAACAACATTGATCAAACCCACACCTTAGACGATAAAATTCATTCTTGGATTTTCAAGAAATCATAAAAAAGACTTTCTTATAAATCTTTTTGCGTCTGTAGCCGATATAGAGCGTCTTCGGACCCACTCAAACAAATCTTAAGACTTGTTGTAAGAGCACAAATCTTAAGACTTGTTGTAAGCCAACAAATCTTAAGACTTGTTGTAAGACATTATGTTCTATAAGTTTAGAATCATAAAGAAGGCATTTTGTGTTAGACGATCAAACAAATTTGTTAACTTTTCTATGGAGTCAAAATCATAAAGAAGACAAACAGTTTGCGCCTGTTACGATGGAGCAACGAACTCATCAGAAATAAAGGGTATCTTTCACACCTAAACAAATCCGACAACTTGTTTGAAGGAAACATACTTCTTATTGATCATTGACCGAACATACGACATCGAACTCAAACAACATCAATGAACATCAAACAAATCTGCCAACTTGACCATCAAACAAATGTGACAAGTTGTATCTAAAAATTTTAAAGAAACATTATTCTTATTGATCATTTCGTGAAATTGTACGAACTTGCGACTTCGAACTCAAACAGCATAAATAAACATCAAACAAATCTGACAACTGGGTCATCAAACAAATGTGACTAGTATCTAAAAATTATAAAGAAACATTATTGTTACTGATCATTTCGGGAAATTGTACGAACTTGCTACATCGAACTCAAACAGCATAAATGAACATCAAACAAACCTGACAACATGATCATCAAACAAATGTGATAACTTGTATCGAACTGTTTGCTATTTCGGCGACTTGTTGGAAGACAAAATCATCTTGTCACATCTTTTAAGTTAAAATTCTAAAAAAAACATCGACTATTATCGACTATTTCGCTTCTTTGCTCATCCACGACATCGAACTTTAACAACATAAATAGTGATCGAACTTCTGGGATGGCAAAAAAAAAATTGATTTTAATCTGGTTTTCTATAAAGAGTGCCTTAAACGGTCAAACAAATCCGACAACTTGTTGAAAGACAACATCACAATGTGATTTTTCTATTTATGGTACAACAACGAACTCATACAAACTCAATAATGATAAAACAATTCCGACAACTTGTTAAATCGCAAGGAATCGTTGTTAACACGATTTCCTATAAAATCTGAATCATAAAATGGGTTTCCATATCCATATTTCCTTGTTTATGACCTGGATGAAGCAACATCAAACTCAAATAACACATATTATTCCATAGGCCTTCAAACAAATAAGTTCGATAGACAGTCAATGAATTTTTAATCACTTCAATAAATTTATTAATATTTTAATATCACAACCCGATATTTATATATTTATATACCAGTCTTGGACTTGATCCAATCCAAGTAGCTGGTAACACGAGTAAAGGCAGCTGGATAGCCCTTGGCACATCCCTTAGAGGAACCAAAGGAAGTCAAACCAATTTGAATCTTGCTGGATTCCAAAACCAAAGGACCGCCAGAATCACCTTGGCAGGTAGAGACTCCGCCATTAGTGGCCACACAAATGTTGGTAGAGGTAAGAGTGGCAGAGCCATAAGTTTGAGCGCAAACCGAGTTGGTAATGACCTTCATGCGAGCCCATTGCAAGTTGTTGGTAACACCGCTGGCAGAATCAGAGATTTTGCCCCAACCCGAGGCAATAACACTGTCACCCACATAATTGGAGTAGGAGTTAGCAATGGCGGGCAATTTGACAGCCTTGATGCGGTTGCTATAATTTACCGAGGGGATCTTAATAAGGGAGATATCATTCTTGACAGTTCTGCTATTCCAGCCGGAATGGATAATGATATTGCTCTTGGATACAGTGTGAGTAACTTCGGCCACGGTACGTTGAGTGGCTCCCAAGTAGACAGTAACGGATTGAGCACCATCGGTACAGTGAGCAGCGGTCAAAACCCATTGTTTGCCAATCAAGGAACCACCACACCAGGATGAACCAGAACTGAGTTTCAAGGATAGACCTACTTGATAGGGGAATTGTCCGGCGGCAGCATTTTGACCGTTAGTAATACGTCCTTCATGTTCATTGGGATCCACATGTTCTTGAGGTGCTCCGTGTTCTACAGGCCTTACAATGCTGCGGGATTCAATAAAGTTTCCACGCAAATCGTAAGCAGTAGCTGTGGCTAAGGCCAAAGCAAAGACAAGTAATAATTTCATTTTCGCTTACTAGAGAAATGTAACTGATATCGTTTGGGAAATATTTGGGGCCTTTTATAGTGCAATTTAGTGAAAACAGTGAATTTTGGTGAAATGGCGCATTGACTTTTGAAAGATAAGATTTGATAGTTCTTTTACGTTTTAATTGCAGACATTTTGAAAATGGAGCTTAAAAGGGTTTTTCATATCTTTTAAATATTACAAGAATTATCAGTCTAAAGCGTGTATCGTTTCTATTATTTCACACTTAATTGCTCATAATGCTCAATCAATTTGATATCAATTTTAAAATTATGAAGCTTATAAGCTCTAGACGGAAACACTCGAATTTGCAGCAGAAAGTTCATGATTACATTAGAGCGATATGATTTGAAACAAAGGAAATGTTGTAAGTTTTTTTGAATAATACTTCAAGTTATTGATATCTTGTACTTAAAAAGTAATTTTAAATTTGTTAACGAATCATTAAAATTTTTAAAGTCTTTAGAAATATTACAGAATTTACTAAATGTTATTCTCAAACCTGTAGCAGACAAGTTCGAACGTTAAATTTACAAAATTCTTGGAAGACAAAACATAGGTTTAAAAGTACAATATCAAATAATCGGTAAGATTTTCTAGAAAAAATCGGAATAATATAAAAGACTTTGTTGTAGATACATATTACTCTTCTGTGTGGGTGACGGAACAACATCGAACTCAAACCTAAATAATGGTCAATCAAGCCATCAAACAAACAACTTTGTAAAAAACAAATAAATCACAAAATTTTCTATAAACGAACATTATCTGTCGATCTTCGCTTCTGCGTTTGCAATGTTTAGACATCGAACTCATACCACAAATTGAGAACTTCTAGAAAATCAGTCAATTGGAAGACAACAAATCAAAATCATAAAATATTGTCTTGCCGAATTCAATAAATCGAAGGCAACATCGAACTCTACAGACTTTTAATATAATATATCAATGATCAAACTAGCCTTAGGATTTGTCAGGATCAAGAAGACACCGTTATACACATTTGTATGTATGACAGTTTGAGTTCGATGTTACTCAAATTAACAAAACTAAGGACCTCTTGGATCTCAAAAACTAAGAAGTTCTTAAATGATGGACTTCTCATCAAAGTTTATATGTCTTTCAGAGAGATAGCTTAAAATATCGATCTTAAGGTACGTAGATGATAAATTATCATACAAATCAGCATGAAGCGGTTTGACATCGAACTCAAACAACATAAATAGTATCTTCTTAGTTGGTAACATAAAAAGGAGAATGTTTGACATCGAACTCAAACAATGTCAAAGTAACAAAGAAGACTACATCAACCAAAATCATTAAAAATTGCAAATGGATTTTAATAATTCCACGTAATTTTTTTTGCTTTTGAAGTGGTTTAACATCAAACTCAAACAACATAATAAGTAACTTCGACGACCAAGCGAATCCAAGGAATAGTTGGATGACAACAAAATCATAAAGAAGAGAAAGTTTGACATCGAACTCAAACAACATAAAAGTATCAACAAGGAAAAAAATCAAAATCGGAACAAATCCTTTTCTTTCGCTTTTGTTCTTAAAGTTGTTTGTTATCGAACTCAAACAACATAAATAGTATTTTAGCCTATCAAACAAATCTGAGGAAACATTTGATGGCAATTTAATTCTTTGATTTTCCTAAAGTCAAGATCATAAAGACATCGAACTCAAACCATATAAAAATTACACATAAGACAGTAATACAAATTTATTGTTGGATGACAAATCGATCTTTCACATGTTGGAAAGACTTGACGGCACATCGAACTCAAACCAAATGATTATGGGAAATATTAGAAAATTCGACTTGTAATAAAAAATAATTATTCGACTATTTTTATATAAAAAAAATTTCCAAAATTTGACAATTTTCTATAGGATTTATATTTTATAGGAGAATTTTAAAAATTTGACTTTTTTTATATGAAAATTTTTAAAATTCAAATATTGTTTATGGAAACTTTTTAAAACTCTAGGCGAGTTTTAAAGAGAATTTTCAAAATTTATCTTTTTTTTAGATTATTCAAAATTTGACTTTTTTTATAGAAAAAATTTCAAAATTTGACTATTTTTTAGAAGAGAATTTTAAAAATTCGACTATTTTGACAGGAGAATTTCCAAAATTCGTTTTTTTATAGGAGAATTTTAAAAATTCGACTATTTTTTATAGGAGAAATTTCAAAATTCAACTATTTTCTATGGGAGAATTTTCAAAATTCGACTATTTTCAAAGTTAGACTATTTTTTAGAGGAGAATTTCAAAATTCGACTATATTTGTTTCAATTCGATTATTTTTTTATAGGAGAACTTTTAAAATTCGACTTTTTTATAGAACTTTTAAAATTCGACTTTTTGATCGGATAATTTTTAAAAAAAATCGACTTTTTTATAGGAGAATCTTCAAAAATTTCACCAGATTTCAAAACTCGATTTTTTTTTTATAGAAGAAATTTAAAAATTCGACCATTTTTTATAAGAAAATTCGTCCATTTTTTTATAGGAAAATTTTCAAAATCCGACTTTTTTTATAAAAAAAAAATTTAAAAATTTGACTATTTTTTATAGGAGAATTTTAAAAATTCTACTATTTTTTAGGAGAATTTTTAAAATTCTCCTATTTTTTATAGGAGAAATTTCAAAATTCGCCAACTTTTTATATAATTTTTAATAAGAGAATTTTCAAAAATCGACTATTTTTTATTGGAAAATTTTTAAAATTCGATTATTTTTTATAGGAGAATTTTTAAAATTCGACTATTTTTTATATGAGAATTTTTAAAATTCAATTTTTTTTTATAGAAAAATTTTTAAAGTTCGACTATTTTTTTAAAGGAAAATTTTTGAAATTCCACTATTTTTTGTAGGAAAATTTTCAAAATTGGACTATTTTTTATAGAAGAATTCTCAAAATTCGACTATTTTTTATAGGAGAATTTTCAAAATTCGACTATTTTTTATAAATTTTTCAAAATTCAACAATTTTTTTTAGGAAATTCCAAAATTTAAAAATCATTATAGGGGAAATTTTGACTATTTTGAGAATTTTCTAAATTTGTCTACTTCTTATATGGGAATATTCAAAAATTTGAAAATTGTTTATAGGAAAATTTTGAAATAATTATAAAATTTTTTAGGAGAATTTTTAAAATTCGACTATTTTTTACAGGAGAATTTTCAAAATTTGACTTTTTTTTATAGGAAAATTTTCAAAATTTCACTCTTTTTTTGTAGGAAAATTTTAAAAATTTTACTATTTTTTATAGAAAAATTTTTAAAATTCGACAATTTTTTATAGGAGAATTTTAAAAATTCGATTTTTTTTGTAGGAGAATTTTCAAAATTCGACTATTTTTTACAGGAGAATTTTCAAAATTTGACTATTTTTCATAGGAAAACTTTCAAAATTTCACTCTTTTTTTGTAGGAAAATTTTAAAAATTTTTCTATTTTTAAAAATTTTTAAAATTCGACTATTTTTTATAGGATAATTTTTAAAATTCGACTATTTTTTTTATGAAATTTTCAAAATTCGACTATTTTTTAGAGGAGAATTTTTAAAATTCGTTTTTTTTTTTATAGGAGAATTTTCAAAATTCGACTATTTTTTATAGGAGAATTTTCAAAATTCGACTATTTTTTATAGGAGAATTTTCGACTATAATTTTAAGAAAAATTTTCAAAATTTAACATTTTTTCAAAACACTCAAAATTCTAATATTTTTTAAATTTTAAAAATTCGACTGTTTTTTATAGGAAAATTTTCAAAATTCGACTATTTTTTTTTTTTTTCTTTGGAAATTTTCAAAATTCGACTATTTTTTAAAGGAGAATCTTCAAAATTGGTCTAGTTTTTATGGGAGAGTTTTCAAAATTCTACTATTTTTTATAGGAGAATTTTTAAAATTCTACTAATTTTTATAGTAAAACTTTCAATATTCGACTATTTTTTATAGGAGAATTTTAAAAATTCGTTTCTTTTTTATAAGAAGATTTTCAAAATTCGACTCTTGTTTCTAGGATTATTTTCAAAATTTCAAAATTTTTTATAGGAAATTGTAAAATTCAAAAATATTTAATATTTTTATAGAAGAATTTTCAAATTCCACTATTTTTTTAAAAGAAAATTTACAAAAATTTATATTTGTTACTGGAAAATTTTAAAAATTGCGCTATTTTTTATTGGGAAATTTTCAAAACGATATTTTAAAAATTATCGCCTGAGTGTTTGAAGGTGCGATCAAACAAATCTGAGCTCCAGTTTCAATATACAAAATGTTGGAACCAAACTATTTAATTATAAATATTTTTTTTTGAAAACACATTTAAAATAATGTAAAACGGAAATCAATCCAGTTCATAATCAGCATGATACATCCGATGATGATTATACGAGTATAATAAAGACATTTTTGTAGAACCAACCCAACAACATTCAAACTTCATACACTTGCAACATACAACATATAAAAAACATACCACCAAAAATAACTACAAAAAATATCAAAATGGATGGATGGATGGATGAATGAATGGTTGGCTTGTAATCAAATAAATGCACTTTTCATTTCATTTTGTTCAGAAATTCTTCCAATTATTCCTATGATTTTTTTTTTATGTTCAATACTCGTAGTATTTAATATCAGTTGACAGTTATGAGTAAGTCATTCAAAAAGATATGAAATAAGCAAAAAAAAACAACCAGAACGACAACGAGCGACAATGATAAAAAAAAATTGAACGACAACTCGGACCAGTTAATATTAAGAAAATATATGTACAGCGTCGGGAAACCAAATGAAAAGAACTATTTTTTTCTTTTATGTATAAAACTGTGACTACACACGACAACTACTTCGTTATTTACTTTACAAAGACTTTCAAGTACCATCACTGTCATAATAAAAAACAGGGGGAATTTAACTCAATTTTATATGCTTTTGTGTTACAGACAGACATGCACTTGCATGTCGGAAGGAGGCACGGAAGGAAGGACATGCGAATATGGATATTACTGAGACTTTCGACAAAGTTACCCCGAGAGTCAAAACAAACATTTAAACAAAAAAAAATACAGATTTTTTTTGTTTGCGGTGGCTAATGGCGTTTTTGCGGGTGTTTGGCGTTACTTACAGTGAAAAGCGAAAGTAAATGAACAAAACAAAATTTTAACAAAATTTATTTAAAAAATTAGACTATTTTATGCAGAATTTCTACAATTTGAGTCTTTACAGGAGATTTTTAAAAGTTCGAGTTTTTATACGAACATTTTTAAAATTCGAGTCTTTATAGGAAAATTTTCAAAATCAAAATTTTTATAGTAGAATTTTTAAAAATCGAGTTTTTATAGAAGAATATTCAAAATTCGAGTTTTTAGAGTAGAATTTTTAATATTTTACTTTTAATAAAAAAAATTGAAAAATTTGAGTTTTTATAAAAGAATTTTCAAAATTCGAGTTTTTATAGGAAAATTTTAAAAATTCGAGTTTAAAAAAAAAAAAAAATTAAAAAAAAACGATTTTTTAAAGGAGTATTATAAAAATTCGAGTTTTTATAGGAGAATTTTCAAAATTCGAATTTTTATAGGAGAATTTTCAAAATTCGAGTTTTTATAGGAGAATTTCCAAAATTCGAGTTTTTATAGGAGAATTTTCAAAATTCGAGTTTTTATAGGAGAATTTCAAAATTTGAGTTTTTACAGGAGAATTTTCAAAATCGGTGGTTTTGTAGGAGATTTTTTTGAATTCGAGTTTTTTTTTAAGGTTTTAGTTTTTATAGGAGAATTTTCAAAATTGGAGTTTTTATAGAACAATTTCCAAAATTCGACTTTTTATAGGAAAATTTTCGAAATTCTACTTGTATAAAAGAATTTTAAAAATTCGAATTTTTAAGAAAAAATTTTTAAATTCGAGTTTTTAGAAGAGAATTTTTAAAATTCGAGTTTTTATAGGAGAATTTTCAAAATTCAAGTTTTGATAGAAAAATTTTCAAAATTTTATAGAAGAATTTTAAAATTTAATTTTTTATAGGAGAATTTTTTAAAATTCAAGTTTTTATATGAGAATTTTCAAATATAAAGTTTTTATAGAAGAATTTTTAATATTCGACTTTTTATAGAAAATTTTTTAAAATTAAATTTTTTTAAGAGAATTTTTGAATTTTTGAAGTTTTTATATTTAATAATTTTTATAGAATTTTCAAAATTCGAGTTTTAATAGGAGAATTTCAAAAATTCGATTTTTTATAGGAGAATTTTCTAAATTCATGTTTTTATAGGAGAATTTTCCAAATTCGAGTTTTTATAGTATAATTTTCAAAATTCGTGTTGTTGTAATATTTCAAAAATTTTAGTTTTTTTAGGAGAATTTTCAAAATTCGAATTTTTATAGGAGAATTTTCAAAATTCGAGTTTTTATAGGAGAATTTTTAAAATTCAAGATTTTATAGAAGAATTTTTAAAATTCGAATTTTCATAGAATTTTCAAAATTCGAGTTTTAATAATAGAATTTTCAAAATTCGAGTTTTAATAAAAGAATTTTCAAAATTCAGTTTTTAACGGAAATTTTTATAAATTCGAATTTTTATATTAGAATTTTCGAAATCAGAGTTTTTATAAAAAAAACTTTCAAATTCAAGTTTTTATAGAAGAATTTTTTTACTACGACTTAAAAGTCTTATACTAAGACTTAAAATTCTTATACTAAGATTTAAAAGTCTTATACTAAGACTTAAAAGTCTTATACTAAGATTTAAAAGTCTTATACTTAGACTTAAAAGTCTTATATTAAGACATAAAAGTCTTATACTAAGACTTAAAAGTCTTATACTAAGACTCAAAAGTCTTATACTAAGCCTTAAGTCTTATACTAGGCCTTAAAAGTCTAATACTAAGACTAAAGTCTTATACTGAGACTTAAAAGTCTTATACTGAGACTTATAAATCCTATACTAAGACTTAAAAGTCTTATACTAAGATTTAAAAGTCTTATACTTAGACTTAAAAGTCTTATATTAAGACATAAAAGTCTTATACTAAGACTTAAAAGTCTTATACTAAAACTCAAAAGTCTTATACTAAGCCTTAAAAGTCTTATACTAGGCCTTAAAAGTCTTATACTAAGACTAAAGTCTTATACTGAGACTTAAAAATCCTATACTAAGACTTAAAAGTCTTATACTAAGATTTAAAAGTCTTATAAAAAGACTTAAAAGTGTTATACTAAGACTTAAAAGTCGTATACTAAGAGTAAAAAGTCTTATACTAAGACTTAAAAGTCTTATACTAAGACCTAAAAGTTTTATATTAACACTAAAAAGTCTTATAATAAGACTTAAGTCTTATACTGAGACTTAAAAGTCTTATACTGAGACTTAAAAATCCTATACTAAGACTTAAAAGTCTTATACCAAGACTTAAAAGTCTTATACTAAGATTTAAAAGTCTTATAAAAAGACTTAAAAGTGTTATACTAAGACTTAAAAGTCGTATACTAAGAGTTAAAAGTCTTATTCTAAGACTTAAAAGTCTTATAATAAGACCTAAAAGTTTTATACTAGCACTAAAAAGTCTTATACTAAGATTTAAAAGTCTTATACTAAGACTTAAAAGTCGTATACTAAGACTTAAGTCTTATACTAAGACTTAAGTCTTATACTAAGACTTAAGTCTTATACTAAGACTTAAGTCTTATACTAAGACTTAAAAGTATTATACTAAGATTTAAAAGTCTTATACTAAGACTTAAAAGTCTTATACTAAGACTTAAAAGTCTTATACTAAGACTTAAAAGTCTTATACTAAGATTTAAAAGTCTTATACTAAGACTTAAAAGTATTATACTAAGACTTTAAGGTAAAAAGGTCTAATACTTAAACTAAAAAGTCTTACAGTAAGACCTAATGGTCTTATTCTAAAACTTAAAAAGTCTTATACTTGTACTTAAGTCTTAAAAGTTAAAAGTCGTAAACTAACACAATAAAGTCTTACACAAACCCTGAAAAGTTAGTATAAGACTTTTCAGGACTAAAAAATATATTTGGACTTAAGTCTTATACTAAAACTTTGAAGATTCCTATGCCTTTTAACTTGTCGTTTCCACTGTCTGGATGTGTCATCTGTTGACAAGTTGCAAAAATTACAACAACAACAAACTTGTCATATTGTATTTCACTTTTTACCAACAACTACACATACAGCATGAAGTTAATGTTGTTGTTGCTATTCTTAATCATTGACTGATGAAACCGTTGCCGCAACATTAAAGCGCGACGGCGATGCAACATGACGATGAGAGACCGATGAAAAAAAATGTCTGCTAAATTTTGTAGCTGATCACACCCAACTTTAGTGTAATACTCCTTTTTTTTGTTGTAGCTGGTTCATTCTATAGCCAGGGGTTAGCATTGATGGTGCAATGGGCATGTGGATGGATGGATGGATGACAAAGAAAAGCATAAAGTTTTTTTTTATTTAAGTTTAAATCTGGGTGTTTTCTCGCAGTGTTTGTGTTTGTCGAAACATTGACAGCAACATTGAAAATTATGAAGTTCTATTTTTATAATTTAAAAAAGGGGGGACCCTTTTATAAAAAAATATTTTTAAATTAAAGTTTAATAAAATAATAGAGGGCTGGCTTCATAGTTAGGCGCCTTTGTTTTTTAACATTCGATTTATGAACATTTAGTAAATTATTAAACTTTTAGTTGGATTTTTTGCTAAATATTTGTCAGGGTTAATATAAGTCTATTCTTGAGGCAACACTTGGTCAGTCAATTTAAATAAATTTGCGTGGCTGACTTTTTTTTATATTTCCATAATGATTGACCATGTCATTCATTCTTTAAAATAGTTTAATGCCAGAAAAACATAAAACTCAAAAATCGCTTAAACATTTAGTTTTTATAATATTCGAACTATAGCAGCAATTGCTGCTGAACTGCTGCTGACTTTGTTGCTGCAGTTCACTGGCTTTTAATTTGTTTACAAACATGTCAATGAACTTTTCCTCTTCTTGTATTTATTTCAGTTTTTATTTGTTTTTTATTTTGTTTCATGTTTTTTTTATTGTACGTTTTTACTAAATGTTTAATTTGCCGCCACCAGTTGTCGGTTGCAACTTATTTGTTTTTCTGCCTCTAAGTTATTTTATTTATTTATTGATTGCAGTTTTTTTCTGATGACAGAGAAAACAGAAATGATGTCATCAATTCTTAATTATCGGGCATTTTTTTTTTTTAATTTCAAAACAAGGTTCAGAACAAATTTATAAACTCTTTTTAAAAAACTTGTTTTCTAAAAAAATAAAATTCTTTTTTTAAATTCTTCTATAAAAAAAAAAAAATTGAAAATTTTTCTATAAAAAATAGTGGAATTTTAAAAAATTCTCCTATAAAAAAAGACGTATTTTAAAAATTCTCCTATAAAAAATAGTCGAATAAAATAAAAAAATAAAAATAGTCCAATTTTGAAAATTGTCCTATAAAAAATAGTCGAATTTTAAAAATTCTTAAAAATTTTCCTATAAAATATAGTCGAATTTTGAAAATTCTTTTATAAAAAATAGTCGAATGTTGAAAATTTTTCTATAAAAAATAGTCGAATTAAAGCAAATACGAAAAACAGTCAAATTTTTAAAATTCCTTTACAAAAAATATTCCAATTTTGAAAAATCTCCTATAAAAAATAGTCAAATTTTGAAAATTCTCTTATAAAAAATAGTCGAATTTTGAGAATTTTCCTATAAAAAATAGTCGAATTTTGAGAATTTTCCTATAAAAAATAGTCGAATTTTGAAAATGTTCCTATAAAAAATAGTCGAATTTTGAAAATTTTCCTATAAAAAATAGTCAAATTTTAAAAATTCTCTTATAAAAAATAGTCGAATTTTGAAAATTCTTCTATAAAAAATAGTCGAATTTTGAAAGTTCTATTATAAAAAATAGTCGAATTTTGAAAATTCTCCTTAAAAAAGTTGTGGGATTTTGAAAATTTTCCTATAAAAAAATAGTCGAATTTTGAAAATTCCGGTATAAAAAATAGCCGAATTTTAAAAAATTACCTATAAAAACTGTCGAATTTGAAAAAATTCTACTATCAAAAATAGTCGAATTTTAAAAAATCTACTATAAAAAATGGTCGAATTTGAAAAAATCTCCTATAAAAAATAGTCGAATTTTTAAAATTCTTCTATAAAAATTAGTCGAACTTTGAAAATTCTCCTATAAAAAATAATAGAATTTTTTAAATTTTCCTATAAAAAATAGTCGTATATAATTCCTATACAAAATATTAAAATTTTCAAAATACTCCTATAAAAAATAGTAGAATTTTGAAAATTCTCCTAAAAAGAATAGAAGTTTTTGAAAATTCTCCTTAAAAAAGTCGACTTTTAAAAATTATCCTTAAAAAAATTCGAATTTTTAAAATTTTTTCTACAAAAAAAAAATTTTGAAAATTTTCTTTTAAAAATTAGACGAAATTTAAAAATTCTTCTATAAAAAGTCGAATTTTAAAAATTCTTCTAAAAAAATAGTCGAGTTTTAAAAATTCTCCTATAAAAAATAGTAGAATTTTTGAAAATTCTTTTATTAAAAAAGTCGAAGTTTGAAAATTCTCCTATAGATAATAATCGAATTTTGAAATTCTCCTATAAAAAATAGTCCAACTTTCAAAATTTTCCTATAAAAAAAATTAATTTTGAAAATTCTCCTATAAATTTTTTTTAAATTTTCCTATAAAAAATATTCCAATTTTGAAAATTCTCCTGTAAAAAAAAAACGAATTTTGAAAATTCTCCTAGAGAAAATATTCAAATTTTGAAAATTCTCCTATAAAAAATAGTCGAATTTTAAAAGTTCTCCCATAAAAAATTGTAGAATTTTGAAAATTCTTCCATAAAAATAGTCGAATTTTAAAAATTTTCATATAAAAAATAGTGGAGTTTTTGAAAATTCTTTTATTAAAAAAGTCGAATTTTGAAATTTCTCCCACAAAAAATATTTCAATTTTGAAAATTCTCCTGTAAAAAAAACGAATTTTAAAAATTCTCCTAGAGAAAATATTCAAATTTTTAAAATTCCCCTATAAAAAATAGTCGAATTTTGAAAGTTCTCCCATAAAAAATAGTAGAATTTTGAAAATTCTTCCATAAAAATAGTCGAATTTTAAAAATTCTCCTATAAAAATAGTAGAATTTTTGAAAATTCTTTTATTAAAAAAGTCGAATTTTGAAATTTCTCCTACAAAAAATAGTCGAATTTTGAAAATTCTGCTATAAAAATGGCATAATTTTCAATATTCTCCTATAAAAAATAGTCGAATTTTGAAAATTCTCCTATAAAAAACAGTCATATTTTGAAAATTTTCCTATAAAAAATAGACGAATTTTAAAAATTCTTCTATAAAAGTCGAATTTTAAAAATTTGTCTATAAGAAAAGTCGAATTTTGAAAATTCTCCTACAAAAAATAATCGATTTAAAAAAAAAATTGTGTATAAAAAATAATAGAATTTTTAATATTCTCCTTTAAGAATACTCGAATTTTGAAAATTCTGCTATAAGAAATGGTCGAATTTCGAAAATTCTCCTATAGATAATAATCGAATCTTGAAATTCTCTTATAGAATATAGACGAATTTTGAAAGTTTTCATATAAAAAAAATAGTCGAACTTTCAAAATTTCCCTACAGTTTTTTTTTGTTTAAATTTCCTATAAAAAATAATCGAATTTTGAAAATTTTGCTATAGAAAATAGTCGAATTTTGAATTTTTTCTATAAAAAATAATCGAATTTTGAAAATTCTCCTATAAAAAAGTCGAATTTCGTCTTATAAAAAATAGTCGAATTTTAAAAATTCTTCTACAAAAAAAATTCAATTTTGAAAACTCTCCTATAAAAAAGTAGAATTTTTGAAAATTCTCCTTTAAAAAATAGTCGAATTTTGAAAATTCTTCTATAAAAAAAAACGAATTTTTTAAATTCTTCTATAAAAAATAGTCGAATTTTGAAAATTATCTATAAAAAATAGTCGAATTTTGAAAATTTTCTTAAAAAAATTTTAGAATTTTAAAAATTCTCCCTTAAAAAATATTCGAATTTCGAAAATTCTCCCCTAAAAAATATTTGTGTTTAAAGAAAAATTCTTTACTTATAAGTACCTAAAACTTACTGTAATCGCTTTGAAACCATTAACTTCACTTTCTTTTCAAAACATTTTTAATATTCTTCGGTTTGAAATAAAAACATACCTGAAAGTAGACAAAAGAAAGAAAAGAATTAAAATTAGTAACAACCATAGTTCGAAAAAAAACAGTACCTTATTAGATTGTACTGAACTTACGCACACACAAAAGTTATTTATTTTTTAGGTACCTAACTAAGTCGGAAACAAAGTTAGGTACACAAAGACACAATAAAAAAAGAACGGTACGTTAAAATAAGGTACCGCTCTTTAAGATTTTAGAGTATTTTTTAGTTAACTTTAGAGTACTTTAAAGTACTAAGTTACGAATCTTTAGATAACTCACTTGTAGCTGCTTTCGTAATATTTTGACGAAGTTTTGTTTTTGTGCATTCATAAATAACTCGTATATTTTAGTAAAAAATACCCAACAGTTCCATGATGACAAAATGAGCAGCGATTTAAAAATGTACTTTTTGGTTAATAAATTACTTCGTAATATGGAAGTGCTGGCTCATTGCTGAGGTAAAAGCGATTATTAACCTACTCTAATCAGAAGTTTATCTTGAAATCTTCAGACATTTTACCAACTGGGAAACAGTCCATCAATTTGGAACTGTTGGGAAATTCTTAAACATGCATATACACGCATAGCATGTCAATTGTGTTTGTATTGGTGACACAATTTTTTATGATATACACACAAATATAAGAAAGTGTTGCCAGGTTAGGGTTTTACATCCTAAACGATAGAATAATTTTTATTTGTTCGATAGCGTTATAAATTTATAGTTTACACTAACGTATATGGAGTAAAATGTAGTTGCAATTAATAAATATATTTTATGTTTTTACTACTATTAAAAACAATTTTTAAACACATAAAAGAAGTATCGTCAAATATGGGATGTTTTTGAAATTGCGTAACACAACTAAACTCAATGAAATCTAGAAATCAACTTTGTTGCCGATTTCTCCAATTTTGTAGCAAAAGTTAGAAATTAATATATTCATAAAATATGTAAATATCCCGTAAACCGCCTTTAAAAATAATTAAAAAAGCAGTTAGACAAAATTTAATATTCACTTTTGGCAATACTGTTATTCTAATTGTTGACAGCCTCATAAGAGTTCGTTAAAGTTAAGGTACGGAGTACGTTAAGGTACTCAACAAAGTACGTTATTTTTAGAGTACTTCGTGAAAGTTCGTTATGATAAAGGTTGTGTATTTTAACAGGTTCTCTAAAATTTTAAGGTACCTATACTTAAATTGAACACTTTGTTACGTATGTGACTTTGTACCGAACTTGCCTAGGTACAGTACGGTACCTTAAAATACAGTATTTTAGAGTATTTTTTCGAACTATGGTAACAACTAAAGAAAGTTTAAGTATAAAATTACATTATAAAAAGATTTTTATTAACAATGAAATAAATTTTCTTGAAATCTTCTCCAATTCAAAACTCATCTTCTTTAAAACTTATGATTCTTGAGTTAACAGTTAAACATAAAAAACAATGTTTTATACTTATTGCGCAATAAATACGTTTTTTTACTTTTATTTATTTTATTTCCCAAGACTTTTCAACAAAACCCGTTACGAAATCGTTTTTTTCAAAAAATAACTGGCAATAAGAGCCGCGATAAAAGATTCAAAAGAGTTTAGATGCAGAAAACAAACCTGGAATCATAGAGAGATGGAGTAAGACTTTGAACGGAAAATATTACCAACAAAAGATTGACACTAAAAAATTTGCAAAAATGTTGATTTAAAAATGCATAAAATGCACTCAAACCTGGCTAATAAATTTATAAGAAAATGCCTTAAGAACATTACACAGTGAAGTACAATTATAACGAATATTAAAGTAAAATTTAAAAATTTATTATTAAAAGTTTATAGCACTATATTCCTAATGTTTAACAAAGGCTTTTATACAAAGATATAAATATTTGCTACATTTTAGTACTTCTAATTAAAACATCGATTTTAAAATTTCGATAGATAATTTTCCTCATATCTCCTACTCGACTGTTATTTTTTAAACCAAAAATGTATTCTAAAGCCAAAGTTTTCCATTCACTCTAGGTTAAGCAGCTGCTGCTGCTAAATTTTTCTATTCATGTAGTCAAAGTTGCTGCTACTTAAGCCATTTAACAGTTCAAGCTAAACTTAAGTTATTAATTATATTCTTACTCTGACAGAGACCAAAAGAACAAGAAATTATTGTATGTAATAATTTTATGTAAATTAATGTTGAAGTTTTAAATAGCAAAACACAAGAATTTAATTGTTGTTTACAGCAATTATTACTACTAGTTATTACAACTCTAATTACAAAACTTGAAGTTAAAATTTTGCAATTAAAGAAAAATTTAATTTTTAAGGAAAATTTTTTAGCGAAAATTTTAATTTTTTTAAAAATTTTAATTTTTAGTCAAAATCTTAATTTTTTGTAAAAATTTTAATTTTTAGTCAAAATCTTAATTTTTAGTCAAAATCTTAATTTTTAGTGAAAATTTTAATTTTTAGTGAAAATTTTAATTTTTAGTGAAAATTTTAATTTTTAGTGAAAATTTTAATTTTTAGTGAAAATTTTAATTTTTAGTGAAAATTTTAATTTTTAGTGAAAATTTAAATTTTTAGTGAAAATTTAAATTTTTAGTGAAAATTTAAATTTTTAGTGAAAATTTAAATTTTTAGTGAAAATTTACATTTTTAGTGAAAAATTAAATTTTTAATGAAAATTTAAATTTTTAGCGAAAATTTTAATTTTAGCAAAAATTTCAATTTTTAGTGAAAATTAAAATTTTTATTTAGTAAAAATTTAAATTTTTAGTGAAAATCTATATTTTTAGTAAATATTTTAATTGTTAGTCCAAATTTTAATTTTTAGTGAAAATCTTAATTTTTAGTGAAAATCTAAATTTTTAGAAAAAATCTCAATTTTTAGTGAAAATTTTAATTTTTAGTGGAAATTTTAATTTTTAGTGAAATTTTAATTTTTAGAGAAAATTTTAATTTTAAGTCAAAATTTAAATTTTTAGTGAAAATTTTAATTTTTAGTGAAAATTTTAATTTTTAGTGAAAATTTTAATTTTTAGTGAAAATTTTAATTTTTAGTGAAAATTTTAATTTTTAGTGAAAATTTAAATTTTTAGTGAAAATTTAAATTTTTAGTGAAAATTTAAATTTTTAGTGAAAATTTGAATTTTTAGTGAAAATTTAAATTTTTAGTGAAAATTTACATTTTTAGTGAAAAATTAAATTTTTAAAAAATTTAAATTTTTAGCGAAAATTTTAATTTTAGCAAAAATTTCAATTTTTAGTGAAAATTAAAATTTTTATTTAGTAAAAATTTAAATTTTTAGTGAAAATCTATATTTTTAGTAAATATTTTAATTGTTAGTCCAAATTTTAATTTTTAGTGAAAATCTTAATTTTTAGTGAAAATCTAAATTTTTAGAAAAAATCTCAATTTTTAGTGAAAATTTTAATTTTTAGTGGAAATTTTAATTTTTAGTGAAATTTTAATTTTTAGAGAAAATTTTAATTTTAAGTCAAAATTTAAATTTTTAGTGAAAATTTAAATTTTTAGTGAAAATTTCCATTTATAGTGAAAATTTAAATTTTTAGTGAAAATTTAAATTTTTAGTGAAAATTTCAATTTTTCGTGAAAATTGAAATTTTTTGTAAAAATTTAAATTTTTAGTAAAAATTTCAATTTTTAGTAAAAATTTCAATTTTTAGTAAAAATTTCAATTTTTAGTAAAAATTTCAATTTTTAGTGAAAGTTAAAATTTGTTAAAATTTTAATTTTGAGTGAAAATTTTAATTTTTGTTAAAAATTTAAATTTTTAGCATAAATTTTAAATTTAGTAAAAATATTAATTTTTAGTAAAAATTTTAATTTTTAGTCAAAATTTAAATTTTAAGTAAAAATTTAAATTTAAAATTTTTTAAAACTTAACTTTTTTTTAATAAAAATTTTCTTAATTCGACTATTTTTCCTTCGAATTCGACTACTTTTTATAGAATAATTTTCAAAATTCGACTATTTTTAAAATCCAATTTTTTTACAAGAATTTTAAAAATTCGACTATTTTTTTATAAGAAAATTTTCAAAGTTCAATTTTTTTTAGAAGAATTTTCAGTATTCGTTTTTTTAAAAATTTTTAAAATTCGACTATTTTTTATAGGAAAATTTTCAAATTCGACTATTTTTAAGAAGAATTTTCAAATTTCTATTTTTTATAGGAAAATTTTCAAAATTCGACTATTTTTATAGAAGAATATAGAAAATTTTTTTTATAGGAAATTTTTCAAAATTCATTTTTTTTAGAATTTTCAAAATTCAATTTTTTTTAAAGGAAATTTTTCAAATTCGACTATTTTTTATAGGAAATTTTTCAAATTCGACTATTTTTTAAAGGAAAATTTTTTAAATTCTTTTTTTTTTATAGGAAACTTTTTTAAAATTCTATTTTTTTATAGGAAAATTTTCAAAACTCGATTTAATTTTTATAGAAGAATTTTTAAAATTCCACCTTTTTATATACTATTTATTTAGAAGAATTTTTGAAAATCCAAAATTTTTTATAGAAGAATTTTCAAAATTCCATTTTTATAGGAGAATTTTCAAAATTTGACTATTTGCTAAGGAAGTTATTTCTAAATTGAATTTTTACAAAACAATCGAGTTTTACTGAAAATTTTAATTTTACTAAATAATTAAAAGTTTACTAAAAATTTGAAATTTTACAAAAATTTGAAATTTTACTAAAAATTTGAAATTTTACTAAAAATTTGAAATTTTACTAAAAATTTAAAATTTTACTAAAAATTTAAAATTTTACTAAAAATTTAAAATTTTACTAAAAATTTAAAATTTTACTAAAAATTTAAAATTTTACTAAAAATTTAAAATTTTACTAAAAATTTAAAATTTTACTAAAAATTTTAAATTTTACTAAAAAATTAAATTTTACTAAAAATTTAAAATTTTACTAAAAAATTAAATTTTACTAAAAATTTAAAATTTTACTAAAAATTTTAAATTTTACTAAAAATTTTAAATTTTACTAAAAATTTTAAATTTTACTAAAAATTGGTAATTTTACTAAAAATTTGAAATTTTACTAAAAATTTGAAATTTTACTAAAAATATGAAATTTTACTAAAAATTTGAAATTTTACTAAAAATTTGAAATTTTACTAAAAATTTGAAATTTTACTAAAAATTTTAAATTTTACTAAAAATTTTAAATTTTACTAAAAGTTTTAAATTTTACTAAAAATTTGAAATTTTACTAAAAATTTTAAATTATACTAATATATTTAAATTTTACTAAAAAATAAAAATTTTACTGAAAATTTTAAATTTTACAGTATTTTAAATTTTAATAAAAAAAATTGAAATTTTACTCATTAATTTAAAAATAATAAAAAAAAAATACAAATTTCCAGCTAAAATTAGTTATTACTAAAAAGTTTAACTTTTGCTAAAAAAATTTAATTTTACTGAAAATTTTAAATTTTACTGAAAAATTTGAATTTTACTTTTGAAGGTTTACTTCTAGGTATACCTATTATTTTCCCCTTAACTGTCTGAGACTTTGTTGCAATCATGGAAACGTGTCTAAAAAAATCTGACCAAAGAAAAAGACAAAGTCGTTACTATTCATAAGTTGAGAGAAAAAATTATGGAATGCGTAAAAACAACAGTTGAATGATATTGAAAGAATTTTACTTTTTTCTTGGCAAATTTTTAACTGGTTACGATTAAACGGGGAAATGCTACTTTAAATTTAAAAAAACAAAAAAAAATATGACCCGAATTTCGGTTGAACTAGAAAAAAAATATTTTGTATAATTTTAAAACTTAAACACTGATGAAGTACTGCATTGCACTACGAATCCCATTTTCCATGACCCCTATATTTCCATATAGGGGTCACTTGAAAGACAATTGACTCTATAATTGTTTACCTGGGTACAGTAAAGTGGACATTTGAATTTAAAATTTAAAAAATTCTAAATTAAAATGCCAATTTTGAAAACTAATTTGATAAAAGTTGCTTTTTTGATTAATTTTCAAGTAAATCTCAACTTACCCAAAAATCTTGAAACATTATTACACCTTTTCTATCCGTCATAATTATTTTAGGCGTTTAAAAACCACTAAAACTATTAGATATTAAAACGTTTATAGCTTTTAAAGAAAATCTTATAATAACTAACGAACGAACGAACACCTGCTTAGTAAATCACCCGGATCAATTACATCAGTATACAATTACAATTTCAACACTTTTTCAAAAAATTTCAAAACACCAAGAAGCCATTAATGAAATTGAGACTTAATACAAGAATTAAAATTAAAAAATAATTATAAAAATTCCTGTATCGAAGGAAAAACACAAGAGAACCGGTACCGATCGATTCAAAGACAATTCATAGAATTTTTATATAAATTTTTTTTTTACTCTTCAAAAGGAACGTGTCCCCGCGTTTTTAAAATATCTTTTCGAATCTTGTTCTTTAGCTTCTGAATTACTCACGAAAACTAAATGCAGTTGCTCAAAAATGAATTTTAAAAATTCTGCTGCTTTTTAAGGAAATCTACACAAAAATACCCTTATCATTTTTTTAAGATATTCATGTCTCCTTAAGTTTAAAAACTTCTGGTCAAGATTGGGAGTGTGTTTTCTTTTATTTTTACAAAGATATTTTTTTCGCCATAAAAAGAGTTAAATTATTTTTTTTATCAGTTTTAAAGTATAAAAAACATAAAAGAAACAAAGATTTTTCTATATTTGGTTTAAGATATTCTTATCGTTAGCTCACAAACAGAATAAAGGCGAGAAACTGCAGGCGACAAAGTGAAACCCACAAAAGAGGAAAAATCTTCTAGAATTTTTTCAAAAACTTTAAAAGACTTAATTTTTAACAGATTTTAAGCAAAATATGATAAAATTTAGTTTTTACTTTAATAACTCACTAAAAAGGACTGTAAAGAGACAATTGACTCCATAGCTGTTTACTTGGGTACATTGAAGTATACAATGGAAGTTAAGAATTGCAAAATTTGCTTTAAGAATTATCATTATATGTAGATGAAAATAAATAAAAAAAATCTTATTGGATGAGAAATTACATCAATATTTCCTCTTAAGAAATAGTAAAAAGACAATTGACTCCAAAATTGTTTACTTGGGTACAATGAATTGGACAATAAAAATTGGTATTTAAAATAATTTGAATAGAATAAATTATGACTGTATATTTGAGAGATCAATGAAATTGTCAAAATTATGAGGAAAATTATTGAATTTTCATAGAATACCCAAATTAGGGACATTTGGGTAGACCAATGATTATTATTAAATTAATAATTATTAAAATGAATAAATTGGTCATTGGATTTCAGTCTTTTCTTGTAGAGAACACAAATACGGGACAAAAAAAATCTCAACTAAAAGTTAACAAATAAACCTCTAATTCATAAACAAATAATAAAATTATCAAAGCGTTATAGTAGGAAATTTGTATAGAAAATTTGATTTATGTGATTGTCATTAGGTGAGGTAGGGGTGTTAGATACCAAGCAACGGTTCTTAACTTGGTAAGCCCAGACTTAGTTATCCTTCATCACAACTTGTGCACTGGCCTCCTCGTGGTATCACCCGGGGAACCACGTTATAACCCGGTCATTTAGTTAGCTAACATGTGTCGCGAGTTCTCCCATAAAAGCGATAAAAAAATATGGATAAGGGTGTCGGGCTAGTAACCCACTAGAAAAAGCAATTACTATGAAAATGTTAGAAGAGGACGTCGAAAACCTCGATGGAAAGACCAGTAGAAGTAGAGGAAAAATTCAAAGTTTGGCCTACGAAATTTTCGACTTCTAAAATAAGCGAGGCCTTTGACGTTAACTGGTTGTAAATATACACCATTTAAGCAAAGACTGTATAATAAAAAGATGTTGCACCCTCCATACATTGATTTTCCGTATGGTCGCTTTGAAAAGTCCCATGAAATGTATGTTTGTAGTTTTATGTGTTTTTCATTAATTTTTATTCACTTTAATTTCACATTTGACAGAAAAAAATGTATGGAGTGCAATATCTTTATATCGGGTTTTTCAACAGGGACGCTACAAAAGTACATCGACAAAGGCAGCAGACGACGACATATTTCTTGTGGCTCTTTTGACATTTCTCTTCAGTAAGGTTTGCCATTTTATGATGGAAAGATATTCGAGCCAACAACGAAATTGTTAAAATTTACTACCGAAATTCGGAGTCAGTGGCCTCAACGTTAAGAGCGCGGATCATCTCATTTCTGGCTGAATGGCTTTGTCAATAAACATAATATGCGTACACGTACTTCATGAGTCATCATTGCATCCCGAAAAAATTACGGTTTGGTGAGGTTCTTCAGTGATGATCAAGGCCGCCACGTTACTGTGAATAGGAATCGCTACCGTTTAATAATAACTAAATATTTTTGGCCCCAATGGATGATGTGGACACAAGCCACACAGCGAATGTCACAGTCAATTTATTGAAAAGCAAGTTTAGAGAACGTGTTATCTCACGAAATGGTCCAGTTGATTGGCAGCCTCGGTCGTAGGCCTGTGGGCCTACGTCGAGTCTATGGTCTATGTCAACAAACCAGCGACGATTGATGAACTTTGTACGAATATCGAACGTGAAGTTGCAGCAGTATCGGAAAATTTATGCTTGAAAGCCGTCGAAAATTGGGTTCAGCGTCTGGACTTCTGCAAGCGTGCCCTTGGTGGCCATGCAAAAGAAATCGAGTTCCATACAAAATTGTCATTGATATCCAAAATCGTTTTTGTTTTATTTAAAAAAAAAAAACTTTTGTAACGCTCTTATTGAAAAACTCTTTATGATATTGTCTTTGATTTAAGTAAGTAAGATTGTCATCAGAGAACTTCACTTGCTGATTAAAAAACCTTCAACAATAATAAAAGCACAAAAAACTTGTCTTTTATTTGTAAAAGATCAAACTTGCCTACACACACTCTTTTGCTGTTCATTTTAAAGCAACCGAACATATTTCCCTTCATTGAAAATGATTTTCTTTAAACTGGGAGTGAATGAATTAATCAAACTTGTTCGAACTTGTATACATGTTGTTCATTTTAAGGCAATCGAACAACTCGCATGTTGAATACAGTCTTATTTTTGTCATAGGTCGAATAAAACTTGTCCATTCGTGTAGTTGGCTTTTCCACTAAACATACAAAAATTTGATAAACATTGAAATGCAAAAAGCAAGAAATCATTGTGTTTGAATTTGTTCAAAGGCAAGATCTTTATTTTATTTTAGTTTACAGTGGTTTTTGATGTCTATTCGTATTGTCTAGATAAAATAGGTAATTTTTGTCGGAAAATGTTAATTCTGTTTGCAATTTGATCTTGCAAGTAATATTTATTATTACTATCATCAGCTAAAACGCAATCCGCACTATCTAAAAATTTAAAAATTTTACAGGAGAAGCAAAAAATTCTATCAGTCAGCATTGAAATTTTTTTTGTTGTTTTTATGTAAACAAAAATTATTTTCTTTTGTTTCTATAGAAAAAACGTATCTATTTGACATATGTATATTCAGTATAGTATATTTTTTTTATACTTTTTACTTACTTTTTACTTTTTCTATAGAAAAACTTACTTTTTCTATAGAAAAACTTACTTTTTCTATAGAAAAACTTACTTTTTCTATAGAAAAACTTACTTTTTCTATAGAAAAACTTACTTTTTCTATAGAAAAACTTACTTTTTCTATAGAAAAACTTACTTTTTCTATAGAAAAACTTACTTTTTCTATAGAAAAACTTACTTTTTCTATAGAAAAACTTACTTTTTCTATAGAAAAACTTACTTTTTCTATAGAAAAACTTACTTTTTCTATAGAAAAACTTACTTTTTCTATAGAAAAACTTACTTTTTCTATAGAAAAACTTACTTTTTCTATAGAAAAACTTACTTTTTCTATAGAAAAACTTACTTTTTCTATAGAAAAACTTACTTTTTCTATAGAAAAACTTACTTTTTCTATAGAAAAACTTACTTTTTCTATAGAAAAACTTACTTTTTCTATAGAACAACTTACTTTTTCTATAAAAAAAACATGTTTTTATTTTTAAAGTAAAAGTTTGTTTTTTTAACTAAATGTATTTTTTATTTAGAAAACGTATTTTTTTTTAAATGTGTTTTTACATAGAAAAAAATTTAAGTTTATTTTTCTATAAAGAAATAAACGTATTTCTATAAAGAAATAAACGTATTACTATAAAAACGATTGAATGTTTAGCATAAAAATAATTTTTCTATACATTCAATCTCACTGTGTATATATATATTTTTCTGAATAACTCTTATTGCTCTATTCAATTATACAATTAGAATGTTATATCCCTATAACCGTAATTTTCCGTAAAACTTGAGGTGACGTGGAATAATTATACATACACATTTTTCTCTACTACGTCAATTAAAAAGTTACCAAACTAATAAAAAAAAAATCGTATAAACCACTGTGCATTTTCCAATGCGTATTCCTTCTAATTTTGCCTTTGATAAACAAATTCAAAATGATGAAAAAATTCAAATAAGCTCACTTATCAATGTTGAATTGTACATGTTGTTTGTATTGTTGGCATATTATATTGCTCTATTCATATAGACGTTCGGTTCAAACATGTTGTGTGTGTTAATGAGAATAAGAGCGTTTGGACACGATGAATTTACTGCAAGCCCTTCTCTTGCCTGTGCGAACTTATTCATAAAATGCTTTTGTTAATTATACACAAAATCAGAATTTGATGTGTACAGTAGAATGAATATGATTTTTAATCACGTTGAATTTTTCTTTATTCTTTCAAATGAACAAAAATTTTTGTGCTGAATGAAATCAAGAAATCCCGTGATTTTGAAGTTCTCTGATTGTCATATCATTATTTTTCGTTTATGAATCAAAATTATAATAAAATTTTTGAGCAATGATGAATTACTTCAATATTTCACCATAAATTACATTAGAATGACAATTGACTCCATCATTGGTTACTTAGGGGTGGTAAAGTGGACATTGGAAAAATTCAAGAACAAAGGCAATACTTTAAAAACTATTTAAGAGCCTGGTAAGTAATTAGAAATAAATTTAAAATAGAATTCAATTTCTCAAAAAAAAACCTGATAAAAGTAAGTACATCTTAGAAACAAAGAAATGCCCCTTAAATATTTGAAAATAACTAGTTTTATCGGGTGTTTTTTATTGAGGTATAGAACTTTAAGTTGGCATCACTTTTTTAACTGGCGGCCATTTTGTCAGCTGTCAAGTGATTAATATTTAGTTTGGTTTGCCATTTCATCATGAACAGGTTGACAAACGAACAACGCTTGCAAATCGTGCAAATTTTTTTCGAAAATAATGGTTCAGTTCGCGAAGTTTACCGCAAGCTCCGTCCATTTTATGGTCGACATAATCGTCCATCAGAGCAATTGATTCGGTTAACCATGGATCGTTTTCGCACTACGTTTACTCTATGTGATAATACGCATCCGCAGCGACGTCGAAAAGTGCGCACCGAAGAAACAATTGCCGCTGTAGAGCAAAGTGTTGAAGAGGACCCGAATGAATCGATTCGCCACCGTACACAGCAATTGTAGCTTTGTCCATCAACTTTATGGAAGATTTTGCGCAAAGATCTTGGCTTGCGACCTTACAAGATCCAGCTTGTGCAAGAATTAAAGCCGCGAGACCATGCAATGCGTCGTGATTTTGGTGTATGGGCCGAAAATGAGATTGATCTCGATGCTGATTTTCATCGCAAAATTTTGTTCAGTGATGAGGCTCATTTTTTGTTGAATGGCTACGTCAACAAGCAAAATTGCCGCATTTGGAGTGAAGAGAATCCACATGAGACCCTTGAGACGCCATTACATCCACAAAAACTGACTGTTTGGTGTGCTCTATGGGCTGGTGGAGTCATTGGGCCATACTTCTTCCGAAATAATGCTGGAGAGTCAGTTACTATAAATGGAGACCGGTATAGAGCCATGATAACCGACTATTTTGTTCCCCAATTGGATGGCATGAATGTGGATGAGTTGTGGTTCCAACAAGACGACGCTACATGCCACACAGCGCACGTCACAATTGATTTATTGAAGGAAACATTCGATGAGCGCATAATTTCGCGGAGTGGACCTGTCAATTGGCCACCAAGATCGTGCGATTTGACACCACTGGATTATTTTCTTTGGGGATATGTGAAGTCGCTCGTCTACGCCAACAACCCAGAAACGTTAGGGGACTTGGAAGCTAACATTCGTGGCGTTATTGCCAAAATACGGCCCCATATGCTTGAAAAAGTAGTTGAAAATTGGACCTGTAGAATTGGCTTTATTCGAGCCAGCCGCGGCGGCCACATGCCCGAAATCATATTTAAACATTAATGGCATAAAATTATCCATCCAATAAAGCCAAATTGATGGACATTAAAACGATTTTCTTGTGTTTTATTTCAATTCGAAGTTCTATACCTCTAAAAAAAAAACACCCATTAGAATCAAATGTAAAGATTCATATCAATTCTACAGTAGGCCAATTTTTGTCTTTCAACAAACTGGACAATTTGAACAAGTGATCTTCTGGCTTGTCTGGCTACAACTACAGAATAAGCCTGAGAATATTCCAAGTTAAAATGAAAAATATACGACGACAAAAATAGAAATTAAAATTTAACAAAAAAAACTAAGTATTAAAAAAAATATAAATAAAAAATATAGTCAAGAATAAAAACTACTTGTTAAGGAGATTTTATATTTATTACAGAATCTCCACAAAGTCGAAAAAGAAAACCCAGATAACAAACAATTGCCTTTGGCAAGTGAAAAGAGCAAGAGTTGTAAAGGAATGAAATGATTATTGAAAAAGTTGTATATAACAGGCATTATTTAAAGACAATTAGCAGTATACTTGGTTACAATAAAGTGGACAATAGAATGAACCTTCTACACAATACCGATAATGTTCTAATGACTCATAATTTTTTGACATCTTAAAGTGGTTTCGAAAATAAATAATAATTTATTTTCTCCAATCTCGGAACATAACGAACAAGCCTCGTAATTATGTAGCTTGGAAATAAAGAACCGGGTTTAGCTAAAAATTTAAGTTGAATTAAATTTTCAAAATATAAAAATACTTTTAAAAATTAGTTAAGAATTTCTTACCTACTACCTTTTAGGAAACACTAAGAAGACAATTGACTCCATTGATGTCTACTTAGGTGCATTAAAGTAGACAATGGATATCATATTTTAAGGCATACCTTGCCAATGCTGAAACAGTTTTCACAACACCGCAATCACATTTTCTTAACAATTATTTAAAATATTCGCCTCAATTCTTTATAACAACTGTCAAATTAAGATTTTGACAGCAAACCACAGACAATTGTTGCTCATTGCCGACATTTCAGCTGTACAATTGCTGTTGTAACTTTTACAATTTTTTTCAGACAATTTTTATTTGAAACAAAAACGACAAGAAACGGAAATGCAAAAAAAAATTACAATAACAAAAAAAAGGCAATATAAAACTGAGATAAAACAAGTAAAAATGAACTAAAGTCGATCATGAACGACTATAAGAAACCCGTACTACGACGATCGCCAACTTTACTAAAGAAAACTAAGACGATCGCCAACTTTTCCGAAGAAAACTAATTCGATCGCCAACTTTTCTAAAGAAATCTCAGACATTTCTGTAGAAAGCTGAGACGATCGCCTACTTTTCTATAGAAAATTGTGGCGATCGCCAACTTTTCTATAGAAAATTGTGGCGATCGCCAACTTTTCTATAGAAAATTGTGGCGATCGCCAACTTTTCTATAGAAAATTGTGGCGATCGCCAACTTTTCTATAGAAAATTGTGGCGATCGCCAACTTTTCTATAGAAAATTGTGGCGATCGCCAACTTTTCTATAGAAAATTGTGGCGATCGCCAACTTTTCTATCGAAAATTGTGGCGATCGCCAACTTTTCTATAGAAAATTGTGGCGATCGCCAACTTTTCTATAGAAAATTGTGGCGATCGCCAACTTTTCTATAGAAAATTGTGGCGATCGCCAACTTTTCTATAGAAAATTGTGGCTATCGCCAACTTTTCTATAGAAAATTGTGGCGATCGCCAACTTTTCTATAGAAAATTGTGGCGATCGCCAACTTTTCTATAGAAAATTGTGGCGATCGCCAACTTTTCTATAGAAAATTGTGGCGATCGCCAACTTTTCTATAGAAAATTGTGGCGATCGCCAACTTTTCTATAGAAAATTGTGGCGATCGCCAACTTTTCTATAGAAAATTGTGGCGATCGCCAACTTTTCTATAGAAAATTGTGGCGATCGCCAACTTTTCTATAGAAAATTGTGGCGATCGCCAACTTTTCTACAGAAAATTGTGGCGATCGCCAACTTTTCTATAGAAAATTGTGGCGATCGCCAACTTTTCTATAGAAAATTGTGGCGATCGCCAACTTTTCTATAGAAAATTGTGGCGATCGCCAACTTTTCTATAGAAAATTGTGGCGATCGCCAACTTTTCTATAGAAAATTGTGGCAATCGCCAACTTTTCTACAAAAAATTGTGGCGATCGCCAACTTTTCTATAGAAAATTGTGGCGATCGCCAACTTTTCTATAAAAAATTGTGGCGATCGCCAACTTTTTTATAGAAAATTGTGGCGATCGCCAACTTTTCTATAGAAAATAGTGGCGATCGCCAACTTTTCTATAGAAAATTGTGGCGATCGCCAACTTTTCTATAGAAAATTGTGGCGATCGCCAACTTTTCTATAGAAAATTGTGGCGATCGCCAACTTTTCTATAGAAAATTGTGGCGATCGCCAACTTTTCTATAGAAAATTGTGGCGATCGCCAACTTTTCTATAGAAAATTGTGGCGATCGCCAACTTTTCTATAGAAAATTGTGGCGATCGCCAACTTTTCTATAGAAAATTGTGGCGATCGCCAACTTTTCTATAGAAAATTGTGGCGATCGCCAACTTTTCTATAGAAGATTGTGGCGATCGCCAACTTTTCTATAGAAAATTATGGCGATCGCCAACTTTTCTATAGAAAATTATGGCGATCGCCAACTTTTCTATTGTTTACAATTTACAATAAAGTTGGCGATCGCCATAATTTTCTATAGAAAATTATGGCGATCGCCAACTTTTCTATAGAAAATTATGGCGATCGCCAACTTTTCTATAGAAAATTATGGCGATCGCCAACTTTTCTATTATTTACAATTTACAATAAAGTTGGCGATCGCCAACTTTTCTATAGAAAATTATGGCGATCGCCAACTTTTCTATTACTTACAATTTACAATAAAGTTGGCGATCGCCAACTTTTCTATAGAAAATTATGGCGATCGCCAACTTTTCTATAGAAAATTATGGCGATCGCCAACTTTTCTATAGAAAATTATGGCGATCGCCAACTTTTCTATAGAAAATTATGGCGATCGCCAACTTTTCTATAGAAAATTATGGCGATCGCCAACTTTTCTATAGAAAATTATGGCGATCGCCAACTTTTCTATAGAAAATTATGGCGATCGCCAACTTTTCTATAGAAAATTATGGCGATCGCCAACTTTTCTATAGAAAATTATGGCGATCGCCAACTTTTCTATAGAAAATTATGGTGATCGCCAACTTTTCTATAGAAAATTATGGCGATCGCCAACTTTATTGTAAATAATTAAGAGTTTTGGGTTATTAAAATGATTTGTGGGAGTAGTTGCTGTATGGGATGTATGGTCAGTTATGGACCTAATTCGATCGCCAACTTTTCTAAAGAAATCTCAGACATTTCTGTAGAAAGCTGAGACGATCGCCAACTTTTCTATAGATAATTGTGGCGATCGCCAACTTTTCTATAGAAAATTGTGGCGATCGCCAACTTTTCTATAGAAAATTGTGGCGATCGCCAACTTTTCTATAGAAAATTGTGGCGATCGCCAACTTTTCTATAGAAAATTGTGGCGATCGCCAACTTTTCTATAGAAAATTGTGGCGATCGCCAACTTTTCTATAGAAAATTGTGGCGATCGCCAACTTTTCTATAGAAAATTGTGGCGATCGCCAACTTTTCTATAGAAAATTGTGGCGATCGCCAACTTTTCTATAGAAAATTGTGGCGATCGCCAACTTTTCTATAGAAAATTGTGGCGATCGCCAACTTTTCTATAGAAAATTGTGGCGATCGCCAACTTTTCTATAGAAAATTGTGGCGATCGCCAACTTTTCTATAGAAAATTGTGGCGATCGCCAACTTTTCTATAGAAAATTGTGGCGATCGCCAACTTTTCTATAGATAATTGTGGCGATCGCCAACTTTTCTATAGAAAATTATGGCGATCGCCAACTTTTCTATAGAAAATTATGGCGATCGCCAACTTTTCTATTATTTACAATTTACAATAAAGTTGGCGATCGCCATAATTTTCTATAGAAAATTATGGCGATCGCCAACTTTTCTATAGAAAATTATGGCGATCGCCAACTTTTCTATAGAAAATTATGGCGATCGCCAACTTTTCTATTATTTACAATTTACAATAAAGTTGGCGATCGCCAACTTTTCTATAGAAAATTATGGCGATCGCCAACTTTTCTATTATTTACAATTTACAATAAAGTTGGCGATCGCCAACTTTTCTATAGAAAATTATGGCGATCGCCAACTTTTCTATAGAAAATTATGGCGATCGCCAACTTTTCTATAGAAAATTATGGCGATCGCCAACTTTTCTATAGAAAATTATGGCGATCGCCAACTTTTCTATAGAAAATTATGGCGATCGCCAACTTTTCTATAGAAAATTATGGCGATCGCCAACTTTTCTATAGAAAATTATGGCGATCGCCAACTTTTCTATAGAAAATTATGGCGATCGCCAACTTTTCTATAGAAAATTATGGCGATCGCCAACTTTTCTATAGAAAATTATGGCGATCGCCAACTTTTCTATAGAAAATTATGGCGATCGCCAACTTTTCTATAGAAAATTATGGCGATCGCCAACTTTTCTATAGAAAATTATGGCGATCGCCAACTTTTCTATAGAAAATTATGGCGATCGCCAACTTTTCTATAGAAAATTATGGCGATCGCCAACTTTTCTATAGAAAATTATGGCGATCGCCAACTTTTCTATAGAAAATTATGGCGATCGCCAACTTTTCTATTATTTACAATTTACAATAAAGTTGGCGATCGCCATAATTTTCTATAGAAAATTATGGCGATCGCCAACTTTTCTATAGAAAATTATGGCGATCGCCAACTTTTCTATAGAAAATTATGGCGATCGCCAACTTTTCTATAGAAAATTATGGCGATCGCCAACTTTTCTATAGAAAATTATGGCGATCGCCAACTTTTCTATAGAAAATTATGGCGATCGCCAACTTTTCTATAGAAAATTATCGCGATCGCCAACTTTTCTATAGAAAATTATGGCGATTGCCAACTTTTCTATAGAAAATTATGGCGATCGCCAACTTTTCTATAGAAAATTATGGCGATCGCCAACTTTATTGTAAATAATTAAGAGTTTTGGGTTATTAAAATGATTTGTGGGAGTAGTTGCTGTATGGGATGTATGGTCAGTTATGGACCCCTTTTTGATGTGTAGGGTATAAAAAGAAATAGTATACTTTAGTAAAATATTAAAATACAATAAAATAAAAACTAAGCAAATGGAAATAGCTAAGTATGGTCAGAGCAATAATTATACCCAATTTGGTAGAAAGAAATTATACAAAAAAACTGACAAAATACAAAATGTATGGGATATTTAGCCAAGCTAAAAAGTAGTTAAACGAAAAAAACTAAGATCTGGAAACCGAAAAATAAGTTTATAAGACAAAAAGTTATTATGTTACTAAAGCTCTGTTTAAGGGGTACAAACATAAAACTCAATCCGTTTGCGTATGAAAAGATAGACATTTGGCTTAACAGAAAAATAGACAGACGGACGGAGCTCATAAAAGGCCGTTTTTATTTAGTCAACCAAATCGCCTGACTTGCAACTAAATAATAAAATAGATTGAGGCTGTCCCGAAACCAGGCAAATTGTTTGTCTTGTCAATTGTATACAAGTGATTTTAAATGGAAATTTCTTATCAGTCTGTCCAGTAGTTCTTCGTATTAGTCAGAGCCTAGTGTATCCACTAGCCAGCCATTCAGTTAATGTTGAAATGACTGACTGAGTGACTGACTGTTTTTTTTTTGCTGCTGCTCCGTTGCTATTATTAGCCTAGTAGTAGTACATAGATGCAGAAGTGGTCTGACCCATTACAAAGGCGTTGGTTTTTTTTTCATGAATTCATTTTTATGTTGCTGTTGTTGTTGCACATGCAACAAAACTAGCAACAACTGAATCTACCAACAATAACTTTAAGCCTGTGAATTTGATTCCCAGTTGTTTGACTTCTTTTGGTCGGCCAAACATCAGAATGTGGCTTGTCTACTACTAACAACATGTCTATGCAACAACAACAATTATAATAGCAACATATTCTGCAACAGCAACAAAAACAACAACATCAAATACTTATTGCTACAAAATATTTTTTGTGAGGAAAAAAATGAAAATATGTATAGGTAAGGAAATACCTGCATATAAAATTTCTAGTTATAAATATTCGCTTTTTAAAAATACTTTAGTGAGGCTATTGCAGCGATTTTTTATATTATACCATTTTTTTTAAATATTGTTGGGCTAAGCTCAGAGGAAAGCTTAAATCCAAGCTCAAAATAAATAATAAAATAAAGATATAAAAAATTTATAATGTTTTAAAAGTTATCAAGCTTTGGTCAAAGCTATGAAAAAGTAATCGCAAAAGTTAAGACATATAAACCCAAGCTAATAATAAACGATAAAATGACGATATAAAAAAGCTTGTTGTTAAAGCTTTTCATATTTGAAATGTATTAAAAGGCGTAAAGCTTAAATCGAAGCTAAAAAAGGAATCGCAAAAATTGAGACAAATATTTTTGAGTTTGAATATGAATTAATGTGGCGAAAGCTTTTGAAATCGGCTATAAATCGGAATAAAGCTTTCGGCAGAAGCTTTCAAAAGTTTTCGAACTTAGGAAAAAAATATTTTAAACTTTATAAAAACTATATTTTTGTCTAAGGTAGAGCTATTTCCAACGCTTTAGTCATAAATTAAAACTTCTTCTGTAAAAACTTCATAAAAAGCTTATTCAAAGTTTAAGGAGGTATATAGTGGCCGGCCTTAACAACTAAAGCTCACGAAAAGCTTTTATAAAAAGATTTAAAAAAAACGTTATCAAATTTAAATTGAAGAAATATTATTTTACAGGCTTAACTGGCAAAGCTCCAGCTAAAGCTCAAAAAACTTTAAAATTAAATAATTAAAATGCATTTTTGGATTATAATTTGATACAACTATGGCTCTAGCCACACCTAAAGTAATTCTTTATTGCTTGCTTCTGGGTGTACCTTTCAAAGACTTAAAAGTTTACTTATAAGGTTTGTATATCTTTCTTTAAAGCTCATTAGAAAATGATTTTCTAACGAAAGAAAAGTTCTTGCGCTTTAGTTAACATTTAGAAAACAGATTCACAAAATTCTAAAAGCTTTTTTTTTATTAATTTAAGAAAAAAAAATTAGGTTCTTGTCTAGATTTTAAGTTAAATTATTACCAAAGCTTTTAACAATGTTCAAGGAAAAATTTTGTCAAAACTTAAAAACAATTTTTTCTTTTAAGAAAGCTTTTTATTTGGTAAAAGCTTTTGTATTGGTAAAAGCTCTTGTATTGGTAAAAGCTTTTGTATTTGGTAAAAGCTTTTGTATTTGGTAAAATCTTTTGTATTTGGTAAAAACTTTTGTATTTGGTAAAAGCTTTTGTATTTGGTAAAAGCTTTTGTATTTGGTAAAACCTTTTGTATTTGGTAAAAGCTTTTGTATTTGGTAAAAGCTTTTGTATTTGGTAAAAGCTTTTGTATTTGGTAAAAGCTTTTGTATTTGGTAAAATCTTTTGTATTTGGTAAAAGCTTTTGTATTTGGTAAAAGCTTTTGTATTTGGTAAAAGCTTTTGTATTTGGTAAAAGCTTTTGTATTTGGTAAAAGCTTTTGTATTTGGCAAAAGCTTTTGTATTTGGTAAAAGCTTTTGTATTTGGTAAAAGCTTTTGTATTTGGTAAAAGCTTTTGTATTTGGTAAAATCTTTTGTATTTGGTAACTTTAACTAATAAAGCTTTCTAAAATCAGGAAAAGTAATTTTTAAAGAGTCAAGAGACAAAATTTATTTTATAGGCTTTGAAAAAAATTGTTTTCAAAGCTTCAGCCAGTGCTTAAGGTAAGCTCGAGTCAAATTTTTCCAGTAAAAAATAAAAAGTTTTCTTGTATGATTTAAATAAAAGCTTTTAACAAACTTAAGAACCCTTAATCATGAACATTTTTGCGAGAGCTTCTGTGACCCCTTACGAAGATGGTTTCGATTTAAAAAAAGCTTAAAGCTTTGGTTTACGCTTTAAGAAATATTTTAACGATTCAAGACAACTTTTTTGAACAAGCAAAAAAGCTTCTGAACAATTTGAAATTCCCTATTGATTTTGTAAATATTTTAAAAGCTTTAAGTACTTAATCAAGAAATATTTGTTAAAATCGAAACCAAATTTTGGTCCGAATAAAGTCTTAAAAATACATGATACATTAAATAAATATTAAAAGCTCTTATTAAGCTCTTATCGATAAAAGCACTTTATAAGTTAAAAGAAATTAATTAAAAAAGCTTTAAAGGTTTTGGAAAACTCTGACCAATGACTGAAAGGCAAGACTTTTGTTAATGCCTTAAAGAAATTGTTTCTAAAATATTGAGGGAAAAAAACTTTAACTTCCAAAAATCATTAAAAGTTGTATTAATCATTAAAAGATGTATTAATTTAAATTAAACTTTAATTAAAACTTGTTGTTAAGTATTAACAAAAGCCTTAAATTTTTATGAAATTTTATAAACATTTAAACACAAAGCTTTAGAAGACATATCTCCTAAAGCTTTGCGTTAAGTCTTGTTGCAAAGTCTTAACAAATCTTTTGTGTAAACTTAGAGCAATAATCATTGAAAAAATCATGAACAAAAATGTTAAAAGCTTTAAAAAGCATTAATAATGAAATTTATAATTAAAGCTCTTTATTCAATCTCTTCCAAAAGTCTTTATCGGTTTCAAAACTTCAATAATTTTATGAAAATAATTTTATGATAGGTTTTCACTGAGAACTTTTGACGGAATTTTAAACGTCTCTCTTGAAGCTTAAAGCTGTAAATATTAAAAGTTTGGCTTAAACGAACCCTTTGTTAAAGTTTAAAAACTTTATGTGCTTTAAGATTTGTCAAATGTTAATGTTGTAAAGCTTTGATATAAGCATTTATAATCAAGATAGCTTTCCCAAACGTAGATATAAAGTGATCTATATAGAAGAATCGTTAATTAAAACTAAAGCTTTGAAAATCTTAAAGAAATAAAAACAAGCTTTTAGATTTCTTTGTACGTGTAGATAAAAGAATTTATTAGAGCTTTAAGCTTATCTGCTCATAAATTGTGGAACTTTAAAGCAAAAGATGATTGCTATTAAAGCTTTTTAACATTTGCTTTACAAATTCAAAAAATTTTAATTTTTGTTTTACCAAAAGCTCTTTCAATGTAATTTTCATTCATTCCAAACCCTGACAACACTGTTTCCCGCCTCTCCGTCTGTCTGTGCTATAGTAAAGAAAAAACTTGAATTTGTTAAAACGAGTGTTAATTATTATTTCTTAATGTTTAAATCCCCGTTTACATGAAATGAAATTCTCAACAAGAAATTTTTGAATAGCTGGAAAAAAAATTTCAAAACTAGAAATTTTTTTTTAGAAAAAAAACAAAGGAATTTCAAAAAAAATTCATAAATACAAAATTAATTAAAGCTTTACTCGTCATAATTTAAAAATTAAATTGAAAATTTTATTTTACTTATAAAGAGAAGATTTAACTCAGCTGGAGGTAAATTATAGAAAAGAAAAATTGGATGTAATGTTTCAATTACAAAATTTTTAAATTTTACATTTAATTAAAAAAAAAATCGGAAAAATAATGGGAGCAAACAAGAGTTTAGTAGGATTAATCACTAGATTATTATATGATTTGTAATGTAAAGGCGGCTCGATTTGAACAAAAAGTTGGAAAGACTAAAATTTTTTTTAATCATAAGTTTAATGAAATATTGAACGAGAAAGATGGACATTTTAAGAGTTTCTAAAAATTTTATTAACTTTTTAATGTGAAACTAATATCTTCCATAAAATTGCTTTAAACTCATTTAAGTAACTCCTAATATAAATCACTTTTTTATTTAAAAAGTAAAATTAAAAAAAAAATCTCCATTAAAAAAGGAAATTGTTGTTGATATGACGACGAATGGAAAATATAAAGTGTCTGAAGAATGAAAGAAAAAAACTTTTAAAGATATAAATAATTAAAATGTGTCATAAATGGGTTTATCAGAAAAGAAATAATAAATACGTCAAGAAAATAAAAGTGGCACAAATATACCAAACGCCCTACTTAGTTTTCTATAAGTTGGCGATCAGCTGAGTTTTCTATACAAAAATTGGCGATCGCCATAGTTTTCTATAGAAAAATTGGCGATCGCCATAGTTTTCTATAGAAAAATTGGCGATCGCCATAGTTTTCTATAGAAAAATTGGCGATCGCCATAGTTTTCTATAGAAAAATTGGCGATCGCCATAGTTTTCTATAGAAAAATTGGCGATCGCTATAGTTTTCTATAGAAAAATTGGCGATCGCCATAGTTTTCTATAGAAAAATTGGCGATCGCCATAGTTTTCTATAGAAAAATTGGCGATCGCCATAGTTTTCTATAGAAAAATTGGCGATCACCATAGTTTTCTATAGAAAAATTGGCGATCGCCATAGTTTTCTATAGAAAAATTGGCGATCGCCATAGTTTTCTATAGAAAAATTGGCGATCGCCATAGTTTTCTATAGAAAAATTGGCGATCGCCATAGTTTTCTATAGAAAAATTGGCGATCGCCATAGTTTTCTATAGAAAAATTGGCGATCGCCATAGTTTTCTATAGAAAAATTGGCGATCGCCATAGTTTTCTATAGAAAAATTGGCGATCGCCATAGTTTTCTATAGAAAAATTGGCGATCGCCATAGTTTTCTATAGAAAAATTGGCGATCGCCATAGTTTTCTATAGAAAAATTGGCGATCGCTATAGTTTTCTATAGAAAAATTGGTGATCGCCATAGTTTTCTATAGAAAAATTGGCGATCGCCATAGTTTTCTATAGAAAAATTGGCGATCGCCATAGTTTTCTATAGAAAAATTGGCGATCGCCATAGTTTTCTATAGAAAAATTGGCGATCGCTATAGTTTTCTATAGAAAAATTGGCGATCGCCATAGTTTTCTATAGAAAAATTGGCGATCGCCATAGTTTTCTATAGAAAAATTGGCGATCGCCATAGTTTTCTATAGAAAAATTGGCGATCGCCATAGTTTTCTATAGAAAAATTGGCGATCGCCATAGTTTTCTATAGAAAAATTGGCGATCGCCATAGTTTTCTATAGAAAAATTGGCGATCGCCATAGTTTTCTATAGAAAAATTGGCGATCGCCATAGTTTTCTATAGAAAAATTGGCGATCGCCATAGTTTTCTATAGAAAAATTGGCGATCGCTATAGTTTTCTATAGAAAAATTGGCGATCGCCATAGTTTTCTATAGAAAAATTGGCGATCGCCATAGTTTTCTATAGAAAAATTGGCGATCGCCATAGTTTTCTATAGAAAAATTGGCGATCGCCATAGTTTTCTATAGAAAAATTGGCGATCGCCATAGTTTTCTATAGAAAAATTGGCGATCGCCGTAGTTTTCTATAGAAAAATTGGCGATTGCCATAGTTTTCTATAGAAAAATTGGCGATCGCCATATTTTTCTATAGAAAAACTGGCGATTGCCATAGTTTTAAATAGAAAAATTGACTATCGCCATAGTTTTAAATAGAAAAATTGGCTATCGTCATAGTTTTCTATATAAAAATTTGCGATTGTCATAGTTTTCTATAGAAAAATTGGCGATCGCCATAGTTTTCTATAGCAAAATTGGCGATAGCCATATTTTTCTATAGAAAAATTGGCGATCGCCATAGTTTTCTATAGAAAAATTGGCGATCGCCATAGTTTTCTATAGAAAAATTGGCGATCGCCATAGTTTTGTATAGAAAAATTGGCGATCGATATAGGGTTTTTTAGAAAAGTTAGCGATCGACTTAGTTTTCTTCAGAAAACTTGGCGATCGCCTTAATTTTCTTTAGAAAACTTGGCAATTGCTTTATTTTTCTTTAGAAAAGTTGACGATCGCCTTAGTTTTCTTTAGAAAAGATGACGATCACCTTAGTTCTCTTAAGAAAAGTTTAGTGATCGCCAGAGTTTTCTAGAAAAAAACTGGTGATCTCTTTAGTTTTTTATAGAAAAGTTGGCTATCGCTTGTCATGAATTTACTCTTTAGCAAAAACCATCAGAAAGAGCGAAGTCGGGCATTTGAAAATGCAACAATTTTGTAAAATGTAATAAAGACATTTCATATCTTTGAGGTATAATAAAGAAAAAAAAAACAAGTGGAAGAGTTATTTATAACTAATAAACAAACAAAACTTAAAAAATTTGCATGACAATAGTTTATGTTTTTTTGAAGCTTTTACTTTGAACAACAACAAAAAAATTGACAGTTAAATATTGCCATATGTTTTTGTTTTCGGTTCAGTTTCAACTAAAGTGAAAATTTGAAAAATAAGCGGAAAATTTGTCTTTCGTAAATGACAAATATGTGAAGTTTTTATGAGATTTTTGAAATTTTTTCTATATTTTTGAGATCTCTAAAATTGCTATGTTTTTTTATTTATCGAATTTTTAAACATTTCTCTTTTCTTATGATTATAGTTTCTTTTGTATTTTTATGTTTTTGTTCGATTCGAAAAATTCTCATAAATTTTTTTTTGTCTTAGGTATAACAAAAAATGAATAAAAAATCGTAAAAAAAGAATAAAATTGTTATGAAAATAAAAGTTTTGTTGAAAAGTTGGTTTAAGAAAAGTGAAACAATAGCTGATATAAAAAGAATTGAACCAAAGAAATTGAACTTTTAAATATGATAATCAAATGATAGAAAGTGAAATTTCGGATTTACTCTGGATTATTGATGGACATAACAAAAATGTTTGAAAAAACTGATTTAATGACTTTTTGAGATAAAATTTTAGTTAAGTCTAACAAAAAATTTAATCTTCCACATTTAAATATTTTCAATGTCCACTTCCTGATCTCTAAGTAAGCAATAAGAGAGTCAAGAGTAAACTTACAAATCTATCACTGTAGCCTGTCATTTACGGAAAGGGAAATTAAGTAACAAAGTCCGAAGCTCGGAAGCTCGAAAACTTTGAAAACTTTTTTTGTAAATACTTTTTTTCAAGAATTCTTGATAAATTTTGGAAAGGAATTTTTTTTTTAAATGTAATATTTCTCTAGATTTCAGTTTTTTTTTTAATTTTTCCTCTGTCTTAAATCAACAAGATTTGTTGCGTTTTACCCACAATTATCAAGTCATTTGAGATATTTTTTCCTTTCGTTAACAAAAATTATGAATACAAAACTTTACAATTATTTTGTCTGAGTATGTAATTAAATGCAGGTTATATGGATAAAGGCAAAAAAAAACTGAAAAACAATTATCTTTAAAAAATGTAAATATCTTTAACATGAAAACATAAATTGCAACAATCTAAAAAGTTAAAATTGTAAGTAAAGAAGGCCTTCTAAAGGACCTTAATTTCTATTTTTGTTATTTCTATAGCGATCGCCATAATTTTCTATAGAAAAGTTGGCGATCGTTATAGTTTTCTATAGAAAAGTTGGCGATCGCTATAATTTTCTAATGAAAAGTTGGCGATCGCTATAGTTTTCCATAGAAAAGTTGGCGATCGCCATAATTTTCTATAGAAAAGTTGGCGATCGCTTTAATTTTCTTTAGAAAAAATGGCGATCGCCTTAATTTTCTATAGAAAAGTTGGCGATCGCCATAATTTTCTATATTACCATAATTTTCTATAGAACAGTTGGCGATCGCCATAATTTTCTATAGAAAAGTTGGCGATCGCCATAATTTTCTATAGAAAAGTTGGCGATCGCCATAATTTATTATAGAAAAGTTGGCGATCGCCATAATTTTCTATAGAAATGTTGGCGATCGCCATAATTTTCTATAGAAAAGTTGGCGATAATTTTCTATAGAAAATTTGGCGATCGCCTTCATTTTCTAAAGAAATGTTGGCCATCGCTTAAGTTTGCTATAGAAAAGTTGGCGATCACCATAATTTTCAATAGAAAAGTTGGCGATTGCCCTAGTTTTCTATAGAAAAGTTGGCGATCGCCCTAGTTTTCTATAGAAAAGTCGGCGATCTCCATAATTTTATATTGAAAAGTTGGCGATCGCCCTAGTTTTCTATAGAAAAGTTGGCGATCGCCCTAGTTTTCTATATAAAAGTTGGCGATCGCCCTAGTTTTCTATAGAAAAGTTGGCGTTCGCCCTAGTTTTCTATAGAAAAGTTGGCGATCGCCCTAGTTTTCTATAGAAAAGTTGGCGTTCGCCCTAGTTTTCTATAGAAAAGGTGGCGATCGCCCTAGTTTTCTATAGAAAAGTTGGTGATCGCCCTAGTTTTCTATAGAAAAGTTGGCGATCGCCCTAGTTTTCTATAGAAAAGTTAGCGATCGCCATAATTTTCTATAGAAAAGTTGGCGATCGCCATAATTTTCTATAGAAAAGTTGGCGATCGCCATAATTTTCTATAGAAAATTTGGCGATCGCCATAATTTTCTATAGAAAATTTGGCGATCGCCATAATTTTCTATAGAAAATTTGGCGATCGCCATAATTTTCTATAGAAAATTTGGCGATCGCCATAATTTTCTATAGAAAAGTTGGCGATCGCCCTAATTTTCTATAGAAATGTTGGCGATCGCCATAATTTTCTATAGAAAAGTTGGCGATCACCATAATTTTCTATAGAAAAGTTGGCGATCGCCATAATTTTCTATAGAAAAGTTGGCGATCGCCACAATTTTCTATAGAAAAGTCGGCGATCTCCATAATTTTATATTGAAAAGTTGGCGATCGCCATAATTTTCTATAGAAAAGTTGGCGATCACCATAATTTTCTATAGAAAAGTTGGCGATCGCCATAATTTTCTATAGAAAAGTTGGCGATCGCCATAATTTTCTATAGAAAAGTTGGCGATCGCCATAATTTTCTATAGACAAGTTGGCGATCGCCATAATTTTCTATAGACAAGTTGGCGATCGCCATAATTTTCTATAGAAAAGTTGGCGATCGCCATAATTTTCTATAGAAAAGTTGGCGATCTCCATAATTTTATATTGAAAAGTTGGCGATCGCCATAATTTTCTATAGAAAAGTTGGCGATCGCCATAATTTTCTATAGAAAAGTTGGCGATCGCCATAATTTTCTATAGAAAAGTTGGCGATCGCCATAATTTTCTATAGAAAAGTTGGCGATCGCCATAATTTTCTATAGAAAAGTTGGCGATCGCCATAATTTTCTATAGAAAAGTTGGCGATCGCCATAATTTTCTATAGAAAAGTTGGCGATCGCCATAATTTTCTATAGAAAAGTTGGCGATCGCCATAATTTTCTATAGAAAAGTTGGCGATCGCCATAATTTACTATAGGAAAGTTGGCGATCGCCATAATTTTCTATACGAAAGTTGGCGATCGCCATAATTTTCTATAGGAAAGTTGGCGATCGCCATAATTTTCTATAGAAAAGTTGGCGATCGCCATAATTTTCTATAAAGAAGTCGGCGATCGCCATAATTTTCTATAGAAAAGTTGGCGATCGCCATAATTTTCTATAGAAAAGTTGGCGATCGCCATAATTTTCTATAGAAAAGTTGGCGATCGCCATAATTTTCTATAGAAAAGTTGGCGATCGCCATAATTTTCTATAAAGAAGTTGGAGATCGCCATAATTTTCTATAGAAAAGTTGGAGATCGTCTTAGTTTTCTTCAGAAAAGTTGGCGATCGCTTGAGTTTTCTATAAAAAAAAAAAATTTGGCGATCGCTTTAATTTCTCTTCCACTTTGGTTATTATTGCACAACAAACATTCCTGGGTATTAAAATTGTAACAATGATTAAAGTACAAACTAATATTGTAAAAATATTTGTAAATTAAAATAAAAAAATTGTAATGAAAGAAAAAATTGAAAACCGCAGAGACGGAGAGACATTTTGCGGAAGTTGCTGCTACTGACTACTGGGTCGGTAATTTTTTTTTTTTCAGTTTCATTATTTTTATTTCTTAGTAATTCTCTGTTATGATAAATTTCCCATGAAATAAAATCTAGTTGAGTTTGTATACATAATACTTTTTTTTTAATATTATTGATAATATATCAGACTCTGTTCAGTCTGTCTGAATTGAATTTGCATAAACAAGTTTTATTGGGTTAATATTATAGAATTTTATAAAAGGAAAAACTAATACGATCGAGTACTTTTCTATAGAAAGCTCTTGCGATCGCAAATTTTTCTGTACAAAAGAAAGGAGAAAACCATATCTTCTATAAAAAATAAGGCGATCACCAACATTTCTATGAAAAATTAAGGCGATCGCCAACTTTTCTACAGAAAACTGTAGCGATCGCCAACTTTTCTATAGGAAACTATAGCGATCGCCAACTATTCTATAGAAAATTAAGAAAATCAACAACTTTTCCACAAAAATTAAGGCGATCGCCAACTTTTCTATCGAAAATTAAGGCGATCGACAACTTTTCTGTAGAAAACTAAGGAAATCTTTAATTTTTTTATAGAAAACTATAGCGATCGCCAACTTTTCTAAAGGAAACTATAGCGATCGTCTTCAGTTTAAAACTTGTGTATCTATAATGTATGTACATTAAAATCATTCTAATATATTTTCTCTTTCCTTCCAATTTCTTTTAACTATTTTGTTTATAATTCAATAAAAATTAAAGATAAATATTTAATAAAGAAAGGAAAATTACGATATATGTAAGTACATTTCTTTTGTTTATAAAGAATTTTTAAAAAATTTGAGAATATTTTAAGATTAAACTTAAAATTAAACAAAACATTCTAGAAGAATTGAATTGTTTATCAAAAAATTTGTTTAAAAACGAAGAATGAGAAGTAGGAGGTGGTGATTGATAGATTGATTTTTGATTTAAAGAAAATATATATTTTTTTTAAATACGAATAAAACTGTTAAATTTAAAAGAAACTACCAGGAATATATGAAAACCGTATTCGAAAAAAATTTTCAAGTGAAAATTTTGTGGTTAGTAGTAAATATTTATGGCATTCATAGGATGTTTTCATGTCGTATCGTCTTAAAGTCATAAAAATCGACTATAGTAAACTATAGCGAAAACTAAAGGGATCGTCATCTTTTCTATAGAAAACTAAAGCGATCGCCAACTTTTCTATAGAAAACTATGGCGATCTCCAAAAAAAACTATAGCGATCGCCAACTTTTCTATAGAAAACTATAGCGATCTCCAACTTTTCTATAGAACACTATAGCGATCGCCAACTTTTCTATAGAGAACTATTGTGATCGAAAACTTTTCTATAGAAAACTATAGAGATCGAAAACTTTTCTATAGAAAACTATAGCGATCGCCAATATTTCTATAGAACACTATAGCGATCGCCAACTTTTCTATAGAAAACCATAGCGATCACCAACTTTTCTATAAAAACTCAGACGATCGCCAACTTTTCTATAGAAAATTATAGCGATCGCCAAATTTTCTATAGAAAACTTTAACGATCGCTAACTTTTCTATAGAGATCGCCAACTTTTCTATAGAAAACTCAGGCGATGGCTAAATTTTCTATAGAAAACTCAGGCGATCGCTAAATTTTCTATAGAAAACTCAGGCGATCGCCAAATTTTGTATAGAAGAGTCAGGCGATCGCCAAATTTTCTATAGAAAACTATGGCGATCGCCAACATTTCTATAGGAAACTATGGCGATCGCCAAAAAACTATAGCGATCGCCAACTTTTCTATAGAAAACTATAGCGATCTCCAACTTTTCTAAAAAAACTCAGACGATCGCCAACTTTTCTATAGAAAACTATAGCGATCTCCAACTTTTCTATAAAAACTCAGACGATCGACAACTTTTCTATAGAAAATTATAGCGATCATCAAATTTTCTATAGAAAACTATAGCGATCGCCAACATTTCTATAGAACACTATAGCGATCGCCAAATTTTCAATAGAAAACTTTAACGATCGCTAACTTTTCTATAGAAAACTTTTCTATAGAGATCGCCAACTTTTCTATAGAAAACTCAGGCGATCGCTAAATTTTCTATAGAAAACTCAGGCGATCGCCAAATTTTCTATAGAAAACTCAGGCGATCGCTAAATTTTCTATAAAAAACTCAGAAGATTGCCAAATTTCCTAAAGAAAGCTCAGGCGATCTCCAAATTTTCTATAGAAAAGTCTGGTGATCGCCAAAGTTTCTATAAAAAACTCAGGCGATCGCCAAATTTTCTATAGAAAACTCAGGCGATCGCCAAATTTTCTATAGAAAACTCAGGCGATCGTCAAATTTTCTATAGAAAACTCAGGCGATCGCCAAATTTTCTATAAAAAACTCAGGCGATCGCCAAATTTTCTATAGAAAACTCAGGCGATCGCCAAATTTTCTATAGAAAACTCAGGCGATCGCCAAATTTTCTATAGAAAACTCAGGCGATCGCCAAATTTTCTATAGAAAACTCAGGCGATCGCCAAATTTTCTATAGAAAACTCAGGCGATCGCCAAATTTTCTAGAAAACTCAGGCGATCGCCAAATTTTCTATAGAAAACTCAGGCGATCGCCAAATTTTCTATAGAAAACTCAGGCGATCGCCAAATTTTCTATAGAAAACTCAGGCGATCACCAACTTTTTTATAGAAAACTATAGCGATCTTTATTTTTTCTATAGAAAACTATAGCGATCGCTAACTTTTCTATAGAAAACTATGGCGATCGCCTACTTATCTATAGAAAACTATAGCTATCTTTTACTTTTCTATAGAAAACCATAGCGATCTTTAACTTTTCTATAGAAAACTATAGCGATCGCCAACTTTTCTATGGAAAACTATAGCGATCGCCAACTTTTTTTATAGAAGACAATAGCGATCGCCAACTTCTCTATAAGAAACTAAAGTGATCGCCAACTTTGTGATTTTAAAGATTTCTATAGAAACCTATGGCGATCTCTAATTTTTATATAGAAAACTATGACGATATTTTTGTGTTTTGTACATTTTATAAATAAATTTATAAAGTTTTGTTGTTTTTTTTTTAATTTATTAATATTTATGTATTAATAATAAAATAAATGCTTAAAATGTCACAAATGTTATTTATCATTTGAAAATGTACAAAAAAAAATAATCCGAAATGTCTTAAAGTGCATATCTTGTATTTGTTCCGTTTAGTTTTCTTAATGTTAATGAAATATGTCTTTTAATTGGTCATAAAGTTAAATTTGGGTTAAGTAGTTGTTTGTTTGTGGATTTTTCAAAAATTAGTGGATGTTGCTCCGCATATGAGTGTCACAGATCACGGGGAAATCCGAAAGAAAACAAATTTAATTTTTATTTGAATAAATGCAATTTCTAAATAAATGATACATTCATTCATAAGACAGAATCAGATCGCAATCAGATTTTGTGGTTAAACAGGGTGGCTGATGAAAGCTACTACCAAAAAACGTAATAATTTTTTTAATGTGTAACCAAAGATTCTTCAGCCACCCTGTTCAAAATATCCCTTTATATTCTTCTGTCTAAAGCATCAAAGTGCTCTGGGCTACCCATCACTGGTCTTAAGCCATTATATTTTAATTTTTGACTTACTGACAAGAGTCATCATTTAAAAAGACATCATAGCTTACCTGTAATAAAAATAGAAAAATTCTTAAATATATTAAAACTAATACAAATATAAACACAAAATATTAATATGAGAAAAATCTGAATATTCAAAAAGTTGACTTCGGGAAGGAAGACATTCGTATAAGTTAATATTTTTATTTTAAATAAATTGATATGATGAAAAAAACTTGGTCCTCCTAGAAATTTTTAATAGACAACTTTTAAAATCGGTTAGGGAGTTAACGAGATATAAGCTATACAGCAAAACCAGCTATACTCCATACCACCCAAACTAAAAGTCTGTCCAACATTTGCATTAAGTATTTGCATCATTGATTTCCATTTTTATGCAATAATTTTCGCGTTTGTGTAATAAACAAATAAAAACACCCTCACAAAATACTCGTACTCGTATTAAGCACGTGCTACTTTTATTTCTAGTATTTTGTTAGATTTTTTAGATCTTGTTTATTACAAAATCGAACCAAAAAAAAAAAAGACGCAAAACATGGAAAATAAACAAAGATTTACATTTTCGATACATGTATTTAATTCCTCGTTTTGTTCGCTGTCAGACAAAATAGACAGACGAAATTAGATAGACGAATAGACAAAGTAATAGGCGAAAAATGAACTGACTAACACCCGCCTCAGGTCCATTTCAATTGATAGCTATAATTTTTTTGTTAATGGGTATTTTTTTGCAAAATTATAGTAGAAATGATGTTTCTTTATTGTCTAGTCTATACAAAGATAAAAATGATCTGTTTTAGTTTGGAATGGAAATACGAGTACTCAAAAATGGTAGTATACTTATAATAGGGGTATTCATATAAGGAGTCAAAACTAAATTTTCCGTACGAATCACCGATTTCGATGAAATAGGCTTTGTATACTCTTCAAGTTCATACAATTTTTATATAAATTTGACATCACAAATTTTTTTTATAAGAAAAATTGCAATTTTTTATAAAAAAAAAAATGTAAAATTTTTCTTATAGAAAAATTTGCGACGTCGAATTTTTCTTATAGAAAAATTTGCGATGTCAAATTTTTCTTATAGAAAAATTTGCGATGTCAAATTTTTCTTATAGAAAAATTTGCGATGTCAAGTTTTTCTTATATAAAAATTTGCGATGTCAAATTTTTATATAGAAAAATTTGCGATGTCACATTTTTCTTATAGAAAAATTTGCGATGTCAAATTTTTCTTATAGAAAAATTTGCGATGTCAAATTTTTCTTATAGAAAAATTTGCGATGTTAAAGTTTTCTTATAGAAAAATTTGCTATGTCAAATTTTTCTTATAGAAAAATTTGCGATGTCAAATTTTTCTTATAGAAAAATTTGCGATGTCAAATTTTTCTTATAGAAAAATTTGCGATGTCAAATTTTTCATATAGAAAAATTTGCGATGTCAAATTTTTCTTATAGAAAAATTTGCTATGTCAAATTTTTCATATAGAAAAATTTGCGATGTCAAATTTTTCTTATAGAAAAATTTGCGATGTCAAATTTTTCATATAGAAAAATTTGCGATGTCAAATTTTTCTTATAGAAAAATTTGCGATGTCAAATTTTTCTTATAGAAAAATTTGCGATGTCAAATTTTTCTTATAGAAAAATTTGCGATGTCAAATTTTTCTTATAGAAAAATTTACGATGTCAAGTTTTTCTTATATAAAAATTTGCGATGTCAAATTTTTTTATAGAAAAATTTGCGATGTCACATTCTTCTTATAGAAAAATTTGCGATGTCAAATTTTTCTTATAGAAAAATTTGCGATGTCAAATTTTTCTTATAGAAAAATTTGCGATGTCAAATTTTTCTTATAGAAAAATTTGCGATGTTAAAGTTTTCTTATAGAAAAATTTGCGATGTCAAATTTTTCTTATAGAAAAATTTGCGATGTCAAATTTTTCTTATAGAAAAATTTGCGATGTCAAATTTTTCTTATAAAAAATTTTTCGATGTCACTTTTTTCTTATAGAAAATTTTTCGATGTCACGTTTTTCTTATAAAAACAAAGTTATGAAAAATTTTCTTTAAACAAAAATTTGAGATGTCAAATTTTTTCTATAAGAAATTTTTCTTATAGAAACATTTGCAAATTTTTCTTATAGAAAAATTTTCGATATCATTTTTCTTATAAAAAAATTTTTCGACGTAAAACTTTTTATAGAAAAATGTTCAAAATTGTTCGTATAAAAAAAAATTTCAGATGTAAAATTTTTCTTAAAGAAAAATTTTCGATGTCATATTAGTCAGACAGAAAAAGTGTTGATGTTAAATTTTTCTTATAGAAAAATTTTCAATGCAAAATTTTTCTTATAGGGAAATTTTTTATGTAAAATTTTTATTATAGAAAAATTTGATGTGATTTTTTTTTTTCTGGAAAAATTTTCCATGTAAAATTTTTCTTATAGAAACATTTTTAATGTGAAATTTTTCTGAAAGAAAAATTTTTGATGTAAAATTTTTCTTAAAGGAAAATTTTCGATTCAAAATTTTTCTTATAGAGAAATTTTCGATGTAAAATTTTTACTATAGAAAAATTTTATGTAAAATTTTTGTTATAGAAAAATATTTGATGTTAAATTTTTCTTATAGAAAAATTTTTGATGTACAATTTTTCTTATAGAAAAATTTTTGATCTAAAATTTTTCTGATAGAAAAATTTTCGATGCAAAATTATAGAATATTTTATTTCATAAATTTTATTTTATAAAAAAAAATTGTAAATCAGAAAATTTTCATCAAAAATTTTTCTTATAGAAAAAAGCCTTGAGGAAACATTTTTTATAGAAAAATTTTCTTTATGAAGAAAAATTTCAATGTAGAAAAATTTTCGATATTTTTTTTTTATTTAAAAAAATGTATCTTATAGGGAAATTTTCGATGTAAAATTTTTATTATAAAAAAATCTGATGTAAAATATTTCTTTTGGAAAAATTTTCCATGTAAATTTTTAATAGAAAAATTTGATGTAAAATATTTCCTTTGGGAAAAATTTTCGATGCAAAATTATTCTTATATAAAAATTTTCAATGTAAATTTTTTCTCATTGAAAAATTTTTAATGCAAAATTTTTCTTATAGAGTAATTTTTGATGTAAAATTTTGTATATAAAAATATTCGATGTAAATTATTTGTTATAGAAAATTTTTCGATATAAAATATTTTGTAAAATTGTTCTTATAGAAAATTTTTTGATATAAAATTTTTGATTTAAAATTTTTTTTATAGAAAATTTTCGATTTAAAGTTTTTCTTATAGAACAATTTTCGATGTCAAATTTTTCTTATAGAAAAATTTTCGAAGTCAAATCCTTCTTATAGAAAATTTTCGATTTAAAATTTTTCTTATAGAAAATTGTCGATGTCAATTTCTTTTTTATAGAAAAGTTTCCGATATAAAATTTTTCGATGAAAATTTTTTCTTATAAAAAAATTTTCGATGCATAATTTTTCCTTTACAGAAGTAAAATACAAAAAGAAAAATTTTCAATATAAAAGATTTTTTAATAAAAAAGTTTAAGATGAACAATTTTCGATGCAAATTATTTATAAAAATTTTTTTATAGAAAATTTTCAATTTTTTTTTTTTTTTTTTATAGAAAAATTTCGATGTAAAATTTTTCTTTAAGAAAAATTTCGCTGCAACATTTCGATATAAAATTTTTTATAGAAAAATTTTCGATATAAATTTTTTCTTATAGAAAAATTTAGATGTAAAATTTTTCTTATAGAAAAATTTAGATGTAAAATTTTTCTTATAGAAAAATTTAGATGTAAAATTTTTCTTATAGAAAAATTTAGATGTAAAATTTTTCATTTAAAAAAATTGTTGGTGCAATTTTTTCTTTTAGAAAAGTTTTCTTAATAAAAAAGTTTAAGATGAAAAATGTTCAATGCAAATTATTTCTTATAGAAAAATTTTTAATTAATTTTTTTCTTCTAGAAAATTTTCGATGCCAAATTTTTCTTATAGAAAAATTTTGAATATAAAATTTCTCTTATAGAAAAATTACGACGTAAAATTTTTCTTTTAAAAAAATTTCTATGTAACATTTCGATATAAAATTTTTTATAGAAAAATTTTGATATAAAATTTTTTATAGAAAAATTTTCTATATAGAATTTTTCTTATGGAAAAATTCTCGGTATGAAATTTTTCTTATAGAAAAATTTTCGATGTAAAATGTTTCTTATAGAAACATTTTGTATGTCATTATGACCAAAAAAAGTTGTACGAAATTTTGCATTTTTTGTAAGCTAAAAGTTTGTGACTTGAATACCCCTTATCAAAACACACAGACATCATCTTATCCTAATTTTCTTACTGTGTATGATGAAAAAAGAAGCAAAAAAAGAAACCGGTTTTCCCTAATTTCCACTCTTTGCTTGTTATTGTTTGCAAATTTTGACAGAAAATACACTGAAACAATTTTTAATGATTTAACCTTAAGCCAACTATGTGTTAAAATAACAATAAATATCTACTTTTCTGTTTGTTATTTTCCTATTATTTAAAAAATTGTTTGTTTACTTAAATATTTTTTTTTTTTTTTTTCAAATAAAAAAGTATTTCTGTTTTATATTTTTTTTTTGTTTGAAAAATTTTTTCTTTGTACATTTTTTTTAAATTTATGCCTGACTATTTGCCAAACAAAGTCCAGGAAAAAAATGTAAAACACATTTAAATTAAATCGTGCAATTTTTCAATTTTGAATACAAAGTTTTGCAAAAAAAAAAGCTGTTTATAGCCAAATCCCCCTCCATTTAGCTCAGAATTGAACGTTTGTTTTGTAAGCGGTTGGAAGGTTTGAGTAGTATCTATTACATTTTTAGCCATTCGTCTTAGTCGATGCCGGTCGTCGTCATTTATTGTTTTTGATTAAGTGACCAACCATTTAATTTGAAGGCATTACAAGAGTTTTGATTTGGATGGAAAAAAAGGGGTATGAGCATTAACTTGCATTGGAAAGGAAGTAAGGAAGGAGAATTTTAGCTTATTAATTTGACACGTGCATTATAATGGGCAAAGATGTTTTTTTCTATTAATGATTCAGGCAGTTTTAATAAAAAATTTTGATTTAAATTTTTCTTGATTTTGAAGATAAACAGATACAAATTTAAAAGCTAATTAAAATTTTTTAGATGAGTGCCAAGACGGGAAGAATTTATGGCGGTTTTGAAAACAGAGATTTCGAAATCTCGTTAAAAAAGTTTTCTATTTAATTTCTTAAAGTTGTGGTAGAAATCTGTTCCAAATCGCCTCATTCGATATCGATCGAAATGTAATATATTTCAGAAGTATTTTTGTAGCATACATTTAGGATAACCTAAATAATATTTAATAAATACGGTTGACTACATTGAAACTTTTTTGTCAAAAATTCCTTGATAGTAAAAGAATATCATTTAAACTAAATGTTTTGACAAACCAATGGATATGTTTAGATATAAAATTTTCTTAAACTTTTTGCAAAATAAATTATTTTGAAAATCCCTAAGGTATGTTACACAATATTTGCTTACAAGTTTGAGATTTCAATAGATATCGAATTTTAGCACCTGACCAAAAAATTAGGGGTTCTGAGTAATACATGGATATGATTATAAGTTATCTTTATTGTATTTCATATTCATTCTGAATCTTAGTTAAAAATTAAAAAATATATATATTAGTATTAAACCTTAGACTAAGTATAGACTTTAAGTTAAATATGCAAATATATGCAGATGATTTACAGTCACTCAAATTACTGTATTTTTTTTATCAAAAATTTTTCTATAAAAAATTTGTTATTAAAATTTTTTTATCAAAAATTTTTATTAGAAAATTTTCTTACAAAATTTTTTCAATAGAAATTTTTGTTATCAAACATTTTTCTATAGAAAATTTTTTATCAAGCATTTTTCTATAGAAAATTTTTTATCAAAAATTTTTCTATACAAAATTTTCTTACAAAAATTTTTCTATATAAAATTATTTTATCAAAAATTGTTTTATAGAAATTTTTTTTGATCAAACATTTTTCTACAGAAAATTTTTTTATCAATAATTTTTCAATATTTTCTATCAAAAATGTTTCTATCAAAAATTTTTTTATCAAAAAAAATTTTTCTATAAAAATTCCTTTATCAAAAATGTTTCTTAAAAAAAAAAAATTATTAAAACTTTTTCTAAAAAAAAATTTGTTATTAAAACTTTTTCTAAAAAAAAAATTGTTATCAAAATTTGTTCTATAGAAATTTCTCTAAAATTTTTACAAAATTTTTTTATCGAAAATTTTTATATAAAAAAATGTTTGTTCTATAGAACATTTTTTTTTATCAAAAATTTTTTGTATATTTTTAATCAAAAATTTTTCTATAAAAAATTTTTTCTATAGAAAATTTTTTTATCAAAAATTTTTTTGTATATTTTTTATCAAAAATTATTCTAAAAAAAAATTTTTCTATAGAAAATTTTTTTAACAAAATTGTTTCTGTAGAAAATTAAAAATAAAAAAATTTTTTATCAAACATTTTTCCATATTTTTTGATCAAAAATTTTTCTATAGAAAATTTTTTTATCAAACATTATTCTATATTTTTTTTATCAAAAATTTTTCTATAAAAATTTTTTATGAAAATTTTTTCTATAGAAAATTTGTTATCAAACATTTTTCTATAGAAAATTTTATTATCAAAATTTTTCTATAGAAATTTTTTTCTTCAAAATTGTTTCTATAGAAAATTTTTTTTATCAAACATTTTCTATATTTTTGATAAAAAAATTTTCTATAGAAAAATTTTTGATAAAAAATTTTTCTATAGAAAATTTTTTTATCAAAAATTTTTCTATAGAAAATTTTTTTATCAAAAATTTTTCTATAGAAAATTTTTTTACCAAAAATTTTTCTATAGAAAATTTTTTTATCAAAATTGTTTCTGTAGAAAATTTTTCTATAAAAAAATTTTTGATCAAACATGTTTCCATATTTTTTGATCAAAAGTTTTTCTATAGAAAATTTTTTTATCAAACATTATTCTATATTTTTTTTATCAAAAATTTTTCTATAAAAATTTTTTATATAGAAAATTTTTTATCAAACATTTTTCTATAGAAAATTTTTTTATCAAAAATTTTTCTATAGAAAATTTTTTTATCAAAAATTTTTCTATAGAAAATTTTTTTATCAAAAATTTTTCTATAGAAAATTTTTTTTATAAATACTTTTTTCTATAGAAAATTTTTTTATCAAAATATTTTCTATAGAAAATTTTTTTATCAAAAATTTTTCTATAGAAAATTTTTTTATCAAAAATTTTTCTATAGAAAATTTTTTTTTCAAAAATTTTTCTATAGAAAATTTTTTATCAAAAATGTTTCTATAGAAAATTTTCTTACAAAAATTTTTCTGTAGCAAATTTGTTTATTAATAATTTTTCTACATTTTTTATCAAAAAAAAAAATGTTATAGAAAATTTTTTTATCAAAAATTTTTCTAAAGAAAATTTTTTTATTAAACATTTTCTATGGAAAATTTTCTTATGAAAAATTTTTCTATAAAAAATTTTCTATAGAAAATTTTCTTACAAAAATTATTCTATAAAAAATTATTTTATAAAAATTTTGTCTATAGAAATTTTTTTATCAAACATTTTTCTATAGAAAATTTTGTTATCAATCTTTTTCTATATATTTTTATCAAAAATTTATCTTTCAAAAATTTTTTTATCAAAATTTTTTCTATAAAAAATTTTTTATATAAAAAATTTTTTTATCAAAAATTTTTCTATAAAAAATTTTTTATCAACAATTTTTCTATGAAAAATTTGTTTATCAAAAATTTTTCTATAGAAAATTTTTATCAAAGTTTTTCTATAGATAATGTTCTTACTTTTTCTATGGAAAATTTTTTATTAAACTTTTTACTATAGAAAATTTTTTTATCAAACATTTTTCTATAGAAAATTTTTTTAACAAAAAATTGGACATAAAAATTTTTTTATCAAAAATTTTTCCTATATTTTTTATCACACATTTTTCTTTACAAATTTTTTTTTAACAAAATTTTTTCTATGGAAAATTTTTTATCAAAAACTATGGAAAAAAATTTTTTATCAAAATTTTTCTATAGAAAATTTTCTTACTTTTTCTATGGAAAAATTTTTCTAAAGAAAATTTTTTTATCAAAAAATTTTCTGTAGAAAATTTTCTTACATTTTCTATAGAACATTTTTTTTTTATCAAAAATTTTTCTTTGAACATGTTTTTATCAATCATTTTTCTATATTTTTTATCAAAATATTTTTTATCAAAAATTTTTTTATCAAAATATTTTTTATCAAAAATTTTTTTATCAAAAATTTTCTATAGAAAATTTTTTTTATCAAAAATTTTCTATAGAAATTTTTTTATCAAAAATTTTTCTATAGAAAATTTTTTTATCAAAAATGTTTCTATTGAAAATTTTTCATCAAAAATTTTTCTATAGAAAATGTTTTTATCAAAAATTTTTCTATAGAAAAATTTTTCTATAGAAAATGTTTTTATCAAAAATTTTTCTATAGAAAAATTTTTCTATAGAAAATGTTTTTATCAAAAATTTTTCTATAGAAAAATTTTTTATCAAAAATTTTTCTATGGAAAGTTTTTTATTAAAAATTTTTCTATAGAAAATTTTTTGGATCGAAAATATCTAACAAAAATATATAAAAATTGTTTAATATAAGAATTTTTTGAAAATATTCCCAATGTTTACAAAAAATAATAGTGTCGTGGCAACAATATTCGAGATTATATTTCTTTCTTCTCTCGAACCATGTATTTTGTTGCTATAAATTGGATTTTGATTTGTTTCTTGCCTATTTTGTTTTTGTCTTTTCTTCAACAAACCGGCACCAACCAACTCTGTTAACATCCAAATTCTAACTGCATGATATTAATACTAATTTTCACGAGTTTTATTAATGATCGTGGTATTTACGAAAATTAAAAAATTCAGCGGCTGCTGGTGTTATGGGCTGCCTACTCCTGATTATAATTCGTCATTATTTGGTTTTAAAATTTGGTTATAATGCCTGGCTTTCGATCTGTCTAGAAATAGGCGGCCTAACCAACCATTGGAACGTAAGTCGAGGATTTTTTGGGCTTTTATCAACATTTAACAATTTTTGTTAAACTTTTGAGTACTAACAGTTTATCGCGTTTTCTCCAAGACTTTTACATAGAACCAGATAGAGGGTGAGACCAGATAACTCCTAAAAACATCGGATAATATCTAAACTATAATTATTACATCAAATTACTTTTACTGCACTTTAAACTTATATTAAATTCTATAGAATAACAATTTTACTCATCATTCTGCAATTGCTAAGGGTTGCAAATAAAAACCACCCACAATTCCATAATTTCTGGATCTAAAATTCCCCCTCCTCCCCCCAGTCATGTGTTAGTCATTCGTTAACGATTTATGTTATTCATATAAAAATGATGACTCATGTGTTTGATCTGATGTAGGGGGAAGTTATATAATAATGATTGTGGGTGTTTTTTTTTTTTTTTGCATTGTATAGAAAAATTCCTTTGTTGCTTCGATTTTAAAAACGTGGGTGGTTTCTGGAGCATTCTGTATGCTCTTCTTCCTCCTCCTCTTCCATTAACCTTCATCTTAAAGGATTTTTGTTTTTTTAAGAATTTTTTGTAGAGTATTTTTTCGTATATAATTGACATTAAATATTTAAATTTTATGCAATTTCTTATTTTATGTGTTGTCAAGTTTGAAGTTTAAAATCATAAGCAAATTGACATTTAAGTACAAGAGAGTAGGATGGAGTGTTTTTGTTAGGAGAAGAGCGTGTGAAAAGGATTGTGTGGGTTTAATAAGTATAAAATGAAAATTCCTTATACATAAAGTAACTCAAATTACTGTCCCAATGTTAACTTCTTTACAAATATAAGTGTAATAACAAAACTGTTGGCTCAATCTCTCTGATATTTGGTATTATTGTATATTGGACTAGTGTTGACAACTAATGGGTGTTTTTTTTAGAGGTACAGAACTTCGAATTGAAATAAAACACAAGAAAATCGTTTTAATGTCCATCAATTTGGCTTTATTGGAAGGATAATTTTATGCCATTAATGTTTAAATATGATTTCGGGCATGTGGCCGCCGCGGCTGGCTCGAATAAAGCCAATTCTACAGGTCCAATTTTCAACTACTTTTTCGAGCATATGGGGCCGTATGTTGGCAATAACGCCACGAATGTTGGCTTCCAAGTCCCCTAACGTTTCTGGTTTGTTGGCGTAGACGAGCGACTTCACATATCCCCAAAGAAAATAGTCCAGTGGTGTCAAATCGCACGATCTTGGTGGCCAATTGGCAGGTCCATTCCGCGAAATTATGCGCTCATCGAATGTTTCCTTCAATAAATCAATTGTGACGTGCGCTGTGTGGCATGTAGCGCCGTCTTGTTGGAACCACAACTCATCCACATTCATGCCATCCAATTGGGGAACAAAATAGTCGGTTATTATGGCTTTATACCGGTCTCCATTTATGGTAACTGACTCTCCAGCATTATTTCGGAAGAAGTATGGCCCAATGACTCCACCAGCCCATAGAGCACACCAAACAGTCAGTTTTTGTGGATGTAATGGCGTCTCAAGGGTCTCATGTGGATTCTCTTCACTCCAAATGCGGCAATTTTGCTTGTTGACGTAGCCATTCAACCAAAAATGAGCCTCATCACTGAACAAAATTTTGCGATGAAAATCAGCATCGAGATCAATCTCATTTTCGGCCCATACACCAAAATCACGACGCATTGCATGGTCTCGCGGCTTTAATTCTTGCACAAGCTGGATCTTGTAAACGTAGTGCGAAAACGATCCATGGTTAACCGGATTAATTGCTCTGATGGACGATTATGTCGACCATAAAATGGACGGAGCTTGCGGTAAACTTCGCGAACTGAACCATTATTTTCGAAATAAATTTGCACGATTTGCAAGCGTTGTTCTTTTGTCAACCTGTTCATGATGAAATGGCAAACCAAACTAAATATTAATCACTTGACAGCTGACAAAATGGCCGCCAGTTAAAAAAGTGATGCCAACTTAAAGTTCTATACCTCAATAAAAAACACCCGATATGTATAATTAAAAAAACAGCATAACAAAAGCAAATTTTTATTGGGACAGTTTTTTGACTTTAGATTTATTTACATATTTAATGTTATTTTTTTTAGTTTAATATTTTGTATAGCCATCCTCTGAACTAAATGTTTACAATCACTTGGAGTAATGTCTCTCTTAGCTTCCACAACATATGCCCTTAGTTCACCTAAATTGCCAGGGGTTCCGACAACACTTCTCTTGAGAACGCCACAGAGGTGCGCGATTGGGTTAAGGTTGGATGACTGCGGCGGCCAGTCAAGGACTTTGTACCCGTTGTCATTGAGCCATTTTTGTGTTAGTTTTTTCGGTATTTTTGAGAACTTAAAAACATTGGGACAGTTATTTGAGTGACTGTATATTTCTTGTAATATAAACAAATTTTTATAACAAAATTTAAAAAAAATCTAAATCATTTTAATTCGTTTATTTTATTTATGTCTTTAAACTTTTACCGCCCACTTTTTTTAGTTTCCTTATATTTCTTAAAATTGTCCTATAATTTATTTCTATTTTTCCTAACTCTTCCTTTAACGCCCTAAAATAAAATATGCCACAGGCAATGGACATTAAATATAATTTTTCTCCTCTAATTTCCCTAGAATTTATTCTGTCGTTTGCACTTCTCATACAAAGTTTTGAAATTATTGTCAGCTATAAATTTTATTTTAGTGAAATATTTTTTTTTTTCTATTTAAACACTCCCAAACAGTGACAAATTACCACAGTTTCCTGTGTCAGACGAGGGGACCCTTATTTTTTTGCATATACAATTTTTTTGTCAATTTTATTTTTTGCTTTTAAACCAAAACTTAACCTCAGTTTTGAGTTTCCAGAATTGAGTGTCAAGCGTGGGTTTGAATATTGGGGGAAGCAAAATAAAGCTGCAAGCTAAAAAGAATATATATTTTTAGCGAAAAAGACATCATTAAAATAAAACAAAATTTCTCAATAAAAAATATTACAATAAAGGAAACATTAACATTTAAATTTAAATATAAAAAAGAAGACCTAAAAACACATTTTTGCCAGAATATTTTTCAAAAACATATGAATGCAATCCTATATTTGGGTGATTTGTTTTTATAAAAATACAAATAAGCTACACCAAAGAAATAAGGTATGATTGGTTCGACAAAAGAGATAAATATTGAAATATGGTTGCATACAAAATTTCCCCATAAAAGTCAAACTCCAATAGTCCTTAGTTTTATCATAACACATAAACGCACAAACACACATTTCATGAGCATGTATGTGTGCCTTAGCTTCCTCTTATTGGAAACTTGTTAATTGTTTCCGAATTAGAGCAAAACCGGTATATTCTCTTTTGTATGGGACTTTTCAAAACGACCATACGACAAATCAATGTATGGAAGTGCATCAGATTATAGAGTCTTTGCCCAAATACTATCAAAAACTATAGATTTAATCAGGGGTGATTTGAGCCACGTTGGCCATTATTTGCGTGGCAGAGAAATAACAACAATTAACGATAGAAAAATTTTCGATAAAAATATTTTTTCGATAGAAAAATTTTCGATAAAAATAGATCGATAGAAATATTTTTTCGATAAAAATATTTTTCTATAGAAAAATTTTCGATAGAAATATTTTTCTATAGAAAAATTTTCGATAGAAATATTTTTCTATAGAAAAATTTTCGATAGAAATATTTTTCTATAGAAAAATTTTCGATAGAAATATTTTTCTATAGAAAAATTTTCGATAGAAATATTTTTCTATAGAAAAATTTTCGATAGAAATATTTTTCTATAGAAAAATTTTCGATAAAAATATTTTTTCGATAGAAAAATTTTCGATAGAAATATTTTTCTATAGAAAAATTTTCGATAGAAATATTTTTCTATTGGAAAATTTTTGATAGATATATTTTTCTATTACAATATTTTTGATGGGAATATTTTTCTGATAAAAATTTTTGATAAAAAAGTTTTCTATAGAAAATTTTTGATAAAAAAGTTTTCTATAGAAATTTTTTGATAAAAAAGTTTTCTATAGAAATTTTTTGATAATAAAGTTTTCTATAGAAAATTTTTGATAAAAATGTTTTCTATGGAAAATTTTTGATAAAAAAGTTTTCTATAGAAAATTTTTGATAAAAAAGTTTTCTATAGAAAATTTTTGATAAAAACTTTTCTTTAAAAAATTTTTAATAAAAATGTTTTCTATAGAAAATTGTTGAAAAAAATGTTTTTCATAGAAAATTTTTGATAAAAAAGTTTTCTATAGAAAAATTTTGATGAAAAAGTTTTCTATAGAAAATTTTTGATAAAAAAGTTTTCTATAGAAAATTTTTGATAAAAAAGTTTTCTATAGAAAATTTTTGATAAAAATATTTTCTATAGAAAATTTTTGAAAAAAATATTTTCTATAGAAAATTTTTGAAAAAAATATTTTCTATAGAAAATTTTTGATTAAAATATTTTCTACAGAAAATTTTTAATAAAAAAATTTTCTATAGAAAATTTTTGAAAAAAATATTTTCTATAGAAAATTTTTGAAAAAAATATTTTCTATAGAAAATTTTTGATAAAAATATTTTCTATAGAAAATTTTTGATAAAAATATTTTCTATAGAAAATTTTTGATAAAAATATTTTCTATAGAAAATTTTTGATAAAAATATTTTCTATAGAAAATTTTTGAAAAAAATATTTTCTATAGAAAATTTTTGATTAAAATATTTTCTATAGAAAATTTTTAATAAAAAAATTTTCTATAGAAAATTTTTGATAAAAATATTTTCTATAGAAAATTTTTGATAAAAATATTTTCTGTAGAAAATTTTTGATAAAAATATTTTCTATAGAAAATTTTTGATAAAAATATTTTCTATAGAAAATTTTTGATAAAAATATTTTCTATAGAAAATTTTTGATAAAAATATTTTCTATAGAAAATTTTTGATAAAAATATTTTCTATAGAAAATTTTTGATAAAAATGTTTTCTATAGAAAATTTTTGATAAAAATATTTTCTATAGAAAATTTTTGATAAAAATATTTTCTATAGAAAATTTTTGATAAAAATATTTTCTATAGAAAATTTTTGATAAAAATATTTTCTATAGAAAATTTTTGATAAAAATATTTTCTATAGAAAATTTTTGATAAAAATATTTTCTATAGAAAATTTTTGATAAAAATATTTTCTATAGAAAATTTTTGATAAAAATATTTTCTATAGAAAATTTTTGATAAAAATATTTTCTATAGAAAATTTTTGATAAAAAAGTTTTCTATAGAAAATTTTTGATAAAAAAGTTTTCTATAGAAAATTTTTGATAAAAAAGTTTTCTATAGAAAATTTTTGATAAAAAAGTTTTCTATAGAAAATTTTTGATAAAAAAGTTTTCTATAGAAAATTTTTGATAAAAAAGTTTTCTATAGAAAATTTTTGATAAAAAAGTTTTCTATAGAAAATTTTTGATAAAAAAGTTTTCTATAGAAAATTTTTGATAAAAAAGTTTTCTATAGAAAATTTTTGATAAAAAAGTTTTCTATAGAAAATTTTTGATAAAAAAGTTTTCTATAGAAAATTTTTGATAAAAAAGTTTTCTATAGAAAATTTTTGATAAAAAAGTTTTTTATAGAAAATTTTTGATAAAAAAGTTTTCTATAGAAAATTTTTGATAAAAAAGTTTTCAATAGAAAATTTTTGATAAAAAAGTTTTCAATAGAAAATTTTTGATAAAAAAGTTTTCTATAGAAAATTTTTGATAAAAAAGTTTTCTATGGAAAATTTTTGATAAAAAAGTTTTCAATAGAAAATTTTTGATAAAAAAGTTTTCTATGGAAAATTTTTGATAAAAAAGTTTTCTATAGAACATTTTCGATAAAAAAGTTTTCAATAGAAAATTTTTGATAAAAAAGTTTTCTATAGAAAATTTTTGATAAAAAAGTTTTCTATTGAAAATTTTTGATAGAAAAGATTTCTATAGAAAATTTTTAATAAAAAAGTTTTCTATAGAAAATTTTTGATTAAAAACTTTTCTATAAAAAATTGTTGATAGAAAAGTTTTCTATAGAAAATTTTTGATAAAAAAGTTCTGTTTGTTCGAGGATTACAAAAAAACTTCTATAGGATTATTTTAAAAACTTTTTATAACATATGTTTTGTTGCCCTGTGTAATCATCTAGATTAAGTTGTTTAACACTTCATCCCATTGTTCCCAAAAGAGTAACAACATGCAAAACATTTATATTTGATGCTTTTTAAGTTTTGGAAAATAAAATGGCAACGAACTTAAAATCAACAAAAAAAGTTTTGAAATAAAAAACAAAAAAATTAATGCTTTTTATGTGTTCAGAAAAAAATGTTTCAAATGTGTTAAACATGTACAATTTGCACTTTTGTTAAAACAAATTCAGAAACGGGAGCAACTTTAAATGGGAACATGATAAGTAGAACAAATTTTGAGATAAAATCTTTTAAAAGATTTAATATAAAATAAAAAAGAAATCAAAATTTTCAATAAATTTTAACAAATCTGTAACATTTTTTTTTATAATTTCTAGGAACTTTTTATTTAAACTTTTCCAATTTTCAGCCTTATTTTCCACATTTTTCAATATTATTTGTTTCAAAATTTTTCATATTCCAATTTTTCTCTATAATTTTCAAAAACAAAGCCCTTTTTAAAACTCCCCTTTTGTTATTATTTGTTCAATATTTCATGTGTGAATATCTTTCAAATACAAGATGTTTGGGGGTAATTAAATACCCTCAAAAGGGGCAAGGGGTACAGAACGAGGGAAACATTGGCAATAATGCAAAAAAAATACAAAACGTGATATTTTGTTTATATTTACATTTTTTATTGTTATTGTTGTTATATATTTATCAGTGTGAGAAAGAAAACAAATAAAAATTATACATTTTGTTATTTGTTTTTCTTAGCGAAAATGGCAATATCTTACTCATTAACATCTTAAATTTTATGACAACTGAAAAATGTTTTGTTTTGACAACAAAAACAAAGCGGGAGAAAGTAAGTGTTGACAATTTGTCAACGAAAAAAAAGTGCGAAAAAATCACGAAAGTGTCAATGGGGGATAAAAGTGTCAATTTGTTAAGAGATTAAACAAATTTAGAAAAATTTCATAATTTGTGAAAACATGTCAAGTCATGGATTATTTTGTCTAAGATTTATTGAAATTATAAAATTTAATTATTTAAACTCATTGATAATCTTCACGATAGTTGGCAACTCGTTTACCAGTTTTATTCTCTCATTGCTCTAGCTCTCCCCAGGCCTGCCAGATTTGCCGATTTATCAACATTTTGGCGATTTTTGACCTGAAAAATAGTTAAGTGCCGATATACAGTTTTTGCTTAGAAAATTGACGAGTTTTGAGATTATATCGAAAACAAACTTAACCACCAGAATTTTGTTATAAAAAAATTTTCTAAAGAAAAATTTGTGATAAAAAAATTTTTTATAAAAAAATTTTTGATAAAAAATTTTCCATAGAAAAATTTTGTTACAAATTTTGTATTCCCATAAGTAAAACAATCTGCGGAATAAGGAAAATCTATATATCTACTTTTTATCAAAAATTTTTCTATAGAATATTTTTTTATCAAAAATTTTTCTATAGAACATTTTTTATCAAAATTTTTTCTATAGACAATTTTTTATCACAAATGTCTATATTTTTTTTATAAAAAACTTCTTTATATTTTTTTTAACAAAAAAAATGTTTCTATATTTTTTTTATCAAACATTTTTCTATGGAAAATTTATCAAAAATTTTTCTATAGAAAACTTATCAAAAATTTTTCTATAGAAAATTTATCAAAAATTTTTCTATAGAAAATTTATCAAAAATTTTTCTATAGAAAATTTATCAAAAATTTTTCTATAGAAAATTTATCAAAAATTTTTCTATAGAAAATTTATCAAAAATTTTTCTATAGAAAATTTATCAAAAATGTTTTTATAGAAAATTTATCAAAAATTTTTCTATAGAAAATTTATCAAAAATTTTTCTATAGAAAAATTTTTGATAAAAAAATTAAAAAAATAAAAATAAAAAATAAATAAAAAATTAAAACTTTCATTAAAAATTTTAATTTTCAGTAAAAATTTAAATTTTCACTAAAAATTTTAATTTTACTAAAAAATTTAATTATTACAAAAAATTGGTTTTCCACTAAAAATTTTAATATTCACTAAAAATTTGAATATTCACTAAAAATTTGAATATTCACTAAAAATTTAAATTTTCACTAAAAATTTAATTATTCACTAAAAATTTAATTTTTCACTAAAAATAGAAATTTTCACTAAAAATTTATTTTTCACTAAAAATTAAAATTTTTAATTTTACTAAAAAATTTAATTATTACAAAAAATTGGTTTTCCACTAAAAATTTGAATATTCACTAAAAATTTGAATATTCACTAAAAATTTGAATATTCACTAAAAATTTGAATATTCACTAAAAATTAGAATATTCACTAAAAATTTAAATTTTCACTAAAAATTTAATTTTTCACTAAAAATTTAATTTTTCACTAAAAATTTTAATTTTCACTAAAAAATAAAATTTTCACTAAAAATTTTAATTTTACTAAAAAATTTAATTATTACAAAAAATTGCTTTTCCACTAAAAATTTGAATATTCACTAAAAATTTGAACATTCACTAAAAATTTGAATATTCACTAAAAATTTGAATATTCACTAAAAATTTAAATTTTCACTAAAAATTTAAATTTTCACTAAAAATTTAATTTTTCACTAAAAATTTAATTTTTCACTAAAAATTTATTTTTTCACTAAAAATAGAAATTTTCACTAAAAAATTAGTGTTAATTTCATTTTTTAGTGAAATTTTCCATTTTTTTAGAAATAGAAATTTTCACTAAAAATTCAAATTTTTTACTTCAACTCAAATTTTTATTAAAAATTAAAATGTTCACTAAAAATTTATATTTTTACTAATAATTGAAATTTTTACTAAAAATTCAAATTTCCACTAAAAATTCAAATTTTTACTAAAAATTCAAATTTCCACTAAAAATTTAATTTTTCACTAAAAATTTAATTTTTCACTAAAAATTTTAATTTTCACTAAAAAATAAAATTTTCACTAAAAATTTAAATTTTACTAAAAAATTTAATTATTACAAAAAATTGGTTTTCCACTAAAAATTTGAATATTCACTAAAAATTTAATTTTTCACTAAAAATTTAATTTTTCATTAAAAATTTAATTTTTCACTAAAAATTTTAATTTTTATTAAAAATTAAAATTTTACTAAAAAATTTAATTATTACAAAAAATTGGTTTTCCACTATAAATTTGAATATTCACTAAAAATTTGAATATTCACTAAAAATTTGAATATTCACTAAAAATTTAAATTTTCACTAAAAATTTAATTTTTCACTAAAAATTTAATTTTTCACTAAAAATTTATTTTTTCACTAAAAATAGAAATTTTCACTAAAAAATTAGTGTTAATTTCATTTTTTAGTGAAATTTTCCATTTTTTTAGAAATAGAAATTTTCACTAAAAATTCAAATTTTTTACTTCAACTCAAATTTTTATTAAAAATTAAAATGTTCACTAAAAATTTATATTTTTACTAATAATTGAAATTTTTACTAAAAATTCAAATTTCCACTAAAAATTCAAATTTTTACTAAAAATTCAAATTTCCACTTAAAATTTAAGTTTTTACTAAAAATTAAAGTTTTTACTAAAAATTTTAATTTTCACTAAAAATTTAAATTTTCTCTAAAAATTCAATTTTCTCTAAAAATTCAATTTCAAAATTTTTACAAGAAATTTAAATTTTCACTTCAATTTAATTTTTTTACTAGAAATTAAAATTTTTCATTAGAAATAAAATTATTTTCAAATTTAACTTTTCAATAATTTTTCGTCTCCAACCTTTGAAAAATGTCCATATTTGTATCTTTAATTTATTATGATCCAACCTTACGAGGGGAGAAATACGAAATATTTTAATTAGCTTAAAATTCATAAAGACTTGCGTATGTTAGACATATGTAAATCTTTCACAAAGAAGATGAGGGTGTCCTTACAATTTGATGACTTTAAAAAATGGGGATGAAATATTTTTGATGTTTTGCAATATATGATTTTTTAATATTTCAAAATTTTTTGCAAAACCCTAGGGATTAATCAAAAAATAATTGTGAACGTAATTTATTTGAATTTGGACAGTAAACACCCACACTTGGCTTTCAAATTTTACTCAAAAAGTTAAATTTTGATATTAGAGTAATTTAATATTTCATAAATGTTTAACAAATTTTGAATCTTTTGTACTTATTTATGTTAAAAAATTTGTTTCTTTTAAAAACTTTTTGCTAAAATTTTGTTGTAAAACAAAATCTCAACTACTTCTCCACCGACCGACCTAAATGTTTTATTTAAAACTTTTTCAATTTAACAATTTTGTTGTTGTTGTTTTTTATTTTCTGTTAATAAAATAATTTTTTTTGAAAACAATGAGAGATGAGAAGTTTAAGATAAATATTTGATATTGTTCGTAGTTTGTCGTTGTTGCACTTTTGGTTTTTGCGGTACGGATGCAAAATTTAAATAAAATAAGAATAAAAAAATAGAATGTGGCAACAAATGTTGGTTTTTGTCTAAATGCATCCAACCGTCAGTCAGTCAATGTTACCATGAATATTCCGATTTTTCTATTCTATTCACAGATAAATACAGAGAGAGATGTACAGCGGCTTCGAGTATATAACAGATGAAGTTTGTAATTGTTTCAAAAAAAATATACTTTATATATTTACAGATACTACAAGTATGTCAATGTATAGGAATCATGTGTAATGCGTTCACACCAGCAACAAAAATTGACTAAAAGATTTTGTGGCACTAACTTTTTTTTAAATTTTCTAATCTAATAAATGCAATATTTTGAAATATTTCTTTAAAATTGTGTAATATCAGAATCTCCAGTCAAGCTTTATCAGAGAGTTTTAGACTCAATCCGAGAGTTTAAAACTCGACTAAAGAGTCTGAGACTGGATAAGAGAGTGTCACAAACTCGATAAGAGTCTCAAACTTCATCAGAGATTTGATCGGAGTTTTAGATTTAACCAGAGTCTTAGAAAAAATCGAGAGTCTTAGAAACGATCAGAAAAGCTCAGACTCGACTACTGAATCTCAGACTAGATCAGAGAATCTCAGACTTGATGAAAAAGTCTCAGACTTGATCAAAGAGTTTCAGACCTGATCAAAGAGTCTTAAACTCGATCAAAGAGTATCATATTCAATCAAAAAGTCTGAACATTAATTGATGTTGATTGTGTAATATCAGAATCTTCAGTCAAGCTCTATCAGAAATTTTTGACTCGATCAGAGAGTTTAAGAATAGACTAGAGAGTCTGAGGACTCGATTAAAGATTCTCAAACTCGATTACAGTGTCAGGAACTCGTTGAAACTCTCAAACATAATGGGAAAATATTAGATTAGTTAAACTCAGCCAGAATAGACCGAGAATCCTAGAAATGATCAGAAAATCTCAGACTCGACTACTGAATCTTAGACTAGAGCAGAGAGTCTCAGACTAGATCAAAGAGTCTTAGACTTGCCCAAAGAGTCTCAGACTTGCCCAAAGAGTCTTACCCCTGATCAAAGAGTCTTAAACTTTATAAAAGAGTCTCAGACTCGAACAGAAGGTCCCATATTCAATCGAAAAGTCTTTTAAATTGTTGAAATCGGACTCAAAAAAACTTAACTTCAAACTTAACTTCAAACTTAACTTCAAACTTAACTTCAAACAGAAATATTTTACTTTTCACAAAAAACTAAAATTTTTACTAAAAATTCAAATTTTCCCTTAAAATTTTTAACATAAACTCAAATTTTTACTAAAAATGTTTACAAAAAATTAAAATTTTTACTAAAAATTTAAATTTTTGCTAAAATTCAAATTTTTACTATAAATTCAAATAACTACGAAAAAAAATAAGATTTTACTAAAAATATTTACCAAAAATTCAAATATTCACAAAAAATTCAAATTTTCACTAAAAATTCCAATTTATATTAAAAATTATAATTTTTACTAAAAATTCTAATTTTTACTAAAAATTAAAATTTTTACTGAAAATTAAAATTTTCACTAAAATAATAAAAATAAAAATTTGTCATTAAAAATTAAAAATTTTATTAAGGATTCAAATTTTCAAAATAAATTAAAATTTATACTAAATTTTAAATTTTTCACAAAAAATTTAAATGTTCACTTAAAATTTAAATTTTTATTAAATTCCCAAATTTTTACAAAATTTAAAATTTTTAAACCCAATTTCAAATTTTCACTAAAATTTTAAATTTTTACTAAAATTTGAATTTTCACTAAAAATTTTACAAAACATTAAAATATTACAAAATATTAAAACTTTCTCAAAAAAAAAAATTAAATTTTTACCAAAAATTCCAATTTTCATTAAAAATTTAAATTTTCATTAAAAATTCCAATTTTCTTTAAAAATTCCAATTTTCATTAAAAATTACAATTTTCATTAAAGCTTCAAATTTTCACTAAAATTTCAAACTTTTACAAAAAATTCAAATTTTTACTTAAATTTAAAACTTTCCCAAAAATTTAAAATTTTTACTGAAATTTTAAAATTTTACTTAATTTTTACTTTAAACTTATTTTTACTTTAAATTCATATTTTCACTAAAAATTTAAATTTTTATTAAAATCTCAAATTTTTACAAAATATTAAAATTTTTACAAAAAAAATTTTACTAAAATCTCAAATTTTTACCAAAATCTCAAATTTTTACTAAAATTCAATTTTTTTACTAAAATTTAAATTTTTTACAAAAATCTCAAATTTTTACTAGAATTTCACAAAAAATTTTAAAATTTCACAAAAAACTTAAAATTTTACAAAAAATTTAAAATTTCACAAAATATTTAAAATTTCACAATTAATTTAAATTTTTAACACAAGTTTAAAATTTTTAATAAAATCTAAAATTTTTTAACAAGAAAAATTATTCGCACTTGATCCCAGTCTATTACATTTTATTAATAAAAGCCAACAAATGTCTAACAAAATTTCATCAACTTCAGGAAGTAAACCTACCCCATGTTGATGAAATTTTTTTTATCAAAAATTTTTCTATAGAAAATTTTTTTATCAAAAATTTTTCTATAGAAAATTTTTTTATCAAAAACTTTTCTATAGAAATTTTTTTTTATCAAAATTTTTTCTATAGAAAATTTTTTTATCAAAAGTTTTTCTATAGAAAATTTTTTTATCAAAAACTTTTCTATAGAAATTTTTTTTATCAAAATTTTTTCTATAGAAAATTTTTTTATCAAAAATTTTTCTATAGAAAATTTTTTCAACAAAAATTTTTCTATAGAAAATTTTTTTATCAAACATTTTTCTAAAGAAATTTATATTGTCAAAAATTTTTCTATAGAAAACTTTTTCAACAAAAATTTTTCTATAGAAATTTTTTTTATTTATTCTATAGAAAATATTTTTATCTATATTTTAAAATTTTTCTATAGAAATTTTTTGTGTCAAAAATTTTTCTATAGAAAATTTTTTTATCAAACATTTTTCTAAAGAAATTTATATTGTCAAAAATTTTTCTATAGAAAACTTTTTCAACAAAAATTTTTCTATAGAAATTTTTTTTATTTATTCTATAGAAAATATTTTTATCAAAAATGTTTTTATAGAAAATGTTGTTTTCAAAAATTTTTCTACAGAATTTTTTTTTATCAAAAATTTTTCTATAGAAAATTTTTTTATCAAAAACTTTTCTATAGAAAATTTTTTTTATCAAAATTTTTTCTATAGAAAAATTTTTGATAAAAAATTTTCTATAGAAAACTTTTTCAACAAAAATTTTTCTATAGAAATTTTTTGTGTCAAAAATTTTTCTATAGAAAACTTTTTCAACAAAAATTTTTCTATAGAAATTTTTTTCATTTATTCTATAGAAAATATTTTTATCAAAAATGTTTTTATAGAAAATTTTGTTTTCAAAAATTTTTCTACAGAAAATTTTTTTATCAAAAATTTTTCGATAGAAACTTTTTTCATCAAATATTTTTCTATAGAAAATCTCTTTATCAAAAATTTTTCCATACAAGATTTGAAAATTTTTAGATATAAACATATTTTTAACGAAAAATTTTCCAAAAATATTTTTGACGAAAATGTTTACAGAAAAAATATGTTTGGATAGAAAATATCTAAAAACAAGTAAGAAAGTGCTATAGTCGGTCAAGCCCGACCATACGATACCCTTCACCATTAAGGTCAAAAGTGTTATTTTTTCTGTATAAAGACAAATATTTGCTAAATTTTGCCATCATACAAATATTTTCTCAAAACTTATATATTTAAGCTGCTTCCGACATTTGGACTCATATGAGAGCTAGAGTCAAATGTGGACCGATTATCTCGAAATTATGTATGCAAAAAATAAACTTAAAATTCCCATTATCTTCCGATTTACGAGCGTTTTAGTGATTTTTGTCTCATTTAGTGCGTTTTTAAAGAAAAGTTTGTATGGGAGCTATGGTCAAATGTGGACCGATTTTAACCGATTGTTTCTTGCCTATTTTGTTTTTGTCTTTTCTTTAACAAAACGGCACCAACCAACTCTTTTAACATCTAAATTCCAACCGAATGATTTTAATGCTCATTTTCACGAGTTTTATTAATGATCGTGGTATTTACGAAAATTACATAAAATTCGTCGGCTACTGGTGGTATGGGCTGCGTACTCCTGGTAATGACTAAAAGTTATTTAGCTGCATTATTTCAAAATCGCCGACGGCTCGTCGAATTTTTTATTAAATAATCATGTTAATGTGATAATTAATTTTGATTTCATTGCAAGTGTAAAAAAACTTTAATTTTATTAACAATTTTATTTCCACAAAAAAAATATTCTAAACTTTGTGATCTTTTAAATCGGAAGAGCAATGCACTCTAATGTCATGAAATTAAAAATTTAAATTTTGAAATATACAAATTCACACACAAACAGGGTGTTAACAAAATTGATGTGAACAATTAAACAAACAATTTTTTTTATAAAAATATGCAAATTTTAAACTTTTTAATGACCTTGTTAACTAGAAGCAATTAATTATTTTAAAGCGTTTTGAAAAGAAAAATAAAAACGTTTAAAATAGCAAATTTTCTCTGTATGAATAGGATTTTCTTTGTATCTTCTTACGAGAGGCTTATTTATAATTCAATGCCTAAAGGCCCATGCCCATAGCCCATATGTACTTAAATTTTATATTTTATTTTTTTATTCTAGATTTTGTTGCCTTTGTAAAATGTTTGCAACTAGAGCATTGACACTTAGTTCAGTTCTTCTGTGTTATTGTACTGGGTTTTATAATTTTTCTTTCTATTTTCTTTTTTTTTATTTCTTTATGGTAAATCGTTTGTTTGCCTATTTATTTTTCTCGTATTTTGTTGTTGTTGTTTCTGGTTGCTATGAAGTAACATTTGAAAATTTTGATGCGCTTTTACACATGTTTGCCTTCTGCTTCTATTATTAATACTTAAGTAAAACTCTGTACTTTGTGCAAACTCTGAAGCAAAAAACCCAAGTCGCAAAAAATTGTAGGAGTTGTAGAGTGTGAGAAAAATGTTTAGAGGCGGCTCAAAACCGTTTAAATAAATATTCAGAAAAATTTTTTTATCGAAAATTTTTCTATAGAAAAATTTTTTTATCGAAAATTTTTCTATAGAAAAATTTTTTTATCGAAAATTTTTCTATAGAAAAATTTTTTTATCGAAAATTTTTCTATAGAAAAATTTTTTTATCGAAAATTTTTCTATAGAAAAATTTTTTTATCGAAAATTTTTCTATAGAAAAATTTTTTTATCAAAAGTTTTTCTATAGAAAAATTTTTTTATCAAAAGTTTTTCTATAGAACAATTTTTAATAGAAAAATTTTTTTTATCGAAAACTTTTCTATAGAAAAAATTTTTTTTCGAAAATTTTTCTATAGAAAAAATTTTTTTTCGAAAATTTTTCTATAGAAAAAATTTTTTTTCGAAAATTTTTCTATAGAAAAATTTTTTTATCGAAAATTTTTATATAGAAAAATTTTTTTATCGAAAATTTTTCTGTAGAAAAATTTTTTTATCGAAAATTTTTATATAGAAAAAATTTTTTATGGTAAATTTTTCAATAGAAAAATTTTTTTATCGAAAATTTTTCTATAGAAAAATTTTTTTATCGAAAATTTTTCTATAGAAAAATTTTTTTATCGAAAATTTTTCTATAGAAAAATTTTTTTGTCGAAAATTTTTCTATAGAAAAATTTTTTTATCGAAAATTTTTCTATAGAAAAATTTTTTTATCGAAAATTTTTCTATAGAAAAATTTTTTTATCGAAAATTTTTCTATAGAAAAATTTTTTTATCGAAAATTTTTCTATAGAAAAATTTTTTTATCGAAAATTTTTTTATAGAAAAATTTTTTTATCGAAAATTTTTCTATAGAAAAATTTTTTTATCGAAAATTTTTCTATAGAAAAATTTTTTTATCGAAAATTTTTCTATAGAAAAATTTTTTTACGAAAATTTTTCTATAGAAAAATTTTTTTGTCGAAAATTTTTCTATAGAAAAATTTTTTTATCGAAAATTTTTCTATAGAAAAATTTTTTTATCGAAAATTTTTCTATATAAAAATTTTTTTATCGAAAATTTTTCTATAGAAAAATTTTTTTATCGAAAATTTTTTCTATAGAAAAATTTTTTTATCGAAAATTTTTCTATAGAAAAATTTTTTTATCGAAAATTTTTCTATAGAAAAATTTTTTTATCGAAAATTTTTCTATAGAAAAATTTTTTTATCGAAAATTTTTCTATAGAAAAATTTTTTTATCGAAAATTTTTCTACAGAAAAATTTTTTTATCGAAAATTTTTCTACAGAAAAATTTTTTTATCGAAAATTTTTCTACAGAAAAATTTTTTTATCGAAAATTTTTCTACAGAAAAATTTTTTTATCGAAAATTTTTCTATAGAAAAATTTTTTTATCGAAAATTTTTCTATAGAAAAATTTTTTTATCGAAAATTTTTCTATAGAAAAATTTTTTTATCGAAAATTTTTCTATAGAAAAATTTTTTTATCGAAAATTTTTCTATAGAAAAATTTTTTTATCGAAAATTTTTCTATAGAAAAATTTTTTTATCGAAAATTTTTCTGTAGAAAAATTTTTTTATCGAAAATTTTTCTATAGAAAAATTTTTTTATCGAAAATTTTTCTATAGAAAAATTTTTTTATCGAAAATTTTTCTATAGAAAAATTTTTTTATCGAAAATTTTTCTATAGAAAAATTTTTTTATCGAAAATTTTTCTATAGAAAAATTTTTTTATCGAAAATTTTTCTATAGAAAAATTTTTTTATCGAAAATTTTTCTATAGAAAAATTTTTTTATCGAAAATTTTTCTATAGAAAAATTTTTTTATCGAAAATTTTTCTATAGAAAAATTTTTTTATCGAAAATTTTTCTATAGAAAAATTTTTTTATCGAAAATTTTTCTATAGAAAAATTTTTTTATCGAAAATTTTTCTATAGAAAAATTTTTTTATCGAAAATTTTTATATAGAAAAATTTTTTTATCGAAAATTTTTCTGTAGAAAAATTTTTTTATCGAAAATTTTTATATAGAAAAAATTTTTTATGGTAAATTTTTCAATAGAAAAAAATTTCTATAGAAACATTTTTTATCAAAAAATTTTCTATAGAAAAATATTTTTATCAAAAATTTTTCTATACAAAAACATTTTTATCAAAAATTTTTCTATAGAAAAATATTTTTATGTAAAATTTTTCTATAGAAAATTTTTTTTATCGAAAATTTTTCTATAAAAAATTTTTGTTATTTAAAATGTTTCCATAGAAAATTTTTTTTATCGAAAATTTTTATATAGAAAAATTTTTTTATGGTAAATTTTTCAATAGAAGAAAATTTTTACAGAAAATTTTTTTCTAGAAAAATTTTTTTATCGAAAATTTTTGTATAGAAAAAAATTTTTATGGTAAATTTTTCAATAGAAAAAAATTTTCTATAGAAACATTTTTTATCAAAAATTTTTCTATAGAAAAATATTTTTATCAAAAATTTTTCTATACAAAAACATTTTTATCAAAAATTTTTCTATAGAAAAATATTTTTATGTAAAATTTTTCTATAGAAAATTTTTTTTTCGAAAATTTTTCTATAGAAATTTTTTTTTATTTAAAATGTTTCTATAGAAAATTTTTTTTATCGAAAATTTTTATATAGAAAAATTTTTTTATGGTAAATTTTTCAATAGAAGAAAATTTTTACAGAAAATTTTTCTATAGAAAAATTTTTTTATCGAAAATTTTTATATAGAAAAATATTTTTATGGTAAATTTTTCAATAGAAAAAAATTTTCTATAGAAACATTTTTTATCAAAAATTTTTCTATAGAAAAATATTTTTATCAAAAATTTTTCTATATAAAAACATTTTTATCAAAAATTTTTCTATAGAAAAATATTTTTATGTAAAATTTTTCTATAGAAAATTTTTTTTTCGAAAATTTTTCTATAGAAAATTTTTTTTATTTAATATGTTTCTATAGAAAATTTTTTTTATCGAAAATTTTTCTATAAAAAATTTTTTTTATTTAAAATGTTTCTATAGAAAATTTTTTTTATCGAAAATTTTTATATAGAAAAATTTTTTTATGGTAAATTTTTCAATAGAAGAAAATTTTTACAGAAAATTTTTCTATAGAAAAATTTTTTTATCGAAAATTTTTATATAGAAAAAAATTTTTATGGTAAATTTTTCAATAGAAAAAAATTTTCTATAGAAACATTTTTTATCAAAAATTTTTCTATAGAAAAATATTTTTATCAAAAATTTTTCTATACAAAAACATTTTTATCAAAAATTTTTCTATAGAAAAATATTTTTATGTAAAATTTTTCTATAGAAAATTTTTTTTTCGAAAATTTTTCTATAGAAAATTTTTTTTATTTAAAATGTTTCTATAGAAAATTTTTTTTATCGAAAATTTTTATATAGAAAAATTTTTTTATGGTAAATTTTTCAATAGAAGAAAATTTTTACAGAAAATTTTTCTGTAGAAAAATTTTTTTATCGAAAATTTTTGTAGAGAAAAATTTTTTTTACCAAAAATATTACTAGAGAAAAATGTTTTTATGAAAAATTTTTATCAAAAATTTTTTTATAGAAAATTTTTTTTTATCAGAATAATTTTTCCATAGAAAATTTTTGTTATCGAAAATTTTTCTATAGAAAAATATTTTTATCCAAAATTTTTAATAAATTTTTTTATTAAAATTTTTTCTATAGATAAAGAAAGTAACGGCGATTATTTGAAACTTAGCGGCGGCTTGCCTTGAAGCCTCATTCTGCACTCCAGTAGTGAAGTGATAATAAAGAAAATCACTTCTAACTCATTCATTAAAAAGAAAATTAAGATTTCAAGACTTCATCTGATATTTATAAGTTCGAAAACATGTATTCAGTGTTTTTGTCATCATATTTATGGAAAAGACGTTGGCGTTTTGTGTTAGTTACACTAAAGTACCTACAATATGTACGTCCTTCTCACCGAATGTATCTTTATGTACCCCTCCAACCTTCATTCCCTTGTTATGCCAGCCCTTCCATCCGTCCTTCCGTTCATTCTACTTTTGTAACTTAGATTTTCTTCTCGTTTCTTACTCCAGTTAAACTTAATTACAATCTTTAAAGTTTCTGACACTTTTTCCTTTTGCAAATATTCTTTAGTACTTTTAGTACGTTTTATGTCACACACTGACTCTGTCTATGAAGTTTTTCATTTTTCCATAATGTCAATGTTTGTCGTTGTTGTTGTTGTTGTGGTTATTGTTGGTTTCTATTGTTGTTGTCATTGAAAGAAGCAACAAGAGCCAGAGTATGAATTTGTTCATAACATGAACAGAAATTCTTCTGGTTGAGTGAGTGACTGACTTGTTTGTTTAATTTATTGTAAAAAAAAATGAAAATATTTTTATTAAGTTGTCATTTATCGGCAAAAGTAGTAGAAGAAGAATAATAAGTTTTTAAGTATCTAGTTTTAAATAGTTTTTTTTCTTTTTTACTGTGATAAAAATTCTTTAAAGTTTATCTTAATTTACTTTAGTAAGGCTTCAATTTTAATTTGGTTACATTCTATTGTTGTGTTTTGACAGTTTCGAGTAGTGACACTTTATAGTCAAGGAGAAGAGCTGTTGAACTTTGAACTTCAACAACAAAATGTTAATTTTTAAAATATTTACAATAGAAATATATTTCCTATCAAAAATTTTTCTATAGAAAAATTTTCCAACTAAAATTTTTCTTGAGAAAAATTTTATAAAGAAATATTTTTCTATAGAAAAATTTTCGAAAGAAATATAGAAAAACATTTTTATCGAAAGTTTTTCTATAGAAAACTATTTTTATTGAAAATTTTTCCATAGAAAAATATTTTTATAGAAAATTTTTCTATAGAAAAATATTTTTATAGAAAATTTTTCTATAGAAAAATATTTTTATTGAAAATTTTTCTATAGAAAAATATTTTTAGTGAAATTTTTTCTATAGACAAATATTTTTATCGAAAAATTTTCGTTAGAAATATTTTTCTATAGAAAAATTTTCGTTAGAAATATTTTTCTATAGAAAAATTTTCCAACTAAAATTTTTCTTGAGAAAAATTTTATAAAGAAATATTTTTCTATAGAAAAATTTTCCAAAGAAATATAGAAAAACATTTTTATCGAAAGTTTTTCCATAGAAAACTATTTTTATTGAAAATTTTTCCATAGAAAAATATTTTTATAGAAAATTTTTCTATAGAAAAATATTTTTATTGAAAATTTTTCTATAGAAAAATATTTTTAGTGAAAAATTTTCTATAGACAAATATTTTTATCGAAAAATTTTCGTTAGAAATATTTTTCTATAGAAAAATTTTCGTTAGAAATATTTTTCTATAGAAAAATTTTCGTTAGAAATATTTTTCTATAGAAAAATTTTCGTTAGAAATAGTTTTCTATAGAAAAATTTTCGTTAGAAATATTTTTCTATAGAAAAATTTTCGTTAGAAATATTTTTCTATAGAAAAATTTTCGTTAGAAATATTTTTCTATAGAAAAATTTTCGTTAGAAATATTTTTCTATAGAAAAATTTTCGTTAGAAATATTTTTCTATAGAAAAATTTTCGTTAGAAATATTTTTCTATAGAAAAATTTTCGTTAGAAATATTTTTCTATAGAAAAATTTTCGTTAGATATATTTTTCTATAGAAAAATTTTCGTTAGAAATATTTTTCTATAGAAAAATTTTCGTTAGAAATATTTTTCTATAGAAAAATTTTCGTTAGAAATATTTTTCTATAGAAAAATTTTCGTTAGAAATATTTTTCTATAGAAAAATTTTCAATAGAAATATTTTTTTATATTTTGTTTTTGCTTTTGTTTTTGCATTCACCCCTAGAAATTTTGCAAATTTTTGCTCTTTATTGGCAAGGGTGCGTTTGTGTGTACGGGTGCAAAAGTGTGCCTTTTTAAAGATTCTTATGGGTTAAATTGCTTGCATTACATTTCAGTCATTCAGTCATGTATACTTTTATTAGATCCTGACGTAATCTGATAAAATCCTCTTAAAAATTATTTGCTGATTATGCATTTACGAATTTTTTTCTAGATTAAGGGGAGTGTGAATGGAAGACACGTGGATGAATGGTAATGGTGGTTTTATTTTGGAATGTTTTATCAAAATATTTAATAGGGGGTATTAGTTTCATTAGAATTTCCTTTAAATGGTTTTTTGTCCATTACACTTTTATATTTTCGTTTCAAAAATTTTCTAATAAATCGATTTTTAGTGTGAAATTTCAAAGATTTAAATAATTTACAACTTTGGCTTAACCTATGTATTATAGATTTCGACTATATAAAATGACTTTGAAAAAAATTCTAATTTGGTATTTTTCCTTATTCGTTATATTTTTATGTAACCCGTAATTTAAAAAAAATATATTTTACTATAAAAAATACTAAACTATTTTTATTGTTTAAAAAATTAGTAGTTTTACAAAAAATATATTCAAAGTTTGAATTTCAAACCATTAGAGTCATTGTTGTTATTTTAATAAATTAAACATGATTGCAGCTGCACTTACTTGTAGTTTCGGACCGCGGATCATTGTTATTTTCGTTTCTAACAATTTTTTTCCATTTTTATGGATAAAAATGTTGTCAGTTACTAAATGATTTGGTACATAAATTTCTTGTATGTTTACTATAGTTATATAAAGTCATTCCTATTAATTAACATTAATTTTATGGTATGAATTTATAGATACATTAAGTTGATTAAATTGAGAATTTTTTAGATATAATTTTCGTTTTTCTTTTGTTATGAAAGTTTTGAAAAATAATTTTAATATTGTTGAAAGGAAACGTAGATTTTTTTTTTTTGAAAAACATGTAATAAATAGGAAACACGCCTTTAAAATCTACAAGAAATAATTAACAATTTTTAAATTCTTTTTAAAGAAATCGTGTATTTTAACTCATAAATATTTTAAGGTTATTTTAGAAATTAAATTTAGTAAAAATGTGAAAAATTATCAAATTTGCGGTAAAATTAGAGTTTTGTACTCTCTAGAAGAGATTTTAACTTTACAAATGGATATAGTCATCTAAGTCAGGGGAACTCGTATTATGATGATCATTATTTCATTATCATCAATCGTAGGCAGCCCATACTACCAGAAGCCGAAAACTTTTTGTAATTTAAGTAAGTTTCACGATCATTACTGAAACTCGTGAAAATGAGTAGGAATTTTTTTTAAGAAAAATTCTTCTATAGAAATTTTTCTTATCAAAAATTTTCTATACAAAATTTTTTTATCTAAAACTTTACTATAAAATTTTTTTTTATAAAAAAATTTTCTATCAAAAATTTAACTATAGAACATTTTTTATCAAAAATTTTCTATAAAATTTTTTTTTATATTTTTTTACTCCATTTCTATGGAAAAGTTTTTAATCAAAAATTTTTCTATAAATAGAAAATTTTTTTATTCAAAAAGAAGATTATTCGCATTTGATCCCAAATCTATTACATTTATTTATTAATGTAACAGACCAATTTATTGATAAAAAGCCAAAAAATGTTTGCGGAGAAACCAAATTCCTCGACGCGTTTCGATGGTTGGTTAAGCCATCTCTTCAGGAGGATTATCCCCAATTTAGACAGATCGAAAACCTCGCATTATTACTAAGTTTACAAACAAAACTTTTCAGAATTATGTCCATAAACCATAAGTAAAAGCGTAGATTATTGGGGATAATCCTCCTGAAGATGGGGATAATTCTCCTGAAGAGATGGCTTAACCAACCATCGCAACGCGTCGAGGAATTTGGTTTCTCCGCAAACATTTTTTGGCTTTTTATCAATAAATTGGTCTGTTACATTAATAAATAAATGTAATAGATTTGGGATCAAATGCGAATAATCTTCTTTTTGAATAAAAAAATTTTCTATTTATAGAAAAATTTTTGATTAAAAACTTTTCCATAGAAATGGAGTAAAAAAATATAAAAAAAAAAATTTATAGAAAATTTTTGATAAAAAATGTTCTATAGTTAAATTTTTGATAGAAAATTTTTTTATAAAAAAAATTTTTATAGTAAAGTTTTAGATAAAAAAATTTTGTATAGAAAATTTTTGATAAGAAAAATTTCTATAGAATAATTTTTCTTAAAAAAAATTCCTACTCATTTTCACGAGTTTCAATAAATTGGTCTATCAATAAATTGGTCTATTACATTAATAAATAAATGTAACAGATTTGGGATAAAATGCGAATACTCTTATTTTTTAATAATATTTACATCCCGACTATTTTTTTATCAAAAATTTTTCTATAATAAATTTTTTTATCAAAAATTTTTCTATAAAAAATTTTTTTATCAAAAATTTTTCTATAAAAAATTTTTTTATCAAAAATTTTTCTATAATAAATTTTTTTATCAAAAATTTTTCTATAAAAAATTTTTTTATCAAAAATTTTTCTATAAAAATTTTTTTTATCAAAAATTTTTCTATAAAAAATTTTTTTATCAAAAATTTTTCATTAAAAATTTTTTTTTTTATTAAAAATTTTTCCATAGAATTTTTTTTATCAAAAATTTTTCTATGGAAAATTTTTTATCAACAATTTTTCTTAGAAATCTTACTATTGAAAATTTTTGATCAAAAATGTTTCTTTAGAAAATTTTTTTATCAAAAATTTTTATATAGAAAATTTTTTTAGCAACAATTTTTCTATAGAAATTTTTTTATCCAAAATTCTATAGAAATTTATTTTATCCAAAAATTTTCTATGAAAATTTTTTTATCCAAAATTTGAAATGAATTTTTTTTATCAAAAATTTTTCTATAGAAAATTTTTTGGATCGAAAATATTTAAAAAATTAAAAATCTAAAATTGTTTAATATTATAATTTATTTCCCAATTACTTTCATTAATGATCGTGATATTTACGAAAATTAGAAAAAGTCTTCGGCTTCTGGTGGTATGGGCTGGCTACGCCTGATTATAAACATATTGTCGCCAAACATTTTGTTTGCGTTATATTTTATTACCACTATATTTTTTTAATTTGTTAAGGTTTTTTAATTATAAAATCGGTCGAAAATTTGTTTCAGCTTTTTTACAAAATTTTATATTTTTGAAAAAAATTCATCGATTTTATAAAATCCATCGATTTTATCATATCTTTGCAATACGTTGTTCGATTTTTTTGAAAGTCACAGAATGGAATAGTACATAAAATTATCTTTAAGTCGCTTTCAAACTATTTTTTTTATAGGTTTAACGGATTATGAGTTATTTGCACTTAAAAGTACTTAGTTTCTGACATATTTGAACTTAAAAAGGGTGCTATGGCTTAGTTAGTTAGCACGAAGACTTACATCAATATAATCAAGTATGATTGTTATACTCGGCTGTGCCCACCATCAAGTTGTGTTGAATTTAGAAACATATCACATATATCTACGAGGGTGGTGCAGCTAATTCAAAACTTTGACCAAAATCGAAAAAATTTCGAAATTTCGATCATTGAAAATATTTGACTTTGGAAATTTCTCAACATAAAATGGTTCAAGATATTTAATAACGGTTTTCACTATTTTGTTTTCTGAACTGTACGCTGTATGTTAGTATTTTTTAAAAAATTATGGGTTTAATATCGAATGCACAGTGGGTCAAAAACTAAAAAAAAATGTCGAAGAAAATAATTTTTTTTTATTTTTGAAATGAAATAACTTAAAAACCATAACAGTTATTATCGTAAAGTAAATATGTTTTTTCTTCGTTTCGTCAAGGTCATTCCAAAATGTAAAAAATCACCCATATTGGACAATAATTGAAAAATCTACACGATCCAAAAGCTTTTTTACTTTAAGGCCCAATGATTAACCTTGTGTAAACTCAGGGTAACCATAAATCCAAAATCTAGAAAGCTTGGGTCCTCCTTAATAATTCTCTCATACACACTGATTCAATCGAACTTACAGTTTAGAAGATACAGATTTATTTCCACTTTTTTTTTTTTTTTTGTTTCAAACCACTGTGCGTTCCACATAATGTTGTTCCTATCAAAATTGTCTAGCCCAATTTTATTAATTTTTTCTTTTGATTTTTAATATTTTTGAGTGTTTTTCCTTATAAATTTGTTTTTGTTTTATTTTTCATTATCTTCTCAAACCTACTTAAAGTGATTTAAATGAAATTTTCAAGATCATTTGTAACATATTTTTGATTGATGTTTTTTTTATTGATAAACCGCAAAAAAGTTGTGTAATTTAAAAAATATATATAGAGTAAATAAGGAAATAAATTATAGACATAAAAATATGTAGACTTTTTAAATACATATACTATAATTATCTGATAGAAATGATAGGTAAAAGGAGCATAACTGGCAAAATTGCTAAAATTGTGAATTTATGAAATAACATTTTTACAAAATTAATACCACTTTGATATAAAACAAGTAAGAAAGCGCTATAGTCGGTCAAGCCCGACCATACGATACCCTTCACCACTAAGGTCACAGATGTTATTTTTCCTATATAAAGACAAATATTTGCTAAATTTTGCCATCATACAAACATTTTCTCAAAACTTATATATTTAACCTGTTTCTGTCATTTGAACTTATATGAGAGCTAGGGTCAAATGTGGACCGATTATCTTAAAATTTGGCAAACTGATTACAGAAATTGTTACAAAACTTATGTATGCAAAAAATAAACTCAAAATTTTCATTATCTTTAGATTTACGAGCGTTTTAGTGATTTTTTGTCTCATTTAGTGCGTTTTTAAAGAAAAGTTTGTATGGGAGCTATGGTCAAATGTGGACCGATTTCAACGAAATTTGGTACAGTGATTTAAGTTTATTTAAGCAGTATTTGTTTTAAATTTCATGAAAAAATATTTATATTTGTGGCCAATATATCAATTCCGGGAAGTGGGACCTATGGGAGGTACCAGAAATAATGGACCGATTTTGACCAATTGCAATAGCCATGGTCCCATTATCAAACAAATGATCTGTGCCACATTTCATTAAATTATCTTTAGAATTGTGACCTGTAGTTTGATTACAAGGTTTACATGGGGGTCCAGCCAGCCAGACGGACGGACGGACGGACATCGCTAAATCGACTCAGAAAGTAATTCTAAGCCTATTGGTATACTAAAAGTTGGGTCTAAGACAAATATCAGCACAAACTTATAATACCCTTTCCACCTATGGTGGTGAAGGGTATAAAAAAATATTATAAGACCCAAATCGTTTTTTAGGTTAAAAACGATCACAATGACCAACTAAGCTTTAGTATACCCAAATATTAATGCTCAACATATATATATAATATATATATAATTCCCCGACAACATTCCAATTGGAACAAGGGGTACTTCTCTCAGACAATGAGCTGCATCCGATTCTATTTTTAGACTCATTGAAAGGGACCTACGTTTTAACGCCGGCTCCGAACGGCAAATGCATTAGTTAGAGAAGTTTTTCATAGCCTAATACTCAATAACCAGTGGCTAGCTGAGTTATGAGGTGAATCCGCCGCTTTTTTGAAAATTAATTTTTTACAAGTGAGCCTGACAGGGATTGAACTTGGGACCTCTGGTATGCTAGGCGGATGACTAACCTGCTATACCACGGCGGTTCACATGCTCAACATATTCCTTTGATATATTTATAGTTCCAGCTAGCTGATGTATTGTTTAACCTAAGACTTTATAATATAAAGATGTTACACTTTCATATATTGATTTACCGTATGGTCGTTTTGAAAAGTCACATAATTGGAGACGATTATACAATGGGAGAAAGCTTAGGCACACACACGTGCTCATGAAAACTATGTTTGTTGTCTCTATTCATTAAAACTTTTAAAATCGTTCACCTATGTGGTGTAGGGTATAATATGGTCAGACAATACCGATAGCATTTTTTATTTTGTCGCCTATATAAATTTGTTTATCTATCGAATTTCAATAAATTTTTTATCTTTTTAAAATTTATATAAAATTTTCTTAATTGTGAAATAGTTTTAAGACTCGTAGCAAATTGATATCTAAACAAATACAAACATAAATATTTTATCGTCAACTGATAACGGACCAAAAAAAAAACCAACCCAACGATTTTTAATCTACAGGTGATACGAGCCATAAAATATAGGTATAACAAATAGAGAAATATCGAAAATTTACAATTCCATGAAATATTGGAATGTGTCATACAAATTGTAGAAGAAACAAAAGCTTTTGCCATAATCAAAATTTAAACAAAACGTGAATCATATTTAAAAATATTCAGGGAAATAAAAGCTTAAGAAAATTAGATAAATCTGTTTATAGTAAACTTATGTTTTTTTTTTCAATTTATTACTATAATAATAAATTTAATGAAAAAATAGGAAATTTTCTGAACATTTGAGACAATCAAATTTAAATATTTTACTTCAATTGTTACAGTTTTTTATTAAACAAAACAAAACATATGTTTTTTCCATCAATGACCATTTTAATTAATTCAATAAACATGTGTCTTCCAATCAATGGAGATTTTAATGTTTTAATTTGTTAATTCATAAGGTGAATTTAAATATCCGAAAAGTTGACTTTAAATGTAAATATTTATTGTGTTTAAATAAATATTGAAGATAAAAGAATATTTTTGATTGACTAAATTCTTTTGTTCAAAAATAACATAAATATTTTTGTTAATTTACTTAAATTGTTTATATATTAAGAGAAAGTGTTTTTTATGTCTATGTTTGACTCCATTTAAAGTCAGATTTGTCAAAATTTTATTATTTTAAAAATTTTTAATATTTTTTTTTTTTTTTACTAAAAACTTACTCAGCTTTTTATTATTTTATTACATCAAAACGAAATTGCTTACCTGTAAGAAAAAAGAAAATGTTTAATTAAATTTTTATTACTTCAATATAAGGATTTTAAACTTATTAAAAATTTATATGGTAACAATTTTATGAAGCAACTTTTCAAGGTTGACAATAAATTTTAAAAGTTGTATCAGGTCCAATCAATTACTTTGGTACCATCGGTGGTTAGGGATCATCACTGATCTACACAAATGAGTCCAGTTCAGATTAAAGTAATTACAAATGAACTTTTTCGAGATGTTCCATTTATGTAAAAGCCTTTTTACACTAGAACCTATTTAAAATTTGGTACCACAATCTAATAATGTTTATTTTTTTTAACAAATTTGATTGTTTTCACCTTAAAAAATCGAATTTTTTAACGAATAAAATAATCGAATAAAAATTATTCGTTAAAATTTTTAACGAAGTTTTCGGTTTATTCCTAAAAAATCAAATTTATGAAGTTTAAAAATTAATTTTTATAATTTATTTGTATTCAGTTTAAAATAATCGAATTTTTTGACGAATAAATTAAACGAATAAAAAATTATTCGTTAAAAGCCTCTTTAGACTAGGTCCCATTTTAAATTTGGTACCGCCGTCAACTAATAATGTTTCGTTTTTTGACAAATTTGACTAAATTCTTTTGTTCAAAAATAACATAAATATTTTTGTTAATTTACTTAAATTGTTTATATATTAAGAGAAAGTGTTTTTTATGTCTATGTTTGACTCCATTTAAAGTCAGATTTGTCAAAATTTTATTATTTTAAAAATTTTTAATATTTTTTTTTTTTTTTACTAAAAACTTACTCAGCTTTTTATTATTTTATTACATCAAAACGAAATTGCTTACCTGTAAGAAAAAAGAAAATGTTTAATTAAATTTTTATTACTTCAATATAAGGATTTTAAACTTATTAAAAATTTATATGGTAACAATTTTATGAAGCAACTTTTCAAGGTTGACAATAAATTTTAAAAGTTGTATCAGGTCCAATCAATTACTTTGGTACCATCGGTGGTTAGGGATCATCACTGATCTACACAAATGAGTCCAGTTCAGATTAAAGTAATTACAAATGAACTTTTTCGAGATGTTCCATTTATGTAAAAGCCTTTTTACACTAGAACCTATTTAAAATTTGGTACCACAATCTAATAATGTTTATTTTTTTTAACAAATTTGATTGTTTTCACCTTAAAAAATCGAATTTTTTAACGAATAAAATAATCGAATAAAAATTATTCGTTAAAATTTTTAACGAAGTTTTCGGTTTATTCCTAAAAAATCAAATTTATGAAGTTTAAAAATTAATTTTTATAATTTATTTGTATTCAGTTTAAAATAATCGAATTTTTTGACGAATAAATTAAACGAATAAAAAATTATTCGTTAAAAGCCTCTTTAGACTAGGTCCCATTTTAAATTTGGTACCGCCGTCAACTAATAATGTTTCGTTTTTTGACAAATTTGATTGTTTTCACCTTAAAAAAATCGAATTTTGTAACGAATAAAATAATCGAATAAAAATATTCGTTAAAATGTTTAACGAAATTTTTAGGTTATTGCAAAAAAAAAACAGTTTTATGAAATTAAAAAACTAATTTTTATAATTTATTCGAAAATTATTAGCTTACTTAGCGATTAGGGTAAACGAATAAAAGTTATTCGTTAAAATTTCTTAACAAATTTACTACTTAGGGCTTTTAAAAACAGATAAATAAAGTTCTAAATGAAATTTAATTGTTTTCAGTTTAAAGTTATCGAATTATTTGGCGAATAAAATAAACGAATAAAAATTATTGGTTTGAATTTTTTAAGAAGTTCTCTATTTTATGTTAAAAAAAAAGTTATAAAACAAATTTAAGTATTTAGTCTTAAAGTTATTCGATTTCTTAGCGATTAATTAACGAATAAAAGTTAACGAATAAAAATTATTCGCTACAATTTATAAACAAATTAACTACTTTGGACTTTTAAAATCAGATTAATAAAATTATGTATCAAATTTTATTGTATTCAGCTTAAAATCGAATTTTTTAACGAATAAATTTAAAGAATAAAAAATTATTCGTTAAAATGATCTGCACAAATGAATCCAGTTCAGATTAAAGTAATTATCCATGGACTTTTTCGAGATGTTCCATTTATATATAAGCCTCTTTAGACTAGATCCTATTTTAAATCTGGTACCGCCGTCAACATATATAACGCCAGACTAATAATGTTTATTTTTTTAACAAATTTAATTGTTTTCACCTAAAAACAAAGGAATTTTGTAACGAATAAAATAATCGAATAAAAAATATTCGTTAAAATTTTTAACAAAATTTTCAGTTTATTGCTGAAAAAACAGTTTTATGAAGTTAAAAAACTAATTTTTATAATTTACTCCAAAATTATTCGCTTTCTTAGCGATTAGGGTAAACGAATAAAAATTATTCGTTAAAATTTCTTGACAAATTTACTACTTAGGGCTTTTAAAATGAGATTAATAAAGTTCTAAATTAAATTTTATTGTATTCAGTTTAAAATAATAAAATAATCGAATAAAAAACTAATTTTTATAATTTATTCCAAAATTATTCGCTTTCTTAGCGATTAGGGAAACGAATAAAATTTAATCGTTAAAATTTATTAACAAATTTACTACTTAGGGCTTTTAAAAGCAGATAAATAAAGTTCTTAATGAAAATTAATTGTTTTCAGTTTAAAGTAATCGAATTCTTTGGCGATTAAAAAAAAAACGAATAAAAATTATTCGTTTGAATTTTTTACAAAGTTTTCTGTTTTATGTTAAAAAAATAAGGTTTATGAAGTTATAAAATAAACTATAGTATTTAGTCTGAAAATTATTTCATTTTTTCGCGATTAGTTAACGAATAAAAATTATTCGCTACAATTTATAAACAAATTAACTACTTTGGACTTTTAAAATCAGATAAATAAAATTATGTATCAAATTTTATTGTATTCAGTTTAAAATAATTGAATTTTTTGACGAATAAATTAAACGAATAAAAAATTATTCGTTAAAATTTTTAACGAAATTTCGGTTTAACTTGAACATTTTAACATATTAATTTTAATAACACAATAAGTCCATACGTCATCACATGGCTATTAAGTAGTATTCGAGCTAAAGTTTGGAATTTGGAGTCTGTAGACTTATCAGGAGAGGAGCAATAGTAGGGCACCTCGGTTTTTTCGAAAATTAAAAACGATCCAGAAGTCACATTTTTGATCCGATATAATCGAAATCTGCTAACTGAGATCTACAAAAAACATTACATATGGTTTATGTCCTATAGTTTATGAGATATACGACTTCGAAAAAAATTTCAACTTTTTGACGACTTAGGCTTAGAGTTTTGCTAATAGCGGATCCACATTTTTCTCGATTGTTCCGAAATTTGTTTTATTTTATTTCCTAGGAATATATAAATCACACAAAAAAGAATTGATGGAAAATCTTAAGCCGATCAAAAATTATATGTATTTAAGTTTAAATTTTCCAGAAAAGTCAATTTTTTTGTAGTTTTTTAGCCAAAAAAAGTGAAAACATTCTTTAAGAGATATAAACAAAACTTGTTAAGAAAGATATTTAGTATTTATAATTTTTGAAAAGGGAACTTAATAAGGAAAACTAAAAGTGGAGCTATACTCCAAAATTTTATTTCGTCTTAACCCTTGAAGCCTCACAAAAACTACCAATTTTTAACACTATTACTTACTTTATGCTTAATTTTCAAAAAATGTTTGGGAATTGTCGGATTGTAAGTCCGATTGCATCAGTATGTATGAGATATTTGTTAAGGATAACCCAAGCTTTCAAAGTTTTGGACTTATGGTTACCCTGTTTACAGTTTAAATCATTGGGCGTCAAATTAGACCACCTTAGGAGAAAATGATTACATAACATTTCAAAAATAAAAAAAATAATTTTTCTCTTTGACTTTTTTTAGTTTTCGACCCATTGTGCATTCGATATTAAATCTACATTTTTTTTTAAAATACTGACATACAGCCAACAGTTCAGGAAACAAAACAGTGAATACTATTTTTAAATAAATTGAACTGTTAAATATTGAGAAATTTCCAAAGGCAAATATTTTTTTTTTTTTTTAATTATACCAACACTCAGGGGATACCCCTATAAATGCGTTGCATTGTGTTGATGTTAGGAAATAAAGGATTGGGTAGGAGGAAAGACAGAGTAGTGCTTGTGGATATTTGATTTGAATCGTTGGATATTGTATTGGGTTGGAAAAACATAGTCAGGAAGAGAATTCCACATTCGAATAGTTCGGCCAAAAAACGAGTTTTCTTTGTAATGCGTTGTACGACTCATATTCCAACTAATTACAAAAGGATGCGCTCTGTTTGCTAAACGTGTGTTTCGTCTAAAAGTATGCGTATCTGGAATAAGACTACGTATGTCGTCAGAACATTTACCATGATAATATCTGTAGAACAATGAAAGGCATCCTACGTTTCGACGATGTTCGAGTGAATTTAAAGATTCACAAATAGTGATATCACCTATTAGGTCAATGGCTCGCTTTTGAACACGATCCAACATTTCAAGACTAGAACGTGCAGCACCTGCCCAAACGTGAGAATTGTACTCCATTTTTGGACGTATGTACTTGGTATATATCCGGAGTAAGTCGGTTGGTGAGAAATATGTTCTACATCGTCTTAAAAACCCTAGGCATTTAAATGATTCTTTTGACACGTCAAAAACATGTTGATTCCACCGGACATCAGGCTGTATTTTTATACCGAGGATAGAGAGGGAATCGGTTCCTTGGATGGTTGAGTCACCCATTCGAAGGGAAGAAGACGGTGAGTTTACGAATCGTTTATGTGTTAATAAACAACATTGAGTTTTGAGTGCATTGAAGTCAACCATGTTAGCTTTGCCCCATGTGTAAATTATATCAAGGTCACGATTGAGCGATTCATTCATTTTAAATCTGGACAGATTGACCTCGGAGGTTAATGGTCTCCGATCGAAAGAATATGAATGGCTGATATTACTATCATCCGCAAATGAGTAAATTGGGTTAGAAGTAATTTCCAGTAAATCATTCATGAATATTAAAAACAATGTTGGCGATAAAACTGAACCCTGAGGGACACCAGAATTCAGTAAAAAATCGTTTGAAGAGACTCCATCTATTACAACCCTTATAATTCGGTCTTTAAGGAAGCTAGAAATAAATTTTAAGAATACTTCACCTACTCCAAAAGATTTGAGCTTCGAAAGTAAAGATTTGTGCCAGACACGGTCGAATGCTTTGGAGATGTCTAATGAGACTACTTTGCTCTCGCCTAATCGATGAATTGAATGGGACCACTGTTCAGAAAGGAATGCCATTAAATCACCTGTTGAACGACCATTACGAAATCCATACTGTTTATCGTTTAGTAGGTGATTGGATTCAATATAGCTAACAAGATGGTGGTTTAACATACTTTCCATAACTTTGGAAAGTGTAGAACATAAGGCAATAGGACGATAATTGTTAGGGTTGGCCTGGTCACCTTTTTTGGGAATTGGTTGGACGTTGGCAATTTTCCAACAATTAGGAAAAACACCGGACCGGTATGATAGGTAAAATAGATTACGCAGGGGACGAGACAGGGAAGATGAACATTTTTTTAAAACTATTGGAGGTATACAGTCAGGACCAGAAGATTTGTTTACATTTAACTCAGACAACACTTTTTTTACAGCACGTGTTCTAAAATATACGTTGGGCATTGTACAAGTCACACTGGGAAGTACAGGAGGTAGTAGATTTATATCCGGAAGGAAAGAGTTTGATGAAAATACATGAGCGAATAGATCGGCTTTTTCCTTAGGTTCAGTGATAATGCGGTTATTATTTCGAAGGGGGGGAATTGAACTGTCAGAACTATTACGGATCCTCTTGACAAACGACCAAAAACTTTTGCTATTTTTTGGTGTGTCCAAAATTTTAATTCTAATATTACGTTCGAAGAGTGATTTCTCATGACAAAGAATTTTATCACAATCTCTTCTAGCTTGTTTTCGAAGGAGTTCAGTTTTGTCATTTTTATTTAATCTCCAGTCTTTAAAAGCCTTATTTTTAGTTTTTACAGCTTCACGACATACACTGTTAAACCAACATTTGTTTTTAATTTTATTTGATAAAGTTTTTCTTGGAATATACATTTCCATACCCAGCAGGATTATATTAACAACCATTTCTGCGGCAGAGTTTATGTTCCTGTCAAGAAAACATAATTTCCAGTTGAAATTATTATAAAATTTTGTAAGAGCCGGCCAATTGGCTTCTTTGAAAAGATATATTGAACGTGGAGGAAGGCGTCCTGGAGCAACATTGAGATCTGAGAGGGAAAAACTGGACGATATAACACAGTGGTCGGAATTACCTAGGGGGTCAAGGATGTTTATGTTAAATTTTTCAGGGTGAGAGGACAAGAATAAGTCAAGAGTGTTTCCATTTGAACCGGCTACACTTGGTAAATGTGTAGGCTCTTTCACTAACTGAGTAAGGTGGTTATGTGCTGCAAAGAGTTCTACATATTGACCTTCTGGTGAGGTGTGGGATGAATGCCTCAGCCAAGAAATGTTGTGAATATTAAAATCACCCATTACAATTATTTCAGTATTTGGATGATCATAATATATTTTTGAAATTGTGGTGGAAATAGCGTCAAAGCAATTAAATGTTTTAGATTTTTCCATGTTTGGGCTACGATACAGAAAACAGACGTGAAGCAAAACAGAACGAATCTTTAATTTCAGCCATAACGTGGAAAATTCGGGATCATTACTTTTGTATTGATTCTGAATTTCATGAAATAAATCTCCACGCGTATATAATGCTAAGCCTCTGTTGGAGACAAAGGCAGGAACAAAATTATAACCCGGTATTTGAAATTCTAATGGGTCTGCTGTTTCGGAAACCTGAGTCTCACAGACAGAAACTATCTGTGGACGGTAACATTGGGTGTGAGCGTACAACGCAAAAAAATTCGAACGAAGGCCTCGTATGTTACAAAAGTCTATTCGAAACTTTCCTGACATGATTTAAAGAAATAGGTAAATAAACCATCAAACAAGATTAAGGGGTAAAACTAAAGTTAGAGTTAACTTGAAATAGCTGCGGCGTATAACTAGTGTCTAGTGTTATGCCTTAAACACTAATTATAAACAGCTACGAAAAGAAACTCGAGCTGTTAGGTTACATGTTTTGAGACGGAATTATAACATAGGACAAACAACTACAACAACAATACTGCTACTGAGAGGTATAAAAGCCCTTAATGTGGTCATTTATTTAGTTATAAGAAAGCGGAGAGTTGTTATTTTTATTTTTCGTTTTTTTTTTCTTCTTTATTTGTCATTTCTTTCTTATTTAAGATTCTCAAGAGAGCTTTAGCATTTATTGTTGTATGAAAGATATGGGTTTGTCGAAAAAAGTGCATTTTTTCTCAAAAAAGATGGTAGCAATTTTTTACTTTTTATTAAAAAATTTTTTATTGAAAGTTAATATTTTATAATATATACGTCGAAAATGGGGTTCTAGGATGATTTTAAACCAAAATTCAAGTCATTGCAAGATTCCCTTTACGTACAGCATTGAACGAAATTTGTTTAATTTTTGGGAAAATTTTTGTGTTTTCGAACATATAACAAAAAAATCTAGCCAATTTTGCAACTTTTTGAAATGCAGTTTTATAGTCCCATATATTCTCTTTAGAATTCAAAAATAAAAAGTAGAGCGAATTCATAAACGAATCCAGAAAACCGAATTTTATAGAAAATGGCAAATTTCTATATACCAAAATTTTAATTTAAAAAAAAGGCCAATTGGGTTTCCTTTTTTGAAATTTTTTAAATTGCTTTACATAATCAATATCAATCATAATTCATAAACGAACCCAGAAAATCGAAATTTATAGAAAATGGCAAATTTCTATATACCGAAATTTTAATTGCAAAAAAAGGTCAATTGGGTTTCCATTTTTCTAATTTTTTAAATTGTTTTACATAATCAATAATTAACAGCTGCAAAATTTTTATTTATGTATCTTGTAGAGTTTTTCAGAAATTTTAAGTCAAATTTTACAAAAATTACACTTTTTAGTCCCAAAGTTGCTTATAAGCAACTTTCTATATCTATATAACCAATGAATCAAAAAGCCTGAAAACTTGAAAAATCCTAAGTTAGTACCTAATAATGGTTTTAAAAAACATTTTTTATCAGCGATTCGGGAGCGGGGGCGAAAGGGTTAATTACAAAAAATCTCTATTAAGAAAAGACAGAACTGAAAATTTAACAAATTTTAACAAATCAAACAATTTAAACTCAAGGCATGTTACCTCATTTACGCAATTACTCAACTTTAAAAAATTTACACAAAAATTTCATTTCAATTCCTGATTTGAATGCAATTGTCATAATTCAATATTCATTCAATTGAATGCATTCTTTCAATGTCATCGCCCAGAAAATGCATAAAATATGATTGTCTATGTGTCATTGCATTTTGCAACAAGTTTTTTTTTTTTTTTATTTCAAAAATTTTACTTAATTTTTCTTTATATTTATTTAATATTCAGAATGCACAAATTGGTTGAAGGTAAAATTTTCAATATAAATTTACATACAAAACAGACTCAAACAATTCACAGTCAGTCTAAGTACAAAAGTAGAAAACAAAAACACTTTTCATAGGAAAAAGTGACTGGAATCATAATTATATGGAAGATGGACAGGTAAGATATTATTTAAGGCATTAATATACTAGATAGACATTACATATCTGGTTTAAAAATAATTAAATTTATTTTGAAATGAAATAAATTTAAACAAAATAATTCAGTGAGTAATACCAGTAGCTATTAACTTAACAGCTTCTGGTTAAGTTATTTTTTAAATAAAAAAACTAGACAAAATTTTAAAAAGTAGTAAAAATTTCTTTATCATCATAAGATTTTTGTCGTCCGTCTGTCCGTCTCATTCAGTTATGAAAAGCAGCATGAGTTTTATGAACTTCCGTTTTTTATGGCAATTTCCGCTCTAGCTTTTCTCTTCTTCCCTCAATTTCTTCTTAAAACCCATAAATTGACAATATCATGAAAAGGAAATCAAGTGTTTTCAAGTCATTGGCTCTAGGTTTTTGTAAGTGCCGGTTCGGTCTATCTTTCTGTATGGCCAAAAAATATCTTTCGAAACAATTAAACTCGAAAGGAAAGTAAGTGAAGAAGTTAAAAAGGGTGTAACTTACAAAATATTATTACATTCTTTTTTTTTCTTTTTGAATCTAAAGTTTCTTTTTACAAATTGTTTTCAACTCTCAGAGGACATGAAATTGAAAATCGATGTTACTAAGAGGATTGTTTAAATATTGCAGAACGATTAAGAGTCAAGTGGTAAAATTGAAAAGTGATTGTAAAAAAATCAAGGCAGGTTAAAATAATACAATTTTTTTATAAAAAATATATCATCGAAAACTTTGTAGACAATTTTCGACGTTAAAATTGTTTATAAAAAATTTTCGATGTTAAAATTTTTTATAGAAAATTTTTGATGTTAAAATTTTTTATAGAAAATTTTTGATGTTAAAATTTTTTATAGAAAATTTTCGATGATAACATTTTTTATAGAAAATGTTCAATGTTAAAATTTTTTATAGAAAATTTTTATTGTTAAAATTTTTGATATAAAATTTTCGATGTTAAAAGAAAATTTTCAATGTTAAAATTTTTTATAGAAAATTTTCAATGTTAAAAATTTTTATATAAAAATTTGAATGTTAAATTTTTTTAATAGAAAACTTTTGATGTTAAAATTTTAAATATAAAATTTTGGATGTTAAAATTTTATATAAAAAATTTTCGATATTAAAACTTTTAATAGAAAATTTTCATGTTAAAATTTTAAATAGAAAACTTTCGATGTTAAAATTTTAAATAGAAAACATTCGATGTTAAATTTTTTAATAGAAAATTTTCAATGTTAAAATTTTAAATAGAAAATATTCTATATTAAAATTTTTTATAGAAAATTTTTGATTTTTAAATATTTGATGTTAAAATTTTCTATAAAAAATTTTCGAAGTTAAAATTTTTTTATAAAAAATTGTTAATGTTAAAATTTGAAATAGAAAACATCGAAAATATTCTATGTTAAAATTTTCTACAGAAAATTTTCAATGTTAAAATTTTTTTAAAGAAAATTTTCTATGTTAAAATTTCTTTTAGAAAATTTTCGATGTTAAAATTTTTTTTAGAAAATTTTCGGTGTTAAAATTTTTTATAGAAAAATTTCGATGTTAAAATTTTTTATAAAAAATTTTCGACGTTAAAATTTTTTATAGAAAATTTTTAATGCTAAATTTTTTTAGAAAGTTTTTGATGTAACATTTTTATAAAAAATTTTCGATGTTAAAATTTTGTATAGAAAATTTTTGATGTTAAAACTTTTTATAGAAAATTTTCGATGTTAAAATTTTTTTATAGAAAATTTTCTATGTTAAAATTTTTTTATAGAAAATTTTCGATGTTCAACTTTTTGATGTTAAAATTTTCTATAGAAAATTTTGGATGTTCAAGTTTTTTTATAGAAAATTTTCGATTGTAAAATTTTTAATAGAAAATTTTCAATGTTTAAATTTTTTATAGAAAATTTTTGATGTTAAAATTTAAAAAAAAAATTTCAATGTAAAAACTTTTTATAGAAAATTTTTGATGTTAAAATTTTTTACAGAAAATTTTCGGTGTTAAGATTTTTAATAGAAAATTTTCGATTGTAAAATTTTTTTAAAAAATTTTCGATTGTAAAATTTTTATAGAAAATTTTCGATGTTAAAATTTTTAGTAGAAAATTTTCGATTGAAAAATTTTTTATAGAAAATTTTTGATTGTAAAATTTTTCATTGAAAACTTTTATAGAAAATTTTCGATGTTCAAATTTTTAGTAGAAAATTTTCGATTGAAAAATTTTTTATAGAAAATTTTCGATTGTAAAATTTTTCATTGAAAACTTTTATAGAAAATTTCGATGTTAAAATTTTTTATACAAAATTTTCGATGTTAAAATTTTGTATACAAAATTTTCGATGTTAAAATTTTTTACAAAAAGTTTTCGTGATAAAATTTTTGAAAGAAAATCTTCGATATTAAAACTAAATAATGTTAACATTGTTATGTTAACATTTTTTATACAAAATTTTCGATGTTAAAATTTTTTATAGAAAATTTTCGATGTTAAAATTTTAAATAGAAAACATTCGATGTTAAAAAATTTTTATAGAAAATTTTCGATGTTCAATTTTCTTTATAAAAAATTTTCGTTGTTTATTGTTCTATAAAACGTTAACATCGAAAATTTTCTATAAAAAATTTATAATCAAAAATTTTCTATAAAAAATTTTAATATCGAAAATTTTCTATAAAAATTTGTAACATCGAAAATTTTGTATAAAAATTTTTAACATCGAAAATTTTCTATAAAAAATTTTAACATCAAAAATTTTCTGTAAAAAAATTTGACATTGAAAATTTTCTATAAAAAATGTAACATCGAAAATTTTCTGTAAAAAATTTTAACATCACAAATTTTCTAAAAAAAAATTTAACGTCAAAAATTGTCTATACAAAATTTTATCCTCTTAAATTTTCTACAAAAAAATTTAATATTAAAAATTTTCTATAAAAAATTTAACATCAAAAATTTTCTATAAAAAATTTTAACATAAAAAATTTTCTTATAAAAAATTTTAACATCAAAAATTTCTATAAAAATTTTAAAATAAAAAATTTTCTATAAAAAATTTAACATCGAAAATTTTCTATAAAAACTTTAACATCTAAAATTTTCTAAAAAAAATTTTACCAACGAAAATTTTGTATAAAAAATTGTTACATCGAAAATTTTCTATAAAAAATTTTAACATCGAAAATTTTCTATAAAAAATTTTAACATCGAAAATTTTCTATAAAAAATTTTAACATCGAAAATTTTCTATAAAAAATTTTAACATCGAAAATTTTCTTTAAAAATTTTTAACATCGAAAATTTTCTATAAAAACTTTTAACATCGAAAATTTTCTATAAAAAATTTCAACATCGAAAATTTTCTATAAAAAATTTTAACATCGAAAATTTTCTATAAAAAATTTTAACATCGAAAATTTTCTATAAAAAATTTTAACATCGAAAATTTTCTATAAAAAATTTTAACATCGAAAATTTTTTATAAAAAATTTTAACATCGAAAATTTTCCATAAAAAATTTTAACATTGAAAATTTTCTATAAAAAAATGTAAAATAGAAAATTTTCTATAAAAAATTTTAACATCAAAAGTTTTCTATTTTCATTTTATTTTCATCAAACTTAGCAATTGCACCACTTTCTCTAGAAATTCCCTAAGGAAAACTTGTATGTCGAGAACTAACAATTTATGGCTTTTAGCCACACAAATGCAGATACTTAGAAATCAAATTATTACACTTTTAGCTACATACAGATATAAAATATGCAAACATATGTATACAGTAGAATCTCGATAAATCGACATTTTTGAACAAGTTATAAAGATTTTCTAATCAGAGATATAAAAAATACTTAAAACATTTAAAGTACTAAAACATATAAACATTTAAAATTTCTCATGAAGTATGTAAAATCGAGATTTCACTGTACTTTTCCTTATATCGGAAAGTTATCCCTACACATATCAAAAAAAACTCATATATAACCAGCCCAAAACAAATAACTAAATCCACGTGAGTAAGTAAATGCATATATAAAATATTTGAAATGGAAAAAAAAAACTGAGAAGAAAATCGATGATTGCGATAGGGTGTGGTCCAGACATTTGATGGCTGGAACAGAAAAGAAAAATAATAATGCAAACCAGGCATTAAACACAACAAAATATTGGTTTTCCATAAAAGTAAGACTCGTAGGAAAAACCTCTAGCCATTTATGTCAAGGAAGCAAAACTCTTAAGGAAAGCAAATACAATAAAGGAATAATCTTGAGAAAAGTAAAAAAGAAGCGTTTAAAATAAGTGAAAAAAAAAACACAATATGGATGCAAAAGGAAGCAAGTAGTGGTGGCGTCATGATGGTGGTTTTAAGTGGGTGGTTGGTTGGTTGGATGTTAGTCTGAGTGGTTGATTTTAGAGATTTAAAGTTAACATTTACTTTGTGTCTTTGGCCTTGAGCTTAGAGTATAGTGCAGTTCGTCTGATGTTAAATAAACATGATTTTTATTTTAATTCTTTTTTTTTTTTTGCTCTTAATTATTGTAAAAGAAGTGGAAATAGTGGCTTTCATTACGGGGATGATGTTTACGATACTTCTTTTTCTCAACTAAAGGGGAAGAAACTTAAATAATGCAGGAACCAAAAAAAAACTGACGTTAACATTAAAGTTCTTTTTAAAAAGGGCTAAGTGTTCGACAAGTGTGTTGAAATTACAATTTTAGCACTTGAAATTAAATTACTAAAAAGGCCAAGAAATTCTAAAGGAAACGACAAAAACTTCTTTGCAATAACAGGGGAAGGAAATTATTTGCCAAATAAAATTTTTGCAGAGAAAAAATATTAGAAGAAACTTTTTAAACTTTTCATATTCTTTAAAGTTTAAACCAATGAAGCCAGAAATATAATATATAGACGATTGACATTGAGGAAATATAAGACATATGTTTGGTACTTTTTTTAATTGAAAGGGTAAAAAAGGGAAACATTATATCTTTGAAACCAAAAGCAATAGAAACAAAAATAAAATTGGTCTTATGAAAATCTGCAGTAGTAATTAAAGGACACGTGTTCGGTACTTTTTGCGAAAAGGGGTAAAACAGGGTAGAGAAGGATTGGTAGCCTTGTAACTCTAAAACAAACTGCGATACAAACAAAATTTAAATTGGATTGTGATCTGCTACGAAAATGAGGGGACACGTGTTTACTGTTTTTTTTCGGAATGGGACTAATAGAGATAAAATGGGTAAACATTTTTTTGGTACTTTTTTTAATCCATACCAATAAACATATAGAAACAATTTATAACACAATCTATCGATTAAAATATATTAAATACTAGTAGTACTTTTACGATTATTTGGGCAAAAAGGGTAAAAACGGGAAAATATAGGGTAGGTTTTTTGTTTGTATTTAAGCTTTTTATATTTTTAAAACCAATGAAGCCGTCGATTCATTGAAGAATTATAAGACACATGTTTGGTACTTTTTTCACTTGAGGGGGTAAAAAAGGGAAAAAAAAACCCGGAAACATTATATCTTCGAAACCGAAAGCAATAGATCAAGATACAATTGGTCTTATGTAAATCTGCAGTAATAATTAAAGGACACGTATTCGGTGCTTTTTGCGAAAAGGGGTAAAACATTATAGAAAAGGGAAAACTTAGTAGGATTTTGGATTTTGATCTGTTAGGAAAACAGGGGACACGTGTTTACTACTTTTTTTCCAAATGGGACTAATAGAGGTAAAAAAGGCTAAAAACTATTTTTGGTACTATATTTAACCCATACGTATCTTTTAAACCAATAATCATACAGGCATAATTTATAAAACAATCGACAAATATTAACAAAAATTAAATACGTGTTTGGTACTTTTACGATTTATTGGGTAAAAAGGTTAAAAACGGGAAAATATTTAAGGGCAGATTTTTTTTTGTTATTAAGCTGTGCATATTTTTAAGCCAATGAAGCCAGAAATATAGTTTTTAAAACGGGAACAAAATTTAAATTGGTTTAAGTTCAGCTATAAAAATAAAGGGACACGTATATAGCACTTTTTCGAAAATGGGATAAATAGGGGGTAAAAAGGTTTAAAAACTATATTTTGGTACTTTTTTTAACCATATATACCTTTTAAGCCAATTAACATATAAGCAAAATTTACACGCAATCGATAGACATCAAGAAAATGTCAAACACGTGTTTGGTACTTTCTCGGCTAATGGGATAAAAACGGAAAAAAATCATATTTAGTTTATTTGCTTTCGTATGCATATCTTTAAAACCAATAAAGTCAGAAATATAGTTTAAAGAGAGGTTGATTGACATTGAAAAAGTATTAAATACGTGTTTCGTACTTTTTCAATTTAGGGGTAAAAAGGGGAAAATCTGTAAAAATTATATCTTCTAAACCGAAATTGTGGCATTTACTAATTTTTTTTTAATAATTAATTTTTATGACAAATTTTGCGCAAAAGTTGGTTATTTTTAAGTTATTCTTAAAAAAATTACTACTAATCGATGAATTTTCACAATATAAAGTTTATGTTATTTAGAATATTTATTGCTTTACGATATTTGAGTAAAAATGGTAGTAAGATTTCTCCATTATCGATTGTCTATGAATTTTTAAAAACACAATTTTTTTGGATTTTGCCCAAAAACAAGTATTTTTTACATTGCAATAAGAATAACTCTAGAAGCGTTGATCACACAAAAAACTTATATTAACATGTCTTAAAGACATTTTTGTTTTTTATTCAGTGACATATTTTTCAATAAAATCGGACAAGTAGTCTTAAAGATATGGTAAACTAACTAGGACCTCTTCAAAAATAAAAAACTTAAAACAATTTAAAAAAAAAAATCGTCGAATTTAAAAAATTTATTAAGTTTTTGTACTTAGGCGAACCATAATATAAAAACAGTTTAAGTTGATTGTGATATTGGCCACTGATTAGTCTTATTTCCGTTTCTTTTTGAAATGTATACATTTTTCGAAACATAAAAACTTCCACTCTCAAAATTTGTTGTTTATTTTTTAAACGATCCATAACGTAAATAAATTATCAAAAAAGCGGTTTTTAGGTAAAAGTAAAATCAAAATCATCTCCATTAAAACGATAGAAGAAGAAGAAGATGAGCTTTTAAAACCGTTACTTTTTCCAGTCTATCTTGAAGTTTTCTTTAAAAATTTTGATCTTCTTCGTATGTAAATTATTAAAAACAATTTTCTTTTGGTATGTTAAATATCCATTAACTTGTTAGTGAAATTTATTTTTTTTTTTTGTGTTTATTCATATATTCACAATAAACTCGTAACAACACACTCATCTTAGACTTGAGACACTATTAGACTCTAAGACATGATCAAATATTCTGTAAACAAAACAATTTTCTAAATTCGTCATTAAAAAAAAAACAAATGAGAGTTTTAAATATATTTAAGCTAAAACGACATTTTTGAATTAAACGAGATGGCATGAGAAAATATTTCAGAAGACAAAAGTATTTAATAGCAATTTTTAAAGTTTCGTTGGCTGAAAGTAATAATTTAATAGCTATTTTGTATTTTAATTATAATTGACATACTTTTCGGTATTTAAGTGAAATAAATGTATGTTTTACTATACGTCTTAGTCTATGACTTGGTCTATGTCTTAGTTTGTGACTTGGTCTTTTTCTTAGTTTGTGACTTAGTCTATGTCTTAGTATGTGACTTAGTTTGTGACTTGGTCTTTTTCTTAGTTTGTGACTTAGTCTATGCCTTAGTATGTGACTTAGTCTATGTCTTAGTCTATGTCTTAGTCTATGTCTTAGTCTATGTCTTAGTCTATGTCTTAGTCTATGTCTTAGTCTATGTCTTAGTCTATGTCTTAGTCTATGTCTTAGTCTATGTCTTAGTCTATGTCTTAGTTTATGTCTTAGTCTATGTCTTAGTCTATGTCTTAGTCTATGTCTTAGTCTATGTCTTAGTCTATGTCTTAGTCTATGTCTTAGTCTATGTCTTAGTCTATGTCTTAGTCTATGTCTTAGTCTATGTCTTAGTCTATGTCTTAGTCTATGTCTTAGTCTATGTCTTAGTCTATGTCTTAGTCTATGTCTTAGTCTATGTCTTAGTCTATGTCTTAGTCTATCTATGTCTTAGTCTATGTCTTAGTCTATGTCTTAGTCTATGTCTTAGTCTATGTCTTAGTCTATGTCTTAGTCTATGTCTTAGTCTATGTCTTAGTCTATGTCTTAGTCTATGTCTTAGTCTATGTCTTAGTCTATGTCTTAGTCTATGTCTTAGTCTATGTCTTAGTCTATGTCTTAGTCTATGTCTTAGTCTATGTCTTAGTCTATGTCTTAGTCTATGTCTTAGTCTATGTCTTAGTCTATGTCTTAGTCTATGTCTTAGTCTATGTCTTAGTCTATGTCTTAGTCTATGCCTTAGTCTATGCCTTAGTCTATGTCTTAGTCTATGTCTTAGTCTTAGTCTATGTCTTAGTCTATGTCTTAGTCTATGTCTTAGTCTATGTCTTAGTCTATGTCTTAGTCTATGTCTTAGTCTATGTCTTAGTCTATGTCTTAGTCTAAGTCTATGTCTTAAATCTAAGATAATTTCAGGTCCCCCTATTAACGCGTACATTTGTACTCGTTTAAGAAAAATAAGACGACTAAATTTTTGTTGTTGTTAATTTTAACTTTTTAAAATTTAAAGTTAATACAATTATTTACGGTAAATTCGCTTTTTTTAATGTCTATTTGTTTTTCGATTTTTCTTTATTATTTTCGTTTCGTATTAACTTTTTATTAAAGTCTTTGGCTACTTAACGCCATAACGCAAAAATGTTTAAAAGTTTAATTCTTTTTACAACAACAACAACAACTAAAATACATTTTAAAGTGAAATTTTTATTTTGTTTTTTTTTCAAATTTTAATTTTTCATATAAAGAAAGTTTTTTTTTAAATTGAGTGAGTGGTGGATGGATGATTTTGCATTTGTTTATAGTATTTTTTTATGGTTTAATAAAAACGCCAACAATTCCAATTTTAAGTTTGTATTAAGTTAATATTAATGAAATTTTTTTTTAAATATTAAAAAATTAAAATATTCAAAATTTTTTTAGAGTTCTAGAATTTTTGAAGAGTTTTATAACTTAGAAAATTAGATGATGTAAATTTTAAATTCTTATTAAAATTCGAATTAAACAAGAATATTTTACTTTTTTCCACATAATCATCATATGACTGTTTATTTTTCTTAAAATTTATGATTTCTGTAGCACCACCCAGCCCTCAACCTCACCTATTCTAAGGTTATCGTTAAAAGTCTATAATAAATAAAAATTTTTAAAATCATCAGCACACGTTTGTCATGTCAATTACAGGCGCGAGAGAAAGACTGTAATAACAAAAGAAACAGGCAGAGAGTCATAATGGCGGACGGACACCTAGACAAACTGACAGACGGACAGACCGACAGACAGACAAATTCATTGAATTCTTCTTCAATAATTTCAACAATAATAAAGAAATAAAATAACACAGAAGGCCGGCCGGTCGTTCGTTCGTTCGATTGCCGGGTTACATTTTCAGGTTCACTTGTATGATTCTCATTCGTACTTACTATATCCCATCAACCAATAAACTCTCGGGTGTTAATTGTTTGACGCTTAGCAAATTTACTATACATGCCATCCTATTACACTATAGTATAGTCTATTATATTTATGTTGTATTTCTTTTTCAATTTTATTTAAGCTTTAAATCATTGTATTCTGTTCAGACATAACAAGAAGCCCATTGTAAATTTATTGCCTATCCCACAAAAAAAACGACTATTTTATAATTTTCTAATTGTTCAACTGTTTAATTTCTTTCACAGTCTCATTAATTTGTTTATAAAAGTAGTGGGTGTTTTTTTTTCAATATCATTTTTATTTATTTCGATTGTTGAGAAAAATTAAATTATACTTGTGGTTTGTGTCAATGATCTTGTGAGGGATTTTCTGTTTGTTTTGGAAAACTTGATAAATGGATATAATGGAAATTCTTTGGAATTCGATTTAATCTTAATCTTAAAAGAAATTTGTATAATTCTTAAATAGTTTAGATTTCATTTTGCATTATGGATGCAGTTCACTTTTCAATTTTTGTTTAAGTTCCAGGTTCATGTCTTGGATCAGATCGAGGTAATGTTTATGATTTAATGTCTTAGTCTATGTTTTAGTTTATGTCTTAGTCTATGTCTTAGTCTATGTCTTAGTCTATGTCTTAGTCTATGTCTTAGTCTATGTCTTAGTCTATGTCTTAGTCTCTGTCTTAGTCTATGTCTTAGTCTATGTCTTAGTCTATATCTTAGTCTATGTCTTAGTCTATGTCTTAGTCTATGTCTTAGTCTATGTCTTAGTCTATGTCTTAGTCTATGTCTTAGTCTATGTCTTAGTCTATGTCTTAGTCTATGTCTTAGTCTATGTCTTAGTCTATGTCTTAGCCTATGTCTTAGCCTATGTCTTAGTCTATGTCTTAGTCTATGTCTTAGTCTATGTCTTAGTCTATGTCTTAGTCTGTGTCTTAGTCTATGTCTTAGTCTATGTCTTAGTCTATGTCTTTTTCTATGTCTTAGTCTATGTCTTAGTCCATGGCTTAGTCTATGTCTTAGTCTTTGTCTTAGTCTATGTCTTAGTCTATGTCTTAGTCTATGTCTTAGTCTATGTCTTAGTCTATGTCTTAGTCTAGGTCTATAATTTAGTCTTTTACTTAGTCTAGGTCTATAATTTAGTCTTTTACTTAGTCTATGTCTTAATCTATGACATTGTTTAAGTATTTGTAATTTCGGGGTTTTCCCGATGATGACGAATAACATTTGTTGTTCTATGTACTAATACTGATACATTACTTAAGTATACATTACATGAGTATAGGTGCTGAGTAATGTAAACCATAAAATGTTATTGTTATTATTTTAGGTTGTTCTTCTTCTAGTCACTTGAAGTTTGTTTACATTTTGATTTGAAGTAAAAACTCATGAAAACAAAAACAAAACAAATTGTTGTAAATGTAATTGTTTTTCTGTCACTTTGAATACTTGTATGTTGTTGTTGCTGTTCTTGTTGCCTCAAAGGTAAGTGATTTCTTCTTGAAAAGTGTGTGTAATGTTTAAATGTTAGAATGTAGATATAAAAGGTCTTACTTAAGGTCCGCTTGTCTGTCTGTCTGTTTGTCTGTCTGCCTGGCTTTAAAATTTCATTATTTTCCGTTAATAAGTCAAAAAGCTGTAATTAAAATTTAATGTTTTCTGTGATTTAAATTGTGTCATGAGTTTTATGTCATTTTCTCCATGTTTATTTACACAAAAATAATTAAACTTTTAAGTGTTTTTGGGGAGTTTTGTGGAACTAAATTTTCCTTTCTTTTTAGGAAAGGAAGTAGGAAATGTAGTCTCTGAACTTAAGAAAGCATTTTTATGCAAATAAATTGTGGTATGACGGTTTTGTTATGGTATTATGGTTTATTATAAACCATTATGGTTTATTATAAACCATTATGGTTTATTATAAACCATTATGGTTTATTATAAACCATTATTATTTGATTATAATGTATTATAATACATTATAATGTGATTATTATGTATTATAACGCATTATAATGCGATCATAATGTATTATAACGTAAGAATAAAACGCATTATTAAGAAACTAAAATGTATTTTAAGGCATTATAATGTTAATAATTATTTATTGTAACATATATAATGCTAATATAATATATAGTAACGCATTATAATGTATTTCAAACCATTATAATGTGAGTATAATGTAATAAACCGCTTTATAATAAATTATAACGCATTTTAATGCGGTTATAACATATTATAACGCATTATAATGCGATTATAATGTATTATAACCCTTTATAATGCGATTGTAATGTATTATAACGCCTTATAATGCTATTATAATGTTTTATAACGCGATTATAATGTAATATACCGCATTATAACGCGATTATAATGTATTATGACGCATTATAATGCAATTATAATGTATAAGAGAGCATTATATTGCTTTAGTAATGTATTATATCGCATTAAAATGCGATTATAATGTATAATAACGCATTATAATGCGATTATTGTGTATTATTATGCATTATTATGCATTATAATGCGATTATTACGTACTATAACGCCTTACAATGAGATTATAACGTATTATAATGCGAATATAATGTAAGATACCGCATTATAACGCGATTATAATGTATTTTAACGCATTATAACGCGTTTATAATGTATTACAACGCATTATAATGCGTTTATAATGTATTGTAACGCATTATAATACGATTATAACATAATATACCGCATTATAACGCAATTATAATGTATTATAACGCATTATAATGCGTTTATAATGTATTATAACTCCTTATAATGCGATTATAATGTAATATACCGCATTATAATGTATTATAATGCGATTATAATGTATAATAGCGCATTATATTGCTATATTAATGTATTACATCGCATTAAAATGAGATTATATCCTATAATAACGCATTATAATGCGATTATAATGTAATATACCGCATTATAACGCGATTATAATGTATTACAACGCATTATAATGTGATTATAATGTATTATAACGCATTATAAAGCGATTATAATGTAATATACCGCATTATCGCGCGATTATAATGTATTATAACGCATTATAATGTGATTTTAATTTAAAAGAGCGCATTATATTGCTATAATAATATATTATATCGCATTATAATGCGATTATAATGCATTATAACGCGATTGTAATGTATAATGTATTATAACGCATTACAATTAAATTAAAAGCAATATAATGCGATTATAATGTATTATAACGCCCTATGCTGCACTGGGAGTCAAGGATAACAGAAGAAGAAGAAGAATATATTTTATATTATAAAGTGCTAAAATAAATTTAGAGGAAAGACATTGTAGAAATATTCAGTTAATTTTGAATTATTTGATTTATTTTGTCCGACCAACACATAGTTTGCATAGTTTACAGTTTAACTCATTTTGAATAATTTTGGAAATTATTCATATCAACAGAAACCTCTGTCGACTCATGCGCAACAACTTTGCTCAGACTATAATCTTTATAGTCTGATCAAATGCACAGTTTACGATTTAATTCGTTTTGAGTAGTTTTCTGTGGCGCCACCTGTCGGACTTTGCTTATTCCAATTCATAAACCTTCTTCGGCTTATCCGTAACAACTTTGCTGAAGATTATAGCATGATTAAATGTACAGCATACGATTAAATTGACTTTGAGTAAATGTCAGTAGCGCCACCTGTCGAAATTTCTTCATACCAACTAAGAAACCTTCGTCGGCTCATGTGCAACAACTTTGCTAAAGATTGTAGCATGATTAAATGTACAGATTACGATTAAATTGACTTTGAGTAAGTTTCTGTAGCGCCACCTGTCGGAAATTATTCATACCAACTAAAAAGCCTTCGTCGGCTCATGCGCTACAACTTTGCTAAAGATCGTAGCATGATCAAATGTACAGTTTACGATTTAATTAATTTTTAGTAATTTTCAGTGGCGCCATCTGTCGGAAAATAGTATTATCAACTTTAAAACCTTCGCCGGCTTATCCGCAACATCTTCGCTAAAGAGCATAACACAATCAATTTCACAGTTTACTATTCTATAAAGAACATACATACAAACATTCATTTGTTTAAAATAATACTAATTTTTCCCCCTTTTTATTCCCTAATTTCTAAAAGTTCCATATGTATATTTGGTACTTTTTTGGTGCCAATTGAATTCGGTACATTTTTTTTAAACGCATTTAACATAATGTATAATGTTCCTATTCATATTACTTTGGAGATGTTAAGTTGTTATCATTTTATCCGTTTTTTTACCCATTTTGGCTCCAAAATCAAAGAAGTATCAAATACGTGTTTCATGTTTTTTTTACATCTATTGATTGCAGTACCAAGTTTCTTTCTATATTCTTTAGTTTAAAGTATAAGAGTGGGTTAAAAAGGTGCCAAAAAACTATTTTCACCCTTTTTTACCCCCTATCGGACATAGTTTCAAAAAAGTACCAAACACCTGTCCGCTTATTTTCAAAGCTGTTTAAAACGTAATTTTAATTTTGTTTCTATACCTATTACTTTAGGAGACATAGCGTTTTCGATTTTTTCCCCTTTTTACCCGTTTTTACCCTCTTAGAGGTAAAAGTTAAAAAAGTCCCTTCTTCTTCGACCTATACATCAGAAAAGATACCCACTGTCCAAATTTTATCAAAATCGTTAGAGCCGTTTTCGAGATAGCCATTCTATATACATATATATATATATATATATATATATATATATATATATATATATATATATATATATATATATATATATATATATATATATATATATATATATATATATATATATATATGTACATTTATTGCTCGTTTAAGAATATAAGATAAGATAGAGCGCATTATAATGCGTAGATATTGTTCTATATGCGAGTATAATGTATATGCGAGTATAATGCAGTTTTAATTTATTAAAACACATTGTAATGCAATTTTATAAAGTGATAATAATGCATTATAGAGCATTATAATGCGACTGCAATGTATTCTAGAGCATTATAATGCGAGTATTATGTGTTGTAACGCATTATTTGAATGGTTTAAAGCACATTCTCATGTAATTATAGTGCGATTTTATAACATTTTGTAATGCTATCATAACGTATGGTAAGGCACTAAAATGCGATCAGAATTAAATTAAAACGATTTTAAAGCAATTAGATTGTATTTTAAGGCATTTATAGCCTTTAGAATAAAATATAACAATTTTTCAGTTATCTAGTACAGAAACGCAAAATGTATCAAAAATAAGCAAAATTTAAAAAAAAAAATAAAACCTTAAAATAATTAAAAAAAGGCCGTCAAAAAAGTAAAAAAAATTAACCTTAAAGTCAAACATTTTGTACGTAAAAATGTTTCCCAAAACAAAATGATATCAACCAAAAAATAAGAAGTCTAGACAGAAATAAAAAATTCATTCATTCATCAAAAAAAAAATAAAAATATAAAATGCACAAAATTAAATGAAATTTTGAGAAATATTAAAAAAGAATAGAGGAAACAAGGAAACGGAAAGTAAAGGAATCAAATGGACAGACAGGAATGAAGCTACCCCTAAAAATTCGGGCAACAAAGAGATTTTAATTTGATAGAGAGTCATGTTAAGTCGTCTACAATAACACAAACAAAAAACAAACAAAAACCAAATGAAAGGAATTTTAATTTAAATTAAGTTTTGTTTTTTTTTTTCAAAATACTCAGATAATTTCGCTACAAAAATAGGGGTTTGAGACAACCTATCAAAACTAAAACAAACTATCCTTCAAACCTGGAACATAAAGTAGGGGTGGTGTCAGAATGCTAACGAGCCAGAGATAAAGAATAATCTTTATGAGGATTTTATCAAAAATATTGTAGGTGTAGAAATAGAATCCCAAGCAGCTGCTTTTTTTCATCAATCCAAAATTATGTTGAGGCTTAAATATATTTTTAGAGAAATTTTCAGCTCTCAAGATTTTTTTTTTCATACAAAATAAAATAAATCATAGCGAGCATTTGTGTGGTTTAAGCCACAAATATTTCTGGTTAAGCAGAGAACGAAAAAATACAAGAAAAAAATCTAAAAGACGTTAAGAAATTTTAAGACGGGGAAAAAATTTACATAAAACTCGTAAAACCAGTTCAACAACGACAAAGTTTGTTGGTAATATGAAAAAAAAATACAAATTAAAAATGTTTTAACACATTTGTATACTTTAAAGTATATAATGCAGCTTTTCAACAAACCAAGTAAAAAATAGAAATAAGACAGCCGTATTTAGGAATATTGACCACGTTTTTGAATTAATTGTAAAATAGCAGCAGCAAAAGCTTAGGCAAACAAATTAGTTATGGCATAAGACGGATATAATGCAAATTTTTTGTAATCAAAATTTTTCTATAGAAAATATTTTTTTAAAGAAAATTTTTATAAAAATTTTTTTTATCAAAAATTTTCAAAAGAAAAAATTTTGCTAAGGAAATTTTTTTTTTAATTTTACTAAGGAAAATTTTTCTAAAGAAAAAAATTTGCTAAGGAGAATTTATCTACAGAAAAAAATTTTCTAAAGAAAATTTTTATATGAAAAAAATTTTGCTACCGAAAATTTTTCTATAGAAAAAATTTTGCTAAGGAAAATTTTTCTAGAGAAAAAATTTTGCTAAGGAAAATTTTTGTAGAAAAAAAATTTTGCTAAGGAAAATTTTTCTAGAGAAAAAATTTTGCTAAGGAAAATTTTTCTAGAGAAAAAATTTTGCTAAGGAAAATTTTTCTAGAGAAAAAATTTTGCTAAGGAAAATTTTTCTAGAGAAAAAATTTTGCTAAGGAAAATTTTTCTAGAGAAAAAATTTTGCTAAGGAAAATTTTTCTATAGAAAAAATTTTGCTAAGGAAAATTTTTCTTTAGAAAAAATTTTGCTAAGGAAAATTTTTCTAGAGAAAAAATTTTGCTAAGGAAAATTTTTCTAGAGAAAAAATTTTGCTAAGGAAAATTTTTGTAGAAAAAAAATTTTGCTAAGGAAAATTTTTCTATAGAAAAAATTTTGCTAAGGAAAATTTTTCTTTAGAAAAAATTTTGCTAAGGAAAATTTTTCTATAGAAAAAATTTTGCTAAGGAAAATTTTTCTATAGAAAAAATTTTGCTAAGGAAAATTTTTCTATAGAAAAAATTTTGCCAAGGAAAATTTTTTTATAGAAAAAATTTTGCCAAGGAAAATTTTTTTATAGAAAAAATTTTGTTAAGAAAAATTTTTCTATAGAAAAAATTTTGCTATGGAAAATTTTTCTATAGAAAAAATTTTGCTAAGAAAAATTTTTCTATAGAAAAAGTTTTTTTTTCTCATAGGGATTTTAAATAGCTTTAGTTTGAAGACTTCTTATGGGTAATAAACTTTTGGTTTGGAGTATAGGTATCTCCTTTAAATTTCCAAAATATTAATGGGTATATCTTTCTTAATATTGGGCCTTTTGTAACAATGTGTGTCAAAACTGCACCGTAATATCTTCCAAATTAGATTTTTTATTGTTCATTAACGCACTAAGGAACTATGTATTAAAAAGAAATATTAAGATTTACCCATGGTTTTTAGCACAAACGGTCCATATCTCGAAAACTGGTCGAAATAACGTAATTTGTCAACATTTTCAGCTTTCACCTGATACTAATATTTAGCTCATAACTTTTAAGATAGCAAACATATACAAATTATTAAAAAAAAAGTTTTCTTTTAAAAAAAGTTTTCATATATTTTTTTATGTGACACTTAGCAGTGTGGAATGCTGCATTTTCTGTCCCGCTACAGACACAGTACACTGTGTCACAAACTGTTAGATTCGAACCCACAAACTCTTAACATAAAATTCTTGGTTCAACTAAAAATTAATTTCTTTCAGGAATTTTTTTTTTTAATGTTGAAAATTCTTTAAGCGGATATCTCAGGAATTTCTGATACGATACTTTAGGAATCTCAATTCTTAATTTTAGTATGTACCTACGTATTTCTAAAATGTCATCCTGGAGTTAAGTATTTGGTCTTTTGTACAAGTTATCAACTTACCCATAATTCAGTACCCCAACTCATGTTGGAATTTTCAGTAGTTTCCTCCGCCAGTTTTAAAGATGTTTTGAGAAATGAATTATATCCAAATAAAGGTTATGATGATGATGATGGAGCTGTCAAAACTTTAATCCACTGACACTGATTTTTGTTATACTTGCACAATATTTCACAAAATTTTTGTTTAATTTTAAGGTAATCTAAAATAAAACAAAAATTATCACAAAACTTATCAGAAATGTTATAAGTAGTAATTAAGTATTTTACACAAAATTATAAAGATTTTTTTATAAAATTTTTAATTGATAAAACTTGAATCATAATTAGAAACAGAGACAGAAATTGTTTAAAAAAAAAGTTAAGAAATGAATCATTAATATTTTTCAGCTCAAAGAAAACAACAAAAAAACGGTAGATTACAAACAATTGAGTAATAAAAGAAACTACAAAAGGAATAAAACAAATGAAACAGGTACACGAGATGAGAAGAAACAAACAAAAGAAACAGGTAAAAAAGGTAAGGAAAAAAACATTTAACTCTTTTAGGTTTTAAAGAAATTGAAATGATTTATTAAGAAACAATTAATTTAGAGGAAAAGTTATTTGAAATTGCATTTTTAAAGAACAGGCATACATAAAACCGGTATTAAAGAATTTTTTTTTTGAATTAGGATAAAATATCATAAGTGAGAGCCAGAATAAGAAACAGTTAAAATATGCTCTTTCACTCTCACACTCTTTTAAGATTCTGTCTCTGCTTACGTCAATAATACAATGGCGTTGCCAATATTAATTATAATTAACTCTCGGTGTTATTTTTGTAAAAATGTTTGCTTGAGTGTGTGTGTATGTAAGATTTGTATTAGGCGAATTTAGTTTTTTCTTTCTTAAGAAAAAAAATCTAGTTGCAACTTTTTAATTGCACAATACTCCTATAATAAAACTAAATTGAGTTTTATTTTTAAACACTTTAATAATAAAATCATTTGATATAAAATTAATTCTTGACACTTTTATTGAAGCAATTTTAGCAAAAAAACAAAATTATTTTGTTTACTATTTCACTATTGTATTTGTTGTTTTTTATTGTGTATACATCATATTAACTTTTTGTTATTGTTGTTTTTTATTTAACATTTTCTTTTTAAATTTTATAACTACGTTTCACTTTTTTTTGTTAATTTTAACTTATTTGCACAAATTTTTAAATATAAATAATTTTCGCACCATTTGTTGAAATTTTGCCACTTGATTTATTTTTGTTTCAAATTCTTTTTTTGCTTTTGTATTAGCTCACAATTTTTAATAAAATATGTTTAATTTATAGGTGCCCTCTTGCTGCTCTACTTGCACAAAATGCTAAAGAAAAAAATTCACTTTTGGTGGAATAGAAACACAAAAAATATGACTGGCCTGACTGATTGCAGACGACACCGTTTTTTCCAGTACCACCTAATAAAATATTTTCTGGCTATTTCTCCTTTCAAAAAACTCACATTTTGTTGCAACTTTTTGCCTTAAATCACACACAATCAATTTGCAAATTTTATTTAGATTTAACAAAATAAACAAACACAATTTATTAGAATTATTTGCATGTGTGTATGGAAATTTTTTTGTTAATAATTCACACTTATTAAAAGACTACAAAATCGTTTCGCACGGGGCGTTTTCTCCGTAACAAGGTGTTTTTCCTTGTAATTCGCTCAATAAACTAATTTTTGTTGTAAATTTATCTTTCATTTGACACGGTTACTTTGAGATAGTACTAAAAAATACAACTCTATAAAAGGGAATATTTGTGATAATTGGCAAGTCTTTGGTATTATTTTAAAGTGTTGTTGGCAACGCTTTATAGAAAATGACCAGTGAGAATAAGTGAACTTTAATTTAAGATTTTTATTATTTTAATTATTACATATAACATTTCATGTACAACAATTATAGAAGTATTTTTAATTTTCCATGCATTTAACTATTTAAGGGTCTTCGGAACATAAGTTGGATATCATATCCAAAATGTTCGAAAGTAAGGTTTTAACCCTAACCGTACTGATAACATTTTTAAACGTAGACTCCTGATAAGGGTACCCGGGTACTCGTGAATACTAATTTTTCCGTTACAATTAAAATATTCCGCGAAATGTATATAGACTAATTTGAAGAGTTCTTTACAGAAAATGGAATCCAAATTAAATTTTAACTAGAAGAATTTAGAAGATATAACAGCTTTGAAAGTGTTACCATTGTATGGTTATTAATCTGAAATCAAATCCCAAAACAAGTGTATGATGGTTGCCAGAGGCCAATATGTAATACACATAGCCGAATTATTGCTTCACGCTTAACAAAATGTTAAGTTTCTATAGTTTCTCTAATACCAGTACAAAGTTAAATGTACAAACTATTAAGTAAATGTACAAATTTTAAAATAAAATGAAAAATGTAATCATAACCATTAAAAATGACTTAAGTACCTGATTGACCGAGCCTTGCTCGGGGCTTTATGATAAGCATTTTGAGGCAAATTTTAAAGTTTTTATATATTTTATTTTATACAGTTACAGTTTAACTCATTTTAAATAATTTTGAAAATTGGTCATACCAACAGAAACCTCCGTCGACTCATGCGCAACAACTTTGCTAAAGATTATTGTCTGATCAAATGCACAGTTTACGATTTAATTCATTTTGAGTAGTTTTCAGAGGCGCCGCCTGAAGTCGTTCATACCAATAAGAAACCTTCATCTTCTTATGCGTAACAACTTTGCTTATGATCATAACATGATCAAATGCACAGTTTATGATTAAATTCACTTATAGTCTGATCAAATGCACAGTTTACGATTTAATTCATTTTGAGTAATTTTCAGTGGCGCCACCTGTCGGACTTTGGTCATTCCAATTAATAAACCTTCGTCGGATTATCCGCAATAACTTTGCTAAAAATTATAGCATGATTAAATGTACAGTTTACGATTAAATTAACTTTAAGTAAATTTCAGTGGCGCCACCTGTCGAAATTTCTTCATACCTCGTCGGCTCATGTGAAACAACATTGCTAAAGATTATAGCATGATTATATGTACAGCTTACGATTAAGTTGACTTTGAGTAATTTTCAGTAGCGCCACCTGTCGGAAATTATTCACATCAATTAAAAAGCATTCGCCGGCTCATGCGCTACAACTTTGCAAAAGATCATAGTATGATCAAATGTACAGTTTACGATTTAATTAATTTTTAGTAACTTTCAGTGGCGCCACCTGTCGGAAATTCGGTTTCCCAACTTAAAAACCTCCGCCGGCTTATCCGCAACATCTTTGCTGAAGAGCATAACATGATCAAATTCACAGTATACTATTCTATAAAGAACATACATACAGACAAACATTCATTTGTTTTAAAGTTATAACATTACAAATTTTTTCCCCTTTTTATCCCCTAATTTCAAAAAGTTCCATATGCATAATTGGTACTTCTTTGGTAAAAATTGAATTGAATTTAGGAACTTACGAAACCTCAACTTTGTAATTTTAGGGTTAGGGTTAAATATTGTTCTAATTTGGCACCATCAGTCCGAGACCCAGCGCCTCCGTTGTAATCCTTCAAACGGAGAAAGCAATAGAATATAAATTAGACAAAGAAAATAGATTTTGGGCATAATAGGTTGAGGCTTTATTAATTTGCTTCACCGGATTTCATACAGTTCATCGTGAAATCTATATAGAAACTTGAATTTTTGGACAAAATTTAAATTTCCAGTGAAAATTTTTCATTAAAAAATTTAATTTTAAGTGATAATTAAAACTTATAGTGAAAAATTAATTTTTTGTGAAAACAAATTTTTGTGTGAAATTTAAATTTTAGTCCAAAATATAAATTAAAAAAAAAAAAATTGATCGGATGTAACTAAATTGATCGGGCGAAACTATTAATTTTTAGTAAAAATTTAAATTAAATGAATGGTCAAATTCGAAAAAGTCACATATCCAATCTTTTAACATATTAGTTTTTTGAAATCAATGAGTAGCAAATGCCTTACAGCATCTACTGTATTAAGAATGGAGTTTCCTATCATTCCTTCTACTGTAAATCCCAAGGAATGTGTACAAACAATTTCGAGAAGGTGACTATTTTACCAAAAACACAATCACAGGCAAGAACAAATTTTTACAAATTTTAAATATTTTTTAAAATATAAATTTTTCGAAACTTTATTTTTTTAAATATTTTTGCAAAAATGTAAAATTTCCTTAATAATAATTGTGAAAACTCCCTTTTTCTATTTCGAAGTCAGAGGTTTACGATATTTTGTTTGTATCCAAACACGATACATTTTTAACATCCGTCCCCGATTCACCTGCAAACGTCTGTCGATTACATTTTGTTCCTCCACAAAGCCAACCTTAGTAAATAAATCCCGAACATCATCTTGTGTAAAGAAGTAAACCATAGTACCATCACCCCTTACATAGAGATTGTCCTCCAAACATTTGCCACTTTTAAAACGTAGCTGGGCCAAATCATAACGTCCATAATCACGAAACAGAACCAAGCCGCCAGGTTTTAAATAACGATAACAATTTTCTACAACGCGTTGCATTTTTTGAGGTTCTATGGCGGACAAAACGAATATTAAAACAATAATATCTTGTGACTCCAGGGAAAAGGGCACTTGCCAATCATCTAAAGTGGCATCCATAACAAACACTTGACATCGTTTGTTATCGTATATGGGATCTGCTTTAAAAATCTCTATTGCTTTCGAGGAAAAATCACAGCCAAATACTTTAAGATCAGGTTCTTGGCTATATTTTAAAATGGGTAGTATCGTATTACCCACACCACAGCCAAGTTCAAATATGCTTCGTGGTTCTGTATTATCTTTGTTGGGTGCCAGCTCGGGAAATTCTGTAAACAGCCAATGACGATCTTTGAAAAATCTATTTTGATGCACTCCGTAAAATGAGTCCCAAAACCTGTCCGCCTCGCTTTTAAATTTTACTTTATCTGTTTCCGGCATTTTAACTGTGGAATTCTTAACTACTGCCTGTAAGGCTTGCTCCTCCTGCTCTTCGTCCCATTCAACATTGTCCCTGTGATTAAAATAAAGTTTACAAACTATTAGAAACCATTAACAAAATTTCAAACGTACCAAGCGTTAAACTGATACATGTCTTGGGAATTTGTTAAAAAACGTCCTCCTCCTGCTGGTTTCTTACGATGTCTGGTGAATTCCCAGTAGTTTTTACGTGTACAATTTCGTCTTGTTAAACCAGCTCTTAGGATGGAGGAAAAGTTTACTACTTGTTTTGTATATTTACCAAGCATTGTGTTGAAAGACATCTTCTTCGTTTGTTAAGAAACGATTTCCAAATTTTGGTCTCTTTTCCGAGGCGTCTTCCAAAGTGCTATTCGCAGATTCTTCCTGGGTAGAGTTGGTTGTGTCGCACATGTTGTTTACATTGAACAGCTGGTTTAAGAACAACGTCGATATAAAATAATGTCGACGGCGGCTATTCTGTTACGTGTAAACACAATTTTTGAGTTCATAAAAACAAAGTCGTTTTGAAATTTTAGACGCCGTTATCGGGTTTCATTTTCGTCTCAATACATTAATAACAGTTCGGCGTTGACTAAGTGCCGGTCGCCTTTGCCCTCCACTTGCAAACAATAAAATAAAAAGTTTTAAAAATGTATTCCTCTGCTAAAAAGCTCCAAAGGGTTTTATCCTCGCGAGAAATACGCAAAATTTTTATAGAATATTTCACCAAAAACCATGACCACAAATTTGTGCGATCCAGTCCGGTGGTGCCGTTTTGTGATCCAACAGTGGCATTTGTTAATGCCGGCATGAATCAGGTTGGATGTTTATATAAACATTCGTTTTTTTATTCTTCAACTAAAAACTAATTGTTGATTTATTAAACAGTTCAAATCAGTTTTTTTGGGCACAACGCCAGCGCCCCACAAGAGAGTGGCCAACTCCCAGAAATGCGTGAGAGTAGGAGGTAAACACAATGATTTGTCGGTTGTGGGAGAGGACAGTTATCATCATACATTTTTTGAAATGCTGGGCAACTGGTCATTTGGTGATTATTTTAAGGTATTTAAAGGGTATATTGTAATAATTTTGCTATTTATTTGAACCGGAGCTTTGTGCTTATTTAGAGAGAGGCATGTTCCATGGCATTGGAATTACTCCGAGGTCCCTATAACATAGATACCTCACGTCTTTATGTCACATATTATGCTGGTGACAAAGTTTTGGGCTTGCCAGCCGATTTGGAATGTTTTGAAATTTGGAGAAGTTTGGGGTAATTGTCGAAAAAGTAAAGTTTGAGATATTTTATACAATTTTCTTTTATATTTTAGTTTTCCTTCATCACGCATTTTACCTTTTGGTAGTAGGGATAATTTTTGGGAAATGGGTTTAACAGGACCCTGTGGTCCTTGTACCGAAATTCATATAGATCATCGTCCAGATTTAGCTTCACCCGAGCAACGTGCAAAACTGGTCAATATGGGTCGTCCGGATTTAACAGAATTATGGAATCTTGTGTTTATACAATATAATAGGTAGGTTTTGTAAAGGATATGTACGATTTTAATTTACAACTTCTGTCAATTAAGCAGGAATGAAGATGGCAGCATAACACAATTACCAGCAAAACATGTTGATACTGGTATGGGTTTCGAGAGATTGACAGCTATATTACAAAATAAAGCCTCCAATTATGATACAGATCTATTTGTTCCCTTATTTGAAGCTATACAAAGGGTAAATTTTTTGTCGACTACATTTTCTTTATATTTATTCTGTGGCTTGGTGCTAATAGGGCCAATGTAAAAAAAAATAGTTTTGAGAAAATTTGTATTAAAGTTTTAATTTCACATATAAATTCATAGTAACAGAAAAACCCTTATAAATCTGTTCTAAGTTAAGCTAGAGATTAGCTGATGCAATAACTAACTCAAAACAGCAAAAAATTTACATTGGCCATTTTAGCACCAAGCCACAGTATTAATCTAAAATAAGATTTTGTTTTTAGATATCAAAAGCTCCCGACTATAGTGGCACTTTTCCTTCTGCATCTGATGCCGCCACATTAGATACAGGCTACAGAATTTTAGCTGATCATGCACGTATGATATCAGTATGTTTAGCGGATGGCATGTTACCCGATCAAAAGTAAGTTTCACAGAAAATTAAATGAAAAAAAAAATAATTATCTACTCCACTTTATTTAGTCAAAAATTAAGACGTGTCTTGCGCAAGGCCTTAACTGTTTCCGAAAATGTATTTGCCAATGAAAATCTCCTTAAACAATTAATACCTGTTGTAGTTAATTCTTTGGGTTCAGCTTATCCCGAAATTCCTATTAAACAATCAAATATTCTGGAATTAATCGCCCATGAACAGGAGGTATTTAAAGCTCTTAGAGCAAGTTCCTCTAAAGCCTTTAGCGAGGTACTTAGTGAATTTCCCAATTTGGAGGACATTGATTTAATGGAATGCCCTGGTTTTGTGCCAGCTTATCGTGAATTTCAAGCCGTAAAAGAAACTTTTAAAAATAATAATATACCCGGTGATTTTCTGCACAAACTCTCAGATACTTATGGTTTAACTGAAGAACATTTTCAAAAATTAGCACAACTAGAGGAAATGTCCTATAATTTAAAAGACTATCAGGAATCTGTAAACAGGGCCAAGCAAAGAGCCAAAGATTTGTTAAACTCTAATGTTTGTTCAGATAAATTACGTCAAAGTATTAAGGAATCTTTAGTGGGTTTGACTAAAAACTTATCAGCTACTGATAATCATTATAAATACAATTATAGCTATGATTCAAAGGAGAAGCAATATATAATACCTTCATTAAAAACCAAAGTTTTGGGTATCCTGTACAATGATGTCAGTGTTCAGGAGATGGTATGCAATGGCATGTCTAATACCCATGATATTGTATCAATTGTAACACAGGCCAGTAATTTCTATTATGAATCGGGTGGTCAGCAATCAGACAAAGGAGTACTTGTGGTTAAAACTTCCTCAAATCAGGAATATGAACTGAAAATTTCTAATGTCTGTTTGATTAATGATTGTGTGGTTCATACCTGTGAGTTGCCAGTGGAAAAAGGTCATTTTACTTTGGGCCTAGGCGATGAAGTTGAATTAAAGGTGGATAGTCATCAGCGTAAAAACAATATATGCCATCATACAGGTTTGTTTTAGTATAATATTACAAATATTTTGTTAAATTATTTTTTTTTTACAAATTTTAGCCACTCATTTACTTAATGGTGCTATAAGATCTTTATTTAATAAAGTCACTTATCAGGTGTCTAGTTTGGTAACCAGCGATTATTGTAAGCTAGAAGTGGGCCTAATAGGAAAACGTATTGCTAAAGAAGATGTAATCAATATAGAGCAACTAATTCAGTAAAATGTTACTTAATTTTAATATATATTTCTATATAACAATATGTCATTATTTTCAGACAAGTCATCTCCTCATCTATACCCGTTAAAGTTGAGTTGTGTAATGCATCCGATATTTTACAACAAAATGATGTTACAATGGTGCCAGGTGAAATATATCCCGAAACAGGCTTACGTTTGGTTAGCGTAAACTGTCATAATTTACAAATGCTTTCAAAGGAATTATGTTGTGGAACTCATGTCACAAATACTCAGGAATTAGAATATTTTTGTATAACAAATCTCAAGCAAACAAATCGTGCAAGATATGCCTTTACAGCTGTGGCCGGTGAAGCGGCTGAAAAGGTATTTAAAAATACTTAAACTCTCCAGAAAGTTTATTTCTAAAAACTAGTTATTTTCACAATCAATTCAAGGTCTTTAAAGTAGCTGCCTTATTGAAGCATCGTATTGATATGCTAGAAAAAGAGTTTAAGACTGATAAGCTTTCTAATGCCACCGAAATAGAATTACAACAAATAAGACACAATCTCCAGCACTTGGATATACAATTGCCGTATATTTTTAAAACGGAAGCTTTGGAGCGTATAAATGAGATTCTAAGGAAACTTAAGGAAACCGCCAGAACGAATATAAAGTATAATTTAAATAAATTTGTTTGTTAAAACATTTTAAATATTTTTCTTATATTTTTTCAGGGAATTTGTAGAAGTTGAAATTCGTAATGTTTTACAGGAGAAACCTGTAGAGACACATCCATTTATTTTGCATTATATTTCAAGTTCTGCCTTGGTTGAAGAGGTTCCTTTACAAAAAGCCACAAGACTTTGTAATGATCGCCCTATTTTGGTAATAAGCAAGAGTGATGATAATATGGTCAAGGCTAGATGTTGTGTGCCCAAGGTAAATTTCAAGAATATCTTTATTTGAATACACATATTTATTTACCAATTTTTTTTAGCAATATCAATCTGAAAATTTTAACGCTGAAAAATGGTTAAAAGAATTTGCCTTAGTCTTCAAATCGCAAGTAGCCGCTCCCAAAGGACAAAATTCACGTGAAATTTGTAACATGAAAGCCAAGAAAACTTCAACACAATTTGAGGAACAATTAGAAATTGCCATGGAAAGAGCCCAACAATATGCATTAAATAATTTAAAATAAATTTTGTGTAAGTAGATAGTTATTTAATTTTATAAGAGATTTTTAATTTTTATTTGAACAAAGTGGTTTAAAATTAAAAGGCTTGTTAAATTATTAAGAGTAAAACAATAAAATTGTTTAATTTAATGGAAAAAATTTTTGGTTTTTATTTCCTTTCAACACTATAGTTATTATTATTATTTAACATTATTTAACTTAACGATAAATACAAAAAATAACTTACTTATAATTAAATAATAATGTTTTTGATTAACCACGATAATCTGGATCATTATGTTCTTCTTCGTATTCCTCCTCATCGTCATCATCATCTGGAAAGAAGTGGAAAAATATATTAAATCTTAGAACCCATTTTTGGTTTGTGCTGTTTTGAATCTTAAAAGAGAACTATAGAACCTTTTTAATATTTTTTTTGGATGTTTATTTGTGTTATATTTTTTAGATATTTTCGATCAAAGAAATTGTTTATAGAAAAAATTTTAAATAAAAATAGTTTTTTGGAAAATTGTTCGATAAAAATATTTTTATATCAAAAAATTTTTAATTTAATATAGAAAAATTTTTGAGAAAACATTTTGTACAGAAAATTTTTTGATAAAAAAATTTTATTTATTTATTTATTTTATTTATTTTTGTATAGAAAAATTTTTGTAAGAAATTTTTTTTTACCAAAAATTTTTCTATGGAAACTTTTTTATCAAAAATTTTTCTATAGAAAATTTTTTTTCATTAAAAACTTTTCTATAGAAAATTTTGTCTATAGAATTTTTTTTGATAAAAAATGTTCTATAGAAAAATTTTTGATAAAAAAACTTTATAGAAAAGTTTTTGATAAAAAAAAATATAGAAAAATTTTTAATAAAAAAATTTTCTGTAGAAAAATTTTTAATAAAAAAATTTTCTATAGAAAAATTTTTGGTAAAAAAAATTTTCTATCAAAAAATTTTTGATAAAAAAATTTTCTATAGAAAAATTTTTGATAAAAAAATTTTCTTTAGAAAAATTTTTGATAAAAAAAATTTTCTATAGAAAAATTTTTGATAAAAAAAATTTTCTACAGAAAAATTTTTGATAAAGAAATTTTCTATAAAAAAATTTATGATAAAAAAATATAGAAAAATTTTTAATAAAAAAATTTTCTATAGTAAAATTTTTGATAACAAAATTGTCGGGATGTAAACATTATTAAGAAAAATAAAGAGTATTAGCATTTGATCCCAATAAACCATGTCAATTTTATACATAGATTAAACTCACCATGATCTCTTCTCTTACGAGCGTATGCTCGTTTTGGAGCCACAGGTGCCTGATCAGTTTCTCCATGTACCAAAGAATTTCGATACAATGTTAACGGCTGATATTCTTCTGGTTTACTTGAAGGCATACCTGGTGAAATGCGACGATCCAAAAAGTTCAATATAACTTTCTTATCCTGTTTCAGCAATTTGTGATTAAACTCGTTGAGAACTTCTAGGAAAAGTAGACGTTTTGGTGCAGCTACAGGATCCTCGGGAACATCTCCCACAGCAAAAAGAATGCCAGCTCGATGTAAAGCGATTATGGGTTCACGATTTTTAATAGCATCAAAACCAAATGTTAAAGCAAATCTTTTGGCCAACTCTTTCAGTTCACTGAACTCATGGGAATTTTTAGCGACAATTTCATTGTCTGTTTGGCTTTGTAGGTCTTTAAAGACGGCTATTAAACTCAAAAGTAAAGTTAAGGCAAAGTTAACTTTATTGATTTCACGAGCCTTGCCCAAGGTGGCCTTAATAATGTCGCCATACTCATTATAGCACTAAAATAAAGAATACAAACAAGAAGAGATTAATTAAAAAGAAGTTTAAATTTTTATTAAAAAATATAATAACTTACCTTTACATAATATTTAAACATTCCAGCGGCACTTTTTGTCGGTATAATATTGTACACCACCAGTTTGCAGTATGAAGCCAAAAAGTTGCGTTTTTTGTGAAGTTCCATAATACGAATTTCATCTTGAAGATCTTTGTTTTAAAAAAAATTCACCATAAAAAAATTTAAGATTTATTGGGTTTTATAAATACCTTCTTGTTTCATGGAAAATACATAGTGCTGCACAAAATTATTCAAAACTAATTGTTCATCCAATGTTGATTTATACTCTAGACTGCGAACACTAACGTTTTCGTTGCGCGACAATTGATCGGAAAATGTTATTAATAAATCACAAATAGATTGATAGGCCTAACACGCACAAGGGGAAAAACATAAATTATTAAAAAGTTTGAATAAGTATTGAAGAACTGCACAAGCCACATTAATTCCAAATATAAATACATACTTGAATTTTCAAGAGTATTTTGAATCTAAAATTAAGTAACTTGAATATCTAATATTTATAAATACCGCTTCTTGTATTTGATCCGTAGGTCCATCTCGAGTCAATTCATAGCAGGCAAACATGTATTTATCCAGGTTCTTTCTTAACTCTGCAACAGCTTCGGGTATTTGTGAGGTTTCACATTGATTTTCAATGTAATATAAACCCCAACTAATGCTGAAATAACAAGCTTCTATACAATACGTCAAAGCTTCATTTGGTAAGTTACGTCCGGGATTTTCTTTAGATTGACACTCATCAACATCTTGATAAACGGAATCAAATAGATTCCAGGGATTAAGATTATGCGAAGAAAATAGTATGGAAACAACTTTTAATGAACTAATAACATTGTAAATTTCATCTTCATTGGGTAATTCCTCGCCAGCAATCAGATTACGCCAATCTTCAATGGAATCTTTGTACTTGTTTACAGCATTGTCAATGATATTAGAACGGGCCACATCACATCGCGTATAGGTAGCACTGCCCTCTCGACATAAATACTCCAAAGTTTTGGCACATGTCTCCAAAACGTCACGATCTGTGTGTACTGACATTATATAGCTCATTTTATCGAGTAAGGCCTGAAGATTAGCTTCCTGGCGATTTGTGGTGTAAATATCCAATTCAAAATATTGTGGCACGGATAATAAATTGGTTAATTTCTCACTATCTGCTTGATACTTTTCCAATAAAGAGGGCAGTGTAACTATAAAATGTTCAGTAAGTCTGATTTTTTCATCCTGTATGGCTTTAAGTTCTTTAGCACTTAAAGATATTTTACGATTACTGGCACGTCCCACAGGAGCTTCGCCTGTTGCTGCCTGTTTGACGCTGCTGACCATTATTTCAATTAGGGTAGATTCCTGTTTATTATCTAGAACTTCTTCATTGGGTCCCGGCTCTTCGAGCAGTAAGTCTGTCATACATTCCCAATCTTTCACCATGGAATTGTTATCCATAAATGAATCCACTAAATAGGCACCGTGTTCATGTAACTCAGATTCAATCATAAATTGAACTAAATCGCGTATGAGGGGAGTGTTGGGTAAACGAAGTTTGCCCCTTTTTGTTTTTGTCTCTTCCATATCGGCGGTTAAATGAAAGAGACGTACATTAAGAAAGTCGGCTGCAGCCTGGGCAACGCCTCGATGTGAGGAATATACCAATTCATAAACAATTTCACAGTCTTTGTCGGCCAATATGTCGGGATGAATTCTGTTGAAAGCGGTCATTGATAAAAAAAATAATATTTTAGTGGCAAATTTTTGAATTTATTTGTATTATTATGTTTAATGATTTTTTTTTATTATTTTTTTTTTTATTAATTAAATTTGGAGCCAACATTTTTAATAGTGAAATCTTCCCGAAATTTAAAATAACTGTCTGTTTTACATAGAAAGATAATAAATTATAAGGCATGTCACGAATTTCGTTCGGAATTCCGATCGAAATAGTTTTATATTTCGTTAATGAAATATGTACCTACATAAAGGATTAGTTTCATTTCGAAAAAAAAAAACGTTTTACTTTTTCTATGGAAGCAAAATACGGAATACATTAATTTTGTATAAATTTTTCCTGACAAATGTTTTCAATATTTGTGTAACGAAAATAATTTGTTTGAAATAGTTATGGAACTTTTGAGGTATTTTAATATTAAGTAATTTTTATAAAAATTAAAATAATTTACTCACTTTAATATGCTAATGACCAATTTAACAGCATGTACTGCAACTTCAAACTCTTTATCCAAAGTCATGGCTACAATACGATCTTTAAATTTCGATGTAAACAATTCAAGTTTGCCTTTTAGTTCTTCCTTGTCATATAAAGGTAATAAAGCTTGTAGACAACGTAAACGCACTTCACCAACTTTGTCGTGCAATGTCCAACCAATATACTTGAGATAGGAATCATCTAAAAAGTTTTGAGGATAATTTTCCATCCATACACCTATTTCGGCCATACAAATAGCTCTTATATCAGGTAAAGTATCACTAAAAATTATATAATTCAAATGTTAATAAAATAAAATTTAAATTAGGAATAAAAAACAAACTTACCGATAGCGATGTACAAAAACTGATTTAAACATATAGGTCAACATATTCTTTATCTCATCCATATTCTCTTCCAGTTCCGCGCGTTTAGCCATTAAGGATTCCAAACGATCAGAAGCTCTGCGGTCGCGGGACTATAAAATGTTATAAAATTAGAACTTTATTCTTTAAAATTAACAGCATTAAAAAAAACTAACTTTTAAACGTTCAGCTTCATATTGTTTGGCAGCATTTTCAAAATTATTTGAAACCAAAAGGGCAACATCTACCAAGGCAGTCATAAGTTTCATGGCTAAAAAATAATAAAGTTGAAACAATTCTTAATTTTTTCCAAATTGAAGATCAGAAATGATATATGTTTAAACATTTAGTAGTTTTAACTTTGCTGTTAATGCTTTAATTTGAAACTTTCTGGGAAATATTGGTGTTCAATTACCTGCCAATGTAGCTGTGTGTCTGAAAGCTCTTACTTGAGAATCCGATAAGCCGGTCAATAAAGATATGACATTATCCATTAGAAACTGATCGTAAATAATAGAATATTGGCATTGTTTTACTAATGTTTGTACAAAATCACAAAAATTCATTTTGAATTTTTTCCATTGTTGACCCGGTATAATCAAAGGATATTCACCACTTTCCTAAGAATAAAACAAAATTAAAAAAATGTAAAACCTGAAACAAACAATTTACACTCTTACCTCATCAAATTCCTCAGTCATTTTTCTAATAACCGCTGTATGATCCATGGGATGTTCAGTGTCTTCTGGTATTTTACCCTTGCAACCACTAGCGTTTATAAAAAACTGCAGTAAAGCTATGAGTGCAGTATCTCTATTTAATTTATACTGTTCTATCCAATCATCCACTATACTGGCAATAGGCGACTTTGAATGACGTACTATGAAATATAAACTATTTTCATCTGTTGTCACATCACGTTCCATATCAATGCGCTCTTGTTCCTTATCGATATGTTCTTTGCGAGGACGATCGATTTTCTCTCGACGGCCAGTACCCTCACCTGGAGGTTTACGAGGTGCTTGAGCTTTACGTTTCCGTACAACCGGTGCAAAGAAATCATCTTCGTCTTCATCTATAATGGGGGGCTTATCACGTACACCACCGCGGGCTCTTAAGCGAGTCATGCGCTTGGTGGGGCTATCACCATCCGATATGGATTCATTGAGGTTTTCCCTACATATCAATTATAACAAGAAAAATTGTATCTACACTATAGCATAATTCTTCTCCCACTTACCCCTGTTCCTCATAATCGGGTGGCGGATCATCCATCCTAATGCGTTTGCCTCCACGTCTAGCCATCATCGTTTTTTTCTCTGTATACACTTTTACTAATTTTAACTTTTTACTTATTTGTTAGTGTTTTTTCATGTTAAATCATATTTATTGCTATAAACTAATTATTTTCAATGTTTTTCTGAGAAAATTCAATAGATTTTCAATTTTTTCTAAATTTTTTACAACTTTTCACAAATTTTACAGCGTCGTTTCGATTTTCTTTTGCATTTTTCTGTACTTCATTTCAGTGTTGTTAACATTGCGTTTAAGAAGCTAACAAAGCGTTTTTCGTATACGATCATTTGGTAAAAAAATAGCTGGATAATTTTCGTTATGTATGTGCTGTTTTAAATAAATCAGGTTTCACTAGATTAGTTTTTCTTCAAATTTTCTTCATCAGTTTTCATTTAATTTTCCTTAAATTTCAGACAAATTTTCAACATTTGCGTAAACTCGATAGTACCGCTAGTCCCGTTTCACACGAATCAGGTTTACTTGATCAGTTTTTCTTGAAATTTCTTTTGAACCTGCATTCACGTTCACACACAAACATTTACTTTATCAGTTTTCATTTTATTTTCCTTAAATTTCATACAAATTTTCGCAAACTTGTCAGTTTTTTTTTCTGATACAAATTCAAGACTTGACAAGCCAAACCTGACTAATGTAAAAGTAGACTTAGGTTTGTATCATTTTCAATTCTGTCAGCTTTTTCTCATACAAACTCAAGACTAGATGAGTCAAACCTGTCTGGTGTGAAAGTAGACTATGGGGGTTTTGTATTACAACTTCTGCTTACATCTATTTATGATTAATAAAATGTTTTAAAGAACATTTTTCTATATACATTTTTATTGAAGGGTTTTTTTTATTCAAAATGACATATAAAAGCGACATTAGGCCAAAATTATATTTTATTCCAAAAAATTTTTCGAGGTAATAATTCTTTATAAACAATTTTTTTTTAAATTAATTTTTCGCTCAAAGAATTTTGTTAAAATTAAATTTTTCATAATATTTTTATAGATTGTAATAAAAAAAATACCACATTTTTCATTGACAATTTTTTATTATGAATTTTTTTTTTATAGAAAATAATTAAAAAAATCTTATAATATAAAATTTTTTTACAAGATATTTTTATTAAAATGTTTAATAGTTTTTTGTTTATTTTTTTAAATCTTTTTTAAATTTGGTTTTCAATAAATTTTTTTAAAAATATATTCGAAAAATATCTTTATGTGTATTAAAACACGGTTGTATTGCTTTAAACAAAAACTTTACTTTTTTATACAACCATGAGAAAATTGTCAAAAACTAGAGCAAAAGAAAAATTGAAAAAAACAAGACCTGAGAAAATTGTTGAATTATTTACATGTTTTTTTAGAGTTATTTCGAAAAAGAAGTAATTTATATTTATAAATAAAAGAAAACTTGCCACAAAAAAAGATCACAATGTCAATGCGCCCAGATGACCATCGTCGCAAGTGGAACAAAAGTGAATTTCAGAAAAAGGCCCAAGAACGTTTGTTAAATCAAGCCAAAGGCAACGAGAAAAATGATGAAGGTAATATAATTTACTAGAATAAAAATCAATTAAAATAACACAAATTTCTTAAATTAAAGAACCCGTCCAAAGAGAAAGTCTCAAAAGGCGAGACTACAAAGTTGACTTGGACAGTAAATTGGGTAAAAGTGTGGTCATAAATAAAAATACCCCCAGCTCCCAGTCGGGTGGTTACTACTGTAATGTCTGTGATTGTGTTGTCAAGGATTCTATTAATTTTCTCGATCACATTAATGGCAAGAAACATCAAAGAAACTTGGGCATGTCCATGAAAGTGGAAAGAAGCACCGTGGATCAGGTTAAGGAACGTTTTCAGGCAAACAAAAAGAAAATGGAGGAGAAACAAAAGGACTATGAATTGGAAAGACGTTTAAGAGAGGCCAAAGAAGAAGAGGAACGCTATAAGGAACATCGCAAAGAGAAGCGAAAGGATCGCAAACGTAAGGCTGAAGAAGACTTGGATGGTACTGCCTTAACAGATGATATGGCCGATATGGCAGCCATAATGGGTTTCTCGGGTTTTGGTGGCTCAAAAAAGAATGCATAAGTTAAGCATTTAAGGGCTTCTCAGGTTATACAAAATTAACGAAATATTTATTACAAAATACGAAACAGGATCAATATATTAATAATTATTTAAATTTAAAAAATGAGCAAAAATGTATAAAAATAAATAATACAACAGAGAAAAACTGTTGGTTATGATGTAATATAAAGTGGCTAGCTCTCGCCGGCATTGGATCATCGATATAGGGCAGTGATCTTGAAATTTTACATTTAAACTTTAAACGGAATTATGAAAAAACAAAAAACTTTACATAAATATATATATATTGAAAATACAAAAAAGAAACTTTTTTCTAAAGGAAAACAAAAATCTAACGAACCAATTGTAATTTCATTTATTATTAATAAACAAAGATTTAATCAAAAATGTTACCTTAATTATTCTTTTCATGATCTCATCCGAGAATGAACGCAACATAAGAGCCGGTTTTAGACCACACAACATTCCAGTTTTTATGTAGTTGCAATTAATTATTTCATTGTAGTATCTTAGTTTTAAATTTAATTACATATAAAACAATAGTTTGAACTTATCTTTAAAGAAGACTTACTCACAAACCAACTTGTCATTTGACTTTTCAAACCAATCTGGTGGACCCTCACAATCCAACAAATCTTCATGTAATTCGTTTAAGCATTCATGATAAGCAACTAGACCTAATGAGAAAAAGAACGAATTAGAATTGAATTTAACTTAAATATTAATACTAATAACCCTTTGTTTCCGAGTTCTGAAGACACGCATATGAATTGAAATAGTGTAAGCCATTATTTAGTTTCATATAAAGATTATCCTGTGGCAAGGTCCTACTACATGTAATAGTGTTGTTAATATTTGACAAAACATCTGAAACCTCTAGACATGTATTTGCTATCGATTTCGTGGTCAATAGAAGAATTATACGTTCAGGGCTTGTAATATACAATCGGGCCAATTGTAAAAGTAATTGATTTTCATCACAAACATCTTTGAGCTCTTTAGTGTTGATTGCCTATAAAAATAAAATAAAATATTTGGCCAAACAATTTTTAAAGGAGTACCTTAATATGATCATCATGTTGGGAAAATATAGAAATTTTTTTGAAAAACTCTGGTAGATTATGAAAATTCCATATGCTTTCAGATTTTGCTAGACCAGAGAATAAATACAAGATGAAAACTATTTTAAACATGTCTTAACAAATATATGAAGGAATAGTTCTTGGATTTCAAAAATATATTTTTTAACTTTCTGTCTTTTTCAAAATGTTACAAAAATACACAGGAAGAATTTCATTTTTATTATTTTGTACCCCTCTTTATTTTAATACATAATTTTGTAATTGTTAAAAAAAAATGCTTAATTATTAAAAATAATTTGTAAGTCGAAAATCGAATTCATTATTTCGCTAGAATATATTTTAAAAATTTGTTATGCAAAAAATAAAACATTTTATTTTAAAAAGGAAATTTTGAATTCGACTCGATTTAAGCTTCTCTTTACTTCTGTCTTTGTCTTCATTTGAGTTAATTTAGGTAAATACAAAGCCATGTTCCACTGGTATATCAAATGGAATGTTAAAATATTCTGTTGGTAATTGGGTACAATGTGTAGATTTAAAATCACGGAAATGTTTGCGGAGCTGTAAATTGAATAAAAAAAAAAATATTAACAAAATGATTTAAGAAGCTGTATAAAATTAAAACTTACCAAAAAGTCTGCCATTAGATGGCGTACTTCTTCGGTATAATCTTCACCGATATCCATGGGATATTTTTTACCCTGGTCAGATGCAAAGGTAACTAAACGCGACAAGCACAAGGCATCATCAGCAGCTGGAAAAAGTTAATTAGTGAGTTATTTTCATTTGCTAAAAAGGTTAACTTTTCTAAATTTACTTGTTATATTCCTGGTTTCTATTGGTTTTGCCAAAGTTTGTTTGCAGCGATTAAGCTGAGCAGGTTTAAAAATATTAGGATAACGAAATTTTAAAATTCCCAAAACCAAAAAGTTGCCACGGTTTGTTTCTATTTGATTATCTCTAAACAAAAATATAAAATAAAGTCAAACTACAAATTCATGCTATTAAAATATAAACTTACTCTGCAATAATTTCGTCTTCTGTACGTCTTATCATACCAATAGGTCCTTGATAATTTTGAGCTAATTCGGCGTTATTTAGATTACAATATTCACGTATAGCTATGCGTACTATACCAGACAAGCTAGCCGGCATACGAGGTTGTGCTAAATATAAAACATCATCAAAGGTAGCATCTAAAATCTAAAATAAACAGAAAATTTAGCAAGAAATTTCAGCTTATAGCAAATATTTGATAATTACCACTCCCTTGGCATCTGGAAAGCAGGAGGCAGCCCAAAGAGAGCTAAAACCACCAATACTCCAACCATAGAATATGATATCCTCAACAGCATAGCCCAAATGATAGATTGCAAATTGTACCACAGCCTCAATGGCATTTTTATCTTGATCAGGATAGGGTTTTCCAGTGCTACCCTCAAAGCCTGGATGATTCCAGCCCAATACGGAATATTTCAAGGCCAATGGGGTGCCCATAATGCCGATTTCATAAAAGCCAGCATTGCCTACAATTAAAATCTTTTTTAAGAATGGAATTCATGAAATTTTAAAGTTAATAGATACCTTCGGAACATATAACTAAAGTATTTCCATTACTGCTTCTAATGCGATTATCCACAAATATTGTATCAATATCGTTTGAATCAATTGTACGTACTTTGTAGCGTCGAGCATCCTCTTCCTCGATTAATTTTGCACGACCAGAAACCAGCATGGGTCCTACAAATAAGAAAAAAGTATAGTACACATTTTTTATAAAATTTTATAATTTAAAAGTTTTTTACTCATATAGCTTTGGAGCAATTTAATAGAACCAGGATACATCATGCGTATACCAAACGAGTGTATAGCAAGATATGCGGCAATTTCACAAGGTATAGTAGCCAAGCGGAAACTGCGTGTTGATGTCTTCACCAAAACTGCGTCGTTTTTCTTATCATTACTGAAATTTATCAAAATCAATAACATAGACCCCCCATAAATGCCTTGTATCATATCTTAAATATCAATTTGTACTTACCTTTTTAAACTCCTGACATCAAAGTCGACAGCCCAGCTTTTAAATTCATAATCAAACAATCTTAATGCCCGCTTACCATCTACTTCTGTTTTGGGAGATCGTAAAAGCTCCATGGCTTTCATTAATTTGGTATATGAGGCGGATTGTGAGCGACCCAAACCTCGCATAACCATCGATAAAACAACAATAATACCTATACTTGTACTTATCTTTGCCAAAGTTGCAACCGAGTCCATTACAAAATAGCCACGGCGATATAAAAATGTAGCCAATAGTGGTGATGAGTAAAAACTAATATTCCACATTAGATTTATCTAGGAGAAAAAAAATCGATGAATAGTTACTATAAATACAGGTGATGTATATTATGATGCTGAATGCGTCATTCATACCGTTGACAGAATTTGATCGCCAAACTTTTCCAGGCCACCTGGCTCATACATTTTCTGAAAAGATCAATTTAGAAATTATGCAAAAAAAAGTTATCTTTAAAATGGAACAAATTTTCAAGTTCGTAGAAAGTAGTGTTACGTACCTGATTGGAACCCAGACCATATTCCATGTAAAGCTTTGGCCCCAATACATAACGCAGAAAACTCATTTTGGAAATTCGATTTTTTATGTATTTTATAGTTCTATAACAATTTGGTCTGGTTTTCACTTTGAAAATGTCGAATATTGTTTCAATAAAAATGCAAATTAATTAAAATGACACAAAAAGAAATTTTTCTTCTTCGCCTTTGGAGGGGAACTCACAGTTATTTGATAACATATTAGGGCTCATTTATTATTCAAGGTAGATCGATGACAAATACAATGTACAAGATCTAATAAGAAAAAAATTATATGTGTTTAAGTCCAGTCATCAATAATTTCTTCTTTTTAACCTTAAAAAGTATGTTTTATTAAGATTTACCCACGAAATAAATTAATACTAGCTCAAACAGGCCCTATGCTTCACTGGGAGTCAAGGATAACAGAAGAAACAGCTGCTCAAAAGTTAATTGAAGCCACTTTTACAATTTTTCCCTCGAAATTTATAACTGCAGGTTTTCATTCTTCAGAAAAATGATTTTTCTTGTGGATATTCGCATTTGTCTGATTGTTAATTATGTACCAATTGTCAACTATGGACCAATTGCAGTAGAAGTGCGTGTAGAGAGATGAACATCGTTTAATAAATTTACGAACAGAATAGTTTCACAGAAAATTCAACTTTTTGCTGAATTTCTTAAATTCCTTTTATTTTTCATCAAAATCTATTTTGATATGGCAAGTCTATTTTGTTAATTCAATGCTCTTAATTCTCAGTGAATACCGTTAGTTCGTAAAAAGAAGAACTAGTAAACAATAAGATTTTCTTCAGTAAACAATGTCGTCCTTAACCGGTGTACGCGTTAATCTTTTTAATGAGAATTTTCTCAATGAATCTGAACAGGACGCCAATTCCGTTCTGACGGAATTGGATAAGGGTCTGCGCTCCACCAAACTCGGTGTTCAATGTGAAGCTATAGTACGTTTTCCTCGCCTCTTCGAAAAATATCCCTTTCCCATATTGATAAATTCATCATTTTTAAAATTAGCTGAATTTTTCCTAAATGGTTCTAATTTACTACGTTTTTGGGTTTTACGTGTATGCCAACAAAGTGAAAATCATTTGGATAAAATTTTAAATATTGATGCATTTGTTAAACGCATCTTTATGGTAATTCACTCTAACGACCCCGTAGCTAGAGCTTTGACGTTAAGGACATTGGGAGCAGTATCGCGCGTAATACCGGAAAAGCAACAGGTGCATCATGCCTTGAGAAGAGCGCTAGACAGTCATGATACTGTGGAGGTGGAAGCTGCCATATATGCCAGTGGCCAATTTGCGGCTCAATCGAGATCCTTTGCCATTAGTATGTGCGCAAAAATATCCGATATGATAGAATCATTGCAGATACCGGTTCCCATGAAGTTGCAATTGATTCCCGTTTTAAGACACATGCATCATGATGCTAATACCGCGGCTTTAGTAAAGAAATTATGCCTCAATTTGCTACCCAAGTATCCGGGAGAAAGTTTTGTTGTGGCTATTTTGGCCTCTTTGACCGAACTTTCGGCCAGAACCTTAACGGGAGTACCAGATCAAGTAAACTTGTTGCTAGAATTCATCAATGATTTACGCAAGCCAGTAAGAGCTCAGGCTTTGAAATCCCTAAATAAATTGGCTGAGAAACAATGTGTTCATGCCTGGCCAAAACCGGCTATCAAGGATCTTATATCCAAAGCTTATGGCTGCACGGAACCATCAGAACAGTATTTATTTTTGGGCATCATACTTAAACTAAGCGATTGTCCTTTAACTTGTCATATTCTTCTGGCCCAAGAGGATGATTCGCCATCAGTTGTAGACTTATGTAAGAATTGTCTATGCCTAAACGACTATGGCACCGCTAGTCAAGCTATTACTGTATTAGCTTCGCTTGTTACTTATGCCGATTTGAGTAATAAACCGGAACGCATTACCACTCTTATGGAACTTATTGATTTGCATTTGCAAAGTTTACTAATGTGCACTATACGTGAGCAGAAATATTCCGAAGATTTGCGTAAAATTTTGGTATGCGGTATAAGAGTGTCAGCTGTAAAGTCTGAATTTGGTATAGAGCTGGTTACTACGTTGGCGAATTTGTTGAATGATGCTGTTGAGTATCCTACAGCAAATGAGGAGGCCATGTGCGAAGCTTTGGGTTCTTTGTGCTCATATTTTCAATTAAAAAAGTTTGCTCCAATTACCAATGAAATGGAGACTGATCAAATAAAGCAACAAAGGGTACGTAAATGTATTAAAACTACTTGATATCGATAAATTTTATAAAATTAAAAATTCTTTTGTTTTTAAGGCTAATCCTGTACTTAAGAATCTGTTGTTAATCATGCGTAAGCTTACCACAACTACCGAACGCAGTACGGCAGAAGAAAGCATAAGGTCTATTGAAATACTATCCGCAGTAGCTTTGCAGGCTATTATGGGCTGTTTTATGCCTACAACAGTAATGCGTACATTTGAAAAAATTCTTATAAAATCTAATCCCTGGACTCAATACCGCATGGCACGTTCAGCAAGTCGTTACGGGCAACATTATTTGGCCGCTCACATTTATGGGAAAATATCCCGAAGCACTGTCGTTGATAAACTCCACTTTTTCTTAACTGGACTCTCACAATTAGCTCAAGCTGAGTGCATTTTGAATTATGGTGTGAGCTACGATTTCATGTACAAAAACTATGAATTGTGTGAAAATCATGTCGTGCGTAGTATGTCTTTAGAGCAGTCCATGCCCTTAATGCAACGCTTAGAAATGTCCATAAATTTATGTTGGCAAGCCTTGGCTAGTTTAAGAGCCAGTTCCTCGCCTTCTCATCCATTTACTTTTCAATTAGAATTTTTAAAGTTACGGGCACAATTTTTACAAACTCTACACTCTGCAGTAACTATAAAAAATGCTCAAATCATAGTGCCACCACCAGCTATAGCTGGTAGCTTGGCTCAAAACTCACGTGATTATTTGCAGAAATTTGGACATGTCACCAATCAACTAAGGAAATTAGTTAAAGAGCTCAAGGCTTGCGAAGAGTCATTTGGCCGTTTGTATAAATCAGCCTTTGATGCAGATCCTACTACTTTGGAATTCCTCGAAATCATACAATACCAATGTGTACTTTTTGCCCATATTGTAGAAACTATATGTTTTGCAACACCTTCTGACCCACCGGATTTCCAGGCTGAGGGTAAATGTCCAGAGACAAGGTATCTCATCAACTGCTGCCGCCGTATGGAGGAATTAAGCAAGTCAATACCCGAAGAATCAGCTAATAATAAAACCATTAACAATTTTCATTTGGACATCATATTGGCAGAAATTGAAATTATCACCAAGACTCCTTTATGTTTGCCACGTTATTTCTTCCAAATCATGCAGTCGACGCAAATAAAACTGTCTGTAAGTCCACAACCGCGCAGCGATGGCAAACCAGTTAATGTACAGGCGGGCAGTAATTTGGTAATTAAGGTTGAGGGTGTTATACAACATTATGGCAAAAAACCCTCTTTGTTTCGCAGTGTAGATTCTGTGCAGTTAAGTTTGATGTCCAAGCTTCTGACACCCCGACCACCGGGTGAAGCATTGAAACCTCAAAGTGATACAGTCACATTAACACAAACTGTTAAGCCTCAAAGAGATTTCTTATCTGGAAATTTTCTAGTGCCCATATCATCAGGCGGCCAATGGCAAGTGACTTTGGAAACTTATGTTATAGATGAAAGGGGCATTACTTGGTGTACCGGCCCGAAAAATTCAATGCTTGTAAGGGTTTTGGATGATCCGGCCAAACAACAACAGGTTCCTGCTCCTTCAGCACAAACTAGAAGGTTTTAAATCAGAATTTGATTCAACATTTTTTAATTATTAATTTTAAGCTTTTATAAAATATACCTTATTAATCATACTTTAGCTTTTTCTAGTTTTATTTTAAAAATTAACACATTATAAATATAACAAACTACTTTTGGAATGGATAGTAATCCAAACCAGTATTGTAATTGAATTTTGGTTTCTGTTTACGCTTAGCTACTTCAATCATTTCCTGAACATCCTTACGATAGGCTGGTGGTAACATTTCCTCATGCAATGTACACTCGTACTTCTCCGGTTCCTCAACTTTAAATATATGCCTTCTTATAATATCGATGTCACGACCAAATTCTTCCCTCATATCGGCAATTTTCGAGGGAGCAGCATCAAAGTTAATGTTAAAATAGGTACCCTCACGATGTACCAGACCGTGTTCACTGATTTTGTAGGGTAAGGCTTTATGTCCTAAGTTCTGCAATTGTCTTATAATGCCACCTCTGTCCAATATAGATTCTGCGGTACGTTTCAAAACAGAAACCAATTCGGGCTAAAAATATGCGAGTTCTTTAGAGAATGTTTGTTGGATTAATGAAAGCTTGTTGTACTCACTCTGGACATTTGCCTTAGGACTAAGGATAATTCATAAGACGGCATTTCAATATATTTTCATAAAAAAGAGAATATTGTTACAAAACTAAAGTTTATGTTCCGAGGAAATGTAAATATAACCTCTAATACAGAGAGTGATGTCAATAGTCTGACAAACAAATAAGTGTTAAAAATTACAACCCTGTTACTTAACTTAAAATCGACCAGCGTTGTAAGCATATGGATTTAAAAAAGCACTTAAAAATTTAATTATTCACAATGGTGATAAAATGTAACCGTTTCTTTTTTTTTTAAATAATTTGTAAAATATTAAAGAAAAATTTGGGCATAATTTTTTTAATTTTTCGGTATAAAATTTTTTCTTAGAAAAATTTTCGTTATAAAATTTTTTTCATAAAAAAATTTTTTCTATAGAAAAATTTTCGTAATAAATTTTTTTCTGTAGAAAAATTTTAGTAATAAAATTTTTTCTATAGAAAAATTTTAGTTATAAATTTTTTTTTTATAAAAAAGTTGTCGTTATAATTTTTTTTATAGAAAAATTTTCGTTATAAAATTTTTTCTATAGAAAAATTTTCGTTATAAAATTTTTTCAACAGAATAATTTTTCTTAAACAATTTTTTCTATAGAAACATTTTCGTTATAAAATTTTTTCTATAAAACAATTTTTTTCTACAGAAAATTTTTCGTTATAAAAAATTTTTTCTATAGAAAAATTTTCGTTATAAATTTTTTTTCTATTAAAACATTTTTATTTTAAAATTGATTTTGTTGAATAATCTCTTAATCATTTATTTATAGAAAGTTTTAAGTACATATTAAGTTTTTTTCTTATAAAAACAAAAATTTTCGATATAATATTTATACCCTTCACCACCATAGGTAGAAAGGGTATTATAAATTTGTGCTGATGTATGTAACGCATAGAAATATTTGACTTAGACCCACCTTTTAGTATACCAATACGCTTAGAATCACTTTCTGCGTCGATTTAGCAATGTCAGTCCGTCCGTCTGGCTGGACCCCCATGTAATCAAAGTACAGGTCGCAATTCTAAAGATAATTTGATAAAATTTGGCACAGATCATTTTTATTTATGGTACCTCCCATAGGTTCCACTTTCTGGAATTGATATATTGGCCACAAATATCAATATTTTTTCATGAAATTTAAAATAAATACTGCTTATATTAACCAAAATCACTGTAATAAATTTCGAAATCGGTCCACATTTGGTCATAGCTCCCATACAAACACTACTGTCAAAACTCACTAAATGAGACAAAAATCTCCTAAACGCTCGCAAATCTGAAGATAATGGACATTTTTGTAACAACTGTAAACAATTTGCAAAATTTCGAGATAATCGGTCCACATTTGACCCTAGCTCTTATATAAGTCCAAATGACGGAAATAGCATAAATATATAAGTCTCGAGAAAATGTTTGTATAATGACAAAATTTAGCAAATATTTGGTTTATACAGGAAAAAGAACACATTTGACCTTGGTGGTGAAGGGTATCGTATGGTAGGACTTGACCGACTATAGCACTTTCTTACTTGTTTTTCTATAGAAATATTTTTGTTTTAAAATTTTTATAGGAAGAAAAAGAAAAGCATCTTGTTATTTTATAAAATATAGTTTTTATTTATTTTATTATTACCAAAAAAGAAAAAAATCTAGAATAAATTACGGATAGAAGACAATTTTGGCGGATAACTGCATTTACATACTTTTTTTTTAGCACGAATAAAGTTGAAAGGCTGAGTGTTGAGATAAGGACACTTTCAATTAATTCCATTATTATTTTAAAGTTTATTATAAAGATTATCAAATGGCACATTATAAAATATGATTAAAGAATATACATAAATGAATTTAACATTTACCTCAAAATCATGTGAGGTAATTAATATATACATATATACAGCCCTATACACTTATATAGAGCCACCCAAACGCCTTAATATAATGACTATATTAAGAAATTGTCTAAAGAATATTGGTTCCGTTTTGTAAATTATATAAAGGACTTGCCCTAATAGCTCCTATAAAATAGTTTCCTGCCAATTTCATAATTATATAAGTTTATTAAGGCGTTTTGGGTGGTGCTATGTAGGTTAATAGGACTTTATATGCATAAATTGTTTAAATTTTATTACTATTTATATTTGTAGATTATATACGAAAGCAATTATTTAAAAAATGTTTTTTATTGCTATATGTATGTGTGTGTGTGTTGAGACTGTTTTGGTGCCAATAAAATTGAAAATTTAAAAATAACTAAAACTGATTGAAAAAAATTAAAACAAAATTTTTTAAGTATAAAAAAAGTGTCAACTTTTTTAATAAGTTTATGTTTGAACTTAAAATTATCAGAAGACATAAAGAAAAAAAATTATTATTTTGTTGAGTAGTTAATTAATATACTTTTTCATAACTTATGTTTTTAATGGTAATTAATTCATTTTTAAATAATAATTATAAAAAGTAATGCAGAACATCTGGAATGTTTAAGCAGTTAACGAGAAACAGAACCAAGCTGTTTTTTTTTGGGATTTAAATTAAAAAAAATATATGTATAAAAATTTGATTGTACAGATGAAGAAGCATAATGGATGTTAAAGAAGGCTGACACAGATAGACTGGCGACAGTTTACATATGTCTGGTGTTGCCGAAGTTAATGCCAGATTGGGTGGCACCCTTGTTGGAGCCATACTGTAGAGAAATAACATTTTGACCAGCACGTAGTTGTTCCTCGGAGAAGTTGCGCACGTTCTTGTCAGCTTCCTTGGGGCCAATCGAAGGTTTGCCAAAGTTTTGGGCCTAAATTATATAAAAAATCATTTTAACACGGTTTTATTAAATTCAGGCTTGAGTTCAAAAAATTGAAATAAGTGTTAAAAGTTAAATGTCCGAATTCCCGAAAAACTCCTTTGAATCGAAAGAAAGAAGTCACTGTGCAAATTTCTAGCTTTAGTCATTTGAATAGGGAATTGAAAAGTCATTCTCAGTTAGTCAAGTCAAGCCATTTTCAGTCAAGTTTATTATGTAGATAAAAAGATATTTTTACCTTTCTGCCCAAAGATTGAATGCAAATAACCACAGAGTTCAAGTTTTGTCTTTCCCACAAGTCAACACTTTGGAAAGTTTCTTGTGTGGGTACACCAAAGTTTTTGGCACATTCCAAAAAGGCTTAAAATGAAAAAAAAAAACAGATTTAAAATAAACTTCTAAATAAACATTATTAAAAATACCTGAAATATTTTCCATGCATTTAAAGGCCATTTTACTTTCATTGATTTTCTTGATGGAACCGGGCTGTAAGCAGTTGGTCAATTTGCACAATAAAACGCCATCTTTCAAGACTTCAAAGAAATTGTCCATATCACCAGAGGTGTTGATGGGTTCATCTGTAACGATTTTAATCCATTCCAAGCACTCTTGGGCCAATTCTTCGCTGTATTTGGAGTTAATCTAAAAAACAAAATAAAATTTAAAATGAGACTTATTTTCAAGTTAAATTTTGTTTAAATATTGAAAATAATTAAAAATGTATTACTTTTGCCTGATACATTTTACTTTAGTGCAATCGAGTTCTGGTGCAACTAACAAAAAATCAAAAAAATTTAGCTAAATTTTTTATTTTTTGCAGAGAAAGAATGAAATAGTTAAGTTATCACATTTCATTTCATTGTTATATAGACTTTTGTACGATAAGATATCAAATTCTATTTTCAATAAGTGATTTAATTTAACCCATTTGAAACAGTGCTGCTAGTTAAATATAATAACATTATTGAAATACTCCACTGATTAAAATATTTTTAGAAAATTTTTAGGAAATTTTCGAAAATTTTCTATTTTTAGAAAATATTTTTTTTAGGTAATTGTACTTCGAAAATTTACTATTTTAAGGAAATTTTTCGAAATTTGACTACTATAGAATATTATTTTGAAAATAAACGATTTATAAAAAATTTTTGGTGAAAACTATTTTTAAGTACCAAAAATTTACTAGAGATACATACTATATGTATTTTGTACTAAAATTTTTAGTTAGTAATTTTATGTACTTAATATTTTTAAGAGTTATTTCTTAAATTTTTTAGTACCAAAAATTTAAAATTATAAAATTTATCATTCTTGATTTCACTGAAATCAACTAAATGTCAAAAATGGGTTAACTAGTAGAAATGTACTTGTTTATGAACCAATTATGTAAGTCTGCTTTCGTTTTCATATAGAAATAGGGGAAATATGAAAACAATTGTTTTATATTTTTGCCATTTTTAAGTTTATAAAACTTGTTAGAGTATTAAAAATTAGCCCTGAAGTAATTTGATAGTCTATTTACTTGATAAATGTTTAGAACAATTGTGTAAATAGAATATAAATTTAAAGCAAAAATATTTAGTTTAATTTAAAATAAACACTTCCATTATTATTATAACTTATGTCAAGGTTTTGTAGTTTTTAGCTAAAAAGAAAAAAAATTGTTCTATTCTTCAAATTATTATAACAAAATAAAGCGGTTTTAAGCGCTTTTTACTTTACATTGGTGTGGTAACTTTATAATGAGTATGGCAACTCTATAAAGGAAACTAAACACATCATTCACAATAGTAATGTAAACACAGAGAATATAACGGTAAAGCCTAAAAGGTGCAGCAACTTTCAAATAAGTATGGTAGCTTTACAATACAACAAACTAAATCATTCACAATTGTAATGTAAACAAAGCATTTAAAACGGAAAAGCCTTATTGTAAAAGACTTAATTCTTCAGCTTTAATTAACCTTAAAAACATGTATTTTTTTTAAAATAGTTTAACCACAATTTCCTTAATTATTTTGGGAAACAGAAAAAAGCCCTATACAGAAGACCTTGTAAAAATGATGTAGTTTAATTATCAATTAGAGTAAAATGTTTTTTTAGGTTTGTGGTTTTTAAATTATATTTGTTTAAATTTTTATCAGATAATAATGTCATGTTGGTGTTGTTTTTTTTGTCTAACATCAAATTCCAGTACATTTGTTCAATTTTTTTTATTAAATGCTAGAATTCTGATAAGCATTTTATTTGAACTTCCTACGCTAGGAATTTTTTGTTCTGTCGTGTTTCAAGAGCAATTTACCCCTGATGATAAGATGATTGCTAACTAAATAAATAAACAACACTATTTTCTTAATAATACATTTATGTATATTACTTCATAGTACTAAGTACATAAATATGAAGAAATTAACCTCAAATTGTCTTAACAAATAAGTGACTCACTTATGTTGTTTCAAGTATTTAATAAATTTTGAAATTAAAAAGAAGCAATAAATTTAAAAAAGGGCAATTTACCAATATTCACACCTAAAGTTTCAAATATTTTTGATTGCTTAATCCAATTTAATAATAGAAATGATATAATAAATAGTTTTGTTATAAAATTTGATTTATTCCTAATCTAAATAATATCAATAGGTAGTCAAATATATTCAATTTTCACATAATCTACTTGAAATTAAATAGAAACAACTAAAACTTACTACAATACTTCAATATTACAATGTTCATTTTACGATTTCATTTAACATTTAGTCATCATTACATTTTTAATATGTGTAGACATTTGGGAACTTATGGTTTTTAGATCATAATTTGGCGCCATAACTGAAATGTAATAGCCAAACCCAGCAAACAAAAAATGTTTAAAACAATTTTATTTAGAATTTTGAGTTTTTCGTAAATTTTTTTGCGTTTAAATCTAAATTTTATTTTAGCTAGTAAAAAACATATCTCATATGTAAGAAGTGGATAATATTTTAAAGTCTCCAAAGAAGTAACAGATTTAGTTCCACTTATCATAACCTTCAGCCTTATTACATGCCATATAAACAGTGTCCTCTCATGTTGGACACAAGTAAGCATATGTATGAGGAAAACATCCTTAAAAGACGCCTTATCATTTGATAAATTGTATTCTTTCTCTTCTCTAAATGTCCCGCATTAAACGTTTGAAAGTGGCTATAGGAATTTCCATAGATTCAATTATTAAGGTATTTGCAATTATGTTTTTCTAGCCCACATATGATGGTTACTGACCGGCTGAGCCATCTCGTTGAGAGATTCAGTGAAAAGGCTCTTTACGAGCAACGCCTTCGTACTAAAACTCTTGCTGCCCTTTAGGGCATCAAAAATTTCTGGTCATTCGTTAAAATAGTTAAGAATAATGCTAGTTCTACAATTTATTCTCTTTTAAAGGATGGCCAAGCATTCACAGACCCGGTTAATAAAGCTAACCTTTTAGCTGAATTATTCTCAAGCGCGAAAGAATATCTGTAACTATGCCAAAGATAATCTTTCGCGCTCGTGCTGTAAAACGGGTTTCAGCGGATGTCAATATAAATAAAGATGGCATTCCAGCACTGGTCTTGAAGCAGTGCTCTTCGACTCTTGCGCGCCTATTAGCTAACCTTTTCAGCACCATGTACCATGCCGGTACATTTCCTCGTTGCTGGAAGTTTGCTTATGTTACGCCAATTCCTAAAAAGGGTGAGGCTAACAACCCTGAAAATTACCGCCCAATTGCAATTTGTTCTACACTCTCCAAAGTTTTGGAGTTTGGTAAACTACTTTCTAAAATATCTAGAGTCGTTTTGGAGAAAGTAAAGTTGTGGCTCTAGATATTTCCAAGGCGTTTGATAGAGTGTGGCACGGTGCACTCGGTTTATATCGAGCTTCCTCAAAGATCGCTCTATACGAGTTGTTATAGATAAGTTCTATTCAAACGAGTCCAAGATAAATTCAGGGGTACCGCAAGGCTTTGTTCTTTCTCTTACTCTATTTATCTTTATAAATGACCTTCTACGTCAAACTTCAATCCTATCTATTTTTTTGCAGATGATAGTTATATTTGCCATTCATATTCATTTAATCGTAGGTCAAGCCTACTTCAGTTTGGCGCTATGAGACAAAACATGAATAAATCATTAAACCGCGATTTAGAAACAGTTTCAGAATGGGGTCGTGCGAATAGAGTATTTAAGAATGGAGTATTGCGAATAGAGACTTTAATGCTCTGAAAACTTAATGTTGTATGCTTACGCATAAACGCACGGCAAACCATGTTACTTCATCTGTATTAATGGGTGGTGTACATATTGAGGAATCGGATGCTCTTGCCTCGGTTTTCTAAAACGCTGCAAGATATATGTACTTAACTTCATCTGATCTACTTACTATTTACACCACCTACATTCGACCGAAAATGGAATACAAGTATCATGTATGGGCCGGAGCTTCAAAGTCTATTTTGGAGCTTCTCGACCGAGTGCAGGAGATGGCGAAAGTGATAGCAGGGTATCCAACTCTATTAATTCACTGGAACACCGTCGCAATGTGGGTTATATCACACCGTTCTATCGTTACTACTTTGGAATGTGCTCGAACGAAATCAGGAAACTCGTTCCCGAAATTTGTACTTTTTTACGCAATACACGTCATTCTGCCTCATTTCTTCTTGGTCGATTGCCCGGTAGACCGAACATCACACTACAGATAAAATTTGTTCTTTAGCCGCACAGTTCGTATGTGGAGTTCTCTCCCCGCAAAAGTTTTCCCTGGCAGTTGCAATATAGGTAAATTCAAATCAAATGTCCACAAACCTATTTTCCTAGTTACAACACAATACATCGCATAAGTAGGAGTCATCCCCTGAGTGCTGGTCCTATATTAAAAATAAAACGTTTTCAGTTTTGCTCGCTGGGTAGTCAATTACATACATACACTTATGTATGTTTGCTTGCATGCATGAGACTAACTAACCTAACCTCTATAAAAATGACAATGTTAATCTCATGTAAACACACATGTACATATTCATGTGTGTATGAATGTCATGATGTTTACATTTTTTTTCTTCGTTTACATCATCTTAACCTTTAAGGTCTTATTATGGTTAAAATAGCAAATTTCAAATAAATACTCATATATGCTGTTGTCCCAAAAATGGCAGTAGAGTAAATAAATAGAAATTAGACATGAATATAAAACTCATATGTATATATATAGTTATGTATTAATTTTGGTGAACCATTTACTGAATTTCAATTTTTTTTTATTGCAAAAGTGTAATAGATTATAATTCTTTAAAATAGATATGAGTCAGTCCATATATACATTTTGTCAATATTTGTTTTTTGATGACACTTTTGAGCTACCGAAGTTTAATATGGGGTGAAACATCAGTTGGTTGATTTTGAAAAAAAGTTTAAACTAATTGACAAGACTGGACTTGAAATTATTATGTTTTAAATAAAATCGGTTGTTAAAATAAATTTTGAAAAAGAAATAACATAATTGATTAGAATTGAATTCAAAATCAATGAATTTTTTAAAATTTAGACATTTATGGGTTAAAAAGGCACAACTATGTTAATGGTTTTAAATACGAAATTGAAATTTTGGTCCAGCGATGCGGAAAGGTTTCTTGTAGAACATCTATATACATAATTCAGTTGCCCCAATTTATACCTTTAAATTACTCAAAAATTACTTTATTCATGAAGTGATTATTATCAAAGTTGGAAAGTTTTTTCTTTAAATTCTAGAACATGTTATTTGTTGCTAAATGAAAAAAAAAAAAATACAATAATAATTAAGTTCAAGTTATTTTACTGTTTTTTTATTATAATTATTATTTTAATTCACCGATAAGCCAGTCACTTAGTCTGACTGTCTGTCATTATGACAGTCATTCAATACCGCCACTTGTTTATCAAGTTGCCAGAGTTATTGTGTGATTTTTTTAAATATTGCTTTAAAAAATTCACACAAAGATTGGTTAAATGAGATCATCTTGGGTACTTTTATAGTGAACAAAGTTTACTTAAATATTTAAGAAAATTTACGAGTATTAAAAACTTGTAAAAATTAAAAATACAAATTTTTGGAATGTCACATACGTTTAACTTTTTTTATTTTCAAAATTTTTGTAAAATGTTTGCTATTGAAATTTGTCAACATTGTAGTAAGAAAATTTTAACTTTTTTTTATGACATGGCCATTAAATTACTAAAGTAAATAATTGAACACAAAACGGCTAAAACGAATCTTGTAAGTCCTACTGTAGCTGTCATTCAAAATTCATTTTTGAAAATGTACAAGTATTTGATACTTATCAATTAGAAATAATAGTAAATTTATTAAACTTAAAGTTATCTCATGGTAGATATTGGGTACCAGTTATCTCATGGAAGATATTGGGTACTAGGGCGACCCTCTAGTCGGAAGCATTTCCAAAAATCCTTTCTTAGTGCAGTTATATTTCAGTGGAACTATATTTTAAGTATTCAAAAATAGATCAATTTATGAGATATTGCTTTGTCGATCTTTGAGTTGAATATCATAGAAATTTTCGAATTTGAAACCGATATACATGTATATCGGTTTCAAATTCGAAACACATACATATCTTATAGGTCACACAGATCGAAAATATATAATTTTTAAAAAAAGTAATTTATTTTGAAATAATTTTAATCAATTTCATATAACTCTTAAATAAGTGATTACACTAAACTATTTCCGACATATCCAATGAGTTATTTCTTTATCAAGCCGAACCGACAAACTTAAAATACCTTAACGCCTTTGGTGCAGGGTATAAGCCCATAAAATACTTGCAATTAAGAGACTGATGATATTCTACTCTCGTTTTAATTGTGTTATTGATTTGTTTTTGTATTTTATGTATTTATTTTTATTTTTTTTTTGCATAAACAATTTTGCAAAATAAATTTAACGAGAATGCTAAATAAGGTAAAAATAAATTTTACATGTGTCTCAAATAAAACAAAAAAAAAAACTGTATGCAATAGAATTCTCTAAATATTAAGTAATTATTTTGAAATTTTGCAAAAATTTGCATAAATTGAAACTTTGAATTTCTAATGAGTTATTTTCTATAAAAACAAAAAACAGGGCTAGGTCAGTTTCCTTATGTATCCCAGGACAATTGTCGAGAAGAAGCTTTATAGACTCTTCCTCGAGCACACAACTTTTGCAAAAGTTGTCCAACTTTCAGCCTAATCGCGTAACTTCGATTAATAAAATTTGGTACAAAGATTTGCATTTATATAGTGGGACTATTATTTTTGTTACCTCACATAAGACTTACTTCCCGGAATTGGGATTTACAACCCTCACTACTATACATTTTTAATATTTTAATAATATTCTGTATAAGTAGAAGTGGCGGTTTCACATTTACTTAGAATAAGTTTATATTTGACAATACGTGATATACTTTTAAATGCCTTTAATTAAAGATTTTTGAGCACTGAGTACTTCTGAACTGATCTTAAACTCTATAATAACTCTTATAAAACGATATCTGAGGAAACTCGATATAAATCGAAAGAAGTCATTACCGACACCAAAAGCAATAAGTTTTGCTAGAAGTGCACCATGTCACACTTTATCGAACGCCTTGGAAATATCTCTAGCTACAAATTTGCTTTCGCCAAAACGGTAAATAGAAGGAGACCCCCGTAGAGCGCTCCCTACGAAATACATACTGCCGGTCGCTTAGTGAGCTCTTAGACTCCGGATATTTAACCAAATGGTAGTTTACCATACCTTCCATTCTTTGGAAGGTGTAGAACAAATTGCTATTGGGCGGTAATTTTCAGGGTTATTAGCCTCACCCTTTTTTGGGATTGGCGTTACATTAGCCACCTTCTAGCACATAGGAAATTCACCAGCATGGTATAGTGTGCTGAAAAGGTGAGCCAATGGACGAGATAACGTCGAAGAGCACTGCTTCAAGACCAATGCTGGAATGCCATTCGGCCAAGGAGACTTATTTATGTTGAGATCCGCTAAAACCTTTTTAACGACATGAGCGCGAAATAATATTCTAGGCATAGTAACAGATACTCTGTCGGACTCGGGCAGTTATTAACTGCTTTCCGGTAAGTGTGAATTACTTGCAAATAATTCAGCCAAGAGGTTAACTTTACCAACCGGGTTAGTGAAAGATTGGTTATTATTTAAAAGAGTAGGAATTGAAGAACTAGCATTATCCTTGACCCGTTTAACGAATGACCAGAAGCTTTTACTGCCCCTAGGAGCAGTAAGAAATTTAGCACAAAGACGCTGCTCGTAAAGAGCTTTTTATCGTCTTAGCACTTTGGCACACGAAGATCTAGCCTTTATGCGCAGCGAATCAGTCATTTCATTCTATTGTTTTTACTTGGATTGACCTAAATTCGTGCAAAGCTAGGATAGAATCTAGGAAAATAGGTTTTGGAATAGAGGATATCGAGAGTAGTGCTTGTGGATATTTGATTTGAACTTTTCTACATTGTATATGAAAGGAAAGACTTCTGCGAAAAATATTTATATACCACATACGAACAGTGCGGCAAAAGAATGAATTTTCTTTATAATGCGTTGTGCATTAGAAAAAAAACGCGCATTCTATTTTAAACACATGCCATTGTAGTAGCGATAGAGTAGTGAGATACAACCCATATTCTTCGGCTAAAGATCAAATTTTCTCTACATCTTGTACGATCTACTGGCCAGTCGACCACAAATTGATGTGCTCTAGAAGAAAAATGCGTAGTTCGCAATGATTTACGGGAACCATGTTTTGATCTCTCTATTTTGAGCACATGCAATAGAGCAATAGAGCAGTGCGTTACAACTCACATTACGACAACGCTCCAATGAGTCAATAGAGTTAAATGGTCTACTGTTACCGACAAATACTTTCACCCTTTCCAATACGGGGTCGAGAAGCTCCAAAATATACTTTGGAGCATCGGCCCATACATAAAAAGTTATATTCGATTTACGGATATAAGTTTTATAAATGGTAGAGAGATCAGATGGAGTAAATGGTAAAGAGATCAGATGGAGTAAAATATCTTTGGCACTGCTTGAAAAAGATGAGACACTTGAATGCTTCTCTCGATACCTGAATCAGAACGTCAAGAGATTTTGATTCCTCAATATTAAAACCACCCATGAGTACGGATGAAAGAACATTATCGGACGTGAGCTTGAGTGTTAACACATAATATTGGATCTTCCGGTTATTAAAATCGACATAGCCCTAACCTCTAAGAGGCTTGATCTATAACACTGTTCACACAAAATTAGTAATTAGTGTTTCTGAAAGATAATTTGGTTACCGAATTTATATTTTTTTTACTTATTTCAAAAAAATAAACAGTTTTCGAGTTACGCGAATATATATTGCGCAACCTCCTCCATTTTTTAAATAACGTTATATCTCGAAAATTAGAGCTAACCTAAACAAACGATTAGCATCATTGAATTTAGCGAATTCGAATTATCTTTACCCACAAGGTCTCCCTTTTGTAGTTTTTTTTTTGTTTTTAACTAGCTCAGTGTTATCTTTATGTTTATAAGAGTTTTTGTGATATTCGAAGTATTTAAGCGAGATTTGAATGTTGGTCTTGTAAAGGAAATGTGATATAAAACATAAACGCATATACAAATTTAAGCTGCTATTTTTGATGACTTTCATTTAAATACAAATAAATTTGTGGCAGGTAGTTCTAACATGTCAAAATAATGATTCGATTTGGTCCAAATTCAAAAAGGATCATCATTGTATCCAAAAAAATATCTGTTCAATCGACTATGATTGTGGTTCTGAAATAGAAATTTTTGTTACACAACTTTTTTCCTAAAAAATATTTTAATCAGGTATGTGATGGACATTTTTCGTTTTCAAATCGATCGATTTCAGACATATTTTTTAGCTAATTTTCAATTATTTCCCCCAAAAAAATGAAAATTTTGGCTTTAGTAATTTTTACTGATATTTTATCTTTCATTTGGTTTAAATTTTTTGGGAAAATAACCGAAAATTATCTCAAAAATATATCTGAAATCGATCGATTTGAAAACGATCGTTTTCCATCACATACCTGAATATCATAATGTTTTCAAGTATTTTTTTTCGAGATAAGTAAGTGTATTCACCTTATAACCCAAATAACAGATAATTATAAATGATAATTGCATAACGGCTTAAAAAAAGGTTTCAATTAAAATAATTTTGAAAACATCTTTTTGGAATTATTTTCTTCAACAACAAATTATTTGAGTTTTCGAAATGAAGAGAAAGTTTAACGGATGAATAGACAATAATCCATATTTTGCAATATTTATTTTTCATAATTTTAAAGAAAGAGAAAAAATTATATATAAATAACTGACAAATAACCGAAAAATTAAAAAGAAAAAAAAAACGCAGATCTCATCAGTTTTATTTAACAAATTATTAAAAATAAAAAAAAAATCATATTTCTAGAAACAGAAAACCAAAACCAATGAATTCGTTTGAACAAAAAGACAGAGACATACATAATATAATAGCTATTCATCATTTTTAATGGGTACGAGTATATATTGTACTCGTAATGCAAAATGTTTAAAATAGAATTTACTATAACCATTTATGTACAAAATTAGATAAATAATAGGATTTTTGTTTTTTGATAATGAATCACCCATTTTTTCGATTAAAATATGAAGTTGCCAAATTTTTTTTTTTAAAGCTATAATAATTCATTAAACAAAACTGAGCAGCGTTTTGAAATACTTATTCATTCATGATGTTTGAAATTATACACATTACTCGTATTTATGAATTTTGCTTATGATGTCATAAGGTTTTATTATAAAGTTAAATCAAAAATAATTCAGTTGCTAAAAAAGTTGTTTTTAAAATTTTTCGTTTTGAAAAAATTGAAAATACTTTGGTAATGACCGACCGGTATGTGTTAAAATTGCATGTGTTTCATATTTTTCTCATTTTGTCTATTTTCTATTTATGGCATAATCAAGATTTCTACACTTTTGGTTTTGTATTATTATTTTATAACCGGTATATCTGTCTACTGTTAATTTCATGCATACTTTTCTTATTTAGAACATTTGAACATTTTATTGTTTTAATTACCGAATTGGACCCAAATAAGGTTAGAATTCGGAAAATAAAAAGAATTTGTATTTATGTTTTTAAACGGAAATTTTTTAATGGACAAATTATCATAAAGGCAATTTTTCTTTGGAAACATTTGATAGTAAAAAAATAACTTTTATAAAGAACAAACTTAATATTGAAAATTTATCTATAGAAAACATTTTTCTTTAGAAAAAAATTTGTATTAAAAATTTTTCTATTGAAAAAATTTCAGACTCAAGTCCCCTGAAGAAGTTTCCAAAAAAGAAACGAAACGTTGGGAAATGTAAACAAACAATTGTTTTATTTACATCAACAATTAAAATCTGACCATATCAGCCTAAAGGTAACCCCTTATAAAATTAATAATGAAAACAAACATACAAAAAGTAAACAACTAAATAATATTTCAAATTGAAAATTTTTCTATAGAAAAAGGTTTTATATTGAAAATTTTTTCTTTAGAAAAAATTTTGTATTGAAAATTTTTCTATAGAAAAAAGTTTTATATTGAAATTTTTTTCTTTAGAAAAAATTGTGTATTAAAAAATGTTTCTATAGAAAAAATTTTGTATTGAAAGGTTTTTCTATAGAAACAATTTATATTAAAAATTTTTCTATAGAAAAAATTTTGTATTCAAAAATTTTATATTTTTATTTAAAAATTTAATATTGAAAATTTTTCTATACAAAAATAATTTTGTATTAAAAAATTTTTGTACACAAAAAATTTTCCATAGAAAAAATTTTATATTGAAAATTTTTCTGTAGAAAAAATTTTATATTGAACAATTTTTCTATAGAAAAAATTTTATATTGAAAAATTTTTCTATAGAAAAAATTTTATATTGAAAAATTTTTCTATAGAAAAAATTTTATATTGAAATTTTTTTCTACAGAAAAAATTTTATATTGAAATTTTTTTTCTATACAAAATTTTTTCTAAAGAAAAAATATATAGAAAAAATTTTTATTGAAAATTTTTGTATAGAAAAAATTTTATATTGAAAATTTTTGTATAGAAAAAATTTTATATTGAAAATTTTTGTATAGAAAAAATTTTATATTGAACATTTTTCTATAGAAAAAATTTTATTTTGAAATTTTCTCTATACAAACAATTTTATATTGAATTTTTTCTATAGAAAATATTTTATATTGAAAACTTTTCTATAAAAAAAATTTTATTTGAAAATTTTTCTATATAAAAAATTGTATATTAAACATTTTTCTATATAAAAAAATTTAATATTTACAAAAGAATTTAGGTAAGTTTTCTATACAAAAATATTTAATATTGAAAATTTTTCTATAAAAAAATGTTATATAGAAAATTTTTCTATTGGAAACATATTTTATACTGAAATTCTTTCTATTGAAAAAATTTTATATTGAAAAATTTTTTTTATAGAAAAAATTTTATATTAAAAAAAATGTTTCTATAGAAAAAATTTTATATTAAAAATTTGCTATAAAGAAAAATTTATACTAAAAATGTTTCTATAAAAAAATACATATACCAAAAATTTTCTATAGAAAAAAATTTTATACTAAAAATTTTTCTATAAAAAAATTTTTAGTATAACATTTTTAAACTTTTTTTAGTGTAACATTTTTTTCTATAGAAAAATTTTTTAATATTAAATTTTTTCTATAGAAAATTGCAATACACAACAGTAAAACTTTTTAATTAAATGTTTGATGACCTAAAATTTTTGATTTTCAATATAACATTTTTAGTATAGAAAAATTTTCAATATAAAAGTTTTTTTATAGAAAAATTTTCAATATAAAATTTTTTCTATAGAAAACTGTTAAATATAAAATTTTTTCAATAGAAAAATTTTCAACATAAAATTTTTTCTATAGAAAAATGTTTAATATAAAATTTTTTCAATAGAAAAATTTTCAATATAAAATTTTTTCTATAGAAGAATTTTCAATATAAAATTTTTTATACAGAAAATTTTTTTCCTACAGAAACATTTTCGATATTAAATTATTTCTATCGAAAAATTTTTCAATATAAGATTTTTTCTACAGAAAAATTTTTGAATATAAATTTTTTTCTGTACAAAAATTTTTAATATTAAATTATTTGTTTATTTTTAATATTAAAATTTTTGTATATATTTTGCATATTTCAATCGAAAAAAAAATTCTATTGAAAAATTAAAAAAAAAATTATATTGAAAAATTTTTCTATGTAAAAAATTTTATATTTAAAATTTTTTTTAAAGAAAAAAATTATATTGAAAAATTTGATAAGGAAACATTTTATATTGAAACTTTGAAAAAATTGTTCAATAGAAAATTTTTATAATAAAAAATTGTTATTTTCAAATTTTCTTTATGATAATATTGCCATATTTTTGAGGCAAGTTTTTAAAAGTGGCATCTTTTCATCAATTTTATTTAAACGTTTAAAATTCCTTTCCCATTAAAAATTCATGTCATAAAACCTATTAATCAAAATAAAAGAAATAAATAACAAAATGACTAAGATTTCAAAGTTTTCAAAAAAAAAAAAAATATGTAAATTTATTTTTATAGTTTTTTTTTAGTATTTATAACGTATTCTAAAAATGTTATTTCAACCTTAATATTATTTTATAATTAATTCAATAGATAACAGTTTTAAATGATGGAAAGATGTTTCTTAATTAATCTTATTAGGAATTTATTCACCTCAAAACTCTCCATAAAATTAGAATTTATTAATAATTAATTAGAAACTCTTAACAAACATAAATCTTTAAATGGGAGTATTAGACTTTGGTCGGTTTTGTTTTATAATCGGCGTTAAAAATCTTAGATATTAGGTGTAAAAATGAATAAATTTACACGAGAATTATAACACAATTTTAAAACTGCATGTAAAAAAATAAATTGACTTAAAAAAAAAAATTCTCAATATTTTAATTACTTATTTTAAAGTTCAAAATAATATTTAAATAAACGTGACGAAAATAGAAAATTCTATTTAATTTTTTTCTTTCATTTGGTATTTTAATGTCTACATTTGACATTTTAATGTAAATGCGTCTACAGAAAAAAGAGTCTATTGCTTTTATGTCATTGGAAAATTTAAACATGGTTTATTGCTATTTCCGGAATGTAAAAATTAATTTAAAAATTTTGTACATAAATATTGAAAATGAAATCTGAAGTGTGCTATGTGTCAGTTAAAATTGGGGTTAACTTTCAATTGTCAAATGTTTGTCAATTGTTTATCGCTTAAGGAGGTCTTTACACTATATGTTTTTGTCACATGATCATTCAAATTTAGAAGCCTTAAATACGAGTAGTTATTTATTTATTTTTTTTTTTAATATTTAATTACTCGGTTTTGCAATTGTTTTCTTTTTGTATATGAGGTGTGTTTTAGACCCCTTTCCCGGACAAGTTTTAAAAGACTTTTGTACATTGTGGGTATATATCCATCTACATTCAAAATTTCATCGAAATCGTTTGATTAAAGCATAAGCAAATACATTTCTCCTATAAGTTTTTCCTTGTCAAATTGTTCAGTTATGGACGAAAAAATTTGTTATTACTTAAAAAAGCTCCTGCTTAGAGCATAGTGTAATAATACAAGTGATATCAAGAGCCCAGCTGATGAATTCGCCTGGAAATTTAACATACAAAATTTTGACAAAATGTAAGCAAACCTACAAAAACAACATGGGGTTTCATTTTGTCATGTTGTATTTGTTGTATTCTTGCCACCACCTGTAATGAATTCGCCTTGGCTTAGAGTACTAGTTCCCTAGTATTACGTGTGGACCCTATATGCCTACACATAACATACTATGAGCAGTGTTACCATTTGGGTGTTTTGAAAACAGTAGATTAGAAACATAAAACTAAGCAGACATTAAGGCCTTCAAAGAATTTCAATATTCAAATAAAAACGATGACCAATCAACAATTTATTTCACATTATGGCACTGGTTTAGTATTACAAAATGCTGAATACATTTTTTGATTCCATACATGGTTTACCATGGCATTTTAACGTCTTTACGTTTCTTTGATTTTCTTTAAGACCCCAACTTAATAGTAAAATAAATGGAAGTATGAAGGTTTGTAAAAATATGTACTTGACATTAACATTGCGACCATGGCGGTCGAACAATTATGACAATAACTGTAGACATTTGCGGGTTTACAAATAAGATTATGTCGTTACATTCAAAGTCATACTAACCGACATACTAGTCCACCAATTGTCCATAAACTAAAATGACCTATAATTGATTATTTTTGTAAAAAAACGAAACGAAAAATAACTTAACAAAAAAAAAAAGAAAAGAAATTCTGTTTTCATTGAAGACAAGACACAGGAAAAAAGAATGAAAGAAAGTTTAATTAAAAATGGTAGTTAATTAAACAAATATGGTTAAAGGTTACACACATACATACATAAATTAAACACTTTAGACAAAATTTTTAAAGAATAACATTTTTGTATTAAACATTATGGGGTCAATCTAAAAAAAATCAATACTAACTTTTCAATAAAAAATTTTTCAAAAGAAAATTTTTTCTATAGAAAAATTTTTCAATAGAAAATTTTTTCTTTTGAAAAATTTTTTATTGAAAAATTTTTCAATAGAAAATTTTTTCTTTAAAAAAAAAAAAATTCAATATAAAATTTTTTCTCTAGAAAAATTTTTCAATATAAAATTATTTCTATAGAAAAGTTTTTCAATACAAATTTTTTTCTACAGAAACATTTTTCAATATAAAATTTTACTACAGAAAAATTTTTCAATAGAAAATTTTTTCTAAGGAAAAATTTTTCAATAGAAAATTTTTTCTATAGAAAAATTTTTTCTATTGAAAAATTTTTCAATAGAAAATTTTTTCTATAGAAAAATTTTTTAATAGAAAATTTTTCAATATAAAATTTTTTGAAATAAAATTTTTCCTATAGAAAAATTTTTTATTATAAAATTTTTCTATAGAAAAATTTTTCAATATAAAATTATTTCTATAGAAAAACTTTTCAATATAAAATTATCATAGAAAAATTTTTCTATATAATTTTTTTCGTGTTTTTTCTATAGAAACATTTTCCAATATAAATTTTTTTCTATAGAAAAATTTTTCAATAGAAAATTTTTTCTATAGAAAAATTTTTCAATAGAAAATTTTTTCTATAGAAAAATTTTTCAATAGAAAATTTTTTCTATAGAAAAGTTTTTCAATAGAAAATTTTTTCTATAGAAAAGTTTTTCAATAGAAAATTTTTTCTATAGAAAAATTTTTCAATAGAAAATTTTTTCTATAGAAAAATTTTTCAATAGAAATTTTTTTCTATAGAAAAATTTTTCAATAGAAAATTTTTTCTATAGAAAAATTTTTCAATAGAAAATTTTTTCTATAGAAAAATTTTTCAATAAAAAATTTTTTCTATAGAAAATTTTTTCAATAGAAAATTTTTTCTAAAGAAAAATTTTTCCATAGAAAATTTTTTCGTGAGTTCGAGTCTGGCTTAGGTTCATGTCATAAAAAAACTATGTGACAATAGAAAATTTTTCAATAGAAAATTTTTCTATAGAAAAATTTTTCAATAGAAATTTTTTTCTCTAGAATATTTTTTCTATAGAAGAATTTTTCAATACAAAATTTTTTCTATAGAAAAATTTTTAATATAAAATTTTTTCTATAGAAAAGTTTTTAATATAAAATTTTTTCTATAGAAAAATTTTTAATATAAAATTTTTTCTATAGCGAAATTTTTTAATATAAATTATTTTTTATAGAAAAATTTTTTAATATAAAATTTTTTAATATAAAATTTTATCTATAGAAATATTTTTATTATAAATTACTATATAAATACTTTAAATAAATGCTGGCTTCTTGGGAAATAGATTTTCAAATGTGTTAAAGTAAATATTATTATTATTATTTTTTTTTGGTGTCGGGGATGATGATGTGGTTTGCCCGTCATTCTTCATTATAATCATCTTTGGAGTCATCATCATCAACACCATAGATAAATTTAGTATATAATTTCTATGAATTTTAGTTGTAGAAAATTCAAGTGTATATAAAGCATTGTTTACATATTTATAAAGGCCAGCTTTAGACTATATGTTTTTGTCATGTATAACCTAATAGCGCATTTACACAGGCATCATAGACGGAGATGTATTAAATACCCAAATTTAACATAGAGCCTCAATTGACAAAAACATATAGTGTAAAGTGGACCTGGAACAAACATTTCTATATGTTTATATAAAAAATGAATAAAATATACATTTGTTTGATTTTACACTATAGTTCCATTATTATATTTTACTTTGTTTTTATAGTATAATTTTATTTAAATTGATGTCAACATCAGAATTGTTTATATATCCACATTTCTCTCAATAACTATTTTATTAATTTCATTGTTCGTGGTTGGACTTTTAAAATATTTATATATTCAAAAATTTTAACGCTTTTTTTATATTTTTTGTCTATCAAAACAAGAGTTTTGGAATTTTATTTATCTTAATTCTAAAAGTCTCTTAATTAAAAAATATTTTTTTAATGAATAATTTAATCAAATTAAACTCAAAACCTAAAGAAAATTTATTTAAAGTTGTGATGGTTCTAAAAATATTTAGGTGTTTTATTTAAATTAATTTAAAATTTATGGGGTTCTATTTTCGGAAATCATGTCATCTAGCCAATTGAATTGAAAATTTATCATCACATGCAAATGATGAGCAATTTTATGTTTTATGAAAACAAGTTATAAATATAAGAAAACAAACTTTCAATTTAGTTTCCATTTCAGAATATACCTAGTTCTGTTAAGATTTATTAGTTATATAAAAAATTTAAATTTTATATACACCACAAAATTATCAGTTAAAATCTTAAGATCTTAAACATAAAAAATAGGCGTTTAATATTTGATTACTATCATTTCAAGCTTCTGGTGTTCAAATCTTGTTAACCACAATTTATTCACGTTTAAATTAAAATTTACATTTTATTTCTATTTCTTAAAAAAAACAACATTTAAATGTTAAAAAAAACATTCAAATGTTAAATGCTAAAATGAAAATGTTAATAAAATTAAAAAAAAAATTTATACTAATGAAATAAAAAAATTTCAAAAATAAATCAATAACATTAAATTATTTCAATGCTATAACATGAATAGTTTTGTCATGCAATAAACATTTCAAATATCAATCAATCATTTCAAAATAATTTCATTACTTTCGAGATTTTTTGATCATTTTAATTGATTCTGACTCAACATTAATCAGAACAATATGAAATAGTAAAAATTGGGGTTATTTCTTCATTTTTGGCAATTAAAAAAGATTTTTAAAATGAAAATAAATGTCATATAACAATAACACAAGTTTGAAAATTACGGTCAACTTTTGGATCATAGCAGATGAGAACAAGAGGAGCTAAATTCAAATTCGGGTTTCGTTTTTCAAAATTGGTTCATGTTTGAAAATTACGCACGTTTGACGTTGTGAGGTGCTAAATTCAAATCTGGGTTTCGTTGTTTAATATTGGTTCTATTTGGCAGCACTGCGTTATTCAAGTGACAGTCAGCTGTTGGCGTCGCTTGAAAAGTTATTGTAAGATTGGCTCTCAAAATTCTGCATTCCCAATAGTACAATAAAAACTAGGTAAAATCACTACACACTTCGTTCTCAATTTCAAATCCCTGAAAAGTCAAGCAAAAGAAATTGAAAAAAAAATATTTTTTTCATTGTATTTTTTTTTGTTTGTCAAAAATAAATACATTAAAATATTTTTTAAAAGTTCATTAAGAGAAGCATATCATAAAAAACTCGTGATGTTTATAAAAGGTCCAGAAAGTAAGATTAAACTATGAAGTGATGTGTGCGGTGCAAATTTCAAATTCAAGTTATTCAATATTTTCTTTTACTTCGACTTTCATTCTGCTTTCTTGACATTACAGGGTCTAAGAAGTTGACAACTCTCCCTAGTGATTTTACCTAGTGTAGTTCTGCCATGTGCATTCCCATGTCGAATTCTTTCCTGAAAACTAGGGTGATACAAGCGACGAGCAACGAGGGTGACTACACCAAAATTCGGGGAAGATCGAAAAAAAAACGATAACAAAGATTTCAAGACGATGGCATGATGACCGACTACTGTTGGACTGAAACAGATCCCGAACAGCACATGAGACTGCTCTTCATTTCTAATTTAAAAGTTTGTAATTAATAAAATGGAGATTGTCAAAAACTAGAACCAATATCAAAAGGCGGAATGGAAATTCGGATTCAGTGCCCTAAATAGCATTAGAAACATAAGTATACATACATTGATTGTTGGTGTCAATTTGTCCACCAATCAATAGAGATGATTGAAAGAAGAATAGTGAGGAAGGTTCACAATCTTTTCGTCGATAACGTACCAATGATCTTTCTGTTGAGCGATGTTGCAATAATGCTAAACCATCTAAAGCCCTAATGAAATTTCACTGTTAATGCTAAAAAACCTAAATGCACCGGGTGTCGAGTTTTCAATTTGTCTTTTACTACTCTGGTAATACCCGAGGTATGGAAGTTGGGTAGAGTGATACCAGTACTAAAACCTGGTAAAAATGCGTATTAAGGAGAATCATACCGATCAATATTCTTGCTTTCACCTGCTGCAAAGAGACTAGAGGCCCTTCCTCTCCCAGGGCTGTACAACATCTACCGTAAGTAATTTGTAGAGTTTAGAGACAAGAAGTCAAAACCTCGTAGATTTAAACAAGGAGTTCTATAGAGTTGAAATCTCCACTGATCTTGTTTAACTTCTACCTTTCTAAGCTCCCGGCATCATCCGAGGGATTGGAAATAATAACATATGCCGATAACTACTCAATTCGGACTACACAATTCTGAAAATATAGACAAGCTTTGGGAAAGAATCAACTTGTATTTATGGGATGTAAAAACTTTTTCATTGCCAATAATCTGCAGCTGTCAACGCTCCACATTTTGGTCTATCCCTCATCTCAACTGTGAACACTGATCTCTTTATGGTATCACCTTAACTCCCGTTAAAGTAGTGAGCTAGCAAGTGCCGCCAGTTCTCCCATGAGAACTAAGAAAATATGGGTTAGGATGTCGGGCTAGTAACCCACTCCTGGTTACTTTGAAAAAGCTAAAGTAAGAATTAAAAAAAGAATTAAAGAAAGAATTAAAAGAAGAAGACGTCCAAACTTCGATCGAAAGATCAAATAGAAGAAAATATTTCAAAGCGTGGCCTACGAAATTCGAGAATAGCGCAGAAGATCGAAACGCATGGAATTCTAAAACTTGCTCGGCCTTTGACCAAAAACAGGTTATAAATACAGGCCATTTAAGTTAAGTAAGGAATTGTGAACCGTCGTGGTATAGCAGGTTAGACATCCGCTTAGCATACCAGAGGTCCCAAATTCGATCCCTGGCCAGACCCACTTGAAAAAGTAAATTTTCAAAAAAAGCTGTTCACCTCATAACTCAGCTAGCCACTGGTTATTGAGTATTAGGCTATGTAAAACTTCTCTAACTAATGCATTTGTCGTTCGGAGCCGTAGTTAAAACGAATGCAGTTTATTGTCTGAGAGAAGTACCCCTTGTTCAAATTGGAATGTGGTGGGAATTATGTATGTAAGTAAGGAATAAGGTCCTCAAGTCCTCAAATAAGAAAAAATAAAGAAAGCCTACTCGCGACATATAAAGCAATTTTGGTTGGTCAGTGGCAAATTATGCCGCACGCGTGTGGTCACCAAGTGTGTGCGAAACACTATGAAAAAAGCTTTAGAGCTGCTAAAATGCAGTATTCACAGTAACTGTAAGGCAGCCAATTCTCAGTAAGCCACCACCTAAGGAACATAGCCATATGCTAACAAGGCAGTTCCTTCTGGGATGTCGTCCGAATCAGCATCTAACGGAATTAGATTCTCCTCCGAGGCATGCCAGAAAGGATCTTCGTTGCCAAGAGAGTAATATCAGACAACATACCATCTAGCATCAATATAACCTCTGGAAGACATTCATAAGAACATGGTAACCTCAACGATAACTTGATAACGGAAGAATATTGTACTTAGTGGTCGCCCGCCTCCTACTGCTGAGGAAGAGAGGGTATTACTGGCACAATTAAGACCAGTAATTGTACAATACCCGATACCTGCCCGGCTTGTGGAGAAAATCCACATAATAACCAGCACCTCTTCCAATGTGCAGCAAACCCGACGCGATGTCCCTAACTCCAGATTCCCTATACACTCACCCTATTACAACGTCTCATTATTTCGGAGAACATTAGTGACATATTTTTCATGTTAAATTACATGCCAAGGTGTTACAACAACAACAGCTTTTTGTTGCTTAGATCCAAAACCGTTAACATGTACTTGTGTAATTAGAGATATCCGGGAAGGTGTAAGTCATTCTGTCTTAAGCGAAACTTAGGAGCAGATGATGAAGGTAAATTTTAGAGTTTAAGTAAAAAGTTTAATAAAAAAAAAAATGTCGGGATGTAGATATTATTCAAAAGGAAAGATTATTCGCACTTGATCCCTATATATTACATGTATTTATTAATGTAATGGACATATTTATTTAAAAGCCAAAAAATGAAGAAGGTGGCCTAACATATTCTTCAGGGGAAATATCTCTACTTTTTGACAGATCGAATTTTTGGCATTTTATCAATAAATTGTCTATTACTTTAATAAATAAATGTAATAAATAGGGATCAAGTGCGAATAATTTTTCTTTTTGAAAAAGTTTCATTTAAAAATATTCATTAAGATTAATGGATTTTGTACTATAAAAATTGGTTACGATTTGACTGGATGATGGTTTTTAAAAACAACTGTCATTTCTTTGAATTCAATTACTAATAATGACGTTCGCTTACACACTCGAGTGCAAAAGATAAACAATGGAAAACACTTATAGGAATTAGAGGAGTTGAGAGAGTAAATGTAGCTAGAGGCTATTCTGAGAGAAACAGAGCTTTAACGTCAACGAGTGTTTATGTTTGTTTTTGAAATTTTATACCTTATAAGTAAAACTAACAAAAGTCCACATATTAACGGCAAAATTATTTTTTCTAAAAAAATATTTCATTATGTTTATTTTTCTATATTTATATACTCAAACAAAATGTTAAGACCAAATTTATATGTAAATACAAACTTATGTATGATTGTATATACATACATATATGGATGTGTGTATGTATGAGAGTGTGTAAGTTTGACAAATGGGACTTGAATGGAAAACAAACAAACAAACTAAAAATTAAAGCTGTTAGGTTTAAATTTTTATTTATTTTTTTGGAAAACTAATGTGTACTTTAATCTAACGTTTGAAAAGAGATAGAAATGAAGTAAATGGCAACAGGCTGATTGTGGTGTGTGCTGGTTTATTTAATAAACATACAAATAAATACCTACACATTAATATCTACAAAAGAATTGATATAGTGGAAAAAAACAATATGAACGATTAGAATAAATATACGATATACCTACTCGTACCTACTATACATACAAAAATGATTCCTCATTTTCAAACGCACACTTAAGCTTCAAAACTTAACAACAAATAATTGTCTCTGTATGTTGTTTGTTTAGTGTGTATGTGTGAGTGTGGAGGAAACAGGGAAACAAATAGTGGAAAGAAACTAAAATAATACGATGACATCATGGGAATCCATATTATGGTCTGCTTTGTGTTCTGCTAATGTCTTTCGTCGGCAGCTCTTCTCTGGCTCTGGTTGCCTAAATACAATACAATTTGCTTATCTTCAAGTACATTTTTTGTACTTTGTTTCAATGATTTTTTCGCCACCCTAAAAAAGCCCTTCTTCTCATTGCCTGTTAAAACGATACATTTTACTACAAATTCATTGTTTTCGTTAAAGCTAAATTAAAACATTTAGAACGAGGCCAATCTTGAAGAATTTTGAGAATTTAATGACGCAGCTTTGACTATTTGATTTTGTTTTTAAAAGTAATATCAAAAAACAATACATTTAAACAAGTGTTTCCTCTTTTTTTAAACGCTACCATTAGCCTCACTGAGGCTACGTTCAGACTGCATATTCAACCGATTGCAAAATACTAAACCCATTGACCCTTACTCATGCAAAGCAGTGTGCTTAGAAGTAAGACAAAAATGAAGAGTTTGTGGATATTCGACTTTAACATTCCTATATTGTAAATTGGACTACCTCTCAATCCTATTTACAAAGTTATAGTATGAGTATTACATATTTAATTTCTAGTATTTGGAATGGTCTTGTCGATCTAATCTAAAAGTTGGAGCATTTTCGAAAAAGTCCATTTGACCCGATAGATGACATCTTTAAATTATACTATTAGCAGATCTAATCTAGCAAAATTTCGTGTTCAAAAAAGAGCAATTAAGCACTATTTACGAATCCTTAAATTAATACGAACTACGTTGAAAAGTAGACTCCTTTTTTGTTCTAAAGATATCACTATGGTACGAGATTGTTCTTATTCTAGATCAGTGGTAGCCAAAACATTTGTATTAGTAAGTATTAGTTGTATTGGTGAGAAATAATTTTTACACTCGAAAAAATAGGTTATTCAGATATGTGATGGAAAACGATCGTTTTTAAATCGATCTATTTTTTTATGAATACACAAATCTAAAATATATTGTATAATATAATAAAAAAGGGATTATTCCTTGCAAACATTTTCTTATACATGCAAATTAAAAAACTCTCTAAAACAGCTCTAATTAATGCTTTAAATAAAATAGTAACGTTATATTTTAATTTAAAGTATTAATTTCACAAAAGTATTCTTCCTTCTTAATTTTTTTATTGTCATAATAAAAATTCAATAAGCGAGACGACAAAAATTTTTTGAGTGTATTGAATTTACAACAAAAAATGTTCATTTTTCGTGGGTTGACTTAAGACTTAATGAAAGAGCGTAAGAATATATGTAAAGAGCGTAGGAATATGTGTGATTTCAAAGGGCTCAATTGAGTTCGAGCTGGCGACCATTGTTCTAGATGATATACGCGACTCACAAACAAATTCAATCATTCGTTATGAAACACACTTGATAAGACGAGAAGACTCTTTGGAGTTTAGTGTTGTGTTAGTGTCCTTTACTGTTCTAAAGACTTGAATGAGTGTGAATGGCAAATATAAAATTTCTATCCTATTGGTCTGATGTTTGTAGCGTATAGAAATCGGTGTGAGTCTAACTTTTAGTATTCCGATTGACTCTGAGTCGATTTTCAGTTCAAGTGCAATTTTAGAGCCATTTCTATTAAAATTGGGTTAAAATGGTTGATTATTTCAGGTACTTACTACTCATGACCGCTACAATTTTTTGAAATTTCAGAAAATTTAAGCAATAATATACAAAGATGTTCAATTCTTCGTATTTGAACGTCCTCCCATTTAAGATCTTCATTAGAAATTCACTTTAATATCTCGTGACAAGCGGTTCATACTTGAACCTAGCTATCATACTGCAAGATATTTTTCTAAGCATTACAAAATCTTCTAAATATGTTGACAATCGTTCATCGGAACATAGTAGTCAGGATACCACAGAATCGGTGCTTTATTTTTTGTATACAAAATTCTATGTATAATAAAAATTAATTTTTATTCAATTTGTGTTGTAGAAGTGGGTATAAGACTATTTTCATTACTTGATTTTTTCAATTTAAAGATATTAGTACCCATTCTCATTACTCAAAATCCATGTTTTACGAAAAATTTGTCAAAAGTAATTTTAATGTAAACTAAAATTTTAATCGATTTTCGGATCAAAACTGATCAAATAAGAATTACTTGCTAAGTACTTGTCTACAATGACATTTTTGTGTTAAAATAAACATTTTTTTGTTTTAAATTTTTGTTGAAAATCTCTAGATACTGCAATCTAATCATTAAACAGTAATATTTACTGATTACTGAGTTTATTTTCAATAATCAGTAAAATTTACTGATTACTAATTTTTTTTCTGTAATCAGTAAAATTTATTGAATACTGAAATTTTTTTTCAGTAATCAGTAAAATTTACTGAATACTGATTTTTTTTAGTAATCAGTAAATTTTACTAATTACTGAAAAAAATTTCAGTAATTACTGATTTGTCTTTTCAGTAATCAGTAAAATTTACTGAATACTAATTTATTTTCTCAGTAATCAGTAAAATTTACTAAATACTGACTTTTATTTTCAGTAATCAGTAAACATTTACTGATTACTGAAACGATTACTGCAGTAAAAAAGTAATGCAGTATGCCCATGTATGATAAGATAGTTTAGAATTTAATACCCGTCATATGAGTCATTTTTCGAAGCCGTCTAAAAAGTACAATTTGTTTTTATATTTGGTACAAAATCAAGAAAGCCATTTTCCATCCCTGGGGAGTAATAATAACAAAGATCTATTTACGTAGCGAATAAGTTTCCAGATTTTGTTATTAAATTTACTATTAAAAATAACACTTTCTAGAAATGTTTTTTTATTAATATTACGATGGCAACACTGAGGACATGTTCACAATGTTTCATAGGAATTTTCATACTTTTTATACCCTTCACCACCATAGGTGGAAAGGGTATTATAAGTTTGTGCTGATGTTTGTAACGCATAGAAATATTTGTCTTAGACCCACCTTTTAGTATACCAATAGGCTTAGAATCACTTTCTGAGTCGATTTAGCGATGTCCGTCCGTCCGTCCGTCCGTCTGGCTGGCTGGACGGCTGGCTGGCTGGCTGGACCCCCATGTAAACCTTGTAATCAAACTACAGGTCGCAATTCTAAAGATAATTTGATGTAATTTGGCACAGATCATTTTTTTGATAATGGGACCATGGCTATTGAAATTGGTCAAAATTGGTCCATTATTTATGGTACCTCCCATAGGTCCCACTTCCCGGAATTGCTATATTGGCCACGAATATCAATATTTTTTCATGAAATTTAAAACAAATACTGCTTATGTCAACTGAAATCGGTCCACATTTGACGATAGCTCCCATACAAACTCTTCTTTAAAAACGCACTAAATGAGACAAAAAATCACTAAAACGCTCGTAAATCTAAAGATAATGGAAATTTTGAGTCTATTTTTTGCATACATAATTTTTGTAACAACTGTAATTAATCTGCCAAATTTCGAGATAATCGGTCCACATTTGACCCTAGCTCTCATATAAGTCCAAATGACGGAAACAGGTTGAATATATAAGTTTTGAGAAAATGTTTGTATGATGGCAAAATTTAGCAAATATTTGTCTTTACACACGAAAAATAACACCTTTGACCTTAGTGGTGAAGGGTATCGTATGGTCGGCTTGACCGACTATAGCGCTTTCTTACTTGTTTAAAGGTAAAGTTGGTAATTGTAATAAGTACGAGTATATGTAGAAACCATGGCAGAACTACACTAGGTAAAATCACTAGGGAGAGTTGTCAATTTCTTAGACCCTGTAATGTCAAGAAAGCAGAATGAAAGTCGAAGTAGAAGAAAATATTGAATAACTTGAATTTGAAATTTGCACCGCGCACGTCACTCCATTGCTTAATCTTACTTTTTGGACCTTTTTTAAACTTCACGAGTTTTTTTTTATGATAAAATGCGTTACAAATGCTTCTCTTAATGAACTTTTAAAAAATATTTTAATATATTTATTTTAGACAAATAAAAAAAAAATACAATGAAAAAAATATTTTCTTATTATTTTCTTTTGCTTGACTTTTCAGGGATTTGAAATTGAGAACGAAGTGTGTAGTGATTTTACCTAGTTTTTATTGTACTATGTGTAGAAACCTTTCTCTTCAGGTATTTTTAGTTTCCCAAGCTTTTGACAATTTTTAGGTAAACAAACTAATTAAAATCAAATCTAAAGAAAAGCTTTAATTACTTTGAGAAAGGACCGAAATCCTTGAGAAAACATTTCAAGGGTGACAAAATTTCTTTTCAGCCGGCCTTCTTGGCTGCTTTAGTTAATGCGTAATTAAGAAAATAATGTGTTAATTCTAAAGAATATGATGGGGTATGTATGTAGATGTTAATGTAAAAGCGTAATAATAAGCTAAAAGGGTGTCAGCTGTAAAATAAAAGTAGTGACAATTACTGTTTGTTTATTTGTTTATTTAATCCTTGTAATATTAAATTACACAATGTATGTATGTAAACTTAACAAATGTGGCCTTTAAACGAAGCCGTTTAACACACAAAAATAAAAACCCCACCAAAACATTAATAAGCTGTCAAATGAAAATGAAATTGTAATGTCATCAACAAAAAGTGTAACGGAAAAATTAAAAACAAAATTAAACTAAAAACCAAAACAGAATAGAATAATAGATAATAATGAAAAACACGAAGTTTCAAAAATCCAAATAGTCATTTTAGGTGACGTTTTATTTAATTTTATAACCTAATATGAATTTGTTTGATTTATTTACCATTTGTGTTCGTACATATGAATGACATTATCTTGAAAACAAACTTAGTTTTTTTGTTTATATTCCATAGAAAATTGGAATGGGAACGAAATTTAAAAAATAAAATAAAACAATTTCAGTTAAATTATTAATAAGGTTAAATCAGATACACATGAGAAAGGAGTTTAAATGTAAATAAAAACAAATATGAATGTAATACTGTCGGTAAAGCCGGACCATAGGATACCTTGGTGAGGGATGTGCTTTTAAGATCATATGGTTACCATTATCTTACTTAAACGAAATATTTAAAATATCCTGACTTTGTTCATTTTGGATACCTCCCTCCGATGTTGAGTTTTGGTTTAAATCATTTGTACCAATGGATTCTCGGAAAGATCCTTTTTTAACTTTACCTACAAAAATCATCAAATACCGCAAAGAATTTTTAAATTAAATTTTAAAATCTCAATTCTAGAAATTCCACAAAAAAAATAATTCTTATTTAATTTCTCTAATTTTCAAAATTCTTTTTCTTATCTTCAAACATTACTCATGTTCCTAGTAAGGCCCAAAAACATTGGCCTTCAAACGCTTACGTTATCTTGAGACACAGCAGACGTTAAATAGAAATTTAAACATTTGTTGCTAATTAAACACCAGCTGAGCAGAAATTAGCAAAATATTAAAAAGTAATTAATAACAGATCGTTTTTGCCTTCAGACATAATAATGGAGGATATTATTTATTTCTCTATGTCAAATAGAATTAAACTCAACGAATTAACAAAATATTTTGAATTCTTATTTCTAAAGAATATAAAAAAATATTGACATGGACGTAGATCTGGAATGGGCTAAAAAAAATTAACGAAAATTTTTCTATACAAAAAATTTTTTAACGAAAATTTTTCTAGAGAAAAAATTTTTAGACAAAAAATTTTTTAACAAAAGTTTTTCTAGAGAAAAATTTTTTTAACAAAAATTTTTCTAGAGAAAAAATTTTTTAACAAAAATTTTTCTAGAGAAAAAATTTTTTAACAAAAATTTTTCTAGAGAAAAAATTTTTTAACAAAAATTTTTCTAGAGAAAAAATTTTTTAACAAAAATTTTTCTAGAGAAAAAATTTTTTAACAAAAATTTTTCTAGAGAAAAAATTTTTTAACAAAAATTTTTCTAGAGAAAAAATTTTTTAACAAAAATTTTTCTAGAGAAAAAATTTTTTAACAAAAATTTTTCTAGAGAAAAAATTTTTCTAGAGAAAAAATTTTTTAACAAAAATTTTTCTAGAGAAAAAATTGTTTAACAAAATTTTTTCTAGAGAAAAAATTTTTTAACAAAAATTTTTCTAGAGAAAAAAATTTTTAAACGAAAAATTGTGTTAAAAAAATTTTTCTCTAGAAAAAATTTTTTAACGAAAATTTTTCTATAAAAAAAAATTTTTAACGAAAATTTTTCTATAGAAAAAAATTTTTAACGAAAATTTTTCTATAGAAAAAAAATTTTAACAAAAATTTTTCTATAGAAAAAAATTTTTAACGAAAATTTTTCTATAGAAAAAAATTTTTAACGAAAATTTTGCTATAGAAAAAATTTTTTAACGAAAATTTTTCTCTAGAAAAAAAATTTTTTTAATAAAATATTTTTAATAAAATTTTTCTCTAGAAAAATTTCTTAAAAATTTTTTTTTCTCTAGAAAAATTTTTTTAACAAAAATTTTTCTTTAGAAAAAATTTTTTAACGAATATTTTTCTATATCAAAAAATTTTTTAATAAAAATTTTTCTGTAGAAAATTTTTTTAAACTAAAATTTTTCTCTAGAAAAAATTGTTTAACAAAAATTTTTCTTTAGAATTTTTTTTTAATTATTATAAAACTTTTCTATAGAAAAATATTTTTTTCTTCTAAAAATTTTCTGTAGAAAATGTTTTTCTATATAGAAAAATGTAAATAAGATTTATATAGAAAAAACTTCCGTTAACAATTTCTTAAAGAAAAATATTAGTTTAAAAAATCTTTCATTAAAAAATTTATTTGAAAAAATGTAATGTATGCAACCACCCAAAAATATTTCCTAGCTACGCCAATGAATCCTCCTCACTACTCGACGCCAATCCTTTTATTTGAAACTAAATTGAAAACAAAGAAGGGGACAAATCTAACTGTTGCTTTATTTTATGAACATTTCCATCCACTTAATAATCATGAGCGAATGAACGAGTGCTTAACCCATTTTTTACACTACTACGGATGTCTTCTTGTCAATTCTGACATAATATTTTATAATAAGGGGTAAATTAGGTAGTAAATTCAAATAGATCTTTAACAAAAATAATCGAAGAGATGTTTTTTTAAATTGCCCTTAAAATCTATAAAAAAATGCAATAATCGGCTAAAAATGGCATAAAGTGCATACATTTTTCAAATGTTTTTATACCCTTCACCTTAAAATCTATAAAAATGCAAAATTAGGTAAATATTTACGGTTAAAAATGTCACAAAGTGTGTACACTTTCTTTCACCTTTGAAATGTTATTATAACCTTTACCACAATAGGCTGGACGTCTATGTAAAGCTTGTTGTCAAAGTGCAGGTCGCAATTTATAAGATAATTGGATGAAGTTTGGCACAGATATGTATGTATTTGGAAATGGGAGCATTGCTTTAGAAAGTGGCCAACACCTCTGGTATTATAGATACGAAATCATTATTTCAAATTTCGGTCCATATTTGACCATAGCTTCCATACAATACATACTGTCAAAAGTCACTTAAATTGGTCGAAAATCACAAAAACAATGGTAAATAAACTGTAATTCCTAGATTTCGAGACAATAGGTCCAGCAACCAAGGGCGTTTCCTTTAGTTAGTACAATATACATATTGTAAATAATTGTGTTACCAGTGGACTACCTAATGAGTTATACCGTTAATGTAGCTGCTGCAAAAACGCATTAGTGGTTAGAAATGGGTTAAACATTTACAATTCCATCCACATCTATTGTAAGTAATCTACAGCGATTATTTAATATAATTCATTCTAAACTACTGAATTCCAGTCAGCCATTCGTTCAGTCATCGTCAGTTTTTTTCGTTTTTATTTCCTTACAAATTATTTCACTCTTTGCCGCCAATTACCAGCAACAAATTTAGAGACCCTGTTTCAAAGCTTGTGGCAGTAAAATGTGGCATATGTACGAGTACATCGAAAAATGGTATTGGAATGATTAACTTTACATGATCATTTAGAAAAACCAGTAATTCTTCCAACTTAAAAATTGAATATTTGTTCACATTTTTTGGGTCTTCTTAAAATTTTGAAAACTAAACCTACAATATTTTTTTTTGGTTATAATGTATTAAAATTTGTTTGTCATCTCTGTTCCCCCTCCACTTACCTTGCGTTGAGCTTCAGCAGCAAAACCAGACTTTGGTGCACGATTGACTGACATTTTTTTTGGTTGTTAAAAAACTAGTTTTTTTTTGTAATAAATTAAAAATTATATGTATTTTTGTTGTATTGATATTTAAAGCGGTTTTAATACGGCTTAAATTTTGTTGTTGTTTCCTAAAAATCCAATTGTTGCGTATTATGCAAAAATTGTATGATTTTTGTCAACTATTTTATTGTATCACAGTAGTACGTGTTTAATTTTTGTTGTTGTTTTTTTAGTTGTAAATTAATTTCAACTTAATTTTTCCGTACGTCTTAGCGGCTGAACGTTTCAACTAGTTATGATTGTTACCAGTTTTATTGGTTGAATATTAAGCATTTAACTTGTTGTCGTCGTCTCGTCGCCTTTTCATCTTCGGCCACAATACACACAGTCGACTGTCTGTCTGTCCATCTCTCATTCATTCTTTCATTTACTCACTTACTTGTTGTTTTTTTGTTGTTCAGTGTAATTTCACTTTTAATCAAAGCTGGGGTTGCTAGTGTCATGTTTAGTTGTATCGTTGTATTAATGGTTGCTCTTTAGGGTACTAATACTAATGATCTCATGTTTTAATACTGTTTTGTGCAACTGCTTTGTTGCTAGTTATTGCTGTTTGTCAAAGGTAACGGTTTGTTTAACTTTTGAATTCTATGGAAAAGTAGGTAGGGGAATAAAATATGTAGATAAAATATATGTATGAATAGTTTTTTTTTTGGGTGAAGTCATATCTGCTAAAGTGTACATTGTATTAGAGTTTATCAAATTGTCTGCTACTTGTATAATTTAGAAAATAAACATTTTAAATTGATACAGAATTAAAGTTAGAATGTGCATTTATTTCCCTTAAAAACTTTTGAAAAAATTAATTAATAAATTAAAATTAATAATCAACGAAAAATTAACGAAAATTTGTTTAATAGAAAAAATTTGTTAACCAACAATTTTCTATAGAAAACATTTTTTAACCAACATTTTTTAAACCAACATTTTTCTATAGAAAATTTTTTTAACGAAAATCTTTCTATAGAAATTTTTTTTAACGAAAATTTTTTTATAGAAAACATTTTTTAACGAAAATTTTTCTATAGAAAAATTTTTTAACCAAATTGTTAAAAAATTTTTTAACCAAATTGTTAAAAAATTTTTTAACCAAAAATTTTTTAACAATAATTTTTCTATAGAAAAATATTTTTAACGAAATTTTTTTCTATAGAAAAAATTTTTTAACGAAAATGTTTCTATAGAAAAAATGGTTTAACGAAAATTTTTCTATAGAAAAAATTTTTTAATGAAAATATTTTTATAGAAAAAATTTTTTAATGAAAATTTTTCTATAGAAAAAATTTTTAACGAAAATTTTTCTATAGAAAAAATTTTTTAACGAAAATTTTTCTATAGAAAAAATTTTTTAACGAAAATTTTTCCATAGAAAAAATTTTTTAACGAAAATTTTCCTATAGAAAATATTTTTTAACAAAAATTTTTCTATAGAAAAAATTTTTTAACGAAAATTTTTCTATAGAAAAAATTTTTTAACGAAAATTTTTCTATAGAAAAAATTTTTTAACGAAAATTTTTCTATAAAAAAAATTTTTTAACGAAAATTTTTCTATAGGAAAAATTTTTTAACGAAAATTTTTCTATAGAAAAAATTTTTTAACGAAAATTTTTCTATAGAAAAAAATTTTTAACGAAAATTTTTCTATAGAAAAAATTTTTTAACGAAAATTTTTCTATAGAAAAAATTTTTTAACGAAAATTTTTCTATAGAAAAAATTTTTTAACGAAAATTTTTCTATAGAAAAAATTTTTTAACGAATAATTTTCTATAGAAAAAATTTTTTAACGAAAATTTTTCTATAGAAAAAATTTTTTAACGAAAATTTTTCTATAGAAAAAATTTTTTAACGAAAATTTTTCTATAGAAAAAATTTTTTAACGAAAATTTTTCTATAGAAAAAATTTTTTAACGAAAATTTTTCTATAGAAAAAATTTTTTAACGAAAATTTTTCTATAGAAAAAATTTTTTAACGAAAATTTTTTTATAGAAAAAATTTTTTAACGAAAATTTTTCTATAGAAAAAATTTTTTAACGAATATTTTTCTATAGAAAAATTTTTTTAACGAAAATTTTTCTATGGAAAAAATTTTTTAACGAAAATTTTTCTATAGAAAAAATTTTTTAACGAAAATTTTTCTATAGAAAAAATTTTTTAACGAAAATTTTTCTATAGAAAAAATTTTTTAACGAAAATTTTTCTATAGAAAAAATTTTTTAACGAAAATTTTTCTATAGAAAAAATTTTTTAACGAAAATGGCTTATAACTCAAAAGTAAAATTTCAAAAAATTAGCTTATTTTTCGAAATTTTTGGCTAATTTTTCGAAATTTTGTTTTTGAGTCATAAGCCACCTTTTCCCTTTTGATAGAACGGGTCACATAAACAAATATAAAATTAGAAGTACCAAACGAGTAATAAAATAAGTTTATATTTCTCGAAGTCTGTAATTCTAAAATATGTATGTTCCTACTGTTTTGCTTCTACTTTTGTTTCACAGTGTTTTTTGTATAATTTAAAGGCCTACTGTTAAATTGTTTTAAAATTACATACTTTAAGGGATTGGGTTTAATTTATTTAAGGCAGCCTAAAATCAAACTAAAGATTTCTGTATGTAACAAACTGTGGGCTCCAATTAAAAGTTATCAAAAAATGTGATCAGGAAGAGTAAAAAAGAAAATATTGGTAATCGGCGAAGTCCGACTATCTGTTACTACACCACTGACATCAAACTTGAACCGATAATAACAAATTATAAGTACATATTTTTAATGCATATTTGGGCTAAATTTTGTCAATGTTCATACGAACATATTTTCATGATTCACAAAAGTGTTAGCCTAATGTATAAAAACTTACCGTAATTTCATGTTGCTTCCAAATTGTTTTTGTATTATTTCTTCAATAAGATGAAAAAAAATATTTTTTGACAGATTTTTTCCAAATACATTTGTAAACACTTTTTTATTATTTTAAAAGGCCATATTTTACTTTAATCGCATTTTTTTATTTATAAACAAATTTGCTCTTATGTAAATTTAATTAAATTATACAATTACACTTTTCAATTACATATTATTTTCTTAAAGCGATTATTTTTCAATTATTTACTTTGAGCATTCTTTTAATATTTACAAAACACAAAACCACTAACACAACAACTAAACTCTGCCTTTGCAAAAACAATAACTTCAAACAACAACAAATGCATAAAGAATACAAAAAGAAACGAATCAGACATTTTTGGCAAACCGACTTTTTTCGTGGTTTTAGCAAAACTTTACTTTAATATTTTCACTATTTTTTCATTGATTTTCATCAAACAAAAACTCGAATACAAATTAAAATTTCTTATATTTCACTTTTATAACTGAACTTTGAAAACATTTAACAGGATTTTTATTGTTTCAAGACGCCAAGGAAAAATTAACGATCTAATTAGAAAAGCCGACAATTAACAACTGAAAAGGAAACGACTTGACAAAAATGAGCACGAGAGAATTTAATAAGAAGTGTTGCCATACCAACATTCTTTTAAATGGCAGCATTTTTATAAATTTGTATGCTGGTGGAATTGGATAATAGGTTTGGTTGCACGCTAAGAAAAATCTATTGCACTTTGAAAACATTTAACCGGACTTTTATTCTTTAAGACGACAAGGAAAATTTAACGATCTAATTAGAAAATCCGACAATTAACAAATAAAAAGGCAACGACTAGATAAAATTGAGCACGAGAGACTTTAATAAGAAGTATTGCCATACCCAAAAGTGACATACTTGTAAGGTGGTGGAATTGGATAAACGGTTTAGTTGCACGCTGTGGAGACCTAGCAACGATGGTTGTTAGTCATACTATTTTGAAGATCTGGCAATGCGGTATTTCAGTAGTTAGAATTATTTAAAAAGTCCTAGTGCCGAGAGGTTGCTGTCAAGTTTATATTAAAAATAAATTGTTTTAATAAAAAGTAAGTTTGGGAAGATTCTTAAAGATAAAGATTACTGTTGTGTTTTATTGAAATAGCGAGTTATTACACACGCTAAATAAATTTGTTCTAAGAGGATAGACATAAATTAGATACATATTTTTATACCCTTCACTACCATAGGTGGAAAGGGTAAATTGCGTTTGTGCTAATGTTTGTAACGCATAGAAGCATTGGTAAGACCCACCTTTTAGTATACCGATCGTCTTAGAACCACTCCCTGAGTTGATTTAACGATATCCGTCAGGCTGGCCGGTTATCCATGTAAGCTTGATATCAAAGTATCAAAGTAATTTGTCACAGACTCGTATTTTGGTCCAAAAGCGATCCCTTTACTTATTGGGCAAAAAAAAATTTTTAAAATTTTTCTATAAAAAGTAAAATTTTTAAAATTTGGCTATAAAAAATCTAATTTTGAAAATTTTGCTTTAAATAGTAAATTTTTGAAAATTTTCCTATAAATAGTGAAATTTTGAAAATTTTCCATCAAAAGTTAAATTTTGAAAATTTTGCTATAAAAAACAAATTTTGAAAATTTTGCTTTAAATAGTAAAATTTAGAATATTTTCTTATAAAAAGTAAAATTTTGAAAACTTTCCTATAAAGTCAAATTTTGAAAATTTTCCTATAAATAGTAAAATTTTTAACACTCCTATAAATTGTAAGATTTTATAAATTTTCCTATAAATAGTAACATTTTTAAAGATTTTCCAATAAAAAATTAAATTTCGAAAATTTTCCTATAAAAAGTAAAATTTCGAAAATTTTCCTTAAAAAGTCAAATTTTGAAAATTTTCCTATTAAAAGTCAAATTTTAAAAATTTTCCCATAAAAATTAAAATTTTAAAAATTTTCCTATAAAAGTAAAATTTAAAAAATTTGTCTATAAGTAGTATACCGCGGTAAATAGTAAATTTTGAAAATTTTCCTCTTAAAAGTCAAATTTTGAAAATTTTCCTCTTAAAAGTCAAATTTTAAAAATTTTCCTATAAAAAGTAAAATTTTGAAAATTTTTCTATAAATAGTAAACCGCGGCAAATAGTAATAGCGGTTTCTTGCAGAAGGTGGATACCATGCAGATGTTGATAAAGGCTGTAACGTTGGGCTCGGTCCACATTTAGGAAAGAGAACTTAATTTTGAGTTTTCTTGTTTTTGAATAATATCGATTTTTTTATTGAGTTTGACTTTTAACAAAATTGAAACAGATTTTTATTTTCAGTTTTAATCAAAGCATTTTTTTTGTTTTGTTTCTTTTTCTATGTTATAAGTAAATACAAAAAGAAAAATATATAATTATCAAATAATCATTTATACGAAAAGAAAAATAATTAATATATAATTAACATTAACTACACAGAGAGAGAAAGAGTGAAAGAGAGAGAAAAAAAGACAATTGATTTTGTTTGTTGTTTTTTTTTTGTTACATGTAGTTTCTTTATATGATTTTGTTAAGAATTTGCTTCAGATTTCTTCTTTTTTGACTCTTTCTAGTTAAATATTGGTTTTAAATTACAATCAGACCTTTTTTAAATATAAATTTATTTTATTTAAAGTTTCTTTATTACTTTTTTTTTATATTATACTCATCATCATCATTATCATGTATTAAATATATGTTAAATGTATAATTATATAATTAGGCGGATGTATATTTATTATACGGCTTTTTATTTAAATTTTAAATTTTTATTTTCTGTTTTTTTTTTTAGTTTATAATATAAATTATTTAAAACTATAATGCTACCATCATTTTTCGAAATTTAAATGTAAATTAAAAAAAAATATTTAAATACAAAATATATCATTAAATTAATAAATTGTTGCACAATTTTATTGAAAAAAAGGATTATCGAAAAATTTACAACATAAACTCAATAAATTACAAGATATAAATAATCTTTTAGGAAACAAAGCATTTCATATTTCAATTTGTTCAAGAAAAGGCAGAATATTAAACAAAATTTTACATAAGGACATAATTTGTTAACTAAATGGAGGGAGGAACATGCAATTTTTAAACAATTTTTAACAATTTAATAAAAATACATTTTTGGCCAATGTTTAGGATCGAAATGGATTTAAGAAAAACAAATTTAACAAAATATTTTACACAAAAAACATTTTACAAAATTTAAAAATAAAAAAAGACAAAAATATAACAAATATTATTCTGGATTAATCTTTGGAAATTTTCTCCAATAGCACTTCTCTTTCTAGACCGAAACCTCCTTGAAAAGCAAAACAACCCTAAAATTCGTAAAGGTGCTCTTGTGTACTTATTTTTGCAAAAATTTTCTATAAAAAGTACATTTTTGCAAAAATTTTCTATAAAAAGCAACTTTTCTAAAAAATTGCTATAAAAAGTAAATTTTTGCAAAAGTTTCCTATAAAAAGTAAATTTTTGCAAAAGTTTTCTATAAAAAGCAAATTTTTGCAAAAACTTTTTATAAAAAGTTAATTTTTGCAAAAATTTTTTATAAAAAGTAAATTTTTGCAAATATTCTTTATAAAAAGTAAATTTTTGCAAAAATTTCCTATAAAAAGTAAATTTTTGCAAAAATTTCCTATAAAAAGTAAATTTTTGCAAAAATTTTCTATAAAAAGTAAATTTAAAAAAAAATTCTATAAAAAGTAAATTTTTGCAAAAATTTTATATTAAAAAAGTAAATTTTTGGAAAAATTTTTTACAAAAAGGAAATTTTTGAAAAATTTTGTATAAAAAGGAAATTTTTGAAAAATTTTTTATAAAAAGGAAATTTTTGAAAAATTTTCTTTTAAAAAAATTTCTATAAAAAGTAATTTTTCAAAAAATTTTCTTTAAAAGTAAATTTTTGAAATATATCCTATATATAGTAAATTTTTGAACTGAACTAGAACTAAACTAGAACTGAACTAGAACTGAACTAGAACTGAACTAGAACTGAACTAGAACTGAACTAGAACTGAACTAGAACTGAACTAGAACTGAACTAGAACTGAACTAGAACTGAACTAGAACTGAACTAGAACTGAACTAGAACTGAACTAGAACTGAACTAGAACTGAACTAGAACTGAACTAGAACTGAACTAGAACTGAACTAGAACTGAACTAGAACTGAACTAGAACTGAACTAGAACTGAACTAGAACTGAACTAGAACTGAACTAGAACTGAACTAGAACTGAACTAGAACTGAACTAGAACTGAACTAGAACTGAACTAGAACTGAACTAGAACTGAACTAGAACTGAACTAGAACTGAACTAGAACTGAACTAGAACTGAACTAGAACTGAGCTAGAACTGAACTAGAACTGAGCTAGAACTGAACTAGAACTGAACTAGAACTAAACTAGAAGTGAACAAGAACTGTAGTAGAACTGAACTAGAAATGAACTAGAAGTGAACTAGAACTGTAGTAGAACTAAACTTAAGAAGGAAATTTATAGTTTAGTTTTCAAAAACTGACAATTTATAAAAAATTTCTCGAAAATAACTTTTTATAATAAATTTTTCGGAAATTACTTTTTATAAAAAATTTCTTAAAAATTTACTATTTCAATGAAATTTCTTGAAATTTTACTATTTATAGGACATTTTCTAAATTTTTCAATTTATAGAAACTTTTCGAAAATTGGCTATTATAGGAAACTTCTAGGTTTTAAAAAAATGATTTTTCATATGAAATTTTTCAAAAAATTTTCGAAAATTGACTACTAGAGCAGAACTAAAACAGAATTAGTGGAGAATCGGAACTTAACTAGAACAGAACAAAAAGTCATGGTATTTTCTAAAATAATTAATTTGAAAATTTATGATTTGAAAGATTGACCTTTGACCTTTTGAATGCTGCACGTTTAATATATTATTGCAAAGGTATTTTATTTGAGGTCTAACTAGATATAAAGTTTAAAAGTTTTTAACAAATACACAAGATCGAGATTCAAGGAATTATAGTTCTGGACCAAAAGAAGGATTTAGAAAATTTTACAAAAAAAATGGTGTCTCCAGCTACTAGTCGTCTTGACCCTTTCAACTTGGATTTATTAATAAAAAATCGTATTTTCTTTCCATAATTTAATTTGTGCTTAAGTGTTTAATATTTATATTAAATTCATTCAAATATTCTGCCTTTTTGCTTAAGTGTCTGGGGTTGTATAACTGCGTGATGTTCCCTGCTTTATATATATTTTTTTAATGGTCTTGCTTTTTTCAAGTGTTTTACGTAGTTTTTTTTTTTGTTTAACTATTTTTTTATATAATTTAAATTATATAGTTTATATATATATTTGTTTAAATAAATATTGCTAAGCATTTTCTTTATATGTATTTATGTAAGTTGTTTTTGTAAATAGAATAGATTTTGTTTTATCATTATATTTTTCTCAAAAATTTGCTCTAATTACTAGGCACACTGTTAAATTAAAAACAAAAAGATATAAAATTATATGTATAATTGTAGTCGAAAAAACAAAAATAAAACAAAAAAGAATAAATATATTTTATATAGTAAATATGAAATTGGAAATAGATCCTTAAGCACGGTTACCCTGAAGCAATCCGAGATTTAAGGATAATTTCCTTAGCAATGCTGGCCTTTTAAAGAAAATATAATATTCTTTATAAGAAGCTTGTATTTAGTTTAAATCGTAAATAAGTTAAATTTGTTTTTGTTAAATATAATTATTATCTACAAACTAAGTTATAATAAACTTTTGAAGGTTATGTGTTTTTTTTTGTTTGTTTTCATTCTGATTTATCTTAATAATTTCTTGCTTTTGATGATTTCTCTTTTTTTTCTGTTTAAACACGTCCTTATGATTTTTTCTTCTGTTTGTTTGTTTCAAAAGCTTTAACTTTTGTTTAAATATATTTTTAATTTTTTCTTAGTAACCATAATTTGTCGCGTATTGTTTTATAATTATTAGAAAGTAAATAGTTTTATTTGTTTTTTTTTTTTTAATATTTTTTGTTTGTTTTTGGAGTAGAGCAGGAAAATTTTTTTGTTTTCAACACTCCTTTTAGCAAACTCTGTTTTCATTTCTACACATCATTTGGTAGTAGTAGCTAGCAGTTCCTTTCGTTCATTTATTCATTCATTCTTTAGTTTCTTCCTTCTTCTTTTCTTCTTTTTCGTACGTATTGTTTATAATTGTCTCCTCAATAGAACATAAACCTACATCAGTAATCTCTGTTTAATATTTTCATTTTAACACCTTCTCTTCTTCCTCGTATTAAACTCACAGCAATGAAATATCTAAAAATACAAATTGAATATTAAAGTAAGGATATACCAGAGAAATTTTGTAATTTAAGAGTTGGAAACAAATATTTTTTTAAGTCTTCAGGGGTATAAGAATTTAACATAATTTGTTTCCATTTCCGTTTCGAAGGAATGACTTACCTTTATTTTCATGACTATCAGCAGTGACTAGTGTATTAGTTGTTGTTAATAAACTATTGTTATTATTGAAATTAACATTATTGTCTTGAGAGTCAAGACTTAAATCAATCAGTTGATTTGTTGATGGTACCACAGTCTGTAAAAGATCGATATCACTAAAAAAAAATAAAAAATATTTGATTAAGAACATAATAAAATAAGTATTAGAGATCGAAATGAGATCAAATTTTCGAAAAAATTCCTATAAAAATTAATTTTTCTAAAAATTTTCTATAAAAATTAATTTTTAGAAAATTTTTCTATAAAAATGAAATTTTCGAAAAATTTTCTATAAAAATTTAATTTTCGAAAAATTTCCTATAAAAATTTAATTTTTAAAAATTTTCTATAAAAAGCAAATTTTTTTAGAGATTTTCTATAAAAAGTTAATTTTCGAAAATTTTCCATAAAAAGTAAATTTTTGAAAAAATTTCTATAACAAGTAAATTTTTGAAAAATTTTCCATAAAAAGTAAATTTTTGAAAAATTTTCTATAAAAAGTAAATTTTTGAAAAAAGTTCTATATAAAGTAAATTTTTGCAAAACTTTCTATAAAAAGCTAATTATTGAAAAAAAAATAAATTTTCGAAAATTTCCCATAAAAAGTAAATTTTTGAAAAAATTTCTATAACAAGTAAATTTTTGAAAAATTTTCTATAAAAAGTAAATTTTTGAAAAATTTTTCATAAAAAGTAAATTTTTAAAAAATTTTTTATAAAAATTAAATTTTTGAAAAATTTTCTCTAAAAATTAAATTTTCGAAAAATTTCCTATAAAAATTAAATTTTTTAAAAATTTTCTTTAAAAAGTAAATTTTCGAAAATTTCCCATAAAAGTAAATTTTTGAAAAATTTTCTGTAAAAAGTAAATTTTTGAGAAAGTTTTCTATAAAAAGTAAATTTTTTAAAAGTAAATTTTTTCAAAAATTATATTTATAAATAAAAATTATATTATATATTTTATTATAAAAGGTAAATTTTCTATTATAAGTAAATTTTTGAAAATTTTTCCATAAAAATAAAATTTTTGAAAAATTTCTTATAAAAAGTAAATTTTTGACAAATTTCCATAAAAGTAAATTTTTGACAAATTTCCATGAAAGTTAATTTTTGAAATATTTTCTATAAAAAGTAAAATTTTAAAAAATTTTCTCTATGAAGTAAATTTTTGAAAAATTTTCTATAAAAAGTAAATTTTTGAAAAATTTTCTATAAAAAGTAAATTTTTGAAAAATTTTCCATAAAAAGTAAATTTTTGAAATATTTTCTATAAAAAATTAATTTTTGAAAAGTTTTCTATAAAAAAGTAAATTTCTAAAAATTTTCTACAAAAAAGTAAAAGTTTGGAAAATTAATTTTTGAAAAATTTTCTACTAAAAAGTAAATTTTTGAAAACTTTCCTATAAAAAGTAAATTTTTGCAAAAATTTTTTATAAGAAGTAAATTTTTGAAATATTTTCTATAAAAAGTAAATTTTTAAAATTTTTCTATAAAAAGTAAATTTTCGAAAAATTTTCAATAGAAAGTAAATTTTTGAACATTTTCTATAAAAAGTAAATTTTTGAAAAAATTTCTATAAGTAAATTGTTGAAAAATTCCTATACATAGTTAATTTTTGACTGAACTAAAAATGAACTAGAATTGAACTAGAACTGAACTAGAACAGAACTAGAACTGAAATAGAACTGAACTAGAACTGAACTAGAACTGAACTAGAACTGAACTAGAACTGAACTAGAACTGAACTAGAACTGAACTAGAACTGAACTAGAACTGAACTAGAACTGAACTAGAACTGAACTAGAACTGAACTAGAACTGAACTAGAACTGAACTAGAACTGAACTAGAACTGAACTAGAACTGAACTAGAACTGAACTAGAACTGAACTAGAACTGAACTAGAACTGAACTAGAACTGAACTAGAACTGAACTAGAACTGAACTAGAACTGAACTAGAACTGAACTAGAACTGAACTAGAACTGAACTAGAACTGAACTAGAACTGAACTAGAACTGAACTAGAACTGAACTAGAACTGAACTAGAACTGAACTAGAACTGAACTAGAACTGAACTAGAACTGAACTAGAACTGAACTAGAACTGAACTAGAACTGAACTAGAACTGAACTAGAACTGAACTAGAACTGAACTAGAACTGAACTAGAACTGAACTAGAACTGAACTAGAACTGAACTAGAACTGAACTAGAACTGAACTAGAACTGAACTAGAACTGAACTAGAACTGAACTAGAACTGAACTAGAACTGAACTAGAACTGAACTAGAACTGAACTAGAACTGAACTAGAACTGAACTAGAACTGAACTAGAACTGAACTAGAACTGAACTAGAACTGAACTAGAACTGAACTAGAATTGAACTAGAACTGAACTAGAACTGAACTAGAACTGAACTAGAACTGAACTAGAACTGAACTAGAACTGAACTAGAACTGAACTAGAACTGAACTAGAACTGAACTAGAACTGAACTAGAACTGAACTAGAACTGAACTAGAACTGAACTAGAACTGAACTAGAACTGAACTAGAACTGAACTAGAACTGAACTAGAACTGAACTAGAACTGAACTAGAACTGAACTAGAACTGAACTAGAACTGAACTAGAACTGAACTAGAACTGAACTAGAACTGAACTAGAACTGAACTAGAACTGAACTAGAACTGAACTAGAACTGAACTAGAACTGAACTAGAACTGAACTAGAACTGAACTAGAATTGAACTAGAACTGAACTAGAACTTAACTAGAAAAGAACTAAAAAAAGAACATGACATCAAAAGTCCAATACTTAAAGAAAACATTTAATTAATTTTCATCTACTTACTTCTTATTATTAATACTTTCAATATGATGACCATTTCCATTAGCTACCGATGTTGGAGTGGTTGTTGCTGTGGTTGTGATATTACTCTCATTATTCTGTTCAACGAATTTTTTACCATTTGTTTCTTCAGCAACAATTTGTTGGTGTAAATTTTGTTGAATATTTTTAACGTTCTCATCGATAATCATATTGGAAAAACTATTGATGAGTGAGTTTTCTTTGTCGATAACTGACTGCTCATACATTGCTTGAGTGTTTTGAGGTTCAGCAGGAATAAGTGGTGTAGGTTGTGCTTGTTGTTGGATGAGCTCTTGTGGGATGAGCTCCTGTTGTTGAGATTGTTGTGATGCTGATGGTGGTGGTGTAGGGGGCGTAATAGCAGTGCTACTGGTTGAACCAGATGTAGAAATACTATCACTGCTATTAACTACTACCACATCATTTGTAGAATTTGTTATTTCTGTTGATGATGTTGTTTCGTTCGTAGTGGCGGTGTTGGTAGCATTAGTGTCGTTTTTGGAATCGCCTTGTGAGGAAATTTCTGCTACTACGGCAGGTGCAGCTTCTGCTGGTGTTGCTGCTACGGCTGCGGCTTGTGTAACGGGAGTTGCTTCAGCAGGCTTAGGAGAGTTATTGTTTTCCTGTAATTTATAAGTTTATATGATTATAAATATTACTTCTTATTAAATCGATATTTATTATTACCTTTGTTGGAGTGGAATTTGGTGTGGTGTTGGCGCCACCTCTGCGAGTGCGTGACATAATAGCTTCCACACGTTTTCGTCTTTCTTCACGTTCTTTTTCTTCACGCTTTAGACGTTCGGCAACCTCGATTTTTTGCTTTTCTGCATCCTCTTTAGCTTTTTTCTCAGCCTCCTCGCGTTCTATGCGTTGTTTTTCTTCTTCCTCACGCTTGCGTTTCTCTTCCTCTTCGCGTTGTTTTGCTTCCTAAAATGTCTTTAATATTAGTATATTGAAATTATAAAAATATTAATAACTCTTACCTCAATGGCTTGACGCAAACGTTCCTCTTCGGCTTGGCGCTGCTCCTGGGCCAAACGCATAGCCTCCTCTTCAAACTGACGCTGACGTTCAGCCTCTTCCTCTTGTTGCTTGAGCTCAGCCAAACGTTCAGCTTCTATACGCTGCCTTTCCAATTCTGCTTGCCTCTCGGCCTCTTCACGAGCCAGACGACGTCTCTCTGCCAAGGCAGCTTTGGCCTCTTCCTCTGTGGTAATTTTGCTCTTCGCAATCATAGACGCTGTCATGGCATCATTGTTGTCGCCTAAGGCTGGAGCTAATTCACGCACCATAGAACCTTCCTTGCTGCCACTGCGAGATTTGGGCTTTGATGGCAAAGATGTAGGTTCTGCTTCGGTGACCGCCTTTTCAGTGCCTTCATCTGTTTTCTCTTCGTGCTGAGAGCTGATGATATTAGCGGGTTCTTGCTGTTCGGAGCCCATTGAATCGTGTTCGTTTTGTCCATTTTGCTGTGGCTCCTCTAGGGGCTTAGTGGCAACCACTTCGGTTTTAACTTGATTAATAGCTTCCTTTTCTTCTTTGCTCTTGGTAGGTTCTTTGGCTATAGTAGAAGTTCTTGGAGCAATTGGAGGAGTTATGGCTGATTTAGTCATTAAATCCTTAGATTTTTCTTTGCTCATCTTATTGAGACGATCTGAACTTGAAGTTTTTGAAAGAGGCTTAGGAGTTGTGGCCTTTGGAGTAAGAGGTTCCTAATAATGTGGGAGAATAAGTAATACATTCAGTTATACAATTTTTGTTGTGTCAATAAATATGCGATACTTACCCTTTTAATGGGAGTTTTCTTTTCGGCGCTAAATAATCGCGAGGATGATGATGTGACAATAAGTGATGTGGACATCATGTTCGTTGAACGTTTTGGAGTAGTTTGTGCTGACGTAGACGGTGACAGAGCAGATGATGTCTTAACGGGCGGTTTGTTTTCCTTTTTAAGTTTGTTGATTTCTTTGAATAGTTGGGAAAGGTACAAAAAATGGGTTAATTTTTAAAAAAATTTCTATAAAAACTAAATTTTTGATAATTTTCTATAAAAAGTAAATTTTCAAAACTGAACTAGAACTGAACTGGAACTAAACTAGAACTGATAAAAAATTTTCTATAGAAAAATTTTTGATAAAGAAAATTGTCTATAGAAAAATTTTTGATAAAAAAATTTCTATAGAAAAATTTTTGATAAAAAAAATTTTCTATAGAAAAATTTTTGATAAAAATATTTTTCTGTAGAAACTTTTTGATAAAAAAATTTTCTATAGAAAATTTGTAATAAAAAAATTTTCTATAGAAAAATTTTTAATAAAAAAATTTTCTTTAGAAACATTTTTCATAAACAAATTTTTGATAAAAAAAGAAAAATTTGTGATAAAAAAAATCTCTATAGAATAATTTGTGATAAAAAAAATTTTCTATAGGACAATTTTGGATAAAAAATTTTCTATAGAAAAATTTTTGATAACTAATTTTTTTTTATCAAAATTTTTTCATATTAAAATTTTCTATGCAAAATTTTTCATAATAAAAATTTTTTTCATAAAGAAAATTTCGCATTTAAAATGTTCTATAGAGAATTTTTGATATTAAAATTTTCAATAGAAAATTTTTCATGTTAAAATTTTCTATAGAAAATTTTTTATATTAAATTTTTCATACTAAAATTTTCTATAGAGATTTTTCATATTAAAATTTTCTGTAGAAACATTTTTTAAAAAGTTTTAATGCACTAAGATCCCAATTTTTTTAATTGAAAATTTTCTATCGAAAATGTTTCATATTGAAATTTTCTAGAAAAAAAATGTTCATATTAAAATTTTCTTAAGAAAATTTTTCATATTAAAATTTTTTATAGAAAATTTTTCATAATAAAATTTTCTATAGAAAATTTTTCATATTAAAATTTTCTAAAGAAAATTTTTCATATTAAAATTTTCTATAGAAAATTTTTCATATTAAAATTTTCTATAGAAAATTTTTCATATTAAAAATTTTTCATATTGTAATTTTCTATAGAAAATTTTTCATATTGTAATTTTCTATAGAAAATTTTTCAAATTAAAATTTTCTATAGAAAATTTTTCATATTAAAATTTTCTATAGAAAATTTTTCATATTAAAATTTTCTATAGAAAATTTTTCATATTAAAATTTTCTATAGAAAATTTTTCATATTAAAATTTTCTATAGAAAATTTTTCATATTAAAATTTTCTATAGAAAATTTTTCATATTAAAATTTTCTATAGAAAATTTTTCATATTAAAATTTTCTATAGAAAATTTTTCATATTAAAATTTTCTATAGAAAATTTTTCATATTAAAATTTTCTATAGAAAATTTTTCATATTAAAATTTTCTATAGAAAATTTTTCATATTAAAATTTTCTATAGAAAATTTTTCATATTAAAATTTTCTATAGAAAATTTTTCATATTAAAATTTTCTATAGAAAATTTTTCATATTAAAATTTTCTATAGAAAATTTTTCATATTAAAATTTTCTATAGAAAATTTTTCATATTAAAATTTTCTATAGAAAATTTTTCATATTAAAATTTTCTATAGAAAATTTTTCATATTAAAATTTTCTATAGAAAATTTTTCATATTAAAAATTTTTCATATTGTAATTTTCTATAGAAAATTTTTCATATTGTAATTTTCTATAGAAAATTTTTCAAATTAAAATTTTCTATACAAAATTTTTCAAATTAAAATTTTTGATAAAAAATTTTTCATATTAAAATTTTTGATAAAAAATTTTCTATAGAAAATTTTTGATAAAAACAATTTCAATAGACACATTTTTGATAAAAAAAAATTCAGTACACAAATTTTTGATAAAAAAAATTTCAGTAGATAAAAATTTTTCTATAGAAAAACTTTTGATTAAAAATTTTCTATAGAAAAATTTTTGATAAAAAACTTTCTTAGAAAAATTTTTGATAAAAAATTTGCTATAGAAAATTTTTTGATACAAAAATTTTCTATAGAAAAATTTTTGATAAAAAAAATTTTCTGTAGAAAAATTTTTGATAAAAAAATTTTCTATAGAAAAATTTTTGATGGAAATATTAAAAAAAAAATAGAGTATAAATCTTTTATAATATTTTATAAAACATAATAATTAGATTAAAATGCGAACTAGAACTGAAGTAGAACTAATTGCATTATTGTGGGATAAAATGCATTACAATCTAATTACAATGTGAATAATGCATTAAAAATTATTATAATTTATATAATTCGTTAAAATGTATTATTAAGCCAGATTGTTATGTTTTAAAATGTATTATAATTGCATTAAATTTGCGCTACAACTTATGATAATGCAATACAATAAATTAAAAAAATTACCTTCTAAGGACACCCCGGTACCGGCAATACTAGCTGGACGTGGTTTACGTGTTGCCGGCACTGATCTCCTATTGATAAAACCGGATGTGGACATTGTAGTGGATGTGGACATGGCACTACCAGGCCTTGAATTATTCAAATGACCACCTGGCGTAACGGTACCAGAACGTGAACCTATATCGTTTTTTTTTGTTTATTTTGGGAATAAATATAAATTTTAAAGTTATAAAAAAGAACCATAAACCATTTTGAAATAAATAAACCATTTAAAAGTTTTTTTGTAATAAAAAATAAAAAAATATAAGAAATGTATGAATTAATGAAAGTATAATGAGATAAAAAAATTAAAGTTATATTTAAGATTTTTTATATAACCCTTTACCAATATTTACAAAAAATAATCAACAACCAATCACCAGGGCTTCAAATGTTATATAAAACTTGGGGAAAAATATTAATTAGTTTATATGTAATTTACAAATATACACAAATATATGTATGTCAAGTATATTTATTAATTACATTTAAGTTTTAACAAGAGTTAACAAGACTTACAAGTATCAATTTTTACATTAAATATACAAATATTTATAAGTTTTTAACATTTACGGTTACTAGACGCATTACGAGAGATAGGAAATAGTAAGTGGTAAATACATAATTAACCTTTTTGTTTTTGATATTCTGTATGCCATACACCAGTTTACAAAAAAATATATATATTTCAAATCTTTAGCTGCTATAAGTTTTGCAATAAAAAAGCTTCTTACAATAAAAAAATTTAAAAACCAAAATGTAGAATGGTGCGTTAAAAAAGATGGTACCAAAAAAAAAAAAAATAAAATAATAAAAAAAAAAATGAGTGAAAAATACGTTCGAGAATTCTGAAAACACCTTGAAGCTAAAGAGAAAAGATGTATTAACAAATGAGACCAGTACTGGAAAAGAAGAGAGAAATGTTAAACAACTATGGGTGAGAAACAACAATACTTTTACAGCCGGAGAGTTATAGGAGAACTGTAGAAACAGCAACGAAAATTTGGGTATATGATAATAAAGTTTTTTTTTCAAACATGTTTTGAAAGTTCTCTAAAGAAATTCGAAGAAGAAAAAAAAAAATGGAAACATCCAAAGTTATTAAGATATATTTTCTTAAAGAGGCTTAATTTTCATTCAATAAAATGGGGAAAATGGCTATTGCAGCTTTGGGTAGAATTTTCAATTTCTGAAGTTTAATGTTACAAAATTTATAATTCTGGACATTAAATCGAATTTTTAGTACTTTTCAATTCCAGATTGAACATGATCCAATGTCACTCTGATTGTTAAGTTTCGAGACCTAAGATCTATAATGCGTTTCTATTGTTATAAAGCATTATAATGCTGTAATAAAAATGTATGACAACTCATAATTCAATAATAATGTATTATAAAACATCACAATGATGTAAAAATTTAATTTAACGCATTATAAAGCGCTTTTTATAAAGCCGCATTATAATGACTTATAAAACATTATAACCTCATTATAATGCTTTAAAATACATTATAATACGTTATAATACATTATAGCAGCTTTACAATGAGTTATAATACATTATAACCACATTATAACCGCATTATAATAAGTTATAATACATTTTAACTGCAATATAATGAGTTATAATACATCATAACCTCATTATAATGCGTTATAATACATTATAACTGCATTATAATGCGTTATAAGGGCATTATAATACATTATTACGCATTTTAATGATTTATAATACATTATAACCGCATTATAATGAGTTATAATATATTATAACCGCATTATAACGAGTTATAATACATTATAATCGCATTATAAAACATTATAACCGCATTATAATGAGTTATTATATATTATAACCTCATTATAATGCTTTATAACACGTTATAATGAGTTATAATACATACAACCGCATTATAAGGAGTTATAATACAGTATTACGCCATTATAATGAGTTATAATACATTGTAACCGCATTGTAATGCGTAATAATACATTATAACCACATTATAATGCGTTATAATACATTATAAACGCATTAAAATGCCTTATAATATATTATAATACCATTATAATGTGTTATAATACATTATAACCGCATTATAATCCGTTATAATACATTATAACCGCATTATTATGAGTTAAAACACATTATAATGGGTTTTAATACATTATAACCGCATTGTAATTACATAATAATGCGTAATAATACATTATAATCGGATTATAATGCGTTATAATACATTATAACCGCATTATAATGAGTAATAATAAATTATAATCGCTTTATAAGTTATAATACTTTATAATGCGTTATAATACATTAGAACCGCATTATAATTCGTTATAACATGCGTTATAATACATTATAAACGCATTATAATGCGTTATAATACATTATAAACACATTATAATGCGTTATAATACATTATAATAGCATTATAATGAGTTGTAATACATTATAACATCATTATAACGCGTTATAATACATTATAACGTCATTATAATGGGTTATAACACATTATAACTACATTATAATGCGTTATAATACATTATAACCGCATTATAATGCGTTATAATACATTATGACCTCATTATAACGCGTTATAACACATTATAACTGCATTATGATGCGTTATAATACATTATAACCTCATTATAATGCGTTATAACACATTATAGCTGCATTATAATGCGTTATAATGCATTATAATCCGTTATAATAAGTTATAACAGCATTATAATACGTTATAATACGTTATAATACATTATAACCGTATTATAATCCGTTATCATACATTATAACCGCAATATAATTTTGTACTGTATTTTATGAAATGAAAACGATCAGAATATATAAAAATAAATATCAAAATTTCAGACTATTCTGAATATTTTATATAAACTTAAAAGCTTTAAGCTGAAAAATATTTTTAAAAGCTGCAAAAACAAGTTGAAAAAATGGACAAAATACATTCTTTATAAAGCACGTGACAAATAAAAAGCTTTATTTTTTGGATGTCATAATAAGTCGTTGAAAAAACAAAGATGGTTTTATGAAATATGTGATGATATAATCCGCTTACCATGAAGTAACAACTTTTGATTATATCCTCTAAAAGGTAAAATGCCTGAAAATTTTATTTTATTAAAAAATTATATAAAGAAAAATCTTAAATCTTGTTTTAAAATAAAGTGCAAAAATGAAAATGTACTAAAGCTGTCGGAATTGAAAGCTTTAACTGAGTCCGGAATAATGAGGTTGGAATGTAACATTTTTTTTAAAGAGCTCCAATTCTGTAAGTTGAAATTGAGAGGAGGAATTGAATTTAAACTGAAATATCGAAATGTAACAAATTATATTGCATTATAATATTATAAAGCATTATAATGTTATTTTAATGCATTATAGTACATTTAATGTACGAGTATTGTAACACATTATAAGTATACTATAATGTATAACCATGTGATTGCAATGCATTACAACGCATTATAATGCATTATAAAGTATTATAAGATATCATAATGCAATTATAATGTAACGTAATTCTAAACGTTCAATTTCAAAATATTCAGTATTCAAATCCTAAGCGTATATCAAATGAATTACACTAGAAAATCAACATTGAAATGTTAAAACACAAAAAAAAAATTATTGTCATATACCAAAATTTTGTTCTGATTACTAAAAAATGGTTAGCAATATTACAATTAATGATTTATTTTGACATTGAAAATTGTAGGACAATGCCAGGAGTTTTTAAAGACTGCAAAAAAAAAATGAGGTAAAAAAATGGAGTTTTAGGCAAAGAAAAATTAATATTTAAAATTATTATTTTTTTTTTAATTGAATTGATTGATTTCTGAAAAAAGGAATTTGTGGTAGTAAAAAGGAGCAATAAAAGATTTTGTTGTTTTTTTTTTTTTTTGTTTTGTTGGTGGTATAGTAAGTAGTAGAAGTTTGCAAACACGCACACACACACCTGGGTTTAAAAGTAAACTAGGAGAGTTCATGAGTAACAATGAGTCTGTATCGAAACGGTAGAGGTTAGTATTAGAGATCTGGCCTCGTTTAAACGTGTTGGATGCAGATGAAGCTAGTGATGATTGTAGATATTTTTTGGTGGCGGCAGTTTGTAAGCCTAGATTCGAGCGTGGCGTCGTGGTATTACTATTATAACTAGTATAATTATTGCCCACCAAGTGTGTCATACTCTTACAGGCATTTCGACTGCCGCTACCCAATGGTAAAAAGCTGGTGGAAATTCCCCCACCTAAATTATATTTGGGACGTGCAGCCCCTTCACCGGCTAAATGTATCATACTGCGTGACATCTTGCCATGTTGTGTTCCAGATGATCCTCCAGACCTCCGGCTGGCTGAACGGCGTCCACCGCCCAGAGATTCGGTTTCATCCATCATTTCCATTTGTTCACGTCGCTGACGTTCCAATATGGCTCGTATATGTTCGCCATTACGGCGAATTGGTTGAGCCAATTGATCCAAACGATTCATTGAGAAGGCACGTCCTTTGTTGGGGAGGGTAAATTTTTTGTATATGATTTTGTTTTTTTTTTTTGGATTTTGTATAGGATTTCAGCAAACATCAGCATTTTTTTGGTTTAGTTTTTTTGATTTGTTTGTATTAAAAGCGGCATTTAAAGTAAAAAAGGAGTGATTTAAAAAATTAAATAAAATTAATGAGTTTTGTAAAAACCAATGAGATTTGTTTGCTAATTAAAGTAAATGTAAATATAATAAAATGTAGTAAATTTTGTTTCTAATTATACTGGTTTCCGACATGGAAGATTTTTGAAAATATATATATTCTGCTGGAATGTATTACAATACATTATAATTCACTTGTTATGTATTTTAACATATTATTATAGAATGTTAATAGAATGTCTAATGTATAATAACAATTTATAATACTATTATACTGCATTAAAATGCATATAATGTTATGTTGTAATGCATTATAATGCTTTAATAATGTTTTATAACACACTATAATGAGAATATAATGCATTATAATGCGATTATAACGTCTTTTCTTGCATTATAATGCGATTAAATATATTACAACATTATTATAAGTTATAATACATTATAATAGTATTATAATGTGTTATAATACATTATAATAGTATTATAATGTGTTATAATACATTATAACAGCATTACAATGCGTTATAATACATTATAACATAATTATAATGCGTTATAATACTTTATAACATAATTATAATGCGTTATAATACATTATGACCGTATTATAATGCGCTATAATACATTATACCCGCATTAAAATGAGTTTTAATACATTATAATCGCATTATAATGCGTTCTAATACATTATAACCGCATTATAATGTATTATAATACATTATAAACGCATTACAATGCGCTATAATACATTATATACGCATTATAAAGAGTCATAATTTTTTTTGAATTATAACTGCATTATAATGCGTTATCATACATTACAACAGCATTATAATGAGTTATAATACATTATAACCGCATTAAAATGAGTTTTAATACATTATAATCGCATTATAATGTGTTCTAATACATTATAACCGCATTATAATGAGTTATAATACATTATAACCTCATTATTATGAGTTATAATAAATTATAATCGCATTATAATGCGTTACAATACATAATAATCCCATTATAATGCGTTATTATACATTATAACAGCATTATAATGCGTTGTAATACATTATAACCGCATTATAATGTATTATAATACATTATAAACGCATTATAATGTATTATAATACATTAAAACCGCATTATAATGTATTATAATACATTATAATCGCATTATAATGTATTATAATACATTATAAACGCATTATAATGCGTTATAATACATTATAATCCCATTATAAAGAGTTATAATACATTATAATTGCATTATAATGCGTTATAATACATTATAACCTCATTATTATGAGTTATAATACATTATAACCATATTATAATGCGTTATAATACATTATAACCGTATTATAATGCGTTATAATACATTAATTCTCATTATAATGCGTTATTATACATTATAACAGCATTATAATGCGTTATAATACATTACAACCGTATTATAATGCGTTAAAATACATTATAACCTCATAATAACGAGTTCTAATACATTATAACCGCATTATAATGCGTCAAAATACATTATAAACGCATTAGAATGCGTTAAAATACATTTTAACCTCATCATAATGAGTTCTTATACATTATAACCATATTATAATGCGTTATAATACATTTTAATGCGTTAAAATACATTATAACCTCATTGTAATGAGTTCTTATACATTATAACCGCATTATAATGCATTATACTACATTATAAACGCATTATTATGCGTTATAATACATTATAATATCATTATAATGCGCTGTAATGCATTATTACCGCTTTATAATGCGTTATAATACACTACAACAGTATAAAATATAGACATTAAATAAATATAATGCATTATAGCCGCATTATAAAGAGTTATAAACATTATTAAGAGATATTTTTTTTTTTTTTTTTTGAAATTATAGTATATTTTAAGGCAATAAAATGTGTTACAACGCATTATATTGCTATAATAATGCTATTACGCATTATTATTCAATTATGTTTTTTGATGCGATTATAATAATACATTATAACTCATTATAATGCCATTATAATGTAATTTACATAAATAATATACATTTCAAAAGAATATATTTCCAAAAATCTTTCATTTGTCGAACAGTTTTAATAAAAAAATGAACTAAAATAAGCCTTAAAAACTTTAACCTTTCACTCAATAATCATAAAAGAGATAAAACCTAGGGAGCAGGTGTAAAAGGGGGGGGGGGGGGGGGGGAGTTCCAATAAAATTTGTACACAAAACCATATAAATAATAAAATCTCAATAAAAAAAACACACGTTCATTAAAATATTTTTTCTTGCAATTTTAAACAAACTTCAAACACGTTTAAAAAGGTTAAATATTGATATGTTTTCGTTTTTTTTTCTGGTATAAAAATTAAAATTAATTAAAACTAAAAATAGCATAAAAAGCATTTTAAAATGTAGTTTTATATTTTGTTGGTTTTCTTAACAGAATATCAAGTTTGGAAAAGAACTCAAACACTAAATATATAGAGTAGAGTAGATTGAGTAGATTTTTCAAAAAAGGAACAAACACATTTTTTTATATAAAGATTCAGTTGCAGAAATTTTCCATTAACTTTATAATAATAATAAGGGGTATAATAGGTAAAGGTATAATAAAAAAAACAAGATTAATAATGAGAGCGGTAGAAGGAAGATATTTTATATAAAAAAAAAAAAATAATTTCAAATAAAAGTCCTTTTTTCAAGATGATACTGTAAGATGATGAAGTATGTATTTGGTGGTTGTGTTGGTGGTGGGAAATTGTGTTGAATATGATGAAGGTTGAAGAGGTTTTAATTGTGTCTTACCTGGTGTTCGAGAAGGTGTATTACTAAGTGATGATCGGGAACCGTAGTGACCATCTCTGGGACTTGGTATTGTTGGCATAAGATCAGTTTTTCTTCTGGCCACACTTCGAAACACGATATGTGATGTATCAACATGATCTTCTAAAATATTTTTATAAACAAATATTTCGAAGGATGTTTTTCATTTTTGGTGGAGAGGGGAAAAAGGACGAAAGAAAAAAATTGTTTTTTGGTCATTTCTGGTCAAATTGTGGGAATTTTGCATTCAAAAAGTTATGGAAGTTTTTTTTTTAGAAAAAACTAAGTATTCTACCTTAAGGTTAGAAATAACATCTTACAAGTAAAATGTCTTTTTAAAGTTATACGAAAAATTAAAGAAAAAATAAACAGACATGCCGCTAAAGCTTTTCAAAAATTGATTTGAGATAAAAGCTAAAAAGTTATGAGTAAATGGACAAAAAGCTATTGATCGAGGTTAACAAAAATATTCGTAAACTACTTAACAGGCACTTAAAAAAGATTAAAATTAATTAAAGTTAATATTTAATTTGTAGCTGGACGAGATTTCTTATCCTTAAAATTATATTTTATTTTTGTAATTAAAAGCGTAAATAAACGAGCGTTGAATTAAGCCGTGGCAAAACGTTGAAAAACTGTCTTAAGTTCTTAGTAAGTACACAACATTAAAAAAATATTTGTTCATATTTAAAACAATAAGATGGGGTTTTTACATTTTCTATCTATGTAGTAAAGTTATCAGATAAACTAAAATATGAAGCTGATGATTTGAATGTATAATAAAGCTTTAAAAAACAATTAAATTGTTCTAGAATGTCTCATAATGCATTATATAACGATTATAATAGGCAGGCCATACCACCAGAAGCCGATGCTTTTTTTTAATTTTCGTAAATACCACGATCTTTAATAAAACTTGTGAAAATGAGTATTAAAATCATTCAGTTGGAATTTGGATGCTAACGACACTTTAATTTTTGTAAACATTGGGAATATTTTTTTAAATATTGGGAATATTTTTCAAAACAGAAATAAATTCTAATATAAAACAATTTATATTTTTTAGATATTTTCGATATAAAATTTTTTTATAGAAAAATTTTTTTATAAAAATATTTTTCTTTGGAAAATAGTCGATAAAAATTATATTTTATAGAAAATTTTTCGAAAAAATATTTTTCTGTAAAAATTTAAAAATTTTGATTTTTTTTTTATCAAAATTTTTAATTTTTTTCTATAGAAAAATTTTCAAAAAAATTTTCTATAGAATAATTTTTGATATAAAATGTTGTATAGAAAAATTTTTGATAAAAAAATTTTCTATAGAAAATTTTTTGATAAAAAAATTTTCTATAGAAAAATTTTTGATAAAAAATTTTCTATAGAAAAATTTTTGATAAAAAAAATTTCTATAGAAAAAATTTTGATGAAAACCTTTTCATAGAAAAATTTTCTGTAGATACATTTTTTTAAGAAAATTTTCTATGAACAAATTTTTTAAGAAAATTTTCTATAGAAAAATTTTTGATAAAAAAATTTTTTATAGAAAAATTTTTGATAAATAAAATTTTCTATAGAAAAATTTTTGATAAAAAAATTGTCTATCAAAAAATTTTTCATAAAAAAATTTTCTTAGAAAAATTTTTGATAAAAAAATTTTTTATAGAAAAATTTTTGATAAAAAAAATTTTCTATAGAAAAATTTTTGATAAAAAAAAATTATCTATAGAAAAATTTTTGATAAAAACATTTTCTATAGAAACATTTTTTATAAAAACATTTTCTATAGAAACATTTTTGATAAAAACATTTTCTATAGAAAAATTTGTGATAAAAACTTTTTCTATAGAAAAATTTTCCATACAAAAATTTTTTATAAAAAAATTTTCTATAGAAAAATTTTCCATACAAAAACTTTTGATAAAAAAAATTTCTATAGAAAAATTTTTGATGAAAACCTTTTCATAGAAAAATTTTCTGTAGATACATTTTTTTAAGAAAATTTTCTATGAACAAATTTTTTAAGAAAATTTTCTATAGAAAAATTTTTGATAAAAAAATTTTTTATAGAAAAATTTTTGATAAATAAAATTTTCTATAGAAAAATTTTTGATAAAAAAATTGTCTATCAAAAAATTTTTCATAAAAAAATTTTCTTAGAAAAATTTTTGATAAAAAAATTTTTTATAGAAAAATTTTTGATAAAAAAAATTTTCTATAGAAAAATTTTTGATAAAAAAAAATTATCTATAGAAAAATTTTTGATAAAAACATTTTCTATAGAAACATTTTTTATAAAAACATTTTCTATAGAAACATTTTTGATAAAAACATTTTCTATAGAAAAATTTGTGATAAAAACATTTTCTATAGAAAAATTTTCCATACAAAAATTTTTTATAAAAAAATTTTCTATAGAAAAATTTTCCATACAAAATCTTTTGATAAAAAAAATTTCTATAGAAAAATTTTTGATGAAAACCTTTTCATAGAAAAATTTTCTGTAGATACATTTTTTTAAGAAAATTTTCTATGAAAAAATTTTTTAAGAAAATTTTCTATGAAAAAATTTTTTAAGAAAATTTTCTATGAAAAAATTTTTTAAGAAAATTTTCTATAGAAAAATTTTTGATAAAAAATTTTTTATAGAAAAATTTTTGATAAATAAAATTTTCTATAGAAAAATTTTTGATAAAAAAATTGTCTATCAAAAAATTTTTCATAAAAAAATTTTCTTAGAAAAATTTTTGATAAAAAAATTTTTTATAGAGAAATTTTTGATAAAAAAAAATTTCTATAGAAATTTTTTTGATAAAAAAAATTATCTATAGAAAAATTTTTGATAAAAAAATTTTCTACAGAAAAATTTTTGATAAAAAAAATTTTCTATAGAAAAATTTTTGATGAAAAAATTTTCTAAAGAAAAATTTTTAAAAAAAATTTTCTATAGAAAAATTTTTGATAAAAAAAAATTATATAGAAAAATTTTTGATAAAAAAATTTTCCATAGAAAAATTTTTGAAAAAAAAAATTTCTATAGAAAAATTTTTGATAAAAAATTTTCTATAGAAAAGTTTTTGATAAAAAAAATTTTTGAAAAAAAAAATTTTCTGCAGAAAAATTTTTGTAAGAAAATTTTCTATAGAAAAATTTTTGATAAAAAAAATAGAAAAATTTGTTCAGCAATGAAGCACATTTCTCACTTATTGGGTATGTTAATAAACAAAATGGTCGTATTTGGTGTTCTGAGAATCCTCAAGTAATTGAAGAGAGAGGCCATTATATCCAGAAAACGTCACTGTTTGGTGAGCTCTTTGGTCCGAAGGTCTAATTAGACCTTACTTCTTCGAAAAAGACGATGGAACGACTGTCACCGTGAATTCAGAGACTTATGGTCATATAATAACCGACTTTTTTTGCCTGCTTTTGAAGAATACGACTTGAATTGGTTTCCACAAGACGGTGCCACATGTCGCACAACTCAAGCGAATATGGCTTTATTGCAAGAGACATTTCCTGGCCGCGTAATTTCTCGTCGTTGCGATATCAACTGGCCACCAAGATCATGCGATTTGACACCATTAGACTTTTTTGTGGGGCTACGCGAAAGACCATGTTTATGCAGATAAACTTTAACTTTAACTCTTGAGCAAAGGTGTTTTTTTCCTGTATAAAGACAAATATTTGCTAAATTATGCCACGATACAAACATTTTCTCAAAACTTATATACTTAAGCTGTTTACGTCATTTGGACTTAGGGTCAAATTTAGACCTATTATCTCGAAATTTGGCAAATTGATTACAGTTCGATCGATTTGAAAAGATCGATTTCCATCACATACCGCAATATATTAATATTGCAATTATAGTGTATTATAACTCATTACGATTATAATTCTTTTAAAAATATTTTGTTTATAAATTCATTGCAAATTTCTTAAATTTTTTCACTGTTTAAACAAAATACTTTACGGCAAAGTGTTGGAAAGTTATGCAGCATTTTTGACTATTTGACATCAAAATCTTGACTGGGACAGTTGTTAAATGTCATTGAATGGCATTGACAATTATTTAAAGCATTTTAAAAATATTTTTTCAATAATATTTTTGATTTGTTTTAAAATATTCCGAGTTTGCTAAACCGAAAATCTTCCCGAAAAATGCAAATTCAGTTAAAAGTACCGCTTCGCTGGGTAGTTTGTATCACACTAATTATAATTCAATTATGAAGTTTAAAAAAAGTTCTAGTTTTTTTTATTTAATACAATATAACCTGATTTAATTTCTTTCTTTTTTGCTCTATTCAAGTTTAATTGTAGAACATATTCAAAAATATACCGGTAGTAAAAAAAAAACATTTCTTTATTCATTAAAATTATAACTACATGCTGTTGCCATTTGGAATGTAGGGATTTTGAATTTTTTTTGGTTGAATTTTAAACGTGTTATATTGTCATTAAACTTTCATTAGGTTTAGAAATATTTAAAATTTTATCAGGGAAAGTAATTTTACTTGATTTTGTTTAAACATGTTATTTATTTTATGTCGGCACAAAAATGTATAAAGTAGCAATAGATCTGTAATGAATTCCAATTCAATGCATTATAATGGCTTTATAACAAATCATAATAATGTTATTATAATGTATGTATAATAATGCAATTCTAACGTGTTATAATGTAATTATAACGCATTATAATGCAATTATAACGCATAATAATGAAGTTAAAACATATTAAAATGCAATTATAACGCATTATAATTCTAACGCGTTTTAATGCAATTATAATGCATTAAAATGCAATAATAACTCATTTTAATGTAATTATAACGCATTTTAATGAAATTATAACGCAATATAATGCGATTATAATGTATTATAATGCAACTCTAAGGTATAATAATGCAATTATAAAGCATTATAATGCAATTATAATGCATTATGATGCAATTATAACGCGTTTTAAAGCAATTATAACGCATTATAATGCGATTATAATGTATTATAATGTTATTAAAAAATATTATATAGCGATTATAACGTATTATAATGCAATTATAACGCATTAAAATGCAATTATATTAAAATTATTACGCATTTTAATGCAATTATAAAGCATTATGATCAATTATATCGCATTTTAATGCAATTATAACGCATTATTATGCGATTATGTTTTATAATGCAATTTGAACGCATTATAATGCAATTATAATGCGTTTTAATAGAATTATAACGCATTATAATGCAATTATAACGCGTTTTAAAGCAATTATAATGCATTTTAATGGAAATATAACGCATTTGAATGCAATTATAATGCAATATAATGCGATTATAATGCAACTCTAACGTATTATAAAGCAATTATAACGCATTATAATGCAATTATAACGCATTAAAATGCAAGTATAATTCATTATAATGCAATTAGAACGCATAATAATGCAATTAGAACTCATAATAATGCAATTATAACGCATTATAATGCAATTATAACGCATTAAAATGCAAGTATAATTCATTATAATGTAATTACAACGCATTATAATGCAATTATAACGCATTATAATGCAGTTCTAACGTATTATAATGCAATTATAACGCATTATAATGCATTAAAGTGCAATTATATTGAAATTATAACGCATTACAATGATATTATAATGTATTATAATGCAAATATAACGCATTATAATGCATTAAAGTGCAATTATATTAAAATTAAAACGCATTATAATGCAATTATAGCGCATTGTGATGCAATTATATTGCATTTTAATGCAATTATAACGCTTTTTAATGCAATTATAATGCATTTTAATGCAATTATAACGCATTACAGTATTATAACATATTATAATGCGATTATAATGTATTATAATTCTAACGCATTATAATGGAATTCTAACGCATTATATATAATACAATTAACGCATTATAATGCAATTATAACGCATTATAATGCATCAAAATGCAACTATAACGCATTATAATGCAATTATAACGCATTTCAATTAATTAATTTATTATCACGATTTATAATATGATTTATAATGCGATTATAAATGTATCATAACGCATTATAATGCGAATTTAATGTATTATAACGCCATTACATTTATTACAGCGCATTATTAACCTATTATAATGACATTATAATATATTATAACACTATAATGCAATTAATTTTTATTTTAACGCATTATAATGCAATAAGAATGTATTATATAGTATTTTAATAGATTATAATGCATTAAATGCGTTTGGAATAAACAATTACGCATAATAATGCGATTGTAATCTATTATAATGCGATTACAATTATAAGGCAATATAATGCTATTATCAATTTTTCTAACACATTAAAAAGTATTTTATAATACGATTATAAAGTTTTAAAAAGCTTTTTAATGTCTTATTACACATTACGATAGGGTTTTTAATGTATAATAACGCATTATCAAGCAATTGCAATGTATTGGAACGCGTTATAATGCGATAATATATTATAGTAATGCATTATAATGCCATTAAAATAAATTTAATTACATTATAATGCAATGAAAATTAAAATCTAAAATATATTAACTAAATCTTAAGCAAATAGCCTCATTTTTAGCTTCCGATAACTTTTACTACAAACAGAAAATTATAATATTGATTAAATTGTCCTAAGCTCGAAATGGTAATGGTAGTTGATAAGTCAAACTTAAATTTAAAGCAAATAAATGCTCTCGGATTAGAAAAATCATAAGATCGGTCATGCGAATTTTCATATGAAATAATATTGAAGAAAAAAAGATCAAATGCAAATTAGGAAGAATTAAACAAAAATAAAAAAGAGCATTCAAAGTTAGTGAAAAATTTGAAGAAAAAAAATGTTAAAAAAATGTTAACAAAAAAACGAAAAATAATTAAAAACAAGAAAAATTCAAACTGAAAATTAATTTGAGATGCAATAAAACATAAATAATTAGTGTTATTACTGCATCCTCACCCTTAGTAGAAGAATTATAGAAATTATGATTTGAATATTGTTTATGATGATTATTATTATAATGATGATGATGATGCTGTTGTTGTTGTTGATTAAAATTATTCTCTGTGTTGTTGTTGAATGTGTTCTTGGTGTTATTGTTGCTGCTGACTTTTGCAGAAGTTGTTGGTGGTCCATCTATATTTATTTCACTACCAACTATAGAAAGTGAAAATCTTTTTGGTGGCTCATCATTTGAGTAGCCCCAATTGAAAACTTCATACATAGAAGATGATTTACTACGACGATGATCTTGAGTAGTTTGAAGTTTTGTAGTTGATTTGTAGTACAGATAAAATAAGTAGAGAGTAGAAGAGTAGTAGAAGAAGTGGTTGGTGGTGATGGTGGAAAAAGTGGATAAACACAAAGTAAAAAGGTGACAATAATAATAATAACAATATAATTTGACAAATAAGTTAAGTTGTTTTGTTTTCTTCTAAGTATAACATAATTCAATTTAAGAGTGTCAAAGATTTTAACAAATTAATAGGGTAGCAAACGTAAATCTTAAAAAATAACTAAAATAACAAAATAACTTGCAAATTAAAAGTAAAAAACGTAGTATAACTTAAAAATCTAAACATGGATTAAAACGTGCTTTGCTGCTCTTTTATGGGATATGGTTTAATTTCCGATTTTTTTAAGGGTTTAAAATAATATAATTTGTTCTTTCAAACTGAAACTACTACAAACAATAAATAACACTGAGGCACAAACTTTTGAAACATATTTGAATTGAAACATTGGCCTCTAGAGTACGTATATGAGGTCAATTTTGAAGTTACTGCAGTTGTCGAAATATAAGAGTTTTCACGACTTATGTTAATATAACTAGAAAATGAATGATTTCAGCTATTATAACATAAGTTGTGAAAACGTTAATATCTCGAAAACTACAGTAAATTCGAAAAAGTTTACCTCATATATGGATTCTCGAATGTTCCGCTGTTTTTAAAAAATACAAATTTGTTAAAAAAATTTGCAAAAAATCTATAGAACTGCCGAGAACGGTTTCAAAAATATAAATAAAAACAGCTCGAAAATATCGTCATACGGAAGTTTATGTGCTCTATCCGCCATTTTACACATTTTGAGTTAATGATACCACTTTTTTTTCGACCCTTAATTTTTTCAAATCTGCAATCCGTTTTCTGCTATCTCGTCTAGTTTCTGAGATAAATAGTGTCTGATTTGTTCTATATCCTTCAAGACAGATTTTTTTTGTGATATTTTGTTCTATCCGCCAAATATATGGTGTAAAAATCGCAAAATTCGTATATAATATCGAAAATTTTTGAGAAAAAATTAAGTTAAAACTTCAACATCGATTTTCTCAAAATGCATTTTTGGCGTATATAGCACATAAACTCCCGCACGACGATATGCTTTCAGTTTTAGAGATATTGGGCAGAATGTTTTCAAAATAATTTTTATTTTTCAAAAAATCGTTAAAACTATTTCAAAAATCAAGCAATTCGAAAAACAAACATTAATCTCAGATTCAGCAGACCAAACATGTGTATCTAAGATTGACCAACAAATCTCGTGCCTTAAATTTGTGTGCCCCAGTGTAACAAAAAACAATACAATTTTTTTTATAGCATTGTTGTTTTGTTTTCAATGTAAATTAAGAAGACATTAATTAACTAGAGTAATTAACACACATAAGTAATTTAATATACTGTGTACTTGTTCATCATAACTATATTTTCATAATGACATAGCAAAAAAGTATTTAAAATTTAAAAAATAGGGCACAACATATTCTTTTTTTGTAACTTATCTAAAAATATTAAAAATACTTAATCATAAAAAGAAAACTGGTTTCAAAACACTGTAACATAGCTTTGGAGCTAAAAAACTGAAATACTATAAAAACATGCTTGAGTATTAATAGACTTACCATCATGTCTCTCTGTGCCACTGGCGGATGTTGCACGCTTTTTAGAACCACTGTCGTTAAGTTCACGTTCTGAACTTCGACGTGAAAGTGAAGCACCGGCAACATTTGATATTGAAGTGGAACTAAAAGAAAATAAATGAATAAAAATAATGTAAGTAAATTTTAATTTATTTCAAAATTACTCTCCATATTATATCCATACTAATCCGGCATGTGATAGAAATCTGTCGTTTTTAAATTAATCGATTTCTGCTATATTTTTAAGATAATTTTCGGTTATTTCCAGAAAAAAATGAAAGTTTGGGCTTTAATCCTTCTGAATGATATCTTATCTTTCAATTGGTTTGAATTTTATAAAAAAAAACTAAAAATTTTGAAATCTTTATACCACAGTACTTTTTCTACCAATAAAACAGAATTTGTCAAAGTAGTGTGTTTTTAGCCCTTAGAATAATTATGCTGTACTATCATCTTCATCATTTAACTAAAATTTTTCTTTCATCTTCTTTGGGAAGAAGGTAGACGCTTTTAATCCGAATTAAATGTGCCTTTGTACTGGCCTTCTAATAAGACAAGAGGAAGTTATAACATCGGGTTATCCATTTCGCGGTTTCAAAAGTATATAACTTGAATTCGACATCTGTCAAACCAAATTGTTAAACCAATTTTTTTCTTTCAAGTTGAAAGTCTTACATTGACGAAAATGGATCGCTTAAGTATCACACAACGCATAAAAATGATCAAAACATACTACAAAAATGGTGATTCTGTAACTGCCACATATCGTGCTTTAAGCGGAGATTATGGTTTATATAATCGTCCAACCACGCAAGCAATTGGCAAAATTGTAAAAAAAATTTAAAGAGACTGGATCGGTTACAAGTATTGTAAGGCATCATCATTTCGCTGAAAATATCGCTGCTGTAAGTGAAAGTGTTGCCGAAGAACCGAATGTGTCCGTTCCTTGCAGTTCTGAGGAATTAGGACTGTCTTACGGCACATTATTGCCTGCTATTTAAGAATACGACTTGGAGAATATGTGGTTTTAACAAGCCACATGCCGCACAACTCAAGCGAATATGGCTTTATTGCAAGAGACATTCCTGAAAAAAAACTTCTCTAACTTATAGATTTGCCTTTCGGAGCCGGAGACTAAAAATAGAATCGGAAGCAGCTCTGTGTCTGAGAGAAGCACCCCTGGTTCCAATTGGTATGTCGTGGGAATTATGTATGTATGTGAAACAACTTAAAACAACTCACCGTCTTTGACCCCAAAATGTACTTGGTGATACCATGCCAAAATCGGAGGGCTCCAATAATCGTGGCGTTGAGGAACCAAAAGCATAACCAATGGAATTTCTTTCACGTTTCTTAACCTCTATCCTAGATTCTCTTTCCTAAAAACGAAAAACAAATGAATTAAAAAATCATCATAAACATCGTTAAAATAGAAATATTAATCAATTTCAAAGACTTTACCTGATTCTTTCTCAATATATATTCACGTCTTTCTTTTTCAGCTTCCATTATGGCCTTTTTGCGTTCCTCAACCTGTGAACGTTTATCCGTGTCTCTTTGTCTGATCTCATCGATGCGACGTCGACGTTCCTCTTCTTTTTGTTCGCGATATCTTTGTGCAGCTTCAGCTTGAGCCTTTAGCTCCTCGATTTTTCTTTGTCTTTCTTCATTTTGACGTTCCCTAGCAACTTTCAATTTATCGTCACGCTCTTTGGCTGCTGCTTTTTTATTAAATTCGTTCGAACAAGAAGAAACAACGTTTTTGATTTGGAATGTTTCAGTCAATTCGTGGTGGTGGCGTTTTGTTGGTCAGAAAAAAAAAACAAAAAAATGGAAAGAAATAAATAAAATGTATTTAGATAAAAAAATACAACAAACACAATAATCCTAATAATAATAACAACAATGTTAATGTTAATAATTATAATAGTTACTTATAGTATAGTAATAATAATAATGATACTATTAGTTTGGTGGTAGTTGAAAACGGTAGAAGAAATTGAAAACGAAAACCACCGCATGTTTGTTAGCCGAAAGCACAGCCAACCAAAACGTTTATTTGTTTGTTAGCCATCATTTTTCATTATTTTAAGTTTTTGTTTGGGTTTAAAACAGCGGCATGTTGGGTGCTTAAATCGAAAAAGAGTAAGAGTTCCCAATGTAAAAAGTGAACACAAAACGTAACAAATTTCACATTAAAGTATGAAATTTAACATTTTAGCCTCATGATGACGACAAAAAAAATTCCAGAAAAAACTTGTAATAGTAGGTCAAGACTGACCATATTATACCATACAAGCATGGTCAAATAAAATGTTTCTTTGAAAATTCTATTAACATTTTTCGGTCTAAACTTTTTATACCCCAAAATTTTGTACTGAAAATGTTTTTATAAAAAAAGTTGTATATGAACAAATTTTTTATCTAAAAATTTATATCTAAAAATTTATATCTAAAAATTTTTATCTAAAAATTTATATCTAAAAATTTATATCTAAAAATTTATATCGAAAAATTTTCTTTAAATTGTACCGCATTATTTTTGCTGTGACGAAAACTCTTATATCCCGTTTTTATCTATGATTCAGATACGTGTAGAAATAAAATTGTTCAAGTAAATTGAAAATAAAGAGTTATCCAATTCGTGGTTTCAAAAGTATAGGTCTTGAATTTGACATCTGTCGTTGACGAAAATGGATCGCTTAAGTATCACACACGCATAAAAATTATCAAAGCATAGGGTAGGAGGGGGACCATTTGCCATAGGGGCACATTTGCCAAACCTAATTTTCTTCAAAACTAACTTATCTTTTTTGATGCTGTAATCGATTTTATATTTGTTTATCATTGATATTCTATATATCAAATTTTGACTGCTGTAGCTTTCATATTTAAAAAATCAGGCGTGATTTACTGTTTTAACAGATCCTGAAAAAATATTTTGCTACAAGTATTTTTGTAATATTTTCCTTAGTTTTTTGTTATCCTAAGAAATTATTCATTAGTTTAATAAACAATATAGTATTGGGAACAAATATTTTAAGTTTTTATCAATAAATCTATTTCTTATGTGAAAAATTGTTCTTTACATCTAAGGACTCTACCTGGGGCACATTTGCCATACATATATAACAAAGCTACTCGTCGACATTTTTTTGAGCCCGACATTCGTAATATCCCTAAAAAGGATATCGTATTTTGGTTGCAAGGTCCAATCCTTCTTCCATCTTAAGATTTTTTTTTTAATGTTGATATGTCACAGTACAATGTTAACAGAGGCCCAATAGTTTAAATTTTGATCTCTGAATTTTTTACTGTTTTGTTTAATTTATCCATGTGAAATGAACTTGAATTAATTTTTTGGTTTGTTTGTTTTGTATATTAAAGCTTTATAGAAATAAAAATTTACTTTATTACAACAATTTTTTTACTTCTTTTTTGTATCTAACTTATTGGCAAATGTGCCCCATGGATGGGGCACATTGGCCACTTTTAGTTAATTTACTATTTTTTAAATTTAATACATAAAAAAAGCCGTAGGCAATCTGAACCAACACAGTTTAAAGCTAACATATATAGGTACCTATGAAGAACAAAAAAATTGTGATAACTCTCCCGGTAAGAAACCTGGAGCACTTTAAAAAAAAAGTGGCAAATGCTCCCCCTTCTACCCTACTACAAAAATGGTGATTCTGCAACAGCCACATATCGTGCTTTAAGAGGAGATTATGGTTTACATAATCGTTCAACTACGCAAGCAATTGGAAAAATTGTGAAGAAATTTGAAGAGATCGTTTCGCTCGTTCCGCTAAAAATATCGCTGCTGTAAGTGAAAGTATAGCCGAAGACCCGAATGTGTCGATTCCTCGTCGTTCTCAGAAATTAGGACTATCTTACGACACATTTTGGCGTATTTCGCATTTAGATCTACACCTACATCCATTCTCAGGAATTGGGACTATCTTCGGCACATTTTGGCGTATTTTGCATTTAGATCTACACCTACATCCATATAAAGTCCAGGTCACAAAACAATTGAAGCCGCTAAACATTCACAACGTCGTAGATGCGTGGAATGGGTGATGGACGGCGGTGGACGGCGATTTTTCGAAAAAAAAAATTCTTCAGCGCTTTATCGCTTTATTTCTCACTCGGTGGGTATGTTAATAGACAAAATTGTCGTATTTGGGAGTCTGAGAGTCCTCAAGTAATTGGAGAGAAGCCATTTTATCCAGAAAATGTCACTGTTTGCTGCGATCTTTGGTCCGAAGGTGTGAATGACTGTCAGTGTATTTTTTCAAAATACACTTTATGTAAAACTTCTCTAAAAAATGCACTTGCCGTTGGGAGCCGGAGTTAAAACGTAGGTCCCTTTCAATGAGTCTAAAAATTGAATCGGATGCAGCTCATTGCCTGAGAGAACTACCCCTTGTTCCAATTGGAATGTTGTCGGGGAATTATATATTATATATATATACACTTTATTATGACATTTTTCGCTATCAGCCAAAATACTATAGTAATTCTTTGATGTCGGTACAATTGAAGGATTTTGTGCAAGACATGGTACAATTACTAAAGAAATTTTAATTATAATACATAGCGACAGCTGAATCTATTTAGAAAATGATTCTAAATCGATCGGTATACATAGAGGAGGTTATTATTTCTGCGTTATTACAAACATTATATAACCTTCAAAATACATAACATCGTATTTCCATCTTTAGTGGTGTAGGGTATAAAAAAACCAGCATGTGTAAGAGTGGTGGGTTATTAGAAAAATAAATTAGAAAAAATTAGAAAATACAAATTATTTTCTGTTAATTTTTTGTAGTTTTAAATAAAATAAAATACATTTCGTATGCAACTACTAGTGTTTCAAGTCATAATTATTTTTCCAGACTTAAGCACATACAATAAACTTGAATGCAGGTTATGACCTCTGGCTTTTGAAATACATTTATTTCCTAATGGCTACTCCTCTTTTTCCTTAATACTCGTAAGTATGTGAATGTTTGCTGCTAACAAATGGTTTTCTATTTTAACAAATTTAATTAGATTTCTCAATGTGAATATGGATTGAGAAATCAACGTCTGGAATGTACGAGTATTATGTAGAATGTATTGCTTAAGAATACATAATACAATTACATTAAATTTTTCAGTTTGGTTTATTCTGAAGACAATTTAGCATCTCTGATTTAAACGGTGGTTAGTTACGAGAGGTACTATTTATATTTTGGGAACAGTAAATTTTAATGAAAATGGCTTTATTGTTTTTCGAAATATTCCCCTTAAAAATCACTTTTGCATTCGTTTTTTCATTACTCTTGAGACACCTCCAAAACATGGTTTTCAACTTCACATTGGACTGTGCGGAGAATAGGTTAGGTTAGAAAGGTGGTGTCAGAATTTTACGTTCACTCGGAGAACTATTTTGTTCATGTGATCTTTTATTGATAGAAAAGTGTAGATGAATTATAGGTGATCGAAAAGGTTAAAAAGTACATATGTATATGGAGAGTGATAGTGTGATAGAGGAAATAAGAAAAAAAAAAAACTAAAGAATACAGACTCATCTAGGCCAATTAAAAATCCCACAAGATTATTCAGTTTACACTGCTGTAAATACTGCAGCTCTATATAAAACCTATCATCTAGATATTTGAGTCTACGATACTGAAGCCCTGTACTGTGACAGATAATGTGTTCCACCGATTTGGACGAGTCCTCACCTAAACATAATGTACAAATGTCCGGAATGCTCCTATCCTAGAGTTAGACCGATCTGTCAGACTTGACTCAATTATCGAAGTCCAAGATCTTGGAAGAGATCCCAATAAAGACCGACTGGAACTAGAGATAATAGTGATCTCATGTTCCAAATTCGACTCGATCGAAACGTCCGCGAGTATCTGAGAGGCTCCAGTGGTATGAGATGAGTCTAGATCATCCAAAAGCCCACCCAGTATAAGTCTCTGCTGAAGTATGCTGTCATTTGCGAAGCTAAGGGTCAATTCGTCTTGGTCGCTCCACGCTGCTGTGTTCCGTGTGACCCTGAAACTGTTATCCAAGGTTATCCTGTCCTATTTGAGTTTGTTGAGTTATTTGAATTCAATATGTATTTGCATACGAGGAAATAAGTCGCCTGCGTTATGGCACCCATTGACGAAGGAATAACTTGATACTGGTGGAGGCGTTAAGGTATCCGACCAGTGAGCCATTGAAACACAGCCTGACGTTTACCTTTCGGAGCATGGAAAGGGGTTCCTAGCCACCTATATTTCCCACCCATGAATGGGAGGCATTCCCCTATCCGCCGCCATGGGGACGCACCCTCTATGGGTTAGTTCCCCCCACAATTATATTAGGAGTACAACTTTGCTTCCGCCGTATTTTTTCCGAAATTCGAGGCGGCATTATTCAAAGTATTGTCCATCGCTTTCCGCCATCTTTCGAATCGATCCAATTTTCAACTTTATCATAAGACCGGAAGTGCTGGTCAGGCAGGCCGTGTGCTTGATTGAAACAAATGTTAGTTCGAGAAAGCAACGTTTGGAGATTACGGCGGGTAGTGTAGGACTTTCCATTTAAATGTTTCCAAGTTTGTCTTGACCACTTTCGTTATATGGGGTCGAGCATTGTTATGATTTTACGTTTCTCGTTGTATTACGGCCATTTGTCTTTCAATGTTCCGCTCAAATTTCCGAAATTCGAGGCTGCATTATTCAAAGTATTGTCCATCGCTGGCCAAAAGTTTCTGCAATCTTTTGAATCGATCCAAGTTTTTACTTCTTCATAAGACCGGAAGTGCTGGTCAGCCAGGCCGAGTGTTATTGATCGAAATAAATAATAGTCCTAGGGAGCAACGTCTGAAGAATATGGCTGGTAGGGTAGGACTTCCCAGTATGTCTTGACCACTTTCGCAATATGTGGACGAGCATTGCTATGTCACATTTCACGTTGTATTGCGGCCATTTGTCTTTTAATGTTCCTCTCAAGCGCATTAATTGCGTTCGATGTGATTGTTTCAGTCGGTTTTAAAAACTGAACTGGCCCCATCTAATACAGAGCATGGCTTTGACGTCAAAATCACTGTTCTTGAATCGTTGAAACAACTCTCGGCACGTCTTTCACTAACAGTGGCCTCACCATAGGTATTCTTCATAATTATGTAGAAACCTACCGCATATGACGAAAATTTGGCTAGTAAGCTGACATGTTTAATCGACTATACTTCAATGACATCTACGATCTTATATTGCAAGACGGTGGAAGCAAAGTTGTACATCTAATTTTTGACGAATGTGAAGATGTAAAAAGTCAAAAGCGCACAACTAACCAACATCATTTGGAAATACACGATTTGAAATCATAAGGAAGTAGTGTTTGTGGTGACACGGTTTATATCACTTACGATCTTTGAGATTGTATATTGGGGCCACGTTCTAGACTTTCTTCTCAATTTCTTAGCTTAAAGAATTTCACATTAATCAATTAACATTACTAACGTTTATATTTACTCTCTAGACTTTCTTCTCCATTTCTAAGTCTTAAAGAATTTCACCTTATTTTTTATTTTAGTTAAAAAAGTCAAAAAGTTTCATTAAAACATGCGGGTCCAAAACTGAGTCTAAACAAGTTCGAAATGTAATATTTTTAATTACAACATTTTTTGGTTTACACTTTCTAAAAATCTTGGCACGTGGGCGTTTTATGTAGTTAAAACAGCCGGCTTTAATAAAAATTGTGAAGTATTTACATATATTGGAGAATGGAGGATTACAATAATCTAAATTACATTATCAAACCTACTCTATACCTTTCGTATTAAATTATAGGTATATTTTGTTTCTTATTAACTACAAAGAATAATAATAAACTTAATTAATCCTAAATCTCATAAATAATCTTGTAATTTTACCAGCCACAAATTCTTTGGTATGAAAACTGTTCCACAAACCACACACAAAGACAAAAGCAAATATCAATGGAGACGAGCAAAGTTTGCTCAGTCAGTAAACACATGAATATTTTACCTACTCACTCAAATACAATGACTAAAGTCAAGGTCAATCACACTAAACATTAAACGAAATGCCAACAACAACATAAACCAGAGAGAATTTTGAAACCTCAAGAAGTAGTACTCATAACTTTAGCTGATATCAAATTATTTATGTACTTATGAATATATTGTATTTCTATATTTATTCATGTACAAATACTGATAAAGAGATAGATGGATGGGTGGATGGAAACCCGGTATATTGTACTTCATACGTCATATACATATTTGCTCATCATTAAAATCAAAAATTAAACAATCAAAGCAACTTGAGAGGAGACAGAGAGACAACTTGCGTTAAACTCAACAACTTAGGTGGAGTCGTTGTTGTTGTTGTTTGCTTTCACATTTACTACAAAAACAAGTAAGAAAAGCTATAGTCGGTCAAGCCCGACTATATAATACTCTTCACTACTAAGGTCAAATATGGACCAACAATTAAACAAGTTTTAGTTAAGTCTTAGAGACATACATACATAAATATACCATGTGCTATTTTTTCAAAATTTAGAGATATATGTCATTTCCGGCTAAGGGCCTGATATGGGAGTTAGGGTCAATTGTGGGCCGATTGTTATTAAATTTTGGTTATTGGTTCATACTTATAAAATATTTATCTGTGCAAAGTTTAAGTAATCAAATGCATTTATCTTTAGAGTTATTAACGTTTTTATGCTTTTATGTGTACATAAACGTCTTTTGAGAATGTGTCTTGTATGGGAGGTATGGTCAAATATGGTCCGATTTCTACAAAATTAGGAACACTAATTAAGGTTATGATAAGCAATATTTGGGCTGAATATTATTTAAATACAGCTAAATTTGTATCTGTAAAGGACCAAAAACTCTATTCCGGGAAGGCATCTCTATAGGAGGTACCCGAATACTAATCCGATTTAGCCCAAAAAGTGTAGGCATCGTCCTATATAATATGAGCCTGTGCCAAATTTCATCAAATTATCTTTTAAGATACGACCTGTAGAATGATAACAAGCTTACATGGATAACCGCCAGCCAGCCAGCCGGACGGACATCTTTAAAACAACTCAGGGAGTGATTCTAAGTCGATTGGTATACTAAAAGGTGGGTCTAAGACAAATATTTCTATGCGTTACATACATCAGCACAAATTTATAATACCCTTTCCACCTATAGTGGTGAAGGGTATAAAAATGTGAAAGAAGAACAAAAGTTAAAATGAAATAAACTTAACTAAAATAGCCTCTTAATGATAATAAATTTTATTTTTATTATTATTTGATAGCTAAATTCCGTTGTTTCAAGATTGTCAATAATATAATATGTTTGAAAAATTTACTGGAAACTTATTATCATTGAGAACACAATCGTTAACTTCCCCGTCAGGGCTATATCCATAAAACATCAATTAACTTAAACGAAATATGACAAAATAAATGGTTGAGAAAATAGAAGTTTGAAAAAATATAACTACCCAATAGGAAAAATCCTCAAAAAATCTCACAGCTTTAAATTGTTTGTACGTAAAGTCAACAATTTGTAATAATAACTTTGTTCAATACTTATTAGTAAAAGATTTTTGTATCTTTTACTAATAAGTAACAATTATTATTAGTTAAATTTTCACGTACTCAAAAAGTTAGTGGAGAGAGAGAGAATAATAAGATAACACTGGTCTGCAAGAGAAATTACTTTGAGGTCTAACTATTAAATTTCTATGTATTAAGGGCCCCTAAGTACAAAAACAACCAAACTTTAAAAATGGATACGATTGCTTTCTTTTTTCTAAAATTGCGGATTTTCACAGAGGTCGTTTCAATGATTTTATCATATCTTGGGAATGGCTTATCTAAATTCGTTGGAAGAAACACCGGCGGATTCACAACAAAATTTTATTTAAGCCTTGATAAGAACATTTTTTCATATGGTCAACGGTTTTGGAGCTTTTCACATGAAAATGTAAAAAACAAAAATATTTTTTTTCTTCGCAAAATCGAAAAATTTTTATTTTTCAAAAATTCATAAAAAATCGAAAATTTCAAAAATTTACCATTTTTATTTCAAGGTCTTAAAACTGTAAATATTATAAATATCCGAAGCCTTATTTCGTGAAAATAGATGAACAAATGTTGGTTTTACTAACAAAAAAGTGAAAAAAACCCAATTTAGCAAAAATTTGGCATATCAAGCCTAATCAAAAAAATTTAATTTTTTTAAAAATCACAAAAACTCGAAAAAGGCAATATCTTAAAACTATGAAAGTTCTTAACAATATAAGCAAGTTACTCCGAATCCGTTAAGCATATCAAAAAATAAACTTAAAAGCACTTAAAAATATTTGTATTTGTTATTCTATTCTCTAATTTTCAACAAAGCCGAACAATCCGTTTTAAAGATATGATAAAATTAATGGTCAGCCTCTAGAGAAATGGCAAATTTAAAAAAAAAAAATGTATCCATAGAATTTTAAATCTCGACAGTTTTTATATAAAATATAAAAAATATAGTGGTGGTCAGTTGTAACGCAAAAAGTTTCATTTTGTGGAGTAGTGTAATTTATATACATATTATAGTAAATGGTTCTTTATAATTTTTAGTAGTAAAATTTTCTTCTAGTAAAACAAATAGAGCATCAGCTGTAAACTCTTCAAGTCTAAATTTCCCACTGGGTAACCAAATATTTCATTACAGTAACTTTGGGCTTATATTAAATACAAATATTTTGATATTGATATCTAAATACCGATAAGAATTTTCCAATTACAAATCTTTGCTTATTATGGGAGTATGAATATATACGAGTTTAGATTATAAAATCCGACAACACTGCCAATATTCCACTGCCAATTGACTCCTGTCTAAAATTGAACAAGCTGCGTCATCTAGATTGTTTTTGGCAGCCGTTTATAGCAGATTACCTCGGGGTTTGGAAAGAACATGAAAAATGTAATTTTCGTGTTTAAGGATAATCAAAACAAGGCTTTACTTGATAAATGTTGTGAGGACTCTGTACCATTTATTTCTATGGTTAAAAAGTGTACTCTGAATTTTAATGTGGTAGAACAAGCACTGTCTATGGCGATCGTTATGACGCTTAATAGAGGTCTCTTTATACAAAACATTTAAAAAAAATCACAATATGTTTTTAGATTTAAAGTAGGAGGAATTGTGAACTCTATAGGCATTCCATGTGGCTCAGTGGTTTCAATTTTATATAATCACTTGGGTATTGTCGCGATTGTTACAATTAACCTCAAACGGAACCGTTTGCCAAACCTTTTCAGCCAGTAAAGTCATGGAAACCGTTTTTTGGAATAGACGGGGTATGTCCACATTGACCAACTACAAAAGGGGAAAACAATCGAACGTGTCAATATTATATTAACCTATTGTGTCTATTCAATGAAAAATAGTGAAAAAACGACTGCATTTACACAGTTCTTATTGATACTACCTAAATTGGACTTATTGATCTTACCTCTTATATTGGATATTCTAAAATATATTTGCGCATTTTTTTATAATTTTAGAATGAAATTTTTCTTTATTAAAAACCAAAAAAATTATGTACTAAATTTCATAAAGCCGAAATTTTTTCATACCAAAATTTTTTCTATAAAAAAATTTATTTTTTCTATAAAAAAAATTTATTTTTTTATAGAAAAAATTTGGATATGAATTTTGTATAAAAAAAAATTCGGTATAAATTCGGTATGAATTTTTTATGGAAAAAATTTTGATATGAAATTTTTATAAAAAAAAAAAAATTCGGTATGATTTTTTTATAGAAAAAATTTCGATATGAAATTTTAATAGAAAAAAATTTCGCTATAAATTTTTTATAGAAAAAAAATCGTTATGATTTTTTTATAGAAAAAAATTCGATATGAAATTTTTATAGAAAAATCTTCGATATGAATTTTTTATGGAAAAAATTTCGGTATGAAATTTTTACAGAAAAAATTTGGGTATTAATTTTTTATATAAAATATTTCAGTATGATTTTTTTTAGAAAATATTTGGGTATGAATTTTTTTATAAAAAAAATTTCGGTATGAATAAATCAATAAAAATATTGAAAAAATTTCGGTATGAATTTTTTATAGAAAATATTTCGGTATGATTTTTTTTTAAATTTGGCATGAATTTTTTTTATAGAAAAAATTTCGGTATAAATTTCTTTATAGAAAAAAATTTTGGTATGAATTTTTTATAGAAAAAAATTTCGGTATGATTTTTTTATACAAAAAATTCATGTATGATTTTTTTTATCGAAAATCTCGATTCAGGGATATGAAAAATTTCACTCAATTTCGAACGTGTGTAACTTTTAACCTAAACAGTGCATAACAAAGCTGTCAAGCCAATAAAGGTAGATTCAAATGTCAGCTTTTAAAGAAGCTTAATTGAGGTAATAACATATAGGAGGTTACCGATACCAACAAAAGGCAAAATGGGACAAATACTTTTATGTGACCAAAAACTTTTTTACAAAACTTTAATTTTTCAGTAAAATTCGATGCTTAAAGAAAAAAAATTACCTAAAAATTCCCCAAAGATTAAATTTTTAGCAAAAAATTTTACTTTTTTTTTTCTAAAAAAAATATCAAGATTAGAAAAATTTTTAAATATTTGAGGAATGACTGCATTCCTCAAATATTTAAAAATAAATTATAAACAACTAATCTTATTATTTCAATGTGATTAATTGATAAAAATTGGTTTCAAATTAAACTTTGACTCAAATGAAGCAAAAAAAAATGTAACGTTTTCTTTTAAAAAAATTAATGACAAGAAACCACATAAAATTGTGCATAAAATGGAGTGAATACTATAATCCAATTAAATTTTTAATTAACTCCTAATATGGAAATTTCCAAAGTCATTCAGCCACTTAGTTAAATATTTAAAATAGTGACGAATTTAGACCTAAAACAGTTTATTTCGTTTAAAGCTCATAAATTTTAGATCTAAAAATATATCTTAAAAATTAAGTTGAGTTTGAAATTTAGATTGTTTAAGTGTTAGGAAGTAGAGTTTTAGTTTTGGTTTTCAAAATGTTCTACTAATCGTATGCTCTTAAATTTAAAAATAAATTTAATTTGTTATGCACTTCACTTTAGGTTTTAAATGTATTTTCTTTCATCCAAATTAAATTGTCTGATAATGTGAATTGATATTATTTCATTTTTATTTTCAGTTTTTTTGTGAACTGAAAATATTTACTACGATAATAAATTAATGAATAAATAACATTTGATTGTTGTAATTTTTGTTATTATTTTTCTAGTTTTTCCTTTTCTTTTAGTTTAACAAAATATTTCTACTATTCTGAGATGATTGCGTCATCGTAGTCTACGTCGTCGTCGTCGGTGTACAACAATCTAGACATTTTGTGTATTTGAATGAGTTTTACTTAACTTGAAGAACGTTTTGTTTTTATTTAAATGGATTTTGTATACTTTGTCTGCTTTTTTTGCAAACTAAACTGATTTGGGTCATGTAGTAATTATAAAGTATTTGTCCATCTTTAAGCCACATCGAGTGCTTTACTCCCCTCTAGAAACATTTAGCTAAATATTGAAAGTAGAAAGACAAATTAAAAAAGAATTGATTGAATATTTAAAGTATCTAGTATATGGTGGGGTAATATGAACATTAGGGTGCCCTTTATATTACGAAAGTGGGAAATTGAACCGTAACTCCCCCTAGAAATGTTCTATGTAACAAAAATAAGCTTAGCAATTTTTTTTTTTAATTGCTTGAGGGGAACACGTGCCCCATCCGCCCACAAAGTGTTAAACTTTTTTGTATGGGAAAAATTTGGAGTATTTTCGTCCCCATGTCTTTATAGGGTTTATATATATTTTATTTTAAATTCTTAATATTCTGGCACTTTCCTATAGAAAATTAAAAAAAAGTCCAAATTCTGACTTTTGACCCCGGTGAAGAAAGAGTTAAACTTTTCCAATTAAAAACAAGTAAGAAAGCAATATTCGGTCAAGCCCGACTATATCATACCCTTCACTACTAAGGTCAATTATGGGCTGATTGTTACCAAATTTTGGTTATTGGTTTATAATAATAATATTTATCTGTGCAAAGTTTTAGTAATCAACTGCATTTATCTTTAGAGTTATAAACGTTTTTGTGATTTTATGTGTATATAAACGTCTTTTGAGAAAGTGTCTTGTATGTGAGGTATGGTCAAATATGGACCGATTCCCACAAAATTCGGTGTACTATTTAAGGTTATCATAAGCAATATTTGTGCTGAATATTATTAAAATACAACTAAATTTGCGGCTGTAAAGGACCTAAAACTCTATTCCGGGAAGGCATCCCTATGGGAGGTACCCGAAATAGTAAGTCGATTTTGCTCAAAACGTATAGGGATCGTCCTTGACTATGTATAATTTTTATTTTTTTCGAAAAAATTTTTTATAGAAAAAAATTTCGGTTAAAAAATTTTTCGGAAAATTTTAAGTAAGAATTTTAAAAAAAATCGTATGAATTTTTTATAAAAAAAAAATCGGTATGATTTTTTTACAGATGTTAATTTTTTTATAGAAAACTTTTGGGAATGAATTTTTTTATAGAAAAAATTTCCGTACAATTTTTTTAAAGAAAAAATTTGGGTATGAATTTTTGTATAGAAAAAAAAATCGGTATACATTTTTTATAGAGAAAGTAGGTATGAATTTTTTATAGAAAAAAATTTGGATACAAAATTTTTATAGAAAAAAATTTTGTTATAAATATTTTTCTAGAAAAACTTTCGGTATAGAAAAAATTTGGATATGAATTTTTATATAGAAAAAATTTTGGTATACATTTTTTATAGAAAAAAATTAGGTATACATTTTTTATAGAAAAAAATTAGGTATAAATTTTTTATAAAAAAAAGTTCAGTATAAATTTTTTCTATAAAAAATCCAAATTTGGTCTATAAAAAATTTCCATATTAATTTTTTATAAAAAAATTTCGGTATGAATTTTTAATAAAAAAAATTTCGGTATAAATTTTTTATAGAAAAAATTTTGGTATGCATTTTTTATAAAGAAAAATTTTCTGTATGAATTTTTTATAGAAAAAAATTCGGTACGAATTTTTTATAGAAAAAATTTCGGTATGAATTTTTTATAGAAAAAATTTCTGTTCGAATTTTTTATTAAAAAAAATTGCGTAAGAATTCTTTACAGAAAAATTTCGGTATGAATTTTTTATAGAAAAAATATCGGTATGAATTTTTTATAGAAAAAATTTCGGTATGAATTTTTTTAAGAAAAAAACTTCGGTATGAATTTTTTATACAAAAAATGTGGGTATAACTTTTTTATAGAAAAAGTTCGGTATACATTTTTTATAGAAAAAATTTCGGTATGATTTTTTATAAAAAAAAAATCAGTATGAACTTTTTATAGAAAAAATGTCGGTATTAATTTATTACAGAAAACAATTTTGGTATAAATTTTGTAAAGAAAAAATTTTAGTTCAGATTTTTTATAGAAAAAATTTTGGTATGAATTTTTTATAGACAAAATTTTGCTATGAATTTTTTTCTAGAAAAACTCTCGGTATGAATTTTAAATAGAAAAAATTTTAGTATGAATTTTTTATAGAAAATATTTCGGTATGAATTTTTTATAGAAAAAATTTTGGTATAATTTCTTTTAAAGAAAAAATTTCGGTATGAGTTTTTTATAGAAAAAATTTTGGTCTAAATTTTTTATAAAAAAAATTTCGGTATGAATTTTTTATTGATAGGGATCGTCCATGGATACAAGATAACAAGCTTACATGGATAACCGGCCAGTCAGCCAGCCGGACGGACATCGTTAAAACAACTTAGGGAGTGATTCTACGTCGATTGGTATACTAAAAGGTGGGTCTCAGACAAACCCAATATACCCTTTCCACTTATGGTGGTGAAGGATATAAAAATGCCGTGTACACTCTATATGGTCTAAGGAAGAATATTCACAAGCATATATGTACTCAAATTATTACAAAAATTCACATTTTCGCGAAATTTTACGATTTCAAATCGCAGGTACGTCGAAACGGTTTAAGATATCGACCTAACCTTTTTGTATTTTATTCTCCAATTCATTTATTTTATGATACTTGAAAGCAAATTTATTATTTGTAATATTTGTTGAACAAAATTTTCAAAAAATTAAAAATGATTTTTGAAACCGGCCTGAGAAAAAAGTGTAATTTTCTATTATGAAAAAAAAAATAGTAAAAACTTGAGTAAAACTCAACTATTTAGTACTTGCAGGTCATAGAATTGTAAATCATGTTTTATTTTGGAATTTACAAGGATACGAATTTTCAGGGGAAAAACTGCAATAACTACTTCTTGGATTTTTAATATTGAAGACTTAAAATAAAGCTACTTTAGTTCTCATTTATATTCCAGTAAACTTGGTTAAATTTTTTAATTCTTGGTGATTAAAATTTGGACAAAACCGAAAATACTCCCAATTTTTCCCATACAAAAAAGTTTAACATATTGTGGGCGGATGCGGCACTTGTTCCCCTTATGCAATTTAAAAAAAAATGCACAGCATGTTTTTATGTTACATTTCTAGGGGGAGTTACGGTTCAATTTCGAATTTTCGTAATATAAGGTGCCCCCTAATGAACATATTATATGGAATAAATATCCATACAAAGAATTTGTGTAAAAGAAACCTAAACGATTGTGGGCTCTTGAATTTGTAATTTAGTTTTGAAGAAATATAAATTGCTTTAGAATTTGCAAATAGCAAAAAACTGGAATTATAAAACTTTTTTATATAAATTATTGCTACTAATTTCACATTAGAATTAAAAAGAAAAAAATTTAGTATTTTAAACTTAAAAGTCCATGTTTTTGCTAAAAACTATAGAAAGTACCCAAAATAATGGATCAGTTCTACATTTCACCAAATGATCTTTATAATTGCGATCTTCACATTGACTACAAGCTTTACATGAACGCCCAGTCGAACGGACTTTATAAATTTTACTTAATTCCACCAATTGAATTCAATAAGAAAAGCTCATTTTAAAGATGCATGTAATGCAATAATCATTAAATTTGTTGCACCAAGAGTCTCAACTTTTCTCCAAAGGCCACACAATGGATATTTTTAGAATTGCGAAACCACATTTAAAAATGGAAATGGAAAAATATAACATGCACATACAGTTTTTGTTTTATTTTCATTACTATTATTAGATCTTATGACATACCACAAAAAATTGCGAACATTAAATAAAATTTTTATTATAAATCGTACTTTCAATTTATACACATACAGCTGCGGTCACAATAATATCATCAATTAATAACATTTAGATTTAGAGCGTTTATATCTCTTGAACTATGTATAATTTTTATTTTTTTCGAAATTTTTTTTTTTTATTCAAAAAAAAAAAATTCGGTAAAAAAATTTTTCGGAAAGAATTTAGATAAAATTTTTTTAAAGAAAAAATTTGGATATGAAATTTTTATAAAAAAAAAATTCGGTATGAATTTGTTTTAGAAAAAATTTCGGTATGATTTTTTATAGAAAAAATTTAGATATGAAATTTTTATAGGAAACATTTTTTTATAGAAAAAATTTCAGTAAGAATTTTTTATAGGAAAAATTTCTGTATGATTTCGGTCTGAATTTTTTTTAGAAAAATATTGGATATGAATTTTTTATAAAAAAAATTTGGTATGAATTTTGTATGAAAAAAATTTCAGTATGAATTTTTTATATCAAAATTTCGATATAAATTTTTAATAGAAAAGATTTCGGTATTATTTTTCATTTAGAAAAAATTTAGGTAAAAATTTTTACAGAAAATGTTTTGGAATGAATTTTTTATAGAATAAACTTCGGTATAATTTTTTTATAGGAAAAATGTTAGAATTAATTTTTTATAGAAAACATTTCGGTATGATTCAATATTAAATGTAAAGCTGTTGTGACGTGTGTTTTGCATAGTTTATTGTTACTCATATATCTTGAAAATGATATCGGTTGGATATTGAAATATTGATAAAAATAAATAATGTAAATCAAAAACTGACCTCAAGTTCGACAAGTATTTTATTTAATTAAACAAAATAGGTCGAAAGTCACTAATATTAAAGGTATGATTTTTATATAAAAAAAATCGGTATGAATTTTTTTATATAAACAATTTTTGTAAAATTTTTTTATTGAAAAAATTTCGATATAAAATTTATATGGAAAAACATTTCGGTAAGAATTTTTTTTAGAAAATAATGGGTGTTTTTTTTAGAGGTATAGAACTTCGAATTGAAATAAAACACAAGAAAATCATTTTAATGTCCATCAATTTGGCTTTATTGGAAGGATAATTTTATGCCATTAATGTTTAAATATGATTTCGGGCATGTGGCCGCCACGGTTGGCTCGAATAAAGCCAATTCTACAGGTCCAATTTTCAACTACTTTTTCGAGCATATGGGGCCGTATGTTGGCAATAACGACACCAATGTTGGCTTCCAAGTCCCCTAACGTTTCTGGTTTGTTGGCGTAGACGAGCGACTTCACATATCCCCAAAGAAAATAATCCAGTGGTGTCAAATCGCACGATCTTGGTGGCCAATTGACAGGTCCATTCCGCGAAATTATGCCCTCATCGAATGTTTCCTTCAATAAATCAATTGTGACGTGCGCTGTGTGGCATGTAGCGCCGTCTTGTTGGAACCACAACTCATCCACATTCATGCCATCCAATTGGGAAACAAAATAGTCGGTTATCATGGCTCTATACCGGTCTCCATTTATGGTAACTGACTCTCCAGCATTATTTCGGAAGAAGTATGGCCCAATGACTCCACCAGCCCATAGAGCACACCAAACAGTCAGTTTTTGTGGATGTAATGGCGTCTCAAGGGTCTCATGTGGATTCTCTTCACTCCAAATGCGGCAATTTTGCTTGTTGACGTAGCCATTCAACCAAAAATGAGCCTCATCACTGAACATAATTTTGCGATGAAAATCAGCATCGAGATCAATCTCATTTTCGGCCCATACACCAAAATCACGACGCATTGCATGGTCTCGCGGCTTTAATTCTTGCACAAGCTGGATCTTGTAAGGTCGCAAGCCAAGATCTTTGCGCAAAATCTTCCATAAAGTTGATGGACAAAGCTCCAATTGCTGTGCACGGTGGCGAATCGATTCATTCGGGTCCTCTTCAACACTTTGCTCTACAGCGGCAATTGTTTCTTCGGTGCACACTGTTCGACGTCGCTGCGGATGCGTATTATCACATAGAGTAAACGTAGTGCGAAAACGATCCATGGTTAACCGAATTAATTGCTCTGATGGACGATTTTGTCGACCATAAAATGGACGAAGCTTGCGGTAAACTTCGCGAACTGAACCATTATTTTGGAAATAAATTTGCACGATTTGCAAGCGTTGTTCTTTTGTCAACCTGTTCATGATGAAATGGCAAACCAAACTAAATATTAATCACTTGACAGCTGACAAAATGGCCGCCAGTTAAAAAAGTGATGCCAACTTAAAGTTCTATACCTCAATAAAAAACACCCGATATTTCGATACGAATTTTTTTTTAGAAAAAATTTCGATGTGAATTTTTTACAGAAAAAATTTGGGTATGAATTTTTTATAGAAAAGATTTCGGTAAGAATTTTTTATAGAAAAAATTTCGGTATGAATTTTTTTTATACATGATTTTTTTATAAAAAAAAATTTAGTTATCAATTGTTTACAGCAAAAAAATTAAGTATGCATTTTTTATAAAAAAAATTAAGGTATGAATTTTTTACAGAAAAAAAAATTGGTATGAATTTTTGATAGAAAAAAAAATCGGAATGAATTTTTTTTGTAGAAAAAATGTGGTATACATTTTTTATACAAAAGATTACGATAAGAAAAAATTTCGGTATGAATTTTTTATAAAAAAACATTTCGGTATGAATTTTTTTTATAGAAAAAATTTCGGTATGAATTTTTTTTATAGAAAAAATTTCGGTATGAATTTTCTATGGAAAAATGTAGGTAGAATTTTTTATAGAAAAAAATTTTGGTATTAATTTTTTATAGAAAATATTTCCATATGAAATTTTTTTAGAAAAAAATTTCGGTTTGAATTTTTTTTATAGATGAAAATTCGGTATAAATTTTTTATAAAAAAAAATCCGTATAAATTTATTATAAAAAAAAATTTAGTATGAATTTTTTATACAAAAAATTTCTGTATGAATTTTTTATAGAAAAAAATTTTGGTATTAATCTTTTATAGAAAAAATTTCGATATGAAATTTTTTTTAGAAAAAAATTTCGGTTTGAATTTTTTTATAGAAAAAAATTCGGTATAAATTTTTTATAAAAAAAAATTTCGGTATAAATTTATTATAAAAAAAATTTTAGTATGAATTTTTTATAGAAAAAATTTCTGTATGAATTTAAAAAAAAAAAAATAGAAAAAATTTCGGTATGAATTTTTTATAGAAAAATTTTGGTATGAATTTTTTTTATAGAAAAAAATTTTGGTATGAATTTTTTATAAAAAAAATTCGGTATAAACTTTTTTATAAAAAAAATTTGGGCATGAACTTTTTTTTGAAAAATTTCGTTATGAATTTTTTATAGAAAAAAATTTCGGTATGAATTTTTTATAAAAAAAATTTGGTATGAATTTTTTATAGAAAAATTTCGGTATGAATTTTTTATAGAAAAAAATTTTGGTATTAATCTTTTATAGAAAAAATGTCGGTATAAATTTATTATAAAAAATTTAGTATGAATTTTTTATAGAAAAAATTTCGGTATGAATTTTTTATAAAAAAAATTTGGTATGAATTTTTTATGGAAAAATTTCGGTATGAATTTTTTATAGAAAAAAAATCGGTATAAATTTTTTATAAAAAAATTTCGGTATAAATTTATTATAAAAAAAAATTTCGGTATGAATTTTTTTTATAGAAAAAATTTGGTATGAATTTTTTTATAGAACAAACTTTAATTGAATTTTTTATAGGCAAAATTCGCTATAAGTTTTTTATAGAAAAAATTTCGGTCTGAATTTTTTATAAAAAAAATTTGGTATGAATTTTTTATGGAAAAATTTCGGTATGAATTTTTTATAGAAAAAAAATCGGTATAAATTTTTTATAAAAAAATTTCGGTATAAATTTATTATAAAAAATTTAGTATGAATTTTTTATAGAAAAAATTTCGGTATGAATTTTTTATAGAAAAATTTTGTTATGAATTTTTTATTGAAAACAAATTTCAGAATATTCTTCAGTTTTAACAAAAAAAGTTTTTCGTTTTGGTTAAATTTTAAACCAAATCGCTTCAAGCACTTTATCTTCTTCCACCTTTTTGAGATGAACTCCAACAGCGCTGCTCTTTTTAATCGCCCTAACAAAGGGAATTTTTTGTAAATTATTGATTTTCTTATTGTGTATTAATGTTTATGTATTCATTATTAAAAAGGGCTTTTAACTTTCATCTGTTGAATATGACCAATTTCTGCTGGTACTCATTTGTGGCTGACTAAACTCTTTTCTTTTCATATCTACTGACATTTTACATAGCAGCTTCTTAATTAAGTTTAATTTAGTAGATACTTCACTTTCAAGTGTGGGTGTATTGTATGTGGTTGGTTAATTTCATTTTCTTCTCTTTTGTTTCTCTTTGTCAACTCTCTTCTTTATTGTTTGATTCATATTATTGACATATTCAGAGGAATATTTATTTATGTATATCGTATAAAGATTAAAACCTACGTGCAAATATTTCTAGTTATCGTGATAATTTACATGTTGAAAAGTTGGTTATTTATAAAAAAATGTATGCAACTCGGAGACAAATTCGACTACATTAAAAGTAAGTACAAAAAGTTAGACTAGAATTAATCATAGCTAGAAGAGAATATGTAATGTATACAACACTTATGTAAATAAATTATATTTCAAAGTGTAGATTCATTTTCTCAACGAACAAAAATCATTTATGAAATGATGACACATAGCTCGCGAAACCATGGCCTAATGGAGGAGCGAGTTTGAGTTAACTTTTTTACTTTTGGGTTCGTACGATTTAACACCTTAGGATGTTGGAGAGAGTATGATAAATGTGTCCCCGGGTATGATTCATTTATAGGGGTAGCCACGATCAAACTTTAAAATAAATCGTTCTAATACATTGAATTACACTGTTTAACAGCCAAAATTTCGATATGAATATTTTATAGAAAAAATTTCGATATGATTATTTTATAGAAAAAATTTCGATGTGAAATTTTTATAAAAAAAATTTGGATGAATTTTTTATAGAAAAAATTTGGTATGAATTCTTTATAGATTCGATATGAAATTTTTATAGAAAAAATTTGGATATGAAATTTTTATAGAAAAAATTTCGATATGAAATTTTTATAGAAAAAATTTCGATATGAAATTTTTATAGAAAAAATTTGGATATGAAATTTTTATAGAAAAAATTTCGATATGAAATTTTTATAGAAAAAATTTCGGTATAAATTTTTTATAGCAAAAATTTCGGTATGAATTTTTTATAGAAAAAATTTTGGTATAAAATTTTGATAGAAAAAATTTCGATATGAAATTTTTATAGAAAAAATTTCGGTATGAATTTTTTATAGAAAAAATTTGGGTATTAATTTTTTATATAAAATATTTCAGTATGATTTTTTTTAGAAAATATTTCGGTATGAACTTTTTATAGAAAAAAATTTCGTTATAAAATTTTTATAAAAAAAATGGGTATGAATTTTTTATAGAAAATTTTCGGTATACATTTTTTATAGAAAAAATTTCAGTATGAAATATTTATAAAAAAAATTTGGGTATACAATTTTTATAAAAAAAAATTTAGATATGAATAATGTTTTAATAGGAAATATTTCGATATGAAATTTTTATAGAAAAACTTTCGATATGAAAATTTTATAAAAAAAATGTGGGTATAGAAATAATTTCGATATGAATTTTTTATAGAAAAATTTCGGTATGAATTTTTTATAGAAAAAATTTCGGTATGAATTTTTTTTATAGAAAAAATTTGGTATGAATTTTTTTATAGAACAAACTTTAATTGAATTTTTTATAGGCAAAATTCGCTATAAGTTTCTTATAGAAAAAATTTCGGTAGGAATTTTTTATACAAAAAATTTTGGTGTGAATTTTTTATAGAAAAAAATTCGGTATGAATTTTTATAGAAACAAATTTCGGTATAAATTTTTTATAGAAAAAAATTCAATATGAATTTTTTATAGAAAAAAATTTAGATATGAAATTTTTATAAAAAAAAATTGGGTATGAATTTTTTATAGAAAAAATTTAGAAATTTAGATTTATAGAAAAAATTTCGATATGAAATTTTTATATAAAAAAAAAATTCGGTATGAAATTTTTATAGAAAAAATTCGGTTTCAAATTTTTATAAAAAAAAATTTTAGTTTTTTATAAAAAAAAAATTTCGGTATAAATTTTTTATAGAAAAAAATTTCGGTACAAATTTTTTTAGAAAAAAATTTCGGTTTGAAATTTTTATAGAAAAAATTTCGGTTTGAAACTTTTATAAAAAATTTCGGTTTGAAACTTTTATAAAAAATTTCGGTTTGAAATTTTTATAGAAAAAATTTCGGTATAAAATTTTAATAAAAAAAACTTGGGTATGAATTTTTTATAGAAAAAAATTTATTATGAATTTTTTATAAAAAAAAAATTCGGTATGAATTTTTTATAGAAAAAATTTTGGTATAAAAATTCATACCGAAAAATTTTTTATAGAAAAAATTTCGGTATGAATTTTTTATAGAAAAAATTTCGGTATGAATTTTTTATAGAAGAAACTTCAGTATGAATTTTTTATAGAAAAAATTTCGCTATGAATTTTTTATAGAAAAAATTTCGATATGAATTTTTTATAGAAAAATCTTCGATATGAATTTTTTATGGAAAAAATTTCGGTATGAAATTTTTATAGAAAAAATTTCGATATGAAATTTTTATAGAAAAAATTTTGATATGAAATTTTTTTAGAAAAAAATTTCGGTATGAATTTTTTATAGAAAAAAATTCGGTATGAAATTTTTACAGAAAAATTTCGGTTTGAAATTTTTATAAAAAAAAATTTCGGTATAAATTTTTAATAAAAAAAAATTGGGTATGAATTTTTTATAGAAAAAATTTCAGTATGAAGTTTTTACAGAAAAAATTTCAGTATGATGTTTTTATAGAATAAATTTCGGTATGAATTTTTTATAGAAACAATTTCGGTCAGAATTTTTTATAGAAAAAATTTCGGTATGAATTTTTTATAGAAAAAATTTCGGTCTAAATTTTTTATAGATAAAATTTTGATATGAAATTTTTATAGAAAAAATTACGGTATGAATTTTTTACAGGAATAATTTCTGTATTAATTTTTTATAGAAAGAATTTCCGCATGAATTTTTTATAGACAAAATTTGGGTATACGTTTTTTATAGAAAAAATTTCGGCATTTTTTATAGAAAAAAATGTTGGTATACATTTTTTTTAAACAAAATTTCGGTGTGAAATTAAAAAAAAAAATCGGTATAAATTTTTTGAAGAAAAAGTTAAGTATTAATTTTTTTAGAAAACATTTTGATATGAATTTTTTTATAGAAAAAATTTCGGTCTGAATTTTTTTTGGATACCAAGCAACGGTTCTGATTGGTCTTAACTTGGTGAGCCCAGTCATATCTCGTTTATGCTTTATCTCAACTGTGGACACTGACCTCATTGTGGTATCAACCGGGGATCTACGTTAACATCCGTTTATAAAGTGAGCTAACACGTGTCGCGAGTTCTCGAATAAGAACGATAAAATATATGTGTCACGATGTCGGGCTAGTAACCCACTATGAAAAAGCTAAAATTAGAATAAAAACGGCCCCCTAATGTTGGATGGAAAGACCAATAATAGGAAAATCTTTCAAAGAATGGACTAAGAAATTGGAGAATATGCGCACAAGATCAAAGCTCATGGATTTCTTAAATATACGTATGTGGCAAAGTCTATATAATATTCCACCTAATCGTAAATATCGTTACCTAAAATGCAAAAGGGCAAAACTGATATATGTAAATAGAAAAATTCGACAGTGAATTTTTGGTAAATTACACAGGCCTACAAATATTGGGGTCATGGAAGTTGTTGGAAAATGGAGGGTCATTTCCGAAGTAATTTTTTCCGTAGAATCCGAATCCGGGGTCCGAATTGCTCTATCACGTCAGGATTTTGAGATATTTGAGGTTTTTTACCCAAAAAATGGCGTTTTTGGCTACTTTTGAGGTTATGTACAGAAGAGACAAAATTTTTTGGGAGTTTTTTTTTAGTTGCATCTTATAGCACTACTCTTCCTCTTTAATTTAAGAGTCGCAGAGTTCAATTACGATTTTTCTACACCAAGTTACGTCAATTTGAAATTACGAGATATGTCCTATTAATTGCATGACCATTTGCATTGAATACGGGACTCCCGCTCGTAATTTCAAATTGACGTAACTTGGTGTAGAAAAATCGTAATTGAACTCTGCGACTCTTAAATTAAAGAGGAAGAGTAGTGCTATAAGATGCAACTAAAAAAAAACTCCCAAAAAATTTTGTCTCTTCTGTACATAACCTCAAAAGTAGCCAAAAACGCCATTTTTTGGGTAAAAAACCTCAAATATCTCAAAATCCTGACGTGATAGAGCAATTCGGACCCCGGATTCGGATTCTACGCAAAAAATTACTTCGGAAATGACCCTCCACTTTTTGACAACAAAACCATGTTGGCCTGTGTTATGGACATATTTCGAAAAATAACACCAGAAAAATGTTTATTTATTATTGATTTCTGGTTAGATATAAAATATGATTTTGTTTTGAAACAAAAAATAATAATATTATTGCATTTCCTTAAAGTATTTAGCACTAAAAGACCAGCTTCATAAATTAACACTTTGGGAAATTTTACACCATTTATAATTGCACATTCATTCATTATTCATACGAGGTATATGTAGTTTTTTGTTGGTGCTTTTTCGCGTTTATCTTTTTGCCAATGAATAGTATAGAAGAAGAACACAGAAAACACCTTTAGAAACAAATTATCAGGTTATTTATATGAAATTTTACCTTTTCTTTCTACGCTGCCTTCCCGGCTTTCTGCCCTATTAGTTGTTTCTGCTGTAAAGAGAGAGAGAGGAGAAGAGAAATGTTAATAATAGTAAATTTTTATATGACTTCGTTTATTTAGATCAATAAATTTTTTTTTGTTAAATATATTCGCTTAAGTAGTTATTATACAACATTTACCAGACATAATCTTAAAAAAAAACAAATAGAACAATTTTCTGTTCTGTCAGAGAACCGGCTTTTTTAAATAAATAATATAGAGACAGCCAGAGTTCAAAACGTATTAAATGTCTTTGAGTTTATGGGTTTTCAAAGGCTTCACAAAGATTTCTTTTATTACATGTTTTAAATTAAAAAACTTAAAAATATTCGAGCAGCCGAATTTTACACTCATGCTCTTTTATGGCTCCTAAATGAACTGCAAGAGGCCACAAAAATAAATTGCATGCCAATTTGGCAAAAATTCTGTTTAGGGAATTTTTTTGCTTGTCCATTATTATATTAAAAAAAATTCCAGTTCGTCTTCTTACTCAATTATTAAGACTGATGGCGTTGACCCAACATTTGTTGCAGTATTATAATAAAAATATAGATTTTTCTTGGATTTTGAAAATACATAGATACAATTCTCAATTGCTTTCTTTTATATCAAACCAAAGTTTTTTATTTAACATTCAAAGTTATTTTAATTTCTTCCAAGCTAAACTTCTCACAAACAAAAACAGATGTCAATTGAAGTTTAAGATAAAATCTGAAAAATTTGAAGTAGATTTGAAATATTTAAAATTGAAAAACTCCTACATATGCATTATTTCACTTGACATTCTTTCAAAAATTCAATTAAACAAAGAAAATATGCAGCTAATAATACTTCCAAGAGAGAATGTAAATGCAAGTGGAGTATTTTTAATGGATAAGTCCAAAACAAATCTTACTGAATAACACATTATACCCTATAACGAGGGTAAACTGAAAAGGGTAATCAAATATTTTTGATCAAGATTATGTATTATACAACGTAAGACAAAAATTCAAGGCAGGAGCAGATACAAATAATGCCGATGTTATTATGATATCAGGTGGTTCAAAAAGGAAAAGACATTTGTCTGTCAGTGTGTAACACTGTCGCATTATCGATTTAAATGTTTCAGAACCAAAAAAAATAATTACTGCGGATCCTATCACAACATAAAGATACAAAGAGTTCACTAAGATTATAAAGACTAACAGCAGAAATAAACGCAAAAGTATAATAATGTGGGCATTTCGCACATGAAAAAAACCACATGCTCCTGAGGACCAATTAGGATCAAACTTACGGTCTTTTAAAGTCTCCGATCCTGTGAGATCCTCTTTTAAATTTAATCTAATCTTGATCAAAGACAATTGAAGTCAATCACTTCGCTTCCATCAATCCAGTTCAATATTAATTCAGGAGTACCGCAGTCAATTTTCTTTCTCCTACCAATTGTCGTATTTTTTTAAGAGAAACAAGTAAATGTTGGACGAGTTAGAAGCTTAAGATATACCGGGCATGAGGATCCAGTGTAATGTTCGGTTGACTAAACATATTTTCCGGGTATCGAAAGCATTTTAGTGCCTCGGCGTAGATAAAATAGGCACTCATCAGTGACAGTAGAATATTCAACACTAATGATCCATCGTTCGTTCCCACGGTCGTCTGTTCTTCTTCCGGAACGATTCGGAAATCTTAGGATTAAGAACACCACCCATCGTCGCGTGTTGTGAATTACACTGTGCAAACAGTACAGGAATTACACTGTGCAATCAGTACAGCAATAACTAGTGTTCTGATTAAATTAGAACTCACGTCGTTTGTTAGCCGCTCTGTCCATATCTCAAGTATTTTGTTCCTTCCCATTTTTAGTTCCAAAACAATGCTTTTCAAGAGTAGTATTCATCGCCCGAGTTATCTGACTATAAAACGACTCTATTCACAGTTAATTCCTCAAAAGCGGCCTGGTAACATAATTATGACGATATCGAGCGATAATTGTTTCTAATGGCTCTTTGAAATGCAAAACGAAATAAAAAAAACACTAACGAACATTATCTTAATATGTCGGCAGTCGGTTCTTCGTACCGGAACGACTCGAAAATTCTAAAATTCCGACAAAGGACTGCCACTTCTGCGATATTATAAACAATATCGCAGTTACAATAGAAGAAGGCTCCAAAAGGTACTCCTCAAAACATTCGACTGTGTTTTAAACATGATTTTAATATTTTTACTCAAACTACCATCAAAGACATTCAACTTTTCATTATTGCGATTACTTTCATTATTTTTGTAAGATTTTTAAATTACTTTTATGAAGACCCTCGTTTAAATAGTTTCCCCTTTTAATAATTTCTTAAAATAAAGAAATGCACATAAACTCCACCCTGCAGTATCAGAGTGAAGAATCATAGAAAGTAAAATGTAGCGGGCGCCTTGAACTCAATTAAGAATTGTCCCTTAATTATAGGATAAGTAAGTGAAAATGTTAGCGTTACGGTCTTCAATAAAGGAATCTTTTGTCTTAATTTTTTATCTTTTCTATATTACATACTTTTAGTTTCTTTCCTTAATCTTCTCACAATGGAACCATTGGATCTCCGAGTATAAAAATAATCTTCATAAACAGCACCTTTATACCTAAAATAACTTTCTCGGGGAAAAATTAGGTCTTTACAGTATATACACTCGCCTAAATTTATCCTCTAAGTAGGAAACTTATTTTCTTGAAGTCCATTTGAAATAAAAAAATGGGAACAAGTCTAGATCAAGTATACATATATCACCGATTTCTTTTTTGAATTTATTTCCTGATAGGGCATTGAAACTGCTTTCTTTTAAAGTTTCTTATATTGATAAGAAGCTTTTGGTTTTGAAATATTAGACGATTGAAGTTTGAAAATATGTATGTCATTTATGAACTGATTACAGTCAAATTTGTTTCTTTATTTGGCTGTTTAGGGTGAATCGTTAACTCATTATAATCCACAATTTCTTCACTAAACGTATTCTGAAGATACAACCAACAGAATCCTCAGCGACCTTATTTACCACACAGAAAAAAGAAGTAAGTCGATGGTGTACCAATTCCGAAACCAACCGAGTCCGAGTCGACAGGCCTTTTTTCTTCATCAGCACATGCCACAACTGTCGCGCATAAATTGTAGTACATGGGAAATGAGCAAAGAAACCTTGCTGTCTACCAATAAAGCGGCAAATTATGCTACTCCGGTGTGGTCCGAGTAACTTTGTTATTCTAAGTGGAAAAATATTCAATGCTACCAAAATGGATTCTTAAAAACAATAAGTAAAGGAGCACAACACCAATCGAACTTAGCAATTCCTTTTGGGGGAAGAAATGAGGCGCAGATGTTGCCTGGCGTCTCCAAATACCAGGTAAGAACTGTATCCAATTTCTACTGTAACCTCCTCATGGTACATCCTGAGCAACCAAGTTGAAGATGCGGTAAACAACAAGTGTCGGTTTCTATTTCAGGGCTAGGAAGTTCTCTTAGAGTCATTTCAACGTATTAAGGGTATAAGATAATTGCACTTGTTAAAGTACGAAAATGTAGCGTCTGTTCAACATGATACTTGCAGCAACAATCGGAAGTCGGTCTCGTACCGAGCGGCTTGCTATACAAACGTGGCTCGTGTCTTTGGACTCATCACCCATCGACCTAGCACTTACGATGTTCTAAGCATGAAAAGAAACAACATTACAGAATATACTACTCCAAGCGGTAATCAACCGAGAAACTCCCCTGGTACGTCACAACGATTCTGGATGTGCCTATTCTATTTAAGAACATTGTGATGAATGAAATTTTATCCGAAGATATCGGACTTGGACAAGGATAAAGCAGAAGAAGAAAAAAGAACTTGCCGCAGTTCTTTCTGGCTCAAGTAAGTCTTTCTGGCTCAAGTAAGTCTTTCTGGCTCAAGTAAGATCGGGATGGAGCAACAGATTAAACAACTTTTGGTCCTTGCCGTCGCCAACTTATGCCCAGCATGTGGTCAGGGTCCTCATGATACCTCAACTGTACCGCCAGCCTTACTTCACTTAGTCCTAAAGATTTGTGGACTCATCCAGTGAAAGGAGCACAATTTCTTTCTTTCCAAAGAGTTTTTTATAATTTATTTTCGATTGCAGGTACTTAAACAAAACTTAACTCAAAAACTCATCAGCTTCTATTATTCTTGACTCCCAGTGGAGCATAGGGCCTCAAATGATCACCGCTAACCAACTAATGATAACATCACTATCGTACTCTTCAAATGACAGCTACTTTCTAAAGTTTATCAGTAACTTTCAGTAACTTTATCAATTTTCAAGACTATCCTTTTACTTGGAACTGTTGGGCGTAAGCAAAATGCATTTATTTGATTGGTTATTCACCTTAAAAATGACACTCAAATATTCACATACACACACACACACACATTAACCACAAATACAATCAACAACAAAAACGTCACAGCAGGGGTTAAATGTAAAAGGTGGCGGCAGCAGAGTCAGCAAGTGCAATTATCGATAAAAGCAAAAACAAAAACGAAAAGAAAATCAATAAAACTGAAAATACAAAAAACAACAGAAAAGTCAAACAAAAACACAAGGATAATAATAACAATAAGAAAATCCCTAAAAACTTATAAGATTAAACCAATAACAAAAAAAGTCACTTCAAGAATAAGAAACTAATAAGAAAAAGAAAACTGCAGAAGATGAAAGAAATTACAAAGAAAGCAAATACCAATAGGAATAAAAAGCAAAAATCAAAATCAGATACAAAACTGAAATACTGGAGAAAAAGGCGTAAAATAATTAAATTGAAATGACCTTTTCGAATTGAAAAAAAAAAAAACTTTATAACCAAGAAATATAAGAAATAAGAAATTAAAATAGAAAGTATAAAATTAGAAATGAATGAAGAGATAATAAAAGAAAAATAAAAAAACAGATTAGACAGATTTGAGGCATATTGTTGTAATAAAAAGTGCACAAAGTTTTTTACGATCCTCACAAGAAAATTCATATAAAAAAATAATAGAAAAAAGAAAAACATGAAAAGCGGCAGCTGTTTTTTATTTTTTCTTTGCTTTAACTGAAAAGCAAAAAACAATAAAAAAAAGCAACGCACTTAAGTTTTTGTGTTTGTAGTTTTACAAAAATTTTCCACATTCTGGAATTTACTTTAGATTATTTTTAACTTTTGTTAGTTTGAAGAGGAGGTAACTCCCAAATTATTATGGTCTCTTAGCTAAACCTGGGAGGAAAAAATACACAATTCAATAAAAAAAAAACAGCACAAAACCCGAAGTAAATGAAGAATGAACACGAAAATTAAAGAAATGAATAACATTAGGAAAAAAGAAAAAAAACATGTAGGAAATACATATGTAAATCATCATTAACATTAACAACCATCATCATCATCGTCATCACCGTAATGATCTCTATGTAAATGTTAAGTAAAAGCAAAAACAATTTCATTTCAAATGTACATTAACTAATTTTAATCGCTGATTTTCATTGTTTAAAAACTTTTCTTTTGATGTTTGTAATTTTCTTTTACACTTGCCTTTGTAAGACATTTTTCTTTTAATCTTTGTTTCGCTTTTTGCTAATACCACATAAAATGTTTAAATTTTTCCTTTTTCTTGATTTTTTTTTTTTGTTTAAAAAACACAGTTTTTTTTGTAATGGAACAGCTGCTGCTTACAGCTCCAGAAAAGCGCTGCTGCAAACACACAGCTAATAGCGTTTTTTATTATTTTATTTCTTTTTTTTCGTTTTAGTCAAGGCTGATTTTCAATCGATTTGTTTTTCCGACACACACAATTTTTTCTTCACATTTTTTTTGTCTTACATCTCACAATACATTGTCAAGTTTTTTTTCTTTGCTTTTTTCAGATTAATCACCGCATATTTCTTTTTTTCGCTTTAAATCCTTTTGTCAATTCCTATTAGATTTATTTCAAATCATTCAATTTCTTGATTTTCACATACCTGGTGAATTATTTGTTGAAATTTGTTCTTCGCCCCCAAGACTCGCCATATTTATCCACTATTATATATTTATTTTATTATTTTATTTCAACGTGAAAAATATTCACTTGAAATTTTTCTTTCACAATTTTTTTAGAACTAAAATGACGAAGACAAAACGTACGTAAAAGTTAGTGTTGTAAATAACGAGTAATCGTCGTGTGTGTAGTTGGTACTTTTCACTTTTTTTACTGTTTTATTTTCTTCTTCTGGTTTCGAGTCTGGTTTTTTATTCGCCAATTGCCGTTAACATCGGGGTGCTAAAGTGTGTGAGTGAGGAAGAGATGGCTAGTGTGCATTTAGTACTAAACAATATGTTAAGTAGTTGCTAAAATTAGTAGTCGGGCTAAGATAAGTGATGCCAGACTTTGGTTATGGTCATGTGTAGTGGTAATAAAAGAAAACTTTATATAAACATGGAAAATCATATACGAAATGCATTAAAATACATTTTTCAAAATTTTTATAGTATACATAAAAACATTATAAATTAACATTCGTTTTTTACATTTTCTTAAATGTTTAAATACTTTTTATTATTTTTATATTTATTTAAATAAGGAAATTTGTAAATTTCCTAAAATTTGTGAATTAAAAAAAAAAGAATTTAGCTTATTTTCTATATTTTAAAAAAATCATATATCTTCCAAAAATGTATACCCTTTCAAATAATTTACAATATAAAAAAAATTTATATTCTTTTTTAAATTTTGAAATGTTTAAAAAAACTGATTTTCTTTAGAAATTTTGTGAATTAAAAAAAAAAAATCGGGAAAGTTGTTAAACTTTCTCAAGTTCGGAATTTAAAAAAAAAATCGTTTATTTTACAAAATTTTTAAATATTCTAAAATAAGGTATTTTTTAAATTAAATTCAAAGATTTTTATATATATTAAAATTTGTAAATTATTAAAATTTTTTTTATAAATTAATTAAAAAATTTTTTTTTATAAATTTTTTAATTTTTTTTTTAATTGTTTCTTATCTAAAAAAATTGTAAATTCTCTTAAATTTGTTAAGTTTTTGTAAATTTTAGGAAAAATTGTAAGTTTTTTATATAAAAATTTTAAATTTTCTAAAATTTTGAGAAGTTTTAAATTTTCATAAACTTAAAGATTATGTATTTTTTTTAAATTTAAAAATTTTTTAGGCATTGTAAATTTTCGAAAATATAAAAAATTGTGAAATGTTAAAGATAACTCAGAAATGGATCGAAAAATTCGGAAATTTTTCAAAAAAATTTCATTTATTTTAAATTTACCAAAACTTGTAAATTTTCTACAATAAGTATATTCTTTAACATTTTAAAAAATTTGATATATATTAAAATTAGTAAATAAGTCTTCTAAAATTTTAAAATTTTTGTATTTTTTTTTAATTTTAAAACTTTGTTAAAATATTGTATTTTTTTAAATTATTATTATTTATTTTTTAAAAAATTCGTAATTTTTCTAAAGCTTTTGAAATTTTTGTAAATTTTAAGTTTTGGCTGTGAATTATATACAAATTTTAAATTTTCTAAAATTTGAAGATATTGTTAAATATTTTAAATTTTTTAGGCATTGTAAATTTTTGTAAATACATAACGTCATCTGAAATACAAAATGATGTAACTAACGTAAAAATAAAAATTATTTTTTAGTTATTTTTGATACTTCTAATTGAGTAAGTCTATAATTAATCAAAAAATCATTGCCAAATTTGTATGTCAGTTACTACCTTTTGCATTTCAGTTGACAATATATAAAATTGTGAAATGTTAAAAATATTTCTGAGAAATTGTTTAATATTAACAGATGAAAATGCTTCTTATTAGTTTTATTATAAATGGATCGAAAAGTTTTCTAATAAAAAAATTAATTTTAAATAGCCTACTACGAAATTTAGCTCTCTACTTTCAGTAACAGACCAGACCCGGCAAAAGCTGACTACTGTCATCAGAGTTTCATGTCATTGTTTTTGTATTATATTTATATTCTGTAATATGGATTTTTTATTATTTAAAAGAGTATATTTACCAAAAATTTAAGTTTTCAATTGTTTATTTAAAAAGTGCCTTCTTCAGCTAAACATATATTTCTTAAAAAATGCACTGTTTTCATTTCTGTAAGTTGACAGCACTGTTTTCGGGTGTGAATTCATACAACAGTGTTTCTTATTAGAAAACTAAGTCGTGCGACATAAAGCCGCCGCCGATATTCTTCTTTATATTTGCAGCCTGTATAAAAACATAATGATATAATTACAAATTCTTTCTGTGAAAGGTTAAACGATTTTTTAATAAGTTTGTAAATGATTTTACTGAAAACATTTTTCATGATCCCAAGCATTTCGAGTTATGGTAACTGTTAAGAAAAGAGCATCAAATAACCTTGGGCGGCTAAAAGACGCCGTCGTTGCATTTTGTTAAAACTCGCCGCTGTTATTTTAGCCATCAACTTGAATGTCTGCTTCTTATTAGACGAGAACTAAATTTAGTTAATATAAGGTGGTGTATATATAAATTTTGTGTTTTTATTGTGTGTGTATTATTATTAAAAATTAAAAAACAATAATTAATTACATATTACAATAAGTAATTAACAAAATAAAGGAGGATATCCACTAAAATTCAATAAAATAGAAATGTCGAAACATAATGGTCAAGGCCCCGGAGGCTCGTCACAAACCCAAACCTACAAATTGGTTGTAGTTGGAGGCGGAGGTGTTGGAAAATCAGCGATCACCATACAATTTATACAGGTATTATAAAAACCAGCAGATATTTTAACAAAAAGACCATGAAAATTGTTAATAAAATTTATAATTTGAATAACATTTAAATTTGCATTAGTTTCTTTTTTTTTGCTTATGTGTCTGTCTCCTCTGTCTTGGCTACGTTGATGATGATTATGATGTTTGTGATGAGGAGGAGGTTGTTGTTTGTGTTAAGAAAGAAAAAAAAAACAGCAAATAATATTTTGTCATCTGTTGCGCATTATGAGCAACAGCTTTTTAAAATAAAATAAATATTATTCTTTAGTGGCTAATATTTATTTCTATTTTGAGATAAATTTTGATTTTGATAAAGTAATTTCTTTTTATCAAGTTTTATTTATAAAATTAATCAAAAAAATTAATTAAATTAACAATAATTAGCAATATTTATTTGATTATTAGACTCTTATTGAAAATTGGCAATCATCTTGGTTATAATTTGTATACCCTACACCACCTTAGCTGTATTATAAGTTTGTGCTGATGCATGTAATAAATTGAAAAATTGGTCTAAGACTCACTTTAGGTATACCAGAATTCTCAGAATCAGAAGGATGACGAGCTGGCTGAATAAGCCTCGATGTAATCAAAGTGTGGCTCGAATTTTTTAACATATTTTGATAAACATTGACAACAGGCATTCGTTATTGAAAATGACCGAAATTGGTTCATTATTTCGGGTACCTCCCAAAGGACTGATTTTCCGAAATTAAGGTTTTGTTTTTTTCAAACAAAAATCACTATACAATATTTCGTTATAATCGAACTAAGTCCAATAGCTCCCATACAAAAACTACCGCAAAATCTGGAGACAATAATTATTAACTTGTAAACATTATAGGTGTACAACTTTGCTTCCGCCGTTTTTTTTTTCTCGAAATCCGAGGTAAAAAACATGTTATATATTTATGATTCAAAGTTTTGTATATTCAGCGCTGGAAAAAATGATCATCGTTTAAAGCAATCCACGAATCGATCTAATTTTTAACTTCTTCATAGGACCGCAAGTGCTGCTCAGCCAGACCTTGTGCCATTGGTCAGAACAAGTGATAGTCCGAGGGAGCAAAGTCGGTTTAAACGCATTAATTGCGTCCTTTTGCGTTTGACACGAGTCGCTGGTCTGCGACGTCGTTCTTGAAGTGATAAAACCAATCTCAACACTTTATTTTACTAATAGATATTCCCATTTTAACATTTCTAAGTCTTGAACACATTCGCAACATGGGGTCGAGTTTTATAAAAACCAATCTCAAAATTTTCTTTAACTAAAAGCAGTTAGATATTCCCATTTTAACATTTCTAATTAAGTCTTGACCTCATTTGCAACATGGGGTCGAGCTGTGTCATGTTGTTGTCAAATCACTTTATTATGTCTCTAGTTGTGTTGCGGCCGTTTGATTTTCAATACTAGGCTCGAAGCATCAATTACGTTCGATAACAATCGCCTTTTGCGTTTGACACGAGGCTTGATCAAGTAATGCCTCCAATTCTGCTTCTTCAAAAACCTTTTCTCTTCCACCTCCATGCAGAAAATCGTCTCATATTTTGATGTTATGTTTACAGATACCTAAGCTAATTGTATGACATCTACGATATATTATTTCGACTACCACTTACCGCTACTGCCCTCTATACCATATTTGTTATTACTGAAACAAACCATATGTTCTCCAAATCGAAGTTTTTAACTTGTAGGTCCAATAAGCGAAAATCGAATTGTTAAAATTCAGGACAATCGGCCCACATTTGATCCTAGTTTTCATATAACCACCAATATCGAAAAAGCTTATATATATTTGTATGCTATTTGTTGGCTGACTTTTGACCTCAGTGGTATAGAGTATCATAAGGTCGGGCTTGCCCGACTATAAAACTTTCTTACTTGTTTCTTTTTATTAAAAAAAGACATTAAATTTTAACAAACCACACCTACACATTTGTTTATCAAAAGTCTTTTTGCGCTCTCTTTTATTTTATATTTAACATATTTTTTTTTGTTTGTTTATAAATTTGGAATCGAAATTTATGTTTTACGACATATTTTCTCCTTTTAAGTTAAAACTTATTAAGGTATTGAAATTTCAAAAATGTTAAGTTCGAATATTAGTTATAAACTAACCATTAAAGGCATTTTTCTTCTAATGTTAGTTTTAGTTTGGTCTTTTAGAGTGAATTCCGGTATCCGGTCAACTCTTATGAACTTTGCTTTAGGGGAACTTACAATTTTTTTTAAAATTTTAAGAAAGTTATTAAATTTTAGGAACATTTTTAAAATTAGTTTTTTGCAAAATTTCAAATTTCGTTTTCGAAAAGTCCCATAAAAAAGAGAGTATCCGCTTTTACACTAATTTGGAAACAACTAATAAAGACGATTATCGAATGGGGGGAAACTAAGGCTTTTAATTATATGTATCTTTTATAATGTTCGCCACAATACCATTTTCAGTACTTCGCAAAATAACGTGTGTTAATGAAGGAAAAATATATAGAATCTAACCAATATCTGACATTGACTACGCTGATGGCATCGTTCTCAAGGTCAATTTCCCCTTCTCAAAATCTGCAAAAGTCGATTTTTCGATTTTCAATCCAAAATGTTAAGTTATATTGGCAGCATAATAACTCCTGAAGAAGGCCAGAAGTGTCTTATAGAAAAGCCAGAAGTGTCTTACAAAAATTTTTGAATGTCTGGAAATAAAAAGTTCTACTCGTTAAATCTTTCCGTATGGTTCAGAGTTATGGCAGACTGCAGACATTTACAGAAATAGGGTGGCCTCGAAAAATCACTTATATCAAACTACTCCAACTTGCACATTAAGTTGACATTGATACCCAAGTTAAATCCCGAAACCTGACTGGTTAGGTCACACCCTTAGAAAACCCTATAACGAAATCTGGCTTGTGAGAACTGAGAGTAATGGATTTTTCGAAGTGAAACTGATCTTTTAACGAATTATGTTATGAGCAATTTATAGACTACAATGGAGATTATACGTAATCAGTCTATGTTCCTGATGGAATACGACAACTATATATAGATGACAAATTCCAATTAAATCGTTGATCAAAATTTGATCTTGAGTGGGCTCTATGAAGGAATACTAAGTGTATTAGTAGAACTGTAACAGTCAGGCTGAAATCAGAAGGGCTAAAGAAGGAAATCTACAAAGTTTACACACTTTCTAAATGGTTTTCAATATGTGTAAATTGCTTTATATACAAATTGTAATTTGGTCCAAAAACGGGGACTGTTTCCTCTAGTTTCTACATTTATATTCTATGATTAAACAATTTAAGTGCCTTTTCATTAAATAGACCCTTGTAAATAAAACTCTTTAAAAGATATTAGGAAATTTTCGCTTATCTACAAAACACTTCCTATACACAACATTTTCAAATAAAATTCAATTTCCCAAGAAAACTTTTGGGTAATTTTTCAATTAAATTCATTAAATTAATCAACTAAGTATATTTTGCTGGTCTTTGTTTGTTTTCCTCCATTCGTGAAGGAAAAAGAAAAAATAAATGGTCAAGATCATCTTTTTATACTTTTAGAGTATTTATTTAAAACTTAAATAATTTCTAAAAATGTATTTTCCATGGCGATGACGAACGTCAGACAGAAACGGACGCACAGTCATAAGCCTCATAATGATGTTGATTTTACTTAATTTTGCTCTTTTTTCAATTTTTCTTCAAACAAGAAATTTTCAAAATCAAGAAATTTATGATCATTATTATGAGAATCTACCACAACAATTCTTAAGATGTTAGAAAACATCTAATAAATTATTCAAGATTTATCTGCTACAGCTCTCAAGCGGTTTGATAGACTTTCACGCTCATTTCGCTCTCTAATCTTGACGCCAGTCTCCTCTGTATGTTTTTGATGTTGTGTGCTGCTCTATTTATTTGCAGTAATTTACGTCATCTTTTTATTTTTTTTTGTTAAATAAATAAAATAAAACATAAAAATATAAAAGAGTTTATCAATGGTTGGGCTGTGTTTATGTTTTTTGTTTAAAAAATTGTGCCATTTTTTCTGGTTCTTAGGCAGCATTCTTTGGATATACTTATTTACTTTATATAAATGATAAGATGGACTGCATTCTTTTAAGCTTTTTTTAAATTCTATTACATATTAGTCATGCATAGTTATAAGTATATAATGTTACTCAAGTTATTCTCAAGTATTTCTTGCAACAATGATATCACTTCATGTTTTATTTTCTTGAATCTTATAAGTTAGAAATTTTTAATTTTGTACATTAGTATTGCAATCAATACTGGCGGTTGGTATTTTTTGTATTTTTATATTTATAAAACCTCAGAAAGTTTAATTTTGTAATAATATATTGCATTTACTAAGAGCTACTTAATGAAAAGTAGATAAATATTTTTGTATCTTTTACTAAAATGATTACGTAAAGACAGACCAAACCGACTCAAACACTAAAAATACTGAAGATTCATTTGCTATACCATCGAACGGTAAACCCTCCGAACTAAAAAACCAACCCGCTTTTCGTTCGGCTGATTATCCCATCGATAATCCAGGCAGAGTAAAAAATGATTTAAAAGATAGACAAAAGGTCGCATACTATTCAAATGAGGTCTGTAAGACGGGCCAACCTGCCTAAAAAATCGAACACGGTGTGGATAATATTGCCTCCTCCAGTAAAGAAAGAGAATTTTGAGTAGAGCAGAAATTCCCTATAGAGAACCTAAAAAAGAAAAGCAAATCAAATGTAGATAACTTTATTTTGTGGGGGACGTTCCGACATGAACAACTTCTTAATAGAAAATAGTCCACTTATGGTCAAAGTTCCCTTCAGCTACTATCCAATCAAACTTTTTCCGAACTAATTTCATTGTATAAAGACTATTTATCCTCTAACTCCTAAACGAATTATAAAATTATCATAAACTTATATTAGGAGTTTTATATGGAAAATTTGATTTATAAGTTTTTTAAAATATTATTTTTCTTTTACGAATAAGGGGCTATATCTTTAATAGATTTGAAGATATACGACAAGAACCATACTTTTTATTTGGGAGGAGAAATTCCTCCTGCTCTGATTCAAACAAAAATGTTAAAATCAGTTAAAATCAAAACTACGGTCCATAATAAGTGAAATGAATGGTTATGAAGGTGTAATTTAACCAAAAAATTGTCATAACTCAGAACAAAACCTTTTGTACTTTAATTTAATTTGCGAAATGAGGCGCACAGTGTTCGATTTTTTAATCTAGCTGGCCAAAATTAATAACTTTTGAAGTAAACGGCGTATAAAGTATTTTTTTGCTCTAAGATTTTGAACCTTCAACTAAAAATGTTGACAAAAATTAGAAAAATCTTAAGAATTTTTTTCAATTGGTAACATCGGAAATAAACGTCATAAAAAGGGGTTTTTTTACTTGGACCCCATAAAAGATCTTTGTAAAAACTTCCAAAAATCCGCACACTTTTCATATGTAAAAATTTTAAATTTGAAAAGCGTTTTTTTATCAGTAGATAACTTCGGAAATTAAAGGCATTTAATGATTATCTCTTACACGTAGACTACCAGATTCCCACAGATCATGGCAAAAAACTACAAGAATCAGCGTACAGTCACGCCCACATTTCTTATGTAAAAAATATCAAATTTTCAAATTTTTTTTATTAGATGAAACCTTTGGAAATACAAGCTGCGTCATTGCGCGAAAACTTCTAGTCTTCCTTGCTGAAAACCCGGTTTCGAGATCAGTTTCTGACCTTTTTTTTTAAAGAAGTTCAAGTTGGTGGAAACCTCCGTCGACTTTGCTAAAGATCAAAGCATGATCATATGCACAGTTTACGATTAATTCATTTTGAGTAGTTTTCAGTGGAGCCACCTATCGGAAATTGGCCAAACCAACTAAGAAACTTTTGTCGGTTCATACGCGACAACTTTGCTAAAAATCATAGCATTATGAAGTACACAGTTTACGATTTTATTGATTTTTTGTAATTTTCAGTGGTGCCACCTGTTGAAACTTGGTCATACGTATTTGTCGGCTCATGTGTCACAGCTTTGCTGAAGATCATAGCATGATCAAATGCACAGTTTACGATTTAATTAATTTTGAGTCATTTTCAGTAGTGCCACCTGCCGGAAACTGGTCATAACAACTTAGAAACCCTCGTCGGTTCAAGCACAACAACTTTGCTAAAAATCATAGCATTATGAAGTACACAGTTTACGATTTAATTCATTTTGAGTAATTTCAAGTGGCGCCACCTGTCAGAAATTTGTAATACCAACTTAGAACCTTCGTCGGCTCATAAGTAACTACTTTGATAAAGATTATAGTATGTATGATCAAATGAAATGTTGACCAAATTAGTAATGTTCGTCGTTTCATGCGCAACAACTTTTCTTAAGATCACAACATGATCAAGTGTATAGTTTACTATTCTATAAAGGACATACAGACAAACATTCATTTTTAAATATAGGTGACCCGGTCTACGAAAAGGTGGCTTATGACTCAAAAACAAAATTTCGAAAAATTAGCTAAAAATTTCGAAAATTTTCGAAAAATTTGCAAATTTTTCGAAATTTTGTTTTTGAGTCAAAAGCCACCTTTTTATAGACCGGGTCACATATATAGACACAAAAATTTCACTAAAAAATGAGTTATATAGCCAAAATATTTCTCTTTATTAAACAAAACTTATTTCTTTAAATTTCTCTTCTTTCAGAGTTATTTTGTTAATGACTATGATCCCACCATTGAAGACTCATACACCAAACAATGTGTCATTGATGATGTGCCAGCCAAATTAGATAGTAAGTTACATAAATCAAGATTTTATATAATTAAAATTTCTTTATAATAACTTCATTATTTTCATTACTCTTTTAGTTCTTGACACCGCCGGCCAAGAGGAATTTAGTGCTATGCGCGAGCAGTATATGCGTTCTGGCGAGGGCTTTCTGCTCGTCTTCGCCTTAAACGATCATTCCAGTTTCGATGAAATTGCCAAATTTCAAAAACAAATTCTGCGTGTCAAGGATCGCGATGAGTTTCCCATGTTGATGGTGGGCAACAAATGTGATTTGGAGCAGCAGCGTCAGGTGGGTTTGGAGGAGGCCCAAAATGCCAGTCGTCAAATGATGATACCCTATATAGAGTGCAGTGCCAAATTGAGAATTAATATCGATCAGGCATTTCATGAGCTAGTGAGGCTTGTTAGGAAATTTCATTTAGCCGAAAGGCTTATAGTAGAGGGAAACTATAGTAAAAAAAATCATAAAAAAAGATGTTGTGTTTTGTAAATTTGCATGTCGAGAAGAGAGTGAACAGAAACGAAAGAAACTGAAAAAACATATCTTTGCAAAAGATTTAATTTTATATGAGAAAACAAACACCAAATTTATATAACAGCTGCCACTAAAATTATTTTCTTAAGAAAAATATTAAATATATCCTCTAACAGTTTCTATTGAAAACAAAAAACAAATTTTAAAATTGTAATTAAAGTTACAAACAAAAACATATTCTAAAAATCTCTTAAAGTTTTATAATTCATACAAAATAGAATTAAGGTGTTTATAAGGTTTTTGTGTTTAGTTGTAAGGTCATAAATCGTAACTTAAAAATATTTTAGAAACTTTTATTTTTGATACTCAAATTGAAATATTTTAAATTATCATTTTAGTTTTACAATACTTTGTAATATAGTCTAGTATCGTAGCTTTGGCAAATCGGTATTGCATATCAAAAATTTTCTATATAAGCTTAGTTCAAAATCCATTGCAAATAGTCTGGAAACGGTATAGCAAATTGTTATAGGAAATGAAACATTTTCTGTATTAGATATTTATATAGAAAATTTTTAATTTGCTAAAGCGATTTGCAAATGCTTTGATGATTATGAACACGGGTAGGCGCAAAGAGAACAGAACAAAAAAATAGCCAGCAGAGTTGCCGTTTTTAATACTTTTAACCAAAATAGGTATTTCTTTTTCAATGTGTAGTTCTAAAGTTTTCTACTCCATTTTTTTTAATTTTTTTATCAGAAATTTTTCTAAAGAAAATTCTTTTATCAAAAATTTTTCTGTAGAATTTTTTTTTATCAAAAATTGTTCTATAGAAAAATTTTTTTTTATCAAAAATGTTCTTATGGAAAATTTTTTTATCAAAAATTTTTCTATACAAATTTATCTATAGAAAATTTTTTTATTAAAAATTGTTCTATTTTTCTTTATCAAAAACTTTTCTATAGAAAATTTTCTTACAAAAATTTTTTATCAAAATTTAAAATTTCTTTTATCAAAAAATTTTTATAGAAAATTTTTATCAAAAAATTTTTATAGAAAATTTTTGTACAAAAAATTTTTTTATCAAAAATTTTTCTATAGAAAATTTTCATTTTTCTATGGAAGATTTGAACATTTTTTGATATAAATGTATTTTTATCGAAAATTTTTACAAAAAAATATTTTTGTCGAAAAATTTTCTATAAAATCTAATTTTTTGTCGAACAAATTTCCAAAGAAAGGAAATATTTTTATTAAAAATGTTTCTATAAAAAAATGTTGTATCGAAAATATCTAAAAAATATAAAAATCTAAAATTGTTTAATATTAGAATTTATTTCTGTTTTGAAAAATATTCCCAATATTTACAAAAATATTCCCAATGTTTATGATTTGTTTCTTGCCTATTTTGTTTTTGTCTTTTCTTTAACAAAACGGCACCAACCAACTCTGTTAACATTCAAACTTCAACTCAATGATTTTGATACTCATTTTCACGACTTTTATTAATGATCGTGGTATTTACGAAAATTACAAAAATTCATCGGCTACTGGTGGTATGGTCTGCCTACTCCTGATTTTAATAGTAAAGTTTTCATTTGCTAGTTTGAGAATGCTACGATGCTAGACTATTTGCCAGCTCACAATCCGTTGCAAATGTGTAATCGACAAAGAAAAAATTTCATTTAAAATTATATGGAAAATTTCAAATTTGCTATACTAGGCTAGGCTATTTGCAACAGATTGTAAATCGGGCTATAGTAAACTAGTCTACTGAATTCTCGTCTATGTTTATTTATTTTAAATTTAAAACGATTTGAAATTCAAAATATTTGATTATTTTGGGAATATTTTAAAATTTTGATTTATGACCTTACGACAAGATATAAAATCTTATGAATACTTTGAAAAAATAAATAAAACAAGTAACTTTTACCACCTCTCTCTTAAGCTTCAAATTTTATTAAATCGAATTGTATTGACTTTTAAAGAATTTCATATTTTTTAAAATAACAAGAAAAATTATATTAAATAAAATTATAATCAATAAATTTATTTATATTTAAATAAATGTTTTATAAATGTGCAAATATTTTTTTTATTATTTTTAAATTAACTTAAAGCTTCTTGTAAACTCCCCTCGCCCCTCCCTTAACTATAAAATATACCCCTCCCCGCCCCCTTTCAAAAAAAAAAAACTAAATGCTTCAAAGAAAATTTTCCTTTAAAGTGAAAGTTTTCAAACTTTTTGTAATAATTTCTAAAAAAAGCCAAATAATTTTTGTGTTTACACAAAAAGTAAAAAAAAAAATTGTATTAACAAAAATAAAGTAAATAATAAATTAAAAGAAAAGAAAAAAGTGCCTCAAAACAAAAATTTGTATTGCACGAAATTAAATTATGCACAAACGAATAAATATTTAATAAAAAAAATAAAAAACAAAACAAATATCAAATATTTACAAAATATTTTAAAACTCATACTTAATAAACAAAACTTAAAAATTAAAATAAAAACAAACAAATTTTTTAAAATAATTTTCACAAGAATTTTTTTATATTATTAAAAAGTAAAACTTATATTTTATACAAATTATACTTAAATTTGCTACAATTTTTCTTAAATTATGTGTTTTTTTTTTTCAAAACATTAGGCCAGTTTGCAATCCCTTGTAAGAAGTCTAGCATCGTAAAATTTACAAAACGCTATAGCAAAAGAAAACTTTGCATTGTAAATAATAGCGCAGTTTACAATCCGTTGCAAATCGGTATAGCAAATTCAAAAATTTTAATTAAACTATTTTAGAAAATTTTTGATTTGCTATACCGATTGTTAAATGCTACGATACTAAACTTTTTGGAATGATTGCAAGCCGGGCTAACATAGAAAACTTTTTGTTTGCTATACCAGTTTGCAAATGCTACTATGCTAGACTATTTGCAATGGGTTAATGTGAACAGAGTTAAAATTTTTTTCGTTTTTTTTATGTAAATCTAGTATTTTGTATTAAATGTTTATATAAACACAAAAAAAAATATTTTTAATAAATCATAAAAGTTTTAAACAGTTTTTTATTAAAGAAACTTAAGTTTTTCGTGTATTCGCCCATATAAATACTAATTTTTTTATTGCTAATCATAGTTTTTTTTGTATTTAAATGTAAAACGATTTGAAAATTTAAAATTTTGAAAAAATCAGCAGAACGTTGTAATAATGTAAATGGCATTAATAAAGTGTAACATATTATTAACAAGGAAAATTACTAATCTTTTTTATTGGGAACTGTAGTAGCGGGTATTAAAGTGCACTTAAAGCTATATCTGCTCTTGTTTCTAAGAAAATTGAAGTTTTATATTTTCATATAAAAATTAAAAAAAAAACGGATTTCCTTGGAAGCTAGAGCAATTTGGGTAAAAATCTGTGATCACTAAAAAAAATTTCAAAATTCGTACTAAAATTTAATTTTTTGAAAATTTTTATATAAAAATATAAAACTTTGATTTCCTTGGAAACTAGAGCAGATAGAGCAATTTGGGCCAAAATCTGTGATCACTAAAAAAAATTCAAAATTCGTACTTAAATCGGATTTTTTGAAAATTTTTATATAAAAATATAAAACTTCGATTTCCTTGGAAACTAGAGGAGATAGAGCAATTTGGGTGAAAATCTGTGATCACTAAAAAATTTCAAAATTCGTACTAAAATCTAATTTTTTGAAAATTTTTATATGAAAACATAAAACTTCAATTTCCTTGGAAACTAGAGCCAATAGGGCAATTTGGGCGAAAATCTGTGATCACTAAAAACAATTAAAAATTCGTACTGAAATATAATTTTTTTATATAAAAATATAACACTTCAATTTTCTTGGAAACTAGAGCAGATAGAGCAATTTAGGATAAAATCCGTGATCACTAAAAAAAATTAAAAATTCGTACTTAAATCTAATTATTTTAAAATTGTTATATCAAAATATAAAACTTCGATTTAGTTCGATTAGTTTCCAAGGAAATCGAAGTTTTATATTTTTATATAAAAAAATTATATTTCAGTACAAATTTTTAATTGTTTTTAGTGATCACAGATTTTCGCCCAAATTGCCCTATTGGCTCTAGTTTCCAAGGAAATTGCTCTATCTGCTCTAGTTTCCAAGGAAATCAAAGTTTTATATTTTCATATAAAAATTTTCTAAAAATTCTAGTTTCCAAGGAAATCGAAGTTTTATATTTGCATATAAAAATTTTTAAAAAATTAGATTTTTGTACGAATTTTGAAATATTTTTTAGTGACCACAGATTTTGGCATAAATTGCTCTATCTGCTCTAGTTTCCAAGGAAATCGAAGTTTTATATTTTTTTATATACAAATTTTCAAAAAATTAGATTTTAGTACGAATTTTGAAATTTTTTTTAGTGATTACAGATTTTCGCACAAATTGCTCTATCTGCTCTAGTTTCCAAGGAAATCGAAGTTTTATATTTTCATATAAAAATTTGCAAGAAATTCGATTTTAGAACGAATTTTGAAATTTTTTTTAGTGATCACAGATTTTGGCCCAAATTTCTCTATCTGCTGTAGTTTCCAAGGAAATCAAAGTTTTATATTTTTATATAAAAATTTTCAAAAAATGTGATTTTAGTACGAATTTTGAAATTTTTTTTAGTGATCACAGATTTTGGTTCAAATTGCTCTATCTGCTCTAGTTTCCAAGGAAATCGAAGTTTTATATATTCATATAGAAATTTTCAAAAAACTAAATTTTAGTACGAATTTTGAATTTTTTTTAGTGATCACGGATTTAGGCCCAAATTGCTATATATGCTCTAGTTTCCAAGGAAATCGAAGTTTTATGTTTTCACATACAAATTTTTCAAAAAATGTGATTTTAGTACGAATTTTTAAATTTTTTTTAATGATCACAGATTTTGGCCCAAATTGCTCTATCTGCTCTAGTTTCCAAGGAAATCGAAGTTTTATATTTTCATATAAAAATTAGTTTTTGGTACGAATTTTGATTTTTTTTTTGTGATCACAGATTTTGGCCCAAATTGGTCTATCTGCTCTAGTTTCCAAGGAAATCAAAGTTTTATATTTTTATATAAAAATTTTCAAAAAATTAGATTTTTGTACGAATTTTGAAATTTTTTTTAGTGATCACAGATTTCGGCCCTAATTGCTCTATCTGCTCTAGTTTCCAAGGAAATCGAAGTTTTATATTTTCATATAAAAATTTTCAAAAAATTAGATTTTAGTACGAATTTTGAAATTTTTTTTAGTGATCACAGATTTTGGCCCAAATTGCTCTATCTGCTCTAGTTTCCAAGGAAATCGAAGTTTTATATTTTCATATAAAAATTTTCAAAAAAATCGATTTAAGTACGAATTTTGAAATTTTTTTAGTGATCACAGATTTTGGCCGAAATTGCTCTATCTGCTCTAGTTTCCAAGGAAATCAAAGTTTTATATTTTTATATAAAAATTTTCAAAAAATTAGATTTTTGTACGAATTTTGAAATTTTTTTAGTGATCACAGATTTTGGCCCAAATCTAGTTTCCAAGGAAATCGAAGCTTTATATTTTCATATCAAAATTTTCAAAAAATTAGATTTTAGTACGAATTTTGAAATTTTTTTTAGTGATCACAGATTTAGGCCCTAATTGCTCTATCTGCTATAGTTTCGAAGTTTTATATTTTTATATAAAAATTTTCAAAAAGATCGATTTTAGTACGAATTTTGAAATTTTTTTTAGTGATCACAGATTTTGGCCCAAATTGCTCTATCTGCTCTAGTTTCCAAGGAAATCGAAGTTTTATATTTGCATATAAAAATTTTCAAAAAATTAGATTTTAGTACGAATTTTGAAATTTTTTTTAGTGATCACAGATTTAGGCCCTAATTGCTCTATCTGCTATAGTTTCCAAGGAAATCGAAGTTTTATATTTTTATATAAAAATTTTCAAAAAGATCGATTTTAGTACGAATTTTGAAATTTTTTTTAGTGATCACAGATTTTGGCCCAAATTGCTCTATCTGCTCTACTTTCCAAGGAAATCGAAGTTTTACATTTTCATATAAAAATTTTCAAAAAATTAAATTTAAGCACGGATTTTGAAATTTTTTTTAGTGATCATAGATTTTGGCCCGAATTGCTCTATCTGCTCTAGTTTTGAAGGAAATCAAAGTTTTATATTTTTCATTTACAAAAAAGGAAAATGTTAAATAAATAGTTATTCATGAAAAGAAACCTTTTAGATGCTAAAGAAAAATCATCAGCTGAAGCCTTACAAAATAAAATCAATTAAAAAAAATCCCTGCTACTTATATCCTTCAGATAAGTATAAAAGCTAGTGCAAAACTAGCATCAGACATCAGAAGTCAACATGAACTCAATCAGCTTTGTAGTACCAACCATTTTCTTGATCTTGGTTTTGGCCTGTGTTCAGGGTCAGTTGACATTTTCACCCGATTGGGGCAAACGTTCGGTGGGCGGAGGTGCATCGGGAGCAAATACAGGAGCCTTCTTCGATCAGCAGCCGGGTAACTGTAAGACCTCAAATGAAATGCTTTTGGAAATCTTTAGATTTGTGCAGGTGAGAATTTTGATTTTCTTGTTAAAAAAGAACTTTTGAAGAAAAATTTTGAATTTGAAATTTTTTTATAGAATGAAGCTCAATTATTTTTGGACTGCAAACATCGGGAATAATTTTTTTAAAGTAAAACTTTATTGTTAATAATAAGTTCATTACTTTTCATTCATTAATGTATTAGATTTTGATATTTTTGTTTTAAGAATTAACTAAAATTTCAATCTATGTGAAAAAATTTCAAAATATGTAAGAATTTAAAAAAAGGGTAGTCGGCATATGTTTAAGAGGTTCTTTAGAAAATTATTTATAATTAAATTTATTGTATTATACAATTTCATTCTATGTGTTATACAAAATATATTGAAATAAAATTAATGTTAATTGCAGTTTAAAAAAAAATTAAAAAAAAAAAATAATTGAAGTTTTATTAAAATTTTCCAAGAGTCAATATTTTAGGGGGAAAAAACTGAAATGAAATGATTTTGATAATTATTTCAAAACTTTTATAATAAGTTTTGTAAAGTTGCTCAGCTTTTTATAACAGTTTATTTATAAACAAGAGATTTTAAAAATTCTGTTATAATTCAAAATTTTAATTTAACAAATTTCGATTTATCCCCCCCCCTATTGTCGCCATAATCCGCTAAAATTTCACACTTTTTGTGATTTATCTTCCCATTCAATTTATAAATTTTGTTTTCATTGTATTTAATTGATTTAATAAATTATACAATCAAACAATTTCAATTTTTTTAAAACAATTTAATTTTTACGTATCTTTTTATTTCAGCTTTGTATGAGCCTCTTCAAAGTTTTAGTATTGATTTGAGTTTCAATTAGATTCGAATATGTTCAAAAATTTATGTGGCCAATTATTTGGAGGATTTTATTATATTTGCATTATTTTCTCGTTTCAAATCGTTTTAATAAAAAGTAAGTGTGAAAAACATAAGAAGTGAAAATTCTATTAAAAAAGTTTTATATTAAAAAATTTCCTAAAAAAAAATTTGAATTAAAAAAGTTTCTATAAAAAATTTTCTGACTAAAGATATTAAACTTCATACATTTTTTTTCTGCCAAAAGTGAAATTAAAGTGGATAAAGAAGTCATAAGCACGTGTGTGTGCCTTAGCTTTATCTGATTGGATAGTTGCATCCATTAGTTGTTTCTGAATTAAAGTAAAAGCGGACTTTTCAAAACGACTATATGGCAAATCAATGAATGGGAGTGCAACATCTTTATATTATAAAGTCTTATACATATTCAATACCGTCTATGAACCATTTTTTTCAAAATCATTTTTTATAGCGAAACTATTTTTTTATTAAAGGTTAAATCTCTTTTTGTTCAAAATCAGATAGAAGACAAGAAAAAGAACTTTGAATATTTTGTATATTAAACAGTTTTTTTTGCCTATCCTAAAAATATTATATTTACAGCCTGTTCACAAAACTGTCATACGTTAGAAGGCAATCGAATACGAGCCTAACGATAAGCTTTAAATTGAGTTCATTTTCTTTTTTCGTTTGGAAGTAAAAGCTTCGTAATGAAATATCAAATAATAGTATTGCCATGATATATTTTATTACTTTTCTGAAAGCTTTTCCTGTAAAACTTAAGAATTTTGTAAAATGATGTTAACCCTAAAATTAAATAATATCAAAAATAAATAAAAACAAAAAATTAAAAAATTTAACATTTTTTTTTCAAAATAAAATCAAACATTTTTTCAATGATATTCTGGGTATGAGAAAGACAAGTATTAAGTAAAAAGTTCGGTTTTAGGAACAAGTTCCCTGATTTCGATAGACCGGACTCCAAAGTAACTAGAAACGATAGAACATTGTGACACTCCAGTGGCTCAATAGAGTTGCATACCGACGAGCACGTTTATCCTTTCCTATACTCGGTCGAGTAGCTCTTACAAAGACCCTATTCTGAGACATGTATTGCGTAAGAAGATTTGAGTTTGGGAACGAGTATCCTAATTTCTTTAGGGTACATTCCAAAGTAAAAACGATAGAAAAGTGTGACACTCCAGTGGTTCAATAGAATTGGATATCATGCTGTAATCAATGAGCACTTTCGCCATCTCTTGCACTCTTACATAGACCCTATTCCGAAACATGTATTGCGTACCGGCGAAATACAACTCTCATGTATGGGCCGGTGCTTCAAAGTTTATTTCGGTACAGGAGAGAGCAAAAGTGCTCATCGGTAACAGTAGGTAATCCAACTCTATTGTTCTATTGTTACTACTTTGGAATGTGCTCTAACAAAATCAGGAAACTCGTTCTCGATACATGAACTTTCTTACGCAATACACGTCTATCTTCCTTTCGTAGTCGATTGACCAGTAGACAGACGATACTCTACAGATAGACGGTACGCTAGCCGTACAGTTCGTATGTAGAATTTGCTTCCCGCAGAAGTTCTTCCAACCAGTTACAATATAGGGAAGTTTAAATCAAATGGCCACAAACACTACCTATTCCCCCTCCCACAACCTTTTCCCCCTCCCACAACCTTTTCCTAGTTTCTACACAATGCATTGTATTGTGTTCAGGTCCTAAACAAAAAAAATTAAATAACCGTTTTTTTGTTTCCCAGGCGATTAGAATTTTTTAATTGCCTGATTTGACATTTACTTTCGTCTATACATTTCATTTACGAACCAAAATTGTAAAAGCTTTTTCCAGTTTCACTCAAAAAAAATTTCAAAAACCAAAAGTTCAATTTTTTCGTAAGTTGACGTACAATTTTAAAAAATTGTAGTTTCAAAAACAGGCTGTTAGTTCGTAGTCGGTTTTAAATATATACGCTCTTAATATGAAAAATTTTGAAAAGAAAAAATTTTTTTAATATGAAAAACTTTTAAAAGAAAAATTTTCTGTACAAAAATTTCTTAGAAAAAATTATAAAAATTATTCTGTCAAAAAAATGTTTAGTGCAGAATTTATCATAAGAAAAAACAAAAACAATTTATGTTTGAATTTATGTTTGATTTTATCATTAAAAATTTAAAATTTTCTGTAAAAAAATTTTTTAAAGAAAAGTTTCGAGCCATAACCGCCAAAAGGGCTTAAGAGACATGATGGACGATTTTCATTTTATTATTAACAAGTAAGAGTGGTATATTCGGCTTTGCCGAATCTTGGATACCCTTCACCAATGGTGTTGCAAAAGTACTTAATATAATTCCAAGCAAAATTTGGTTATACTAGTATTATATGCAAAGAGTCTTTAAAATTAAGAGTCGGAAAAAGAAAAGCTTTTCGGTGGCGTCATCATCTAGAATAGTTATGCACCCAAAGGTTAGGTTGGGCAGGTGGCTGATGTCTAGGGAAGCTTCACTTGGGTTCTAAAGTGGTCCCTTTGTGAAAGATAATGATTACTAGACTACAAGTAGAGAATGCATATTTAAGCCAGCCAGTAGCTTCGAAATAAAATAGACACATATTTTACGAACATTTAATAAAGTTCGATAGACCAGATAAACCATGCAGAAAAGATGCTTCAAAATGTAGATGCCCTTACATTTGCAATAGCACATCGATTTGATGAAGATTAAGTATTCTGGCATGCAACCCAAAAACACAGTGCCCAGTGAGGGTTGTGCACTTTAATTCGTACGAATTATTCAACTAGTAAAAGTTCTTGATTAGTTATGTAAAACTCTGAAGTTAGCGGACTGATTTAGGTCAAAGCTTTAACAATGATAAGCCTTAAAAATTATAGGGTATACACTCTTAGTTTTAGATACATACGTGAAATATATAGCTTTTGAATGGATGGATATCAGCTTTGTCGGAAAAGTTTACTTATTAATCTGAAGTTAGTTAATTAATTAAAATGAACACTTCATCAATAATATTTGGGATGTATAGTTCTTTCGATCTGTCCGATGGATGTTTGGAAAGTTTTGCTCTAGTTCCTTGTGCAATTTTAATGTGATTTAATTTATCAGCATTAAATCGATTCCCGGTCGGGGTTATATGGGAGATTTCACTAAATGTGAATAGAGCTCGCCCATTTTCAATATCGAACTTTTCAAGAGATCAGAAATACTTTTGTCAAATATTGTCCCTCTAGAAAGTTTATTTTAGGCGCTATCGCCCTGAATATCAATATTGTACAACGTCTTTATAATGGGTGTTTTTTTTAGAGGTATAGAACTTCGAATTGAAATAAAACACAAGAAAATCGTTTTAATGTCCATCAATTTGGCTTTATTGGAAGGATAATTTTATGCCATTAATGTTTAAATATGATTTCGGGCATGTGGCCGCAGCGGCTGGCTCGAATAAAGCCAATTCTACAGCTCCAATTTTCAACTACTTTTTCGAGCATATGTTGGCAATAACGCTACGAATGTTGGCTTCCAAGTCCCCTAACGTTTCTGGTTTGTTGGCGTAGACGAGCGACTTCACATATCCCAAAGAAAATAATCCAGTGGTGTCAAATCGCACGATCTTGGTGGCCAATTGACAGGTCCATTCCGCGAAATTATGCGCTCATCGAATGTTTCCTTCAATAAATCAATTGTGACGTGCGCTGTGTGGCATGTAGCGCCGTCATGTTGGAACCACAACTCATCCACATTCATGCCATCCAATTGGGGAACAAAATAGTCGGTTATCATGGCTCTATACCGGTCTCCATTTATGGTAACTGACTCTCCAGCATTATTTCGGAAGAAGTATGGCCCAATGACTCCACCAGCCCATAGAGCACACCAAACAGTCAGTTTTTGTGGATGTAATGGCGTCTCAAGGGTCTCATGTGGATTCTCTTCACTCCAAATGCGGCAATTTTGCTTGTTGACGTAGCCATTCAACCAAAAATGAGCCTCATCACTGAACAAAATTTTGCGATGAAAATCAGCATCGAGATCAATCTCATTTTCGGCCCATACACCAAAATCACGACGCATTGCATGGTCTCGCGGCTTTAATTCTTGCACAAGCTGGATCTTGTAAGGTCGCAAGCCAAGATCTTTGCGCAAAATCTTCCATAAAGTTGATGGACAAAGCTCCAATTGCTGTGCACGGTAGCGAATCGATTCATTCGGGTCCTCTTCAACACTTTGCTCTACAGCGGCAATTGTTTCTTCGGTGCGCACTGTTCGACGTCGCTGCGGATGCGTATTATCACATAGAGTAAACGTAGTGCGAAAACGATCCATGGTTAACCGAATTAATTGCTCTGATGGACGATTATGTCGACCATAAAATGGACGGAGCTTGCGGTAAACTTCGCGAACTGAACCATTATTTTCGAAATAAATTTGCACGATTTGCAAGCGTTGTTCTTTTGTCAACCTGTTCATGATGAAATGGCAAACCAAACTAAATATTAATCACTTGACAGCTGACAAAATGGCCGCCAGTTAAAAAAGTGATGCCAACTTAAAGTTCTATACCTCAATAAAAAACACCCGATAATACATTTTCAAATGTTATCATAATGTTCAAAAGTCAGACACAAAATTAAGATTAATGCAGAGTGTCTGTCTGCTAAAATCAGATTTGTGGAGCTCCTGGATTTTACACAAAATTTTAGGATATTGGGCCACCCTGAATTTTATCATTGTCGATCAAAACACCATTGCTTAAACGCTAAATTATATCTACCACAAATTACCGAATGCATCAGGGGGGTTACTGCGTATCTCGATTCGAAAGTAAAACTGTTCGAATTTGTATGCTTAAAGCATTGTGTTTCGAAAATAATTTCTTTCGAATCGAAATACGCAGTAACCCCCCAGGATTTAGGTAATCTCCTGCGAAGGACGCTATTAAAATTCATCAAAATAAACACCTGAGATATCGACAAAACAGGAACTCCAAAAACTTGACTACAACGGAAAAAATTACAGACAGGTAGACGGACGGACAAAAAACAGACGGACGGACGGACAAACAAACAGACGGACGGACAGACAGACAAACAGACGGACGGAGGTCGCGAAATCGATTCTCCTGCCGATTCTAAGTTGATCAGTACAGTTTGAATGGTATTCGTAATCAGATTTGTAGAGTAGAGATTTTAGAAAATCCTCACACAAAGAACGATGCCAAATTTCATCACAATCGGTCCATAAACACCTGAGATATCGCTGAAACAATACTTACGAAATGTAAACAAAATTTCTTAGACACGTACTTTGGGCAATTTGCTGTACATCAAATGTAGTGTTATGGCGATATCTCAATTGTTTATGGACCGCTTTTGATAAAATTTAATAACGTGCTTGGCGGGGGAATTTCCTAAAATCTGATATAAAATTTATGTAGGTCCGTGCTAAAGGAGGATGGTTTTTCCTATTTCTGCATTTCATTTTTTCAACAAACATTCTCTAATGCGAACTTTGGGCAATTTGCGATACATCAAATTCAGTGTTTTGGCGATATCTCAGTTGTTTATGAACCGATTTTGATAAAATTTTACAGAGTGCTTTGGGAAACTATTTCCTACAATCTGATATATAACATATTATCACATGTACACCAGGAGTATCTGTTTTCTCTTGTTATTTAAAAGTGTGTTTCAATCAAAAATTTTAAAATTTTCGTCTAATTTTTGGTATTTTTTCGATATTTTCGGTGTTTATAAACCGATTTTAATGAAATTTAATAGCGTTCATTGCGGGAGAATTTCCTAAAATCTGATATATAATTTATGTAAGAACATCCTCCAGGGGCTTCAGAAACTTGATTTCAACAGACAGACAGACGGACAGACAGACAGACAGACAGACAGACAGACAGACAGACAGACAGACAGACAGACGGACATCGCTTAATCGATTCTCCTCCCGATTCTGAGTCGATCGGTATAATTTTTATGGGGTCTACGATCACTAATAAAAAAATTACAAACGGAATCACAAACTTATAATACCCTTTCACCTATTGGTGAAGGGTATACAAATATTCATGATCATCTGCATCATCTCACAAAATATCACGGCAGTAGAATTTACCGTTATGATTTTACAGCAAAAACAATAAAGACTTAAGTACAATTCACTGTCTAAAGATATTTTAAAAAATGCTTCTCCTGTAAATTTTAGTTTTTGGCGCTTGAGTCTTTTTGGCGGTTGGGGCTCGGTTTTTTGTACAAAAATTGTTAAAAGGAACATTTTCTGTAACAAAAATTGTTGACACAAAATTTATCTTTACAAACAATTTTTATATAAAATATTTTATGAAATAACTTTTAAAACTCTTTAAAACGCTTTTGCCTTTAGTCGCCAAAAAAATAAGCGACACCAAAAGTGTGGGACGTAAGCAAACGATAAATGTGGAAAATGTTGCTTTATTTTGATATTTTTCGTAGCAATTAATTCACATTTATTTTGTCTTGCAAATTAGATATAGTGAGTGGTTTTCGATCTGTCTAAAATTAGGGATACTCCTCCTGATGTTGATGGCTTAATCCAACATCGAAATGCTTCGAGGAAAGGTTTCCCACCAGATTTTTTTATTTTTATAACAAAAATTTATTTTTTAGAATAATGAGTCAAATCCAAAATTTTCGAACACGTTACTAAACTCACCTTCTCCGATTTGGATGAAATTTTGAATATACATACATTCTTTTAATTCATACAATTTTAAGAGTTCTTCAAAATATTTAATTTCGTTTTGGTTCAGATTTTATAGCGGTAAAAAGTTCGATTTTTTTAAGATACTCAAAATCAAAGTTGATGAGGTTCAAAATTTGTATTTTTATAAATTTTTTTTTTATAAAATATTTTAGACGAAAAATTTTTTATAAAAAAAATCTTTAAAAAATTTGTATAGTAAACTTTTCTTTAAAATATTTTTAATAAATAAATTTCTATTCAAAATTTTGTTAATGAATTCTTCTATAAAATAATTTTATATCAAATATTTTTTTTAATTTTTTAGAAAAAATTCTTGTAAAAAACAGTTTAAGATAAAATTTCTATAAAAAAAATTTTTTAGAAAAATTTCCAATAAAAAAACATTGTAAACGAAAAATTTTTTGTAATGAAATTTATATATAAAAAATTTTCCATTTAATTTTTAATATAAAAATTTTTCACCTTTTGCCTCATAACCTCCCATAATATGACGAATACTTAGAGCTCTCTGGTTTGAAATCTGACCTACAGCCAATAAATGTTAGAAAATTACTACTGGGCTACGATGACAGAACAAAATTTTATTTGAAAAAGTGGAGGTTAAACCATGGCAAAAAAATTGTAAGGTATAACCGTTCTCTCTTACAAAAAAAAAAAATGTTGAAGTAAATGCGAAATATTTGAAATATGTTTTTTGCAAACAATTATAAAAGTCGTTGCCACATGTGAGAAATGGGAATATTATTATCAGGAAATTTTGAAATTTTGTGTTGTAAACATTTCGTTAAAACTTATTTTATAAAGTTTAGCGGATCCTGCACAAGAAAAAAAAAGACTTGAGATAATTAAATTTTGTCATAATATATTTAAAGTATTTTTGTGTAACATATTTTTTTTATAATTTATGTTACAGTTTCTTCAGCTTCTTTTTGGGATTGAAAATTTTATTTTCACCAAAATTTTATTTAAAAGACGTATCTTCAAATATGTTCTTATAGATAGATTTTGGTGCGATCTTTTATAGTATGAAATGGGCTTTTTAAATTTCAAAAATTATACGGCATAACTTTAGAAGTTTATATCCGATATAAACTGGTATATCAAACAAAAGCTACTGAAAGTATCATTCAAATGATATACATTCTTCCGATTTATAAAGATTAAGAGCTCATATACTCAAAACTTAATTTACAGCCGACTTTGTTTATAAAAGTAAGCATATCTTAAAATAATATAGTATAATAGTATGGTCTTTTATATAATAGATTTTATACAGGATATACTGGGCTTTTATATAACATAAACTACTTAGCTCTAGCATATGTAGCGTGTTAGTTATGACAGCGTAAAATTTTAATTTTATTGAGTTAGAGTCATATAAATATTAATTTTTATATTATATATAAAATGTATATATTTTTTGTTTACATCTACAACGGTTGTCGGTAGTCGTGTGGCTATGTCGACGCTTAAAAAAATGATTTCTATTTGAATGAATGTATTCTAATTTTAACAGGTTGTAGCCCGCAGCCTGCAGTCGTGATTGTGTTTATAGTATAATAGCAAACAGAAACTGGGATTTTCAAAAGTTGTATGGTAGCATAATTTGAGAAAAGAAAATAATAATTCGATCAAACGTCAGAAAGTTAATATGGCTGACAAAAGAGAGAACGGTTATACCTTACTAATTTCTTTTATCATGGGTTAAACTACTATACCAACAAATAGCTACACTTGGTACTTACAAACTCTATATGTATTCTTATACGGATATGCTCTGCAAACCACTTCCATTTGATTTTGAAATCACATGAAATTTAACAAGTAAGAGTGTTATATTCGGCTGTGCCGAATCTTATATACCCACCATCAAGTTGTGTTAAATTTAGAAACATATCTCATATATCTACAAGGGTGCAGCTAATTCAAAATCTGCACCAAAACTGGAAAAATCGCTAAGCTATTTGGTATTGTTGGTAAAACCTTTGGACTAAATTAGGTTTCCGTAGCTTTATAGTTCAACATTCAAAAATATTTTAGTGGTTTCCCCAGTATTTACTTTGATCAAAATTCGGTCTCATAACCAGGTATTGTTTTACATTAATAAGTTGTTAAATACTTTTCGTTGTGATTAATATGTAGTTAGGCTAAACACGTTAATAGTAATACGACAGGTCCATATATTTCGTTATGCATTCATCATATATAAAGTCTGGGATGAACATTGATTGATGCCTATATAATTTCATAGGTGCAATCTTAATATAATGAATGTACCTCCAAATCTTTTTGATTGTAGATATAAAAAGGGGATGTTATATATATAAGAATTATAGCCAAATGTTGACCGATTATAACAAAATTTTACACACTGGCTGGTATATATAGAGAGCTTATTCTTGCAAAATTTAGTGACCATAGCTATCATAGTTTCTAATTTAATAGCTTTTAACTGGCCTTTGCTAAAATTTTTGGTTTCCGTGAGTGTTTTTCACATGAAAGCTAAAGTCAAATATGGACTGATTCCTATAAAATTTGATAAACTGATCAAAAATTGCAAAAAACTTCCCTATTTTAAATTTAATCGTCATAGCTATTACAATTGTATTCAATTTATCAGCATTAATGTGTTTCCCGGGGCGGGGTTATATGGGAGCTCTAACTAAATTTGAACCGATTTTGTCCATTTTCAACACACATTCAAGATATCCAAAATACTTTTGTAAAATTTTGTCCCTCTAGCTCTTTTCGTTAAGGCGCTATCGTGCTTTTATCTGACGGACAGACGGGCATAAACAACATTTTCTTTATGTATTTTTGTGTTTCCATAAGTTTTTTATATGGGAGCTATGGTCAAATGGTGACCGATTGTGACGAAATTTCGCACACTGGCTGGCATTCATTCATTCATTAGACTTCCTTGTGCTTAATTTAGTCTTACTAGCTCTTGTAGTTAAGGAGCTATCATGATTTTATCTGACGGACAGACGGACATAAATCCCCTTTTCTTTTTGAATTTTTGTGTTTTCGTAAGTTTTTTATATGGGAGCTAGGTCAAATAGTGACCGATTGTGACAAAATTGCACACTGGCTGGCATTGATATAAGACTTTCTTGTGCCAAATTTAGTGGTTATATCTGTTATACTTTTAGATTTATTGGCATTTAAGTGTATTTTGGGTGAAATTTAGCCTGTTTTCGTAAGTTTTTTGTATGGGAGCTATGGCTAAATGTGAACCGATTTCGATGAAATTTTATATGCTGCCTAGTGCTTATCTAAAACTTCTAGATACCAAATTTTATCATCATAACTGTCATAATTTGTCATTTATTAGCAAATAAGCGATTAGCCTAGACGAGGTTATACGGGAGCTATGGCCAAATGCTAACCGATTTTGCCCAATTTCAATACTAAAATTTTGTCATAGATAAAGAATGTTTTTGCTAAGTTTCAGTTAGCTAGCTCTTTTCGTTTAGACGTTATCGTGATTTCAACAGACAGACAGACAGACGGACAGACAGACGGACATAGCTCAATCATCTTAGAATTTCATAAGGATTCAGAATATATATCGTTTTTGATTTTTGAACCAATATTAAGGAAATTACAAACGGAATGACAATCTTAATATACCCCCCATTCTTTTTGATGGTGGGTATAAAAAGGCTGTAATTTCTAAAATTGTTGAATATTTTTCCAATCGGAGCATTTTTTTTAATAATATCCCATCTTTTTCCGATTCCTTTTTTCATTATGAGCAAATTTTCATCGAATCAATATTTAGTAACACCCTGTTTTTAATTAAGAACAGGGGCCAAATTACCGCATTCGGTATCGATGGAAAACTCAGACTTTTAATAAAATATTGTGTAGTATACTTTAGGGATGTTCAAAGTTACTTCGATGCAAAAAGTTTTTTGAAATTTGGTATCAATTATGATTCGTTTTTAAAAACATATAGTTCACTTAAAACTCTTTTACAATTGTTCATCTTTAGGCAAATAACTTCAAAAAAAAAAATATAGTAAACTGTGCATTTTTAAATAATTTTGATTATCCTTAAAGTATGCTACACAAATATTTTGAAAATATTTAAGATTTCGATCGATATCGAATGCGGTAATTTGGCCCCAGTTTGTACTTTAAATCGATTTCGGTGAAATGGGTAGTGCGGATCATAATACCGAAATTTGAATATAAAAACTAAGAAGTATCTATTTTTCGTTAGAATAACAAAGCAACGCCTCGCCAACGTCTCGGTAAAATATTACCTCCGGGTGGTGCGAATCGTAAGATCAAAACTCTAATGTACAAATTAAGAAGTATCTATTTATCGTAAGCCTAAAAAATCATAGCCCTTGTTCCCGACTTTTCGGTAAAACATTACCATTGGGTAGTGTGGATCATAATACCGAAACTCGAATATACTAATTAATATCGTAAGCCTAAGTATGCATAGACTTTCGTTCCATCGTTTCTCGAAGATATTGTAAAGAAAGCAGACCTTTAATGGTCCTGGACCTTAATCAAAAGCAGTTTCAGAGAATCTAAAGTGTTGTTAACAGAGACCGAATATTGTTTTATTTTTTAAATCAATCAAGTATAAATATCATTGCCGATGAAAATTTATTTTCATTTCGATCGATGAATAAAAATGAGGGATAATTTTGAACTGATAAATATCCCAAACGATTTTTTTATTTTTTATTTTCATCGGATTGAAAAACGATACAAAATTTTTCGAACAATTAAAAATCTTTAGGGATATTTATTATTTTTTAAACTTCAATGATTGTTTTTGTATGGATTAAAATATGAAAATATTGTTTTAAAAGTATTAATATTCGGTCTCTGGTTGTTAATAAATTATAAAATTTTATTGAAGACAAATTTTGATTAAACTTTTACTCAAGACAACTTTTGATCAAAAGTTTAATAAAGACAAATTTTGATCAAAGTTTTTATCAATATTTAACTAAAGACAAATTTTTATCAAAATTTTACCAAAGCCAACTTTTGATCAAAGTTTTTTTACTAAAGACAATTTTTGGTGAAAATTTTTACTAAAAGCAGATTTTGTTAAAAATGTTCATTAATTTTGATCAAAATTTTACCAAAGACAATTCTTATTAAAATTTTTACTAAAAACAAAATTTTGAAAAAATTTTTCTTAATACAAATTTTGATAAAAATTTTTTACTAAAGACAAATTTTGGTAAACATTTTGGTCAAAAACATGCTTAGATCAAAATTTTAACTAAAGACAAAAAACACTTTTCTGTATTACTCGTGTGTTAATTTGAAAATGACTTACGCTAAAAGACTTTTATATAAAAAAAGATATTTTAGCGTAAATCCTATACAATATAAATGGGCTACTTTGTGTTTGCAGGACATTGCTATAGACAAAGCTTTCTAGAGGTACAAATACAAAGAATGGGAGTAGTTTGGGTTAATTTTTTTTGTAGTTCCTAGGGGTGAGAAGGGTTAAAAATAGAACTTTATAATTTTTCCCTTTTAAGTGCAATTCCAAAATAAAACTGCTAGTGTAAACGCTTTATAGCGAATAAACAAATTCTAAAAAATTAATTACACCGGAAATTAAACTTAATATGTTGACTAATATGCCTCTCTTAAAACTTAAACTTTCATCATAAAATTCCCCAATTACATTGTTTCGCTATTTGAGCAAGTGTTACAAAACTTTTAAAAGTTCACCAAAAAAAAATTACAACCTTTTGACCAATAATAAAAAGAACAATCAAATGCATTCAACTAAACTTTAGTACAATTTTTAACTTCGCATCAGTCAAACGTTTGGAAATGGATTAGAGTCTGAAATAGGGCGAAAAGAAGGACAATTGCAAAATTTTTAAGTTTTAATTATGTTATACAATGATTTGTGTTTGAAAGTTTTATTCTGGCCAGTCCTCTCGCAAGTTGCCAATTTAAAGGGTCTCTGTGGAAATTATCCTTACGGCTATATACCACCATATGCTTTTTTTAATACCACTACTACTACGACGACTACAACAACAACTACTACATTGCCTCCATATATTATATATCCTCCATCTGGATTACCGCCGTATATTATATATCCACCACCACCACCGCCTCCTCCTGTTACTTGGCCAAATATAGTGTATCCTACCTACCCTCCTCCTGCTACATGGCCACCTAATTTTACATATCCAACTGCTGCTCCAGCTTGTCCCTCCATACCTTTGGTTTGTTTGCCTGGTGGTGTGCAACCTATTCCCAACTGTGCTTGCCTAGATTCCAGGCAAAATATTCAGTCCGCCAAAATACAAGTCGCTACAAATCTTATGGTATTTTCGCCTTTGAATCAAGGAAAACGTAAAAAACGACGTTAGTTCAATAAGTTTTTTTTTTTTAACAAAATGTTTCTTCACCTCATTTCTCTATTCACCGCTTTAATGTCTGATCCCTATCCCCTTAATCAAGAGATTTCAAATCGTATTGATTTTTTGCCAGAAGTGCCAAGAGGCCAGAGAGGTGTCTGTAAGCTCTAGAAAGTTTAACAAGTTTCTATATCATAATTAATTTTTCTTCTCTTTTCAGCTCAAGATTGTATAGATTCACGTTTGAGAGGGGGACGCTGTATATCTTTAAACCAATGTCCCTATATAGTAGAGGAATTTTATGATGAAGCTCGCAAGTCTTCCTATGGTCTAGATTTTCAAACTTTTATTGGCAATTCCATATGTGGTTTTGATGGGGTAAACTTTTTGGTATGTAGTTATAGAATTTTTGATAAATAATCTATGAAGCTTTTTTGAAAAAGCTCTTTTTATCCTCAACAGATCTGCTGCCACTCCAGTTCCGTTTATCCATTTTCTCCCACCAAGCCAATGGCTCAGTTACAAAATACTCCTTTAACATTTGGAGCTACTGCTAATCCTTATCTACAATTACCCCAGACTACTCCCTTTATATTTGCTCCTCTCAGCGGTTATGGTCCCTCGAATACTGCCAACAATAATCTGCCACCAGTTATTTATCCACCCATTATCAGTAATACTGTACCGCCGACTACTGCCACTACCGCACCAACAACACCCATTGTCATTTTCCAACCTACACCATCAATGGTTGGCGGATTTCCTACGCCCACGGCTGGTCAGCCTACAACCCAGGGAACTCTAGTGTCGCAGCCAGTACAGCAACCACTTACACCGCCAACTACTCTTGCTTCTACTTGTGGCGTCAGCAAAGCCACTATAAATCGCGTTGTTGGAGGATATGAGGCGAAAAGAGGTAAAAGCTTTTTCATAAAAAGAGCTCTTAATTGAAAAGCTTTCTATATAGAAAAGGCTTTCGTAATAGAAAGATATTTCTTTATAGAAAGGCTTTATTCTTAAAAAAAGAGCCTTTTTACAGAAAGAGCTTACTTCATAGGAAGAGCTTTCATTCTAGAAGAACATTCTTTATAGAAAGAGCTTTCTTAACAGAAAGAGTTTTCTTGATATAGAAAGAGCTTTCTTTATAGAAAAGGCTTTCTTTATAAAAAAGCTCTTTATAGAAAGAGCTTTCTTTATAGAACAAGCTTTCTTTATAGAAAGAGCTTTTTTATAGAAAGAGCTTTCTTTATAGAAGAGATTTCTTCTTAGAAAGAGCTCCCTCTTTATAGAACAAACTTATTTTTTATAGAAATAGCTTTTTTCTTAGAAAGAGCTTTCTTTTTTTAAAAAGAGCTTTCTTTATAGAAAGAGATTTCTTTATAGAAAGAGATTTCATTATGTAATAGACAAAGCTTTTTCCATAAAAAGGGGTTTCTTCTAGAAAGAGCATTACTTATAGAAAGAGCTTGCTTAATAGAAAGTGAAGAAAGCTTCATAGAAAGTGCTTTCTTTAATCTTTATTCTTAGAAAGAGTTTTCTTCAAATAATAGAAAAAGCTTTCTTTATAAAAAGAGCTTTCTTCACAAAAAATGCTTTCTTCATAGAGAAAACTTTTTTCATAAAAAGTGCTTTCTTTATATAAAGAGCTTTTTTATAGAAAAGGCTTTCTTTATAGAAAGAGCTTGCTTAATAGAAAGTGAAGAAAGCTTCATAGAAAGTGCTTTCTTTAATCTTTCTTCCTAGAAAGAGCTTTCTTCATATAATATGAAGAAAGCTCTTGGAAAAAGCTTTCTTCAAAATTTCAATAAGGGCTTTCTTTATAAAAAGAGCTTTTTTTTATAGAAAGAGCTTCCTTTATAGAAAGAGCTATTTTCATAGAAAGAGCTTTTTTCACAAAAAAATTTTTTCATAAAAAGAGCTTTCCTTAAAGAAAGAGCTTTATAAAAAGAGCTTTCATTATAGAAAGAGCTTATTTATAGAAAGAGCTTTCTTCATAGAAAGAGCTTTATTTATAGAAAGAGCTTTCTTCATAGAAAGAGCTTTCTTTATAGAAAGATCTTCTTTATAGATAGAGCTTTCTTCACAGAAAGAGCTTTCTTTATAGAAAGAGCTTTCTTTATTGAAAGAGCTTTCTTTATAGAAAGAGCTTTCTTTATAGAAAGAGCTTTTTTCATAAAAAAAAGGTTTTTTTTTATAAAAAGAGCTTTCTTAAAAGAAAGAGCTTTCTTTATAGAAAGAGCTTTCTTTATAGAAAGAGCTTTCTTTATAGAAAGAGCTTTCTTTATAGAAAGAGCTTTCTTTATAGAAAGAGCTTTCTTTATAGAAAGAGCTTTCTTTATAGAAAGAGCTTTCTCTATAGAAAGAGCTTTCTTTATAGAAAGAGCTTTCTCTATAGAAAGAACTTTCTTCATTGAAAGAGCTTTCTTTATAGAAAGAGCTTTTTTCATAAAAAATATTTTTTTATAAAAAGAGCTTTCTTTAAAGAAAAAACTTTTTTTGAAGAAAGAGCTTTTTTTATAGAAAAAGCTTTCTTGAAAGAGTTTTCTTTTTTTGAAGAGGCTTTCTGTTAGTATAGTTTCCCATAAAGAAAAAGTTTTGTATATATTAAATTTTGTTTATCTAGGCAACTACCCCTGGATAGCAGCTTTGGGCTTCCGAGAAGAAAACAATCCCAATTCCATAAAATATCTATGCGGAGGCAGCTTAATATCCTCCAAATATGTCATAACATCAGCTCATTGTATTAACAACTTCCTAACGCAAGTACTTTTGGGAGCCCACGATCTGTCGAATCCCACAGAAGCAGAAGCCCGCAATTATCGGGTAAAACGGACGGTGGTACATGATATGTTTGATCTGAAAAGTATAGCAAATGATTTGGCTTTAATAGAATTAAGTGATCCAGTAACAATGTCCGGTATGACTATGGCCATAAATGTGTTCATAATTTTAACGGAATCACATAAAAATTCCTAAATTTTATCTTTTAGATTCTATCACCCCCATCTGCTTGCCGGAACTACCCCAGTTTTTCAGTGATGATTTCGTGGGCATGAATCCTTTTGTGGCCGGTTGGGGTGCTTCCAAACATCAGGGACCCACCTCCAATGTTTTAAAAGATGTTCAAGTTCCGGTTATAGATCGTCAGACGTGTGAACAAAGTTATCGTACAGTTTTTAATTTTGTGCAATTTAGTGAGAAGGTAAAGTGAAATTGGGGCCTCTAAAGTTCTGAAATACATATTTTTATTATTTTTTTTTAAATAAAGATTATTTGTGCTGGCAACTCCGTGGTTGATGCTTGTCAGGGTGACTCGGGTGGTCCTCTTATGATGCCTCAGGTTTTTATGTAGTTTTTATTGCATAATTTATACTTAATTTGTATCTTTATAATCTAGATGTTGAACAATTCGTTTCGCTATTATCTTTTGGGTGTGGTCTCTTTTGGCTATGAATGTGCTCGTACTGGTTTTCCCGGGGTTTATTCGAGAGTTGCTGCCTATTTACCTTGGATTAAGAGTAATATGATTTGATAACTATATAAATTACAATTTTATATTTACATAACTTTAAATTCGAAATACATATATATTTTAATCTTAACGATTTTGAAATTTCTAGTTGTTTAATTTCAAATTAAAATAAAACAATTTCTGGAACTCATGTATCCTTGATCAGAGAAATTTTGATACCCACTTTGGAAAAATTGTAACTTGCCACCGGTTTATAATTTACACAATAATTTCCACTTTTTTCTTACTTCATCCCATTGTGCATTACATTAGCAACCAAAATTAGGCAATACAAAATTTCACATAAAAATTTGTATTATTTTCAAAAGAGTACATATCTCATTTTCTTATCAAACCAAAAAATTCAATCTGCTCTTACACTCTTTGACAGTAAATTAAATTTGGATAATGTTAACAATTTTTAAGGTGGAAATATTAAAAAAAAAATAGTTGAATTAAAATTGTATTAGGCAACAGGTGTGTGTAGTTCAAATATATAAAAAAGTAAAATAAAAATAATTATATTTTAATAACTTTAACAATTAAAATATTTTAAAGAACTATTAAAAAACAATTAAATGATATAAAGATAAAAATTTTAATTCAATTTCAAATAAATTTGGATACAAAAAAAAAATTATTATAAGCCAAAAACTTTGCTTTTGAAAAATCATATCAACGGTTTGATATCAAATTTTGTATTGAAATTGATAGTCAAAGAATCTGTTTGGTCTATATATAAGAAAAATTTGATAAGATAAAATTAATTACACTTCTACATTTAAACGCAATATAAAATAATAATAAAAAGAAATAAAACTATAACAAATATTAACTAAAAGTAGACAAAAATGTATATTTAAACAATTTTAATTGACGTTCGTTCATATGAGAAAATATTACTTTTATTTACTTTTTAGGGGGAAGTGCAAATAATATGGAACAAATTTTATGATACCCCGTTTTTATATGTATAAGGGCATAACTCAAAATTTGGTGCTTTAGTACAACAACTTATAAATCTTGTTCTGATCTTTAATTAAGTGAAATTATATAACCAAAATTAGTTTTGTTTTTGAAGTGAGTGAATTTTTTTCAATATAAATGTTATTACTTTAACATTTAAAAAAATTATAATATCTTGTATTATGAATTCAAAAAGCTCTAAGTCTAATTTTAATAATCTAGTTTTCTTTTTGCACGAAATTAATTTATCATTAAGTTATAAGCAAAATAGTAAAATTACCCAAAACTTTGAAATCCTTTTTCTGAAATGTAAAATTTTAAGTTAAATCACTTTAAATGTAAATGAACCCCATGTTTTTATAAAAATGGAACAAATTTAAAAAATAATAACAATTACACATTTGTTTTATCATTAATTTTGAAGTTTTTTAAAAAAACAGGAGCTTAAAAGAGTGAAATCACGAAAAACCACTTTTAGTTTCTAGAAAGACTCAAATCTCCACCACTTCAAAATAAGAATATTTTTTTCAAAAATTTACTATTTTTATAACATTTTTTTTAAAATGCATCATTTTTACAAGAATTTTTTCAATATTTTACTAGTTTTATTGGAAATTTTTCAAAAATTGAAAATTTTAAAACAAAGTTTTTCAAAAATTTACTAATTTTATAGGAAACATTTGAAAAATTTACTATTTTTAAAGAAAATTTTCCAAAAGTTTACTATTTTTATAGGAAAATTTTCAAAAATTTAACATGTTTATAGAAATCTTTCCAAAAATTTACAAATTTTACAGGAAATTGTTCAAAAATTTACTTTTTTTAAAGGAAATTTTTCGAAAATTTACTATTCTATAGGAAATTTTTCAAAAATGTTCAATTTTAATAGAAAATTTTTCAAATATTTACTAGTTTCATAAGAAATTTTTCAAAAATTTACTGTTTGTGAAGGAAATTTTTTAAAAATGTACCATTTTTATAGGAAAATTTTCAAAAATTTATTATTTTTATAGGAATTTTTTCAAAAATTTGATATTTTTATAGGACTTTTTCAAAAATTCAATATTTTGATAGGAATTTTTTCAAAAATTCAATATTTTTATAGGAATTTTTTCTAAAATTCAATATTTTTATAGGAAATTGATCAAAAAATTTATTGGAAATTTTTTAAAAAATTTATAGGAAATTTTTTTAAAAAAACTTACTATTTTTATAGGAATTTTTTTAAAAAATTAATATTTTTTAAATTTACTATTTTTTATAGGAATTTTTTCAAAAATTCAATATTTTTATAGGAATTTTTTCAAAAATTCAATATTTTTATAGGAAATTGATCAAAAAATTAATAGGAAATTTTTCAAAAAATTTATAGGAAATTTTTTAAAAAATTAATATTTTTTTTTTATGAAATTTTTCAGAAATATACAATTTTTATAACAAATTTTTAAAAAATTTACAAATATTTTAAAATTTAACTATTTTTTGAGGATATTATTAAAAAATTTACTATTTTTTATAGGAAATTTTTCAAAAATTTACTATTTTTATAGGAAATTTTTCAAAAAATTGCTATTTTTATACGAAACTTTTCAAAAATTCACTATTTTTAAAGAACATTTTTCAAAATTTTACTTTTTTTAAAGGAAATTTTTTAAAAATTTTACTATTGTTATAAGAAGTTTTTCAAAAATTTTCTATTTTTATAGGAAATTTTTCAAAAATTTACTATTTTCAAATGAAATTTTTTAAACGAAATTTCTCAAAAAATTTACTATTTTTATAGGAATTTTTTTTCACAAATTTACAGTTTTTAAGGAAATTTTTAAAAATTTTACTATTTTTACAGGAATTTTTTTAAACATTTAATATTTTTTTTAGGAAATTTTTCAAAAATTTCCTATTTTATAGTGAATTTTTTAAAAATTTACTGTTTTTATAAGAAATTTTTTAAAAATTTTCTATTTTTATAGGAAATTTTCAAAAATTTACTATTTTTAAAGGAATGTTTTTTAAATTTACTATTATTATAGGAAATTTTTCAAAAATTGACTAATTTTATAGGAAATTTTTCAAAAATTTCCTATTTTTATAAGAAATTTTTCAAAAATTTCCAATTTTTCAAAAATTTCCAATTTTTATAGGAAATTTTTTAAATATTTGCTATTCTTATAGGAAATTTTTCAAAAAATTATTATTTTTATAGAAAATTTTTGAAAAATTTACTATTTTTAAAGGATTTTTATTAATTTACTATTTCTTTAGGAAATTTTTCAAAAATTTACTATTTTTCAAAAATTCACTATTTTTATAGGAAATTTTTCAAAAATTTTCTATTTTTAAAGGAAATTTTTCAAAAATTTTGTATTTTTAAAGGAAATTTTTCAAAAATTTATTATTTTTATAGGAAATTTTTCAAAAATTTACCATTTTTATAGGAAATTTTTCAAAAATTTACTATTTTTATAGAAAACTTTTTCTAAAATTTCTATTTTTATGGAAAATATTTAAAAAGCTCACTATTTTTGTAGAAAAATTTTCAAAAGTTTTCAGAAAAAGCTTTTCATACTTTTTAATGTCTGCTTGTAATGTATTTTAAGATCAGCCAAAATAAAATAATAGAAGTCGTATGACTCGTATGTAAAAAACGACCTATTTGTATGGTTAGGTTTGAATTCTATTGTTTTGTGTTTTGTAGTTGTTGTAATGTATGTGTAAATATTGTTGTTGCTTTTTTTATTTTAATGTAAATTGTGAATGAGTGATTTAACTAGAGCAGCTTAAATTTCAATTAAAATTAATTTGATTTTTTGTTGTTTTTAGCAAAAACTTAAAACAGACAAAAATTTAATAATGAAACAATCCAAAATGTACAACCTACATTAGGTAAATAAGTACAACGGGACGTATGTCCAAATTTGCATACGAATAGAAAATATGCGTATACATTGTTTACATACAATACATTTGCATATACATACATACATACATATGTACGTGTAAGTAAGCGCCCGTGTGCATGGTTTTTGAGAAGACTGGTTTACATAGTTTCCATTTCCCACTTCAGGTGATATTCTCGATATTGTTTATTACTTTGGTATATTTTTATGTCTTAACATTTTCTTTGTAATCCACTTCACTTTGAGTATTTGTTGTAGTAGTTGCTGCTTGTACAATTTAATATTGTAATCGCATTATCAAAAAATATAACATTTTTTTCATATTTATAACTAAGTTGTAAATTCTAAGTTTTATACACAAAAACAAAGATAAGTTATTTACACATACTTTACTCATTTAAGTACATAAACGCAAGCTTTATTTTTTAAAAACATATATAAATACATATCTTCACCTGAAGTGCAAAAGGGCGTAAGTGTCAAAGATATATTTTTTTGTTTTTGGTGTTTTTTATCGAAGTATGTCCATAATAAATCAAAAATATACAATCAAATCCATATGTCACTTATGCCCTGTCTCATTTTTGGTGACGATATGCTACATGCATATCCACCTGATTATATTTGTGTGTAATTAGGGTATTGCCTAGAATAATACGTTTTTTAATTAAAATTTTTTCGTATAAAAAAATATAAATAAAATTAAAAACAGCTGTTAAAATAAAATTATATAAAATTATATATCAAAGAAAACTTAATATGTATTAAAATTAATGAAACCATAGAAATAGACCCATAAAGTCAACATCACTTTTCTAAGTAACAACTTAAAAATAAGAAATAAATTTATAGGCAATTTTTTAAAAATTCACTATTTTATAGGAAATTAAAAAAAAAAATACTATATTTATAGGAAATTTTTCAAAAATGTACAATTTTTAAAGGAAATTTTTTAAACATTTATTATTTTTATAGGAAATTTTTCAAAAATATGCTATTTTTATGGGAAAGTTTTTAAAAACTTACTATTTTTATAGCAAAATTTTTCAAAAATTTACTATTTTTATACCAAATTTGCTATTTTTATAGGAAGTTTTACTATTTTAATAGGAAATTTTTCAAAAATTTCCTATTTTTATAGGAAATTTTTCAAAAAATTTACTATTTTTATAGGAAATTTTTCAAAAATTTACTATTTTTATAGGAAATTTTTCAAAAATTTACTATTTTTATTGGAAATTTTTCAAAACTTTCCTATTTTTATAGGAAACTTTTCAAAAATTTACTATTTTTGTAGGAAATTTTTCAAAAAATTTACTTTTTTTATAGGAAGTTTTTCAAAAATTTCCCCTTTTTATAGGAAATTTTTCAAAAATTTCCTCTTTTTATAGGAAATTTTTAAAAAATGTCCTATTTTTATAGAAAATTTTTCAAAAATTATGTTCACATGTATATAATTTAAAATATATAAGTATTTATGCACAAAGCGATATTTTACCCTAGTTTTATGACGTAGATTTAATTTACTTTTTGTAAAAACATACGGTTCATTGACAATGAATGGAAAAAAAGTACAAAATTTACATGAATTTTAAGTTTAAACATATTCATTTAATGTTTGTGGTCATTAACTTTGTCGTTGTTAATGTATTATTGTACATTTTGAATACTTTGGTAATAAATAGCATTAAGGGTATTCACGTGAAATGTGAATAAATTTGAAAAAAATTAAATTTTGATAAAAAATTTACTTTTCTCAATTTAAATGAAATATTTATATTTATTTAGGAAACATTTTAGAAATATTTTAAAATTTTAGTAAAATCTTAGTCATTTATAATAAAGGGAAAAAAAATTTGAATCCTTTTCTATCAAATCGATTTAGAAAATGAGTACTTATATACTTTATATAGAGGATTAAGTATGCATCTTTTAAGCTCGATTTTTATTGTTTTATTTCCAAATTGACCATATTTTACCCAACTCCATGATTTACCAACTGGTATTGACAGTGACTGACTCATTCATTGCTATTGTTATATTTTAACAAATTGTTTTGGGGTTTTTCGTATTCATTTTAATATCTTAACATTTTGTATTTTTTAGGCAGATAAATATTTATAGTAAACGGTGATCCAAAAAGTTATAAAAAACTGTCTAAGATGAAAAAAAGTTATATATAAAGTTTTTTATGAAAATTTTTTTTTTGAAAAATTTCCTATAAAAATAGGAAATTTTTGAAAAATTTCCTATAAAAATAGGAAATTTTTGAAAAATTTCCTATAAAAATAGGAAATTTTTGAAAAATTTCCTATAAAAATAGGAAATTTTTGAAAAATTTCCTATAAAAATAGGAAATTTTTGAAAAATTTCCTATAAAAATAGGAAATTTTTGAAAAATTTCCTATAAAAATAGGAAATTTTTGAAAAATTTCCTATAAAAATAGGAAATTTTTGAAAAATTTCCTATAAAAATAGGAAATTTTTGAAAATTTTCCTATACAAATAGGAAATTTTTGAAAAATTTCCTATAAAAATAGTAAATTTTTGAAAAATTTCCTATAAAAATAGTAAATTTGTGAAAAATTTCCTACAAAAATAGGAAATTTTTGAAAAATTTCCTATAAATTTAGGAAATTTTTGAAAAATTTCCTATAAAAATAGGAAATTTTTGAAAAATTTCCTATAAATTTAGGAAATTTTTGAAAAATTTCCTATAAAAATAGGAAATTTTTGAAAAATTTCCTATAAAAATAGGAAATTTTTGAAAAATTTCCTATAAAAATAGGAAATTTTTGAAAAATTTCCTATAAAAATAGGAAATTTTTGAAAAATTTCCTATAAAAATAGGAAATTTTTGAAAAATTTCCTATAAAAATAGGAAATTTTTGAAAAATTTCCTATAAAAATAGGAAATTTTTGAAAAATTTCCTATAAAAATAGGAAATTTTTGAAAATTTTCCTATACAAATAGGAAATTTTTGAAAAATTTCCTATAAAAATAGTAAATTTTTGAAAAATTTCCTATAAAAATAGTAAATTTGTGAAAAATTTCCTACAAAAATAGGAAATTTTTGAAAAATTTCCTATAAATTTAGGAAATTTTTGAAAAATTTCCTATAAATTTAGGAAATTTTTGAAAAATTTCCTATAAAAATAGTAAATTTTTGAAAAATTTCCTATAAAAATAGTAAATTTGTGAAAAATTTCCTACAAAAATAGGAAATTTTTGAAAAATTTCCTATAAATTTAGGAAATTTTTGAAAAATTTCCTATAAAAATAGGAAATTTTTGAAAAATTTCCTATAAATTTAGGAAATTTTTGAAAAATTTCCTATAAAAATAGGAAATTTTTGAAAAATTTCCTATAAAAATAGGAAATTTTTGAAAAATTTCCTATAAAAATAGGAAATTTTTGAAAAATATCCTATAAAAATAGGAAATTTTTGAAAAAATTCCTATAAAAATAGGAAATTTTTGAAAAAATTCCTATAAAAATAGGAAATTTTTGAAAAATTTCCTATAAAAATAGTAAATTTTTGAAAAATTTCCTATAAAAATAGTAAATTTTTGAAAAATTTTCTATAAAAATAGTAAATTTAAAAAAGAAATTCTTATAAAAATAGTAAATTTTTCAATTGTTATTTTTGCTCTAAATTGAAAATTTTTATAAATCGAGAATTTTTTAAAAACTTGCCGTTAAATTCAAGAACTCTATTTTTTGAATTCCCCTGTTTTTTTATCATTTTATTTTGCTTCAACTTAGTTTTATTTTGTTGTAGTTTTTTCATAACTAATTTTTATTTAGTTCCGACTGGAACTAAATCATTATCATCACAATCAGCAGAAACAGAAAAAACAGACATAGACCGTCCTCAAAAAATCAACGATCATCCAAAGAATGACTGAGTGATTTGGTTAAAACGTTAGAGGCAGGTTTAGTATTAAAAGTGCAGCAAACGGAGAAACATCAGATTCGAAAACAATAATAAAAAAATAAAAAAAAAACTAAAAATTAAAAATACAGAAATAACAATAACGATAAAAAATAACAAAAATATAAAAAGTAAGAGAATAAGAAAAATTTAATTAAAAGTAAATTTTTATTTCAAGTTGCCGGTAACTGTTATGAAGTAATACAAACATTTCGATGCATCCATAGCTAAAGAGCTTAACTGACAAAAATGTAAAAACTTATTTGTAGATTGATTTCGTTATTTTAATGGAATTTGGGTCATAATTCTTAAAAAAAATAAGTTTTGATTTTTTTTAGAGTTAAGTCTTTTTGCATTTTATGGGTTAATTTTGTACATTAATTTAGAAATGTCTTAAGTTTTTTCAATGTGAATGTGTTGTGCTCTACAAAAGTTGTAATCAAAGGTGTAATAATTTACATTACCACTTACCTCCAATACATTTACATGACATGTATTCGTGTTTTTGGTGTAAACAAACTGTTGCGTCTGCGCAATCTTCATCGTGATCGGCTTCACTTTTCTTGAGGTTTTATATTTTTTATTCCTCTTTTATATGATCGAGGTGGTTTCTATTATTTATTACAAAAACATTAGAAACAATAACATTGAGTTTTTGTTACTTTTTTTTATTTTATTTAATGTTTTTATGTTGTGTGAATTTTACTTTTTATGTGATTGTTTAATAATAAGTTTTTTAAAAGCAGAAAAAGTTTTTGAACAATTTTGGGAATTTCTGATTACAAAGAAAATAGTGAAAAGAAGATACAGAAAATCAAGAAAGCAAAATGATTAATCACAAATGATAATTTATTTATAGAAAATTTTTCAAAAATTAACTATTTTTACAGGAACTTTTTCAAAAATTTATTAGTTTTATAGGAAATTTTTAAAAAATCTGCTATTTTTATAGGAAATTTTTCAAAAATTTACGGTTTTTATAGGAAATTTTTCAAAAATTTACTATTTTTATAGGAAATTTTTTAAAAATTTATTATTTTTATAAAAATTTTTTGAAAAATTTACTATTTTTATACAAAAATTTTCTACTTTAATAGAATTTTTTTAAATTCCTAACTTTTACAGGAATTTTTTTACAAATTTCGTGCTTTTATATGAATTTTTTTTTAAATTTACTATTTTTATAGGAAAATTTTTAAAAATTTCCTATTTTTAAAGGAAATTTTTCAAAAATTTCCTATTTTTATAGGAAATTTTTAAAAAATTTAATATTTTAAAAGGAAATTTTTTAAAAATTTTATATTTTCATAGGAAATTCAAAAATTTACCATTTTTTAGGAAATTTTTAAAAATTTTCTATTTCATAGCAAATTTTTCAAAAATTTACTATTTTTATAGGAAATTTTTCAAAAAGTTACTATTTTCAAAGGAATTTTTTCAAAAATTTACTATTTTTATAGGAAATTTTTAAAAAATTTACTATTTCTATAGGAAATTTTTCAAAAATTTCCTATTTTTATAGGAAATTTTTCAAAAATTTCCTATTTGTATACGAAATTTTTCAAAAATGTCCTATTTTATATATGAAATTTTTCAAAAATTTTCTATTTTTATAGGAAATTTTTCAAAAATTTACTATTTTTATAGAAAATTTTTCAAAAATTTCCTATTTTTATAGGAAATTTTTCAAAAATTTCCTATTTTTATAGGAAATTTTTCAATTTTTTTTTTTATAGGAAGTTTTTTAAAAATTTACTATTTTTATAAGAATTTTTTAAAAAATTTACTATTTTTGTAGAAAATTTAAAAAAAAAATTACTGTTTTTGTAGGAAAATTTTTCAAAAATTTACTATTTTTATAGGAAATTTTTCAAAAATTTTCTATTTTTATAAGAATTTTCGCAAAAGTTTCCTATTTTTGTAGGAAATTTTCTTAAAAATTTCCTATTTTTGTAGGAAATTTTCCAAAATTTTTTTTATAGGAAATTTTTCAAAACTTTCCAATTTTTGTAGGAAATTTTTCAAAATTTTCCTATTTTTATAGGAAATTTTTCAAAAATTTCCTATTTTTATAGGAAATTTTTCAAAAATTTCCTATTTTTATAGGAAATTTTTCAAAAATTTCCTATTTTTATAGGAAATTTTTCAAAAATTTCCTATTTTTATATGAAATTTTACAAAAATTTCCTATTTTTATAGGAAATTTTTCAAAAATTTCCTATTTGTATAGGAAATTTTTCAAAAATTTCCTATTTTTATAGGAAATTTTTCAAAAATTTACTATTTTTATAGGAAATTTTTCAAAAATTTCCTATTTTTATAGGAAATTTTTCAAAAATTTACTATTTTTATAGGAAATTTTTCAAAAATTTACTATTTTTATAGGAAATTTTTCAAAAATTTACTATTTTTATAGGAAATTTTTCAAAAATTTACTATTTTTATAGGAAATTTTTCAAAAATTTACTATTTTTATAGGAAATTTTTCAAAAATTTCCTATTTTTATAGGAAATTTTTCAAAAATTTCCTATTTTTATAGGAAATTTTTCAAAAATTTCCTATTTTTATAGGAAATTTTTCAAAAATTTCCTATTTTTATAGGAAATTTTTCAAAAATTTCCTATTTTTATAGGAAATTTTTCAAAAATTTCCTATTTTTATAGGAAATTTTTCAAAAATTTCCTATTTTTATAGGAAATTTTTCAAAAATTTCCTATTTTTATAGGAAATTTTTCAAAAATTTCCTATTTTTATAGGAAATTTTTCAAAAATTTCCTATTTTTATAGGAAATTTTTCAAAAATTTCCTATTTTTATAGGAAATTTTTCAAAAATTTCCTATTTTTATAGGAAATTTTTCCTATTTTTATAGGAAATTTTTCAAAAATTTCCTATTTTTATAGGAAATTTTTCAAAAATTTCCTATTTTTATTGGAAATTTTTCAAAAATTTCCTATTTTTATAGGAAATTTTTCAAAAATTTCCTATTTTTATAGGAAATTTTTCAAAAATTTCCTATTTTTATAGGAAATTTTTCAAAAATTTCCTATTTTTATAGGAAATTTTTCAAAAATTTCCTATTTTTATAGGAAATTTTTCAAAAATTTCCTATTTTTATAGGAAATTTTTCAAAAATTTCCTATTTTTATAGGAAATTTTTCAAAAATTTCCTATTTTTATAGGAAATTTTTCAAAAATTTCCTATTTTTATAGGAAATTTTTCAAAAATTTCCTATTTTTATAGGAAATTTTTCAAAAATTTCCTATTTTTATAGGAAATTTTTCAAAAATTTCCTATTTTTATAGGAAATTTTTAAAAAATTTCCTATTTTTATAGGAAATTTTTCAAAAATTTCCTATTTTTATAGGAAATTTTTAAAAAATTTCCTATTTTTATAGGAAATTTTTCAAAAATTTCCTATTTTTATAGGAAATTTTCCAAAAATTTCCTATTTTTATAGGAAATTTTTCAAAAATTTCCTATTTTTATAGGAAATTTTTCAAAATTTTCCTATTTTTATAGGAAATTTTTCAGAAATTTCCTATTTTTATAGGAAATTTTTCAAAAATTTCCTATTTTTATAGGAAATTTTTCCAAAATTCCTATTTTTATAGGAAATTTTTCAAAAATTTCCTATTTTTATTGGAAATTTTTCAAAAATTTCCTATTTTTATAGGAAATTTTTCAAAAATTTCCTATTTTTATAGGAAATTTTTCAAAAATTTCCTATTTTTATAGGAAATTTTTCAAAAATTTCCTATTTTTATAGGAAATTTTTCAAAAATTTCCTATTTTTATAGGAAATTTTTCAAAAATTTCCTCTTTTTATAGGAAATTTTTCAAAAATTTGCTATTTTTATAGGAAATTTTTCAAAAATTTCCTATTTTTATAAGAAATTTTTCAAAAATGTCCTATTTTTATACATTAATAGCATTTTTTTCAAAAATTTAATATTTTTATAAGAAATTTTTTCAAAAATTTCCTATTTTTAAGGGAAATTTTTCAAAAATTTTCTATTTTTATGAGAAATTTTGGGCAAGTTTAAATTGTTTATAGAAAATTTGTCAAAAGCTGGATAAATTTTTGTTATTAAACTTTGTTTTGTTATTTCTTTCCTTTACAGATTTTTCCCCTTTTAACATCCAAAACGCATCCAAATGTCTAGACAAAAAAGCTAAAAAAAAATATTAAAACTCTATTCAACAAAATTTAAATATTTATTCACAATTCCCCTCCTATTTATTCAACAAAGAATAATTTTTTAGACCAAAATTATGGCCTCAAATACAGATTCAGATACCCAAGTCAATATACAAGATCTGCCCATTTCATTTAAGGTAAGTAAGAAAAAATTACTCCAATTACAAAAATTAAATTTTATATTGTTATTAACATTAAAAAAATGTCATATGTTTTTCAATTAATGAAAAAAAGAGATAATTAAGTTCACACTGGTCATGGTGGATGATTTTGGTATTACACTTTTTCTATATCCGGCATAAAAAAAACTAAAGCGGATGTAGTTTTGAAAACAGTAATATTTATATTAGAGAGATAAAATTGATATCAAAACTTTAATGAAGTTTTGAATACGAATTTATTGTTATTACAAAATTTCACAGTTGATGATTTTTAAATTAACTTTTTATCTTTTAGGTCAAATACATCGGCTGTGAAGTGGCTCGTGGCCTATGGGGCATTAAATACACCCGCCGTCCTGTAGATATAATGGTGGGTGCCGCAAAAAACTTGCCCGCCAATAAGACTTTACCCCATTGTGATCTCAAGGTCTCCACCGAGGGTGTGAGTATAGATATTCTTCAGCCCAAAGCCAGCATAAACCATTGGTCCTACCCGATTGATACAATATCCTATGGCGTCCAGGATCTAGTCTATACCCGTGTCTTTGCCATGATTGTGGTAAAGGATGAGAACAGTTTACATCCCTTTGAGGTTCATGCTTTTGTGTGCGATAGTCGAGCCATGGCTCGAAAATTGACCTATGCCTTGGCGGCGGCTTTTCAGGATTATTCGCGTAAGGTTAAGGAACAGGGCTCAGATGAGAGTAGTGATAAGATAACACCCACCCGCCAGAAGTTTGCTATAGACTTAAGGTCCCCGGAGGAATTGGCCGAGGAAGATGAAACGGAAGCTTAAATTAATTTTTAATATGTTTTTTTTAGATTTTTTGTTATAAATTTTAAAAGTATTTTAAAGTTGTGATGATTTTTAATGTAAATTTTGTATTTATTAATTTTAAAGAAGAAATATTAGGAATATCTCTGTTCCCGTACTTTAATGAAACTACACAAAAGTGTTTCAATACTAGATTTTTAAAATAAATGTATATTTTCCTTAAACTATTCCGACTACTTCTAAGTGATATGAGAAGTTTCTTTAAAGTAAGGGAACTGATATATTTTTTTAAAGGTCATTTTAAGTCCAAGTTAAAGCCAAGTGCTACTTAATCAATTTTGTAAATTATGTATTAAAATACTATTTCTGTTTTTTTTTTATTATACAAATAAATGTTCTTTTTAAATGTATATTAATTAGAGATCCTCCTCATGCAGCTAACAATCCAAAGTTTTAATAAATATGAAGATTTGAAAAAAGTTCTAAAAATATATTTTTATTTATATCATAATTTTTCGAAAGAGCAAGAAATGCCCTATTTCTCCCTAACAAGAAATAGTAAAATACTAGCTTTCCGAAGTCATCCAGGTTAAGAAACAAATCGGATTTTTTTCAAAAAAAAAAAAAAAAAAAACTTTAAGAACCTGTAAGATTTACTAACTCAATAACTATGCAGTTTTATGGTACAATGTCTCTTGATTAGTTTTTCTAAAGAAATTATAAAAATCGGTTAAATAATTAACGAGATATGAACGATTAAATTCAAGTTTAAGATCTAGGATGTTGTCTTGGATAAGATCTAATACCTTATAAAAGAATTTTGTGCTGGTAATACAAGTCCATGTGTGCCTTTGCTAAAAATGTCTGTGCTAAAAAACAAATTTTCCAAAAATTTTCGATCGGGCAATACCAGATTTTTACACTCCGCAACAAAACTAATTTTTATATGCAAAAATTTTATATCAAAAATGTTACATGGAAATTTTTATATAAAACAAGTAAGAGTGGTATATTCGGCTTTGCCGAATCTTGGATACCCTTCACCAATGGTGTTGCAAAAGTACTTAATGTAATTCCAAGCAAAATTTGGTTATACTAGTATTATATGCAAAGAGTCTTTAAAATTAAGAGTCGGAAAAAGAAAAGCTTTTCGGTGGCGTCATCATCTAGAATAGTTATGCACCCAAAGGTTAGGTTGGGCAGGTGGCTGATGTCTAGGGAAGCTTCACTTGGGTTTTTAAGTGGTCCCTTTGTGAAACATAATGATTACTAGACTACAAGTAGAGAATGCATATTTAAGCCAGCCAGTAGCTTCGAAATAAAATAGACACATATTTTACGAACATTTAATAAAGTTCGATAGACCAGATAAACCATGCAGAAAAGATGCTTCAAAATGTAGATGCCCTTACATTTGCAATAGCACATCGATTTGATGAAGTTTAAGTATTCTGGCATGCAACCCAAAAACACAGTGCCCAGTGAGGGTTGTGCACTTTAATTCGTACGAATTATTCAACTAGTAAAAGTTCTTGATTAGTTATGTAAAACTCTGAAGTTAGCGGACTGATTTAGGTCAAAGCTTTAACAATGATAAGCCATAAAATTATAGGGTATACACTCTTAGTTTTAGATACATACGTGAAATATATAGCTTTTGAATGGATGGATATCAGCTTTGTCGGAAAAGTTATTAAAGATTTACTTATTTATCTGAAGTTAGTTAATTAATTAAAATGAACACTTCATCAATAATATTTGGGATGTATTGTTCTTTCGATCTGTCCGATGGATGTTTGGAAAGTTTTGCTCTAGTTCCTTGTGCAATTTTAATGTGATTTAATTTATCAGCATTAAATCGATTCCCGGTCGGGGTTATATGGGAGATTTCACTAAATATGAATAGAGCTCGCCCATTTTCAATATCGAACTTTTCAAGAGATCAGAAATACTTTTGTCAAATATTGTCCCTCTAGAAAGTTTATTTTAGGCGCTATCGCCCTGAATATCAATATTGTACAACGTCTTTATACTAAATGTCATCATCGTATCTTAGGCGAAGTTATAAGGGATCAATTGTCAAACGTGAACGGATTTCTCCCAATTGCAATTAAAAAATTTAAATTTTCGTTGATATGTGAGATACTTACATACATATGTAGGTTTTGAACGGATATCATGTAGTTAGCTGCATTTTTGTACCTAGGAAGATTACCTATAATTTGATATATAATACATTCTCAAATGTTATCATAATGTTCAAAAGTCAGACACAAAATTAAGATTAATGCAGAGGGTCTGTCTGCTAAAATCAGATTTGTGGAGCTCCTGGATTTTACACAAAATTTTAGGATATTGGGCCACCCTGAATTTTATCATTGTCGATCAAAACACCATTGCTTAAACTCTAAATTATATCTACCACAAATTACCGAATGCATCAGGATTTAGGTAATCTCCTGCTAAGGACGCTATTAAAATTCATCAAAATAAACACCTGAGATATCGACAAAACAGGAACTCCAAAAACTTGACTACAACAGAAAAAATTACAGACAGGTAGACGGACGGACAAAAAACAGACGGACGGACGGACAAACAAACAGACGGACGGACAGACAGACAAACAGACGGACGGAGGTCGCGAAATCGATTCTCCTGCCGATTCTAAGTTGATCGGTACAGTTTGAATGGTATTCGTAATCAGATTTGTGGAGTAGAGATTTTAGAAAATCCTCACACAAAGAACGATGCCAAATTTCATCACAATCGGTCCATAAACACCTGAGATATCACTGAAACAATACTTACGAAATGTAAACAAAATTTCTTAGACACGTACTTTGGGCAATTTGCTGTACATCAAATGTAGTGTTATGGCGATATCTCAATTGTTTATGGACCGCTTTTGATAAAATTTAATAACGTGCTTGGCGGGGGAATTTCCTAAAATCTGATATAAAATTTATGTAGGTCCGTGCTAAAGGAGGATGGTTTTTCCTATTTCTGCATTTCATTTTTTCAACAAACATTCTCTAATGCGAACTTTGGGCAATTTGCGATACATCAAATTCAGTGTTTTGGCGATATCTCAGTTGTTTATGAACCGATTTTGATAAAATTTTACAGAGTGCTTTGGGAAACTATTTTCTACAATCTGATATATAAAATATTATCACATGTACACCAGGAGTATCTTTTTTCTCTTGTTATTTAAAAGTGTGTTTCAATCAAAAATGTTAAAATTTTCGTCTAATTTTTGGTATTTTTTCGATATTTTCGGTGTTTATAAACCGATTTTAATGAAATTTAATAGCGTTCATTGCGGGAGAATTTCCTAAAATCTGATATATAATTTATGTAAGAACATTCTCCAGGGGCTTCAGAAACTTGATTTCAACAGACAGACAGACGGACGGACAGACAGACAGACAGACAGACAGACGGACATCGCTTAATCGATTCTCCTCCCGATTCTGAGTCGATCGGTATAATTTTTATGGGGTCTACGATCACTAATAAAAAAATTACAAACGGAATCACAAACTTATAATACCCTTTCACCTATTGGTGAAGGGTATAAAAATTTCTTTAGGAATGTTTATAAAAAAAATTCTATTAAAATTTTTATATGAAATATTTTCTATGGAATTTTTACATAAAATTTTTTTATAGAAATTTTTTACATAAAAAATTTTCTATAAAAATTTTTAATATGAAAAATTTTCTATAGAAATTTTTATATAAAAAATTTTCTAACTAAATTTTTATATGAAATTTGTAAACTAAAAATTTTCTATAAAAACTTTTATATGACAAATTTTCTACAAAATTTGTTTGTATTTATATATTTTCTATAGAAATTTTTATATAAAAAATTTTCCATAGACATTTTTTTTATAAAAAATCCAATAGAAGTTTTTATATAAAAACTTTCCATAGAAGTTTTTATATTGAAAAAATTTTCTATAGAAAATTTTATATAAAAAATTTGTATATTTATATATTTTCTATAGAAATTTTTATATAAAAAATCTTCCATAGAAATTTTTTATATAAACAATTTTCAATAGAAGTTTTTATATAGAAAATTTTCTATAGAAATTTTTATATTAAAAAATTAAAAAAAAAAATAACAAAATTGTCGGCATTTGATCTCAAATCTGTTACATTGATTTATTAATGTAACAGACCAATTTTGGATAAAAAGCCAAAAATTGTTTGCGGAGAAACCAAAATTTTTTAATGAAAAATTTCTTTTTGAATTTTTGTATGAAAATTTATCTATAAAATTTAGTATATGAAAATTTTTTTATATGAGAAATTTTCTACAAAAATTTGTATGTTAAAAATTTTCTATAAAACTTTTTTAATAAAACAATTTCTATAAAAATTTTTATATGAACAATTTTCTAAAAAAAATTTTTATGAAAAATTTTTTTATGAAAGATTTTCATAGAAGTTTTTATATGAAAAATGAAAATTTTATATCGAAATTTATAAAAAATTTATACAGAAAAAAAAATTCTATAAAAATTGATATATTTTCTATTAAAATGAATAAATGAAAATTTTTCTATAGACATTTTTACATGAAAAATTTGTTTATGAAAAATGTTCCATAAAAATTTTTGTATAAACAATTTTCTATCAAAATTTAAAGATGAATTTCTTAAAGTCTTCTTTATCAAATTAACATGTGCAACTTACCAAAGTGGAACATCTTTTTTCCTATTATTAAGTTATTAAGAAATTATAAAAAAATGAATTTGTATTTTGGACAATTTTTTATTTAACACTTTTTCGCTTAATTTTCTTTGTATTTTTAAAGGGCCATACATCTTTTACTTTAACCGCTTTATTTGTTTACATTTAAAAGCAATTTTACACTCAATCGAAAATAATTACATTCCACAATTAAATTTTTAATTAATTTCTTTACGCGATTATTTTATTTTATTCCTTTGCCCACTTTTTTATTATTTACAAAACACAAGAACACTAACACAAACACTGAGCTCTGCTTTTGCAAAAACAAGAGCATCAACAACAACAAAATTTATAAAGAAAAAAGAAGAAGAAACTTTTGGCAAGCCGCCTTTTTACATGGAATTTGCTAAAACTTTACATCCATATTTTCACTAATATTTCATTGATTTTCATCGAACAAAAACTGAAATATAATTAAAAACTTCTTAAATTTATCTTTTATCACATTTTTATTGCCTTTTTATAACTTTTTACCGGATTTTTTAATGATTTAAAACGACGCAGAGAATGAAACGATCTATAGAAAAGCCGACAATTAACAACTGAAAAGGAAATAATGCGATAAAAATTAGGAAGATAGAGTTTAAGGCGAAGTGTTGCCATACTTTGATTGTTAATTTCAAAGGTTGTGGATTTGGATGAAAGGTTTCGTTGCAGGCTAAAGAAGTTTGTTTTTATGTGTACAGAAGATGGAAATGAATAACCCTTGAAACCCCTATTGAATAACAATTTTATTTACGTTTAAATAGCGGAAAAAGGTTAAATTTTAACAGAAATTTTTCATATGAAAATTTTTTTTAGAAAATTTTTTATATGAAAATTGTTATAGAAAAATTTTCATATTAAAATTTTTACAAAATTTGTCATACCAAAATTTAGGTAGAAAATTTTTCATACAAAATTTTTTTATAAAAATTTCTATATAAAATTTTTCATATAAAAATTTCTATATAAAATTTTTCATATAAAAATTTCTATCGAAAATTTTTAATATTAAAATTTCTATAGAAAATTTTTCATATAAAAATTTCTATAGAAAATATTTCATATAAAAATTTCAATAGAAAATTTTTCATATAAATATTTTTATAGAAATTTTTTTATATAAAAAATTTTTATAGAAAATTCTTCATATAAAAAATTTTTATAGAAAATTTTTCATATAAAAAATTTTTATAGAAAATTTTGATGGAAAATTTTTCATATAAAAAATTTTTATAGAAAATGTTTCATATAAAAAATTTTTATAGAAAATTTTTCATATAAAAAATTTTTATAGAAAATTTTTCATATAAAAATTTTTTATAGAAAATTTTTCATATAAAAAATTTTTATACAAAATTTTTCATATAAAAAATTTTTATACAAAATTTTTCATATAAAAAATTTTTATAGAAAATTTTTATGGAAAATTTTTCATATAAAAAATTTTTATAGAAAATTTTTCATATAAAAAATTTTTATAGAAAATTTTTCATATAAAAAATTTTTATAGAAAATTTTTCATATAAAAAATTTTTTTTAGAAAATTTTTCATATAAAAAATTTTTATAGAAAATTTTTCATATAAAAATTTTTTATAGAAAGTTTTTCATATAAAAAATTTTTATACAAAATTTTTCATATAAAAAATTTTTATACAAAATTTTTCATATAAAAAATTTTTATACAAAATTTTTCATATAAAAAATTTTTATACAAAATTTTTTATATAAAAAATTTTTATAGAAAATTTTTCATATAAAAAATTTTTATAGAAAATTTTTCATATAAAAAATTTTTATAGAAAATTTTTCATATAAAAAATTTTTATAGAAAATTTTTCATATAAAAAATTTTTATAGAAAATTTTTCATATAAAAAATTTTTATAGAAAATTTTTCATATAAAAAATTTTTATAGAAAATTTTTCATATAAAAAAATTTTATAGAAAATTTTTCATATAAAAAATTTTTATAGAAATTTTTCATATATACAATTTTTATAGAAAATTTTTCATATAAAAAATTTTTCATATAAAAAATTTTTATAGAAAATTTTTCATATAAAAAATTTTTATAGAAAATTTTTCATATAAAAAATTTTTATAGAAAATTTTTCATATAAAAAATTTTTATAGAAAATTTTTCATATAAAAAATTTTTATAGAAAATTTTTCATATAAAAAATTTTTATAGAAAATTTTTCATATAAAAAATTTTTATAGAAAATTTTTCATATAAAAACTTTTCATGTAAAAATTTGTATCGAGAATTTTTCATATAGAAATTTTTATTGAAAATTTTTATATAAAAATTTCTGTAGAAAATTTTTCATATAAAAATTTTCATAAAAAGTTTTCTTCAGAAAATTTTTAATAAATATAAAAATTTTTATAGAAAAGTTTTCATATAAAAATTTCTCTAGAATTTTTTCTTATATAAAATTTTTTGGTATATAAGTTTCTATAGAAAAAATTAAATAAATTTCTTTTTATCAAATTTGTCTGTTACATTAATAAATAAATGTAACAGATTTGAGATCAAATGCGAATAATCTTTCTTTTTGATAATTTTTTATATAAAAATTTGTATAGAAAATTTAAATAAATTTTCTTTTTAAATAATATTTACATCTCGACAATTTTGTTATTTTTTGAGAAAATTGTTTATAGAAAAAGTTTTTAACAAAATTGATATAAAAAATTTTATAAAAATTTTTCATATAACAATTAATATAGAAAATTTTGCAAATAAAAGATTTCTATAGAAAATTTTTCATACAAAAAATTTCTATAGAAAATTTTGTATATCAAAATTTCTATACAAAATTTTTCTTATAAAAATACAAAAGAAAATTTTTATATCTCAAATTTCTATGGAGAATTTTTATATTTTCAAAGAAAATTTTTCATCTAAAAAAATTCCTGTAGAAATTTTTATATGAAAACTTCTTTTAAAATTTTAATATGAAAATTTTTCGATAACAATTTTCATATAAAAAATTTTCTATAAAAATTTTCATATGAAAATTTTTCTGTAAAAATTTAACCTTTTTCCGCTATTTAAACTCAAATAAAAATGTTATTCAAAAGGGGTTTTCAAGGGTTATTCATTTCCATCTTCTGTTTACCTTTAAAAAAACTTCATTAGCCATCAACAACACCTTCCATCCAATTCCGCAACCTTTGATATTAATAAGCAAAGTACCACCAAGTATGGCAACACTTCGTCTTATACTCTCTCTTCCTCATTTTTATCGAGTCATTTCCTTTTCAGTTGTTAATTGTCGGCTTTTCTAATTAGATCGTTTCATTTTCTGTGTCGTTTTAAATCAATAAAAAATCCGGTAAAAAGTTATTAAAGTTCAATAAAAATGTGATAATAGTGAAATTTAAGAAGTTTTTAATTATATTTTAGTTTTTGTTTGATGAAAATCAATGAAATATTAGTGAAAATATGGATGTAAAGTTTTAGCAAATTCCATGAAAAAAGGCGGCTTGCCAAAAATTTCTTCTTCTTTTTTTCGTTATAAGTTTTGTTGTTGTTGATGCTCTTGTTTTTGCAAAAGCAGAGCTCAGTGGTTGTGTAACTGTTTTTGCATTTTGTGAATAATAAAACAAGTGGGAAAAGTAAGTCATTCAAAATAATCACATTAAGAAATTAATTGAAAAATTTAATTGCAAAATATAATAAAATTCGATTAAGAGTAAATTTGTTTATAAATGAAAATAAATAAAGCGTTTAAAATAAAATATGGCCTTTTTAAAAAATACAAAGAAAATTAAGCAAAAGAGTGTTAAATTAAAAAATGTTCAAAATATTCGTGTTTTTGTTATTTCGAAAAATGTAATAAAAGGACGCAAGATCTTCCACTTTGGTAAGTTGCGCATGTTAAATTGATATTAAGACTCTTAGAAACTTATCTTAAAATTTGTATAGAAAACTTTTCACTTAAAAATTTTTCATTTAAAAATTTCTATAGAAAATTTTTCATATAAAAATTTCTATAGAAAATTTTCATATACAAATTTTTATAGAAAATTTTTCTTATAAAAATTTCAATAAAAAATTTTATATATAAAAATTTCTATACAAAATTTTTGATATAAAAATTTCTATAGAAAATTTTTCATATTAAAATTTTTATAGAAAATTTTTCATATAAAAATTTTTATAGAAAATTTTTTATATAAAAATTTCTATAGAAAATTTTTCTTATAAAAATTTTTATCAAAATAGTTTTATCAAAAAACTATTTATTACAATAATAAATAATTGTAATAAATTGGGATTCTTAGTGCAATACACTACAGTAAAACTTTTTAATTAAATGTTTGATGTCCCAAATTTTGATAAACCTTTTTAATAAATATACGGCTGCACATGTGCCAAGCTTTAAAATAAACTTTTGTTTATTTAAATCTTTCTTTGAACCCCCTTTATAGCACTTTTGTCTTAGTCGCCAACAAAGCAACAACAAAAGTGTGGGAAATAAAGAAATGATAAAACTGAAAAATGTTTGTGTGTTTCTGTTCGGATGATAATCTGCGCTTTATGTTGATATTTGTTGGACACAATAATAATAATTCGTATTTATTCAGTCCCTCAAATTATACATAATGCGAGGTTTTCGCTCTGTCTGGAATTAGGGATAATCCTCCTGATGAGATGGTCTAACCAACCATCGAAACGCGTCGAGGAAAGGTTTCCCCACCAACATTTTTTGGTTTTATCAAAAAACTATTTATTACAATAATAAATAATTGTAATAAATTGGGATTCTTAGTGCAATACACTACAGTAAAACTTTTTAATGAAAATTTTTCATATCAAAATTTTTATAGAAAAATTTTCATATAAAAATTTTTAAAGAAAATTTTTAAAGAAAATTTTTCATATCAAAATTTTTATAGAAAATTTTTCATATAAAAATTTCTTAGAAAATTTTTCATATAAAAATTTCTATAGAAAATTCCTCATATAAAAATTTCTTAGAAAATTTTTTATATAATATTTTGCATATCAAAATTTTCAAAGAATATTTTTCATATCAAAATTTTTTAAGAAAATGTTTCTAAGTTTTAGGAATAAGAATCATCAAATTAATTAAAATGTTTCTTATAAAAATTTCTATAGAAAATTTTTCTTACAAAAATTTTAATAGAAAATTCTATAGAAAATTTTTCACATAAAAATTTCTATAGAAAATGTTTCATATAAAAATTTATATAGAAAATTTTTTATATAAAAATTTCTATACAAAATTTTTCATATAAAAATTTCTATAGAAAATTTTTCATAAAAAAATGTTTATAGAAAATTTTTCATATAAAAATTTCTATAGAAAATTTTTCACATAAAAATTTCTTTAGAAAATTTTTCATATAAAAATTTTTATAAAAAAATTTCCATATACAAATTTTTATAGAAAATTTTTCGGATAAAAATTTCTATAGAAAATTTTTCATATAAAAATTTCTATAGAAAATTTTTCATAAAAAAATGTTTATAGAAAATTTTTCATAGAAAAATTTCTATAGAAATTTTTTCATATAAAAATTTCTATAGAAATTTTTTCATATAAAAATTTCTAAAGAAATTTTTTCATATGAAAATTTCTATATAAAATTTTTCATATAAAAATTTCTATAGAAATTTTTTCGTTTAAAAATTTCTATAGAAAATTCTTCATATAAAAATTTCTATAGAAAATGTTCATATAAAAATTTCTATAGAAAATTTTCATATAAAAATTTCTATAGAACATTTTTCATATAAAAATGTTTATATAAAATTGTTCTAAATTATTTTTCAAATTTTATTTGTATTTATTTGTAGTTGTATTTACATATTTAAAAATTTTTCGTATAGAATATTTTTCTTATAAACATTTCTATAGAAAATGTTTAAAATATTTTTCTAAATTACTTTTCAAATTTTATTTGTATTTATTTGTAGTTGTATTTACATATTTAAAAATTTTTCGTATAGAATATTTTTCTTATAAACATTTCTATAGAAAATGTTTGAAATAGAAAATTTTTCATATCAAAATTTCTGTAGAAAATTTTTCATATAAAAATTTCTATAGAACATTTTTCATAAACAAATTTTTTATAGAAAATTTTTCATATAAAAATTTCTATAGAAAATGTTTCATATAAAAATTTCTATTGAAAATTTTTCATATAAAAATTTCTATTGAAAATTTTTCATATAAAAATTTCTATAGAAAATTTTTCATATAAAAATTTTCATACAAAAAAAATGTTCGTTCTATTACATTAATATTGGCCAAAACATGGGCTGGTTTGGAAGTTTCGTTAAAGTGCAAAAACAAGATTGAGAATTGTATTAAAAATATAATGTTACCAAAACATTTTTTTAACATACCCAATGAAGATTTAATTTATAGACATTAGTCGTCCTTAATATGAATGTTAATTAATTTCGATACACACATTCACGGTTAAGCACGATTAAAGTTCATAAATTTATGTTAACATTTTAATAAAAATCACTTTTTTGTTTTTTGTATAATTTAAAGTTTTATTTAAATAAAAATCGACATTACAATTACAATTTTTCATTTTTATCTTTTTATTTCGCAAAACGAATAACAAAACAAAAATTCGAAATAAATTTAGCCATTCTAACGATCGTGGGAACTAAAAAAACAGCCTATAAAAATCTAAATTAAATTCTACATTTAAGAAACAACAGCCCCGAAATCAGGATGTATTTCTTCTTTTTTTTCCTTTTTTTAATTTTAAAGAAAATAATTATTATAATTTATTAAGATAGAAGATAGAGATTAAGGAAAACATCTTAAATCCTTAACGAACATGTAATTAAATTAAAGAGGATTGGAGGAAAGAGTTAAAAGAGAGTAGAAATAGATATAAGAGAGCATAAAACGATTTTCAGAGAGAGAGAGAGAGAGAGAGAGAGCTAAGAGAAGAGAAGAAGAATATTTTAAAAAAATCTAAAATAATAAGATTTTGGGCGGGTTAAATGGCTCAGATTTTTAAACACAATCTCTAGCATAGAGAGTTGGCGCTTCTAGCAAAAAGATTTAGCTTAAGTCAGCCTTGAAAAGGAAACGACGTTTACGGGAATCTAATTTTTTCAACATACTGCGAGATTTATAGGAACGACTTGATTTCTCTTCAACATCTGATGTATTTTCGGAATCCTCAGATTGTTGCTCTTCAGCTTGTACGCCAGCATCGATTTGAGCAGGTTGCACTAAGCGTTGGTAAATAGGCATAACAATTTCCTCATCAGACTGGCTTGATTGTTGTTGCTGCTCCACTTCCTGCTCATGAGCTGGTGCTTGTTCTTCTAATTTCTCCTCGGGAGCTTTATCTTCTTGAGCATTAACTAACACCTGTTCCAATTGCATGGGTGTTTCCATTTCATTTTTAGGCATATGATCTAAACGTTCCTTAACCAATTCTACAATATCATCAATGCTCAAAGGTTTGTAACCAACACCCATAGGCATAGCTGACACTTCATTTTCTTGTTTCATCTCCTCGTTGTTAACAGTCATTTCCTCAGTTTCCTGAGATTGTTCTTGTTTCATGGGAACAACTTCTTGCTCTTGTGTGCTAATAACTTGAACAGGAATTTGGTAGATTTCTTGGGGCATATTCATAGTTTCAGCAGCAGCTTCCTCAGACTTTTCAGTTTCTTCCATCTTTTCAGCACTTTGAGTTTCTAAAGACTTTAAGGAACTGATGTTGCTATTTTCTTCAGCCTCTACTTCAGTTTCCTGTTTAGGTTCCTCGGATTCTTGTACTTCTTCAGCATTATTCTCCACAGACTCAGCTGGCATTTCCACAATTTCAGGTTGGTCTTCCTCTTTTTCTACTTCAGCTTCTTTAACAGTTTCTTCCAGCTTTTCAGCTACTTCATCTTGGCTTATTTCTTGTACCTCACCAGCATTTTCTAGAGATTGCTCTTGTTCAGATACTTCCTGGATTTGAGGTTCCATGTGCATGCCAGGAGTCTCATTTGTAAAATCATTATTTCTCAAAGTATTAATGAAATCAGCAATTAATTGTTCAGCTTCATGGGCCATAACTGGATCGACAGGCTTGAAACCACCAATAGATTGTTTCTTAGTATCCATATCTTCATACATTTGTTGGACCACAGCATCGGGATGACTCATTTCCTCGGTAGATTGCATTGTTTCAGGAGCTTGAGCAGGTTTTTCAGCTTCCATTTCTTCTATGGTCTGAACGGGAGCTACTTGAGCACCTTCTTCGGAATTTTCTTCAAAAATAGCAGGTTCAGCAGTATTTTCAGATTTTACTGATTCAGATTCCTCGGTTTCAAGCACAGCTTCTTCAACAGGTTTAGCTTCTTCTACACTTTGAGCTTCTTCAACGCTTTGATCGCTTTCCAAAGGAGCAACAACTTCGGCAGTTTGAGGTTCTTCAGCTACAACAACTTCGGCAGTTTGAGGTTCTTCAGCTACAACAACTTCTTCGACAGGAGTTGGTTCTTCAATATGTTGAGCTTGTTTATTATCATGAGCTTCCTCCATAACTTGAGTTTCTTCAGCAGTTTCTATTTTTTGTTCATCTGGGATTTCTTCGTCCTTTTCAATTTCTTCGATAGATTGAGCTTCTTCAACAGTTGAAACTGATTCTGGAACAGGTTCTTCATTGACTGTTTGAACTTCTTCAACTACTGGCATTTCTTCAGCAATTGGAGTTTCTTCCGAATTCTGGCTTTCTTCAGCTGAGGTTCTCAAACCTTGAACTACCTCGGGTGTTTCTTCTTCTACAACTGGAGTTTCATCAGCAGCTTTGTTTTCTTCTACGTTGGATACATCTTCAGTAAATTGGTTTTCTCCAGCAGCTTCAGTTTCTTTGGTGTATTGTGCTTCTTCAGCAGTTTTGATTTCTTCAGCAGCATGACTTTCTTCAGAAGTTTGAGTTTCCTCTGCAACTTGAGATTCTTCTACAGCCGGTTCTTCGTCAGCAACAATTTGTGGTTTCTCAGAGTTTTGAGCTTCTTCGACAATCACCGGTTTGTCTTCAGTAGTTTGAGTTTCTTCGGCAGCTGGTTCGTCTTTAGAAGATTTAGCTAATAAATTTTCAATTTCAATGATTTGACCCGCTTTTGGATTTTGTTGCTTTTCATCTTTTTCTTCGGCTGCTTGAGTTTCTTGAGTTGTTTCAGTTTCATCGGCAGTTTTGCTATCTTCAGCTGTAGCTTGTGGTTCTTCGGATAATTGGGAATCTTTAGAGGCTTGAATTTCTTCTTCCACATTTGATGCAGTTTCAACATCTTGAGTTTCTTCAGCTACATGGGGTTCTTCAGCTACATGGGTTTCTTCAGCAGTTTGTATTTCTTCAGCATGATCAGCGTCTTCTACAGCTGCAGCAGGCATTGTTTCTTCATCCTTGGTGTCTTCTTCAGCACTGGGAGTTTCTATAATCTCAGATATAACGGCGGGAATTTCTTCGAAGGCCTCTAAAACTTGTGCAGGTTCTTCTTCGGGCTTGGCAAAGATATGGCTGGTTTCAGAAGCTTCGATTTCGCTATCGGCCACTTGAGTTTCAGTATTGGCGTTTGGCATATCAACTGCCAAGGGAGAAAAACTCTGTTGTTCGGCTTCAGCTTCAACTTTAACCTTTTCTTGTTTTTCTTCTTCTTCTTCTTGGGTAACTTCAACGGGCTTTTTGTTGAACATAGTGGGACGTTTTCTTTTTTGATTAAACAAATCAGTTCTTGTGTTTTGTACCTTCTCCTTGAATGAATTGGACATTACGGGCATAACAGGGCGTCTGGCGAATTTTTGTTCCAAAGGTTTGGCTTCTTCCATTTCAGCAACGGGCATTACAGTTTCATTGTTATCTTCTGAAGCGGTAACTTCGGGCATTTCAGGTTGGGCAGGAGCCTGAGCCTGGGTAACCTTGCGCAAGGGATAAGTAGAAGCGGGTTTCTTTTGTGTGGCAAATGATACAGCTGGCTTTCTACGCAAAGGCTTTTGTACCTTTACAGGCTTAGATTGACCAATTGGCTCTTCTTGTACCATAGGCTTGGCGGGCTCAGGTTCCACATCAGCCTCGGCAATAGTTTCATTACTTTCAGCCGTTTCAGCTGTGGCAGCTTCATTATTTGTTTCCTTATCCGCAGGGGAGTCTACCATACCAAAGTTACGATTCAATTCATAATACTGATAGGATTCCTCACAACTGATGGTCATATCATCGGGACGCATGCAGGTAAATGAATCCTAAATTTTGAAAAGGAAAAAAAGTATAAATTGTTTGATTTAAAGTTAATGTAAGAACATACTTGACTGAATACAGTTTCTTCGGGACAAATGAAACTCCAACGGAAGGTATTCTCCTTGCCATCGGCATAAGTAACTGGCAAGCATACATGGAAGATTTGACAATCATTATCCACATCAGCATAGTAACCATAAGTCTTATTTTCACACGAAAATCCATCGGTAATATCGGCTCTAATGGATGTGGCATTGCTGGGCAAATTCAAAGAACCCATCATCAATATTTCACTAGGATCTACATTAGAGGCAGCTGGCTCTGTTTCGGTCATGGGGACAGCTGCATCGTCTCTTGATTGAACGATGGGCATATTGCGCTGAAATGAAAGGAAGAGGGAAGAAGGGAATTAGTGAAGGTTTTTAGAATAAACTATTGGATTCTAAATATTATAAAATTAAGACAGAGGAAGGCAATTATAAGGGGGTTTTAGATGAACATGGTTAAACAACCTTGAATTTTAAGAGATAAGGAGAGGTGACGAAAATGCCTCTTGGGAATTACAGACAGAATTACAGAAGATTTAAGGAGAAAGTTAGGACGCTTTAAAATTAGTAGAGAGTATTGAATGGCTATATGATTCTCTACTTCTTGAACTCTTGTTCTTTGTCTGCATAATTTTCTGGATAGGGGTTTCACAATTACTTCTTTGACTTCTTAAGCTATTTCTTTTATGAGACTTCAACTTAATTTGCACTTTTCTAGCATGCTCTTAAGATGGTTAATTTTAGTTCAGCTTTAACATGAGCTTGGTTCCTGCTACTCCTCTGCTACATCAGCATTATTTTTCATGATATCTGCTGGCGTAAGTTACTCTGTCTTGGTTAACTTCTTGAATCTCTTGAAGTTGGTTATTTTAAGGATCTTCTCCTTAGGTAACTTGGTTTCTTCTACATCCGGTCCCTTTTAAGTAGATTGGGGGCCTTATTTTAGAATTCAAAGGGCGTGCTAGAAGACTTAATCTTTAGAGTAACTGTAGGAGAAAGAGGCGGCTATCCACATCTTATGTCATTACTTACCAACATAAGTGGCCTATTAACAAACTGTTAAGATCAAAGGTTGAGCGTTTCTTAGAAATCCATGTCCTTCGCATGGATTCTTCAATTGCGTAGGCCAAACTTTGAAAGATTTTTCTTCACTTTAAAGTAGAATGGGGGCCTTAATTTACAACTCAAAGGGGGTGTTAGAAGACTCAATCTTTAGAGTAACTATAGGAGGAAGAGGCGACTATCCACATCTTATGTCATTACTTAATTAAGTGGCCTATATTTACAACCTGTTAAGGTCAAAGGCAGAGCATATTATAGAAATCCATCCAATGATTTTCCTCTACTTAAAATTATAGCGACTGTTTTTATTCTAAATTTAGATTTTTTATAGTAATTGTTCTTTCAGGTGTGGGTTATTAGCCCGACGTGCTAACCCACATTTTGGTATAGTTCTTATGGGAGAACTTGCGGCAAATGTTAGCTAGCGAGTGTTAACGTAGTTACCCGGGTGATACCACGAGGAGGCCAGTGTCCACAGTTGAGATGTAGGATAACTCAGATAAGGCTGGGCTTACCAAGTTAAGAGCAATCAGAACCTTTGCTTGGTATCCAATATCCCCTACATCATTGCACCGCTGATATATCTCAGCGCTTATCACTGGGTTACACTTTTTTACACCATTTATCTGATCTATCTAACTAGCTCTAACGGAAGTCACGCATTTGGACTTCCAGCTGGGTCATCTTCTTCAACTGATTCAGTTTTTTCTACACTTTGGCTTTTCCGATTTCAAAGAAGCAATGACTTTTCGAGTTTTCTCGATTTCAGAAGCTGTCTATCTAAGTAGCTCTAATGGAAGTCACGTATTTGGACTTCCAGCTAGGTTGGATTTCAAAGAAGCAACGATTCTTCAAGTTTTCTCGATTTCAGAAGCTGGGGTTTCAACATTTCGAACTTCATTATCTGGGTTTTGTACGTTATCTTGATCTTTTTTTATAATAGGGATTTCTTTAAGTTCATTTATTTGATGCAGGAGATACTGGTATTTCTTAGTATTTCGGAATTCTAGATAATATCGTCTGAGGTTCACACAACTTAAGTTTTATTCCTTCTTTAATTGCTGCAGTTTTACACAACAGACAGCTTCAAACTAAGATAGAGCTTCATATCTAACAATATGCAAGGGAAATAAAGAACTGTCAACTGTCATGAGGGATATTTCATGTTGGTCATAAGACTTTTTTTTAATCTATTTCGGGCTCTTCTGTGCATTAAGATTCTTTCGAATCCAGAAGAATTGCAGATTTCTTTGGCTGAGGTTTCCCAATCTTAACCATCCAAACTAAGATAGAGCATTATATCTAACAATATGAAAGGGAAATAAAGAACTGTCATGAGGGAAATTTCATATTAGTCATACAACTTTTTGTATCTATTTCGGGCTCTTCTGTGCATTAAGTTTCTTTCACATCCAGAAGAATTACAGGTTTTTTCGGCTGAGGTTTTCAAAACTTTTCCAGCGTTTGTTCCTTGGTAACTTTAGTTAAATAATTTGGAGATAAATGAGTTCCAAATTCCGAGAAAGCTTGAAAGGAAGATAAAGTGCTGTCAACTCTTCTTTTCGTTTTCTTCCACATTCCCAAGAATTCCAGATTTCTTCCGCTGAGGTTTTCAAATCTTGATCTGCGCCTTGTTCTTTGGCGACATAAGAATTCCAGATTTCTGCGGCAGAGATTTTCAAATCTTGATATGCGCTTGTTCTTTGACGACTTAAGTTAAATGATTCGGATGTGAGAGTTCTAAGTTAAGAAATATCTTGTTAAGGTCTAACACTATAAGGAAGGAAGATCTTAGTCTGAAATTTGAGTGCATATATTTGCACAATTTCTCTATCGTAATTGCTTCGACATTTATTAGTAACCAAAATCTGAAACATGTTTTGAATTTTAGTCTAGATTACACCATCTAGAGTCCACAAAACTTAAGCTGTATTCCTTCTTTAAAGAACTGTCAACTGTCATGAGGAAAATTACATGTTGGGCATAAGAAATTTCTTATCTTTTTCGGGCTTTTCGGTGCATTAATGTTCTTTCGCATCTAGAAGAATTACAGAATTTTTCGGCAGAGGTTTCAAAACTTTTCAAGAGTTGGTTCTTTGGCGACTTGAATTAAATCATTTGGAGATAAATGAGTTCTAATATAAGAGAAAGCTTGATGAGGTCTAAGATCTTAAAGGAAGATAAAGTGCTGTCAACTATCATTAGAGAGGATTAATCTAAGACATAAGCAGTTTTTTATGCTTCTTTCAGCTCTTCTTTTCGTTTTCTTCCACATCCCCAAGAATTTCAGATTTCTAAGGTTTTAAAATCTTGGTCTGTGCTTGTTCTTTGGCGACTTAAGAATTCAACTGTCATGAGGAAAATTTCATGTTGGCCATAAAAAATTTCTTATGTTTTTCGGGCTTTCCGGTGCATTAATGTTCTTTCGCATCTAGAATAATTACAGCATTATTCGGCAGAGGTTTCAAAACTTTTCAAGCGTTGGTTCTTTAAATGATTTAGAAATAAATGAGTTCTAAATTAATAGAAAACTTGAAGAGGTCTAAGATATGAAAGGAAGATAAAGTGGTGTCAACTGTCATAAGATAAATTTCATCCACATCCACAAGAATTCCAGATTTCTTCGGCTAGTTCTTCGGCGACTAAAGTCAAATGATATGGATAAGAAAGTTCTAAGTTAAAAGAGAATTTGATAAGGTCTAACACTATAAGGGAGGAAGATCTTAGTCTGAAATTTGAGTGCATATATTTGCAATTATATTGTTTTAGCTCGTCTCTATCGGAATTGCTTCGACATTTATGAGTAACCAAAATCTGAAACATGTTTTGAATATAAAATCAAGCTATTCGGAGTTTCTATCTTCCAAATACTAGACAAATTCGATAATTAAACGACTTGAAGACCAAATAACAATAAATGCAAGTGCACGTGACTTTGGTGTTGTCTTAACACCCACTACAGACACAATCATCATCGCCTATACTTCAATATACGATATTTTGAAAATTTCACTTCTGTTCTAGTTTTCCTTGAAGAGGTGTAAAGTGAAATTTTTTTATTTCGTTAAAACGCTTGTGGCTTGTTCGTTCGTTTATTCCAACAATAATTTAATTACAAACTTTGCCATTTCAACAAATTGTTAGTGTAAATCGTACTATTAGTTTTTTCAACTTAAGCAAATTTACAAAATTATGAGGAAAAGAAAAAAGTTTTGGTTTGCTTTTGGTTAAGTATTATTATTGATTTTTGTTTATTCAAAAAAATTTATATATATATTTTTTTTTTTCATAAAAAACAACATGTGCCATGACGAATTAATTGTCTTGTTTTTGAATTTATGCGCCACTTTATTAAATGTTGCACCTGCGCAAACGATATTTTTTTCCTTTAAACTCATTTTTGGTTTTGGTGGGGTAATAAAATTTTAACATTTTTGGTTTTCATTTGAAGAAACAAAACATATTATCACATATTATTTTGTAAATATTAAAAAATCATATTTTTCCGTATAATTTGCTGCATTTTAATGAGCTCTAGCCCAAGACCTTTCTTTTATTTTATTTTGATTTCTTCAATTAAAGAAATTGTTAAATAATTTAAAAGTTTGAATATGATAAACAAATACTAAGTAAAAATTTTTTTTAACTTTTGACTTTTTTGTTTTTGGTGTTTGGGTGATTAATAGTTATTTTTATTTATTTTCAAATATTTGGATTCTTTAAAAGGCTAGTTTGTGCATGCGACATGATAAACATATTTTAATTTATCTTTTAACATTTTTGGTTAAATTTATTGATCTATGAAATTTATAGCGATTTTTCTTGCATAATATTTTTAATAGTAAAGTCTGGCCAAAGAAATTTTAGTAAAAAAGCGTCATTAATTCTTAATGAATAGTATAAAATTTTATTTTTTAGGCATATCTTCTTAAGCTTTATAAAACCGTCTATTTTATATCTCAATTAAAAAAAATTACTTTGAAGTCTGCCGTTTAATCGATACATTATTTCCTATAACTACTTTCTACACATTCATATAAGTGTCATTTATTGCCTTTAAAGAGTACCCATAATAAAATTCTTCAAATTGTTATTTAAACTTTATCTCAGGTCTTTTGATCTTAAAAGATTTGAATACAATTTTTTCACTATTTGTTTAAGTTATGCTAGAACATATTTTCTCCATTAATTCTTCATAAATTTTTTTCTATTTATTTATTAAACTAAGTTAATTAACCTTTTTCTAAGAGCTCTCCTATCATATTAAAAATAGACTTACAAAGTTTTAAAAAATACTAGATGTGTGGTCCTAGTGTTGCCCGTTGTTTTAAATGATTAAGGCTTCTGATGCTGCTGGTTAACAATGTTTTTTTTACGTTTAAATTGTCTATATAAAATACATTAAGGGAACATGACCAGGCCTGCCAGATTTGCGTTTTAACGGCATTTTGGCGATTTTTGACCTGAATAGTTAAGTGCCGATATACAGATTTTTGCTATGACAATTTTGGAGATTATATCGAAAACAAACTTAACTTAACATATATGACAAAAATGGTAAAAAAAACGATATAAGTTTTCTATAATTCCGATATATTGGAATGTACAGAGTCAAAATTTGGAAACGAAAAACAAAAACATTTTCTTAAAGAGTTTTACCAAAAATTTTGGGACATCAAACATTCAATTAAAAAGTTTTAGTGTAGTGTATTGCACTAAGATGCCAATTTATTACAATTATTTATTATTGTAATAAATAGTTTTTTGATAAAACCAAAAAATGTTGGTGAGGAAACCTTTCCTCGACGCGTTTCCATGGTTGGTTAGGCCATCTCTTCAGGAGGATTATCCCTAATTCTAGACAAAGCGAAAACCACACATTATATCTTATTTGCGGGACAGAATAAATAAGAATTATTGTGTGTCCAACAATTATCAACATAAAGCGAAGATTATCATCTGAACAGAAAAACACAAATATTTTTCAGTTTTATCTTTTCATTATTTCATAGGAGTTGTTGTGGTCATACATCTAGATTGGACCACAGAAAGGGCTATAGTCGGTCAAGCCCTACCATACGATACCCTTCACCACTAAGGTCAAAGGAGTTATTTTTCCTATATTTAGACAAATATTTGCTAAATTTTGCCGGCATACAAACATTTTCTCAAAACTTATATATTTAAGCGATTTCCGTCTTATATGAGAGCTAGGGTCAAATGTGGACCGATTTTTTGTCTCATTTGGAGCATTTTAACAGAAGAGTGTGTATGGGAGCTATGGTCAAATATGGACCGATTTCAACGAAATTTTATGCAATGATTTTGGTTAACATAAGCAGTATTTGCTTTAAATTTCATAAAAAAAATATTGATATTTGTAGCCAAAATATCAATTCCGGAAATCGGGGCCTATGGGAGGAACCATAAATAATGGACCGATTTTGATGAATTGCAATAGCCATGGTCCCACTATCAAAAAACTTATCTGTGCCAAATTTCATCAAATTATCTTTAGAACTACGATCTGTACTTTGATTGCATGGTCTATATGGGGGCCCAGCCAGCCTTCCAGCCAGACGGAAGGACGGACGGACTGACATCGCTAAATCAACTCAGAAAGTGATTCTAAGTCTATTGATTTACTAAAAGGTGGGTCTAAGACAAATATTTCCATGTGTTACATACATCAGCACAAACTTATAAACTTTCCAACTTTGGGGGGTGAAGGGTATATAAATATATCAAAAAACTATATTGTTATTGTGACAGTGTTAACTTTGTATTTCTTATTTCACAGTCAAATTTTACTAATTAAGTAAATTCTACGCGACTTTAACGAATTAGTAAATGTGAAGAATGGGGTCACATTGTAGGGTTTAAAGATTTTGAAAATCAAAAGTGTCCTTATGATGAAAGTGCTAAACTTTCTTGTTCTAAACCTTCTACCTTGTTCTAAAAATTTTGTTAGACTTGATGTATTATTTGTTAGGTTTCTAACTCCTAGTTAGAAACTTTTAATGTATTCTATAAAAATCAATTTTAAATTTTCTTAGATTTTTTTTGAGTCACAATAACCAAATAGTGAACATTTGAAAAAAAATAAATATTAACAGATTTATTTTATTGACCTTTCCTTATTTTGATGCCTTTATACCAAATCCATATATATACAGCTAGAGAGGAAATACACATGCATATCCGTTTTACCACTCACTATTAACATTGCCTTTCGCACACATTCATTCATTCATTCATTCATTACGGAAGTAATTTTAATAAAAATTGTATTTGACCATTTAAATAAAATAAGACAAACTCTTCGGGGGTACTGTCCGTCTAGGTGTCTCTTAAAATTTATTTTCCACAAAAATTTCTCTCTCATTGTGGAATATACATTTTTCTGGCGTTCTCATATATCATCGGCTGGCTTAGATTTTACCTACATGAGTTTCATTAAAAATTCTAGACATGTTAACGCAGAGACCCGCTATTAAAAAGGCCATACATTTGGGTTCTTTTAATTAATTTATTTTATTTTTTTCTTCAACATTAAAAATGTGCAAGACAAAAAGTTCTTTGAAAAATTTTCCAATTTCTTTTGGTTTGTTTTTTTTTTTTCTTTTTAACAATAAAAATGTCTACTGGAAACTAGTACGTACGTATTAAATGATTGTGAGTTATTTTTTACATGACAAATTCGCAAAAGTTTGTTTAGGACTCAGACAGAGTTATTTTACATACAAACGTAAGCAAGAGTTAGTAGTACATTATTTCGAATTATGAATGACGGGACACATAAATGCATACAATGTTTTTTTATAGACCTATAAAATGTTTATCAGACAGACACGAGGTACCATCAAACAGATGTACAATTTTTCAGAAAAAAGGCGGAAGTTTGAATTATTATAGCGAGGACTTGAAAGGAATGGATTATGTTTGAGTATTTTAATTTTTATGTTTCCATAGAAAATGTTATAAAATTCTTAAACAATAATTTATCTGCTAATAATCTTTAGGCATGATGGAAATTTAAAATTATCCGAATGTTTTATAAGATAATAATATATTTATCAATGAGAAATATTTTTCTGTGTTGTCAAGTGAAAAGAAGTAGTTTTTATACTCTTCACCACCATAGGTGGAAAGGGTATTATAAGTTGGTGCTGATGTATGTAACGCATAGAAATATTTGTCTTAGACCCATCTTTTAGTATATCAATAAGCTTAGAATCACTTACTGAGTCGATTTATCGATGTCTGTCCGTCCGTCCGTCTGGCTGGCTGGCTAGACCCCCATGTAAACCTTGTATTCAAACTACAGGTCGCAATTCTAAAGATAATTTGATGAAATTTGGCACAGATCATTTTTTTGATAATGGGACAATGGTTATTGAAATTCGTCAAAATCGGTAAATTATTTACGGTACCTCCCATAGGTCCCACTTCCCGGAATCGATATATTGGCCACAAACATCAATATTTTTTCATGAAATTTAAAACAAATACTGCTTATGTAAACTTAAATCACTGTACCAAATTTCGTTGAAATCGGTCTACATTTGACCATAGCTCCAATACAAACTCTTTTCTCAAAACACACTAAATGGGACAAAATTCACTAAAACGCTCGTATATCCGAAGATAATGTGAATTTTAAGTTTATTTTTTGCATACATAATTTTTGTAACAACCGTAATCAATTTGCCAAGTTTCGAGATAATCAGTTCACATTTGACCCTAGCTCTCATATAAGTCCAAATGACGGAAACAGCTTAAATGTATAAGTTTTGAGAATATGTTTGTATGATGGCATAATTTAGCAAATATTTGTCTTTATACAGGAAAAAGAACACCTTTGACCTTAGTGGTGAAGGGTATCGTATGGTCGGGCTTGACCGACTATAGCACTTTCTTACTTGTTTTTAATATTTTTGGTTAGAAATATAAACTTAGCTTTAGTTGCATAGTCTATTTAAGATTTTTCTGATAATAGTTGAAAGGAGCCCCAAAGAAAAGCCCTTCATCAGGAGTTATTTGATAATATCGACTTTAAGTGTTGCTTCTATCACCTCCAGATGACGAGTCTAACTTTTTAAAAATCTTAAATATATCTTTACAGTGACCGAACTTTTATTTTTAAATTTTTGATTAAAAAAAGCAACCTCAAGGAAATGTCGGAAAATAAAACCAAGTATACCATTTTGATAGTCTTTCATAAAATATGATGCTTTACATTTAACTTTTATATGTGTTATTTTTAACTTTTATTTTTTCGAGCAAAAATAATAGTTATATTTTTCAACTTTTATTTTTTCGAGCAAAACTCAACTCCATCAATTTTTGAGCATATGCAAATTATTTTCAATGAAAAATTATCTTTGTTTGAAAAATTTTTTTAATACATATAATGAATTTATCATGAATTTAAACAAAAATAACTTTTATTTCTGCTCGAAAAATTAAATGTCAAAAATAACTGATATTTTTGCTCAAAAAATAAAAGTCAAAAAATAACTTATTTCTGTTCGAAAAAATAATTTTTATTTCTGTTCGAAAAAAATAACATTTATTTTCTGACTTTTACAACAAAAGTTATAACTGTTCTGAAAATCACTTTCATGTGAAACTGAAATTTAATTAATGTTTAAAGTCAAATTATTCCTAAGTATCAAACCAATCTTGTTACTTTATGATACAATATATATAAGAAGAATAATAAATAACTAACAACTAATTAATAAGGGCTTTGAAAACTTTAGTAATTTTAGCAGTTAGAGCTTTTTAAATATTTATCTTATTTCAATTTCATATAAAAGTGATTTTCAGAACAGGCCTTTCGTTTGAATACTTTGTCAACTAGTAAGGTTTTATAAACAAGTAAGAAAGCTATAGTCGGTCAAGCCCGACCATACGATACCCCATCACCACTAAGGTCAAAGGTGTTCTTTTTCCTGTATAAAGACAAATATTTGCTAAATTTTGCCATCATACACAAATTTTCTCAAAACTTATATATTTAAGCTGTTTCCGTCATTTAGACTTATATGAGAGCTAGGGTCAAATGTGGACCGATTATCTCGAAATTGCAGTTTTACTCGAAATTGCAGTTTTTCAAAAATTATATATGTAAAAAATAATCTCAAAATTATTATTATCTTCGGATTTAAGAACGTTTTAGTGATTTTTGTCTCATTTGATGCGTTTTGATAGAAGAGTTTTTATGGGATATACGGTCAAATGTGGACCAATTTCAACAAAATTTGGTACAGTGATTTATGTTTACATAAAAAGTATTTGTTTCAAATTTCATGAAAAAATATTGATATTGCCAATATATCAATTCCGGGAAGTGGGGCCTATTGAAGGTACCGTAAATAACTGACCGATTTTGACGAATTTCAATAGACATGGTCCCACTATAACAAAAATGATCTGTGCCAAATTTCATCAAATTATCTTAAGAATTGAGACCTGTACTTTGATTACAAGGTTTACATGGGGTTCAGCCAGCCGTCCAGCCAGACGGACGGACGGACGGACTGACATCGCAAAATCGACTCATAAAGTGATTCTAAGCCTATTGGTGTACTAAAATGGACTTACACAAAATTGTTATGAAATATATATAATATTTATAATTTTTAAAAAGGAAACTTAATAAGGAAAACTATAAGTGGAACTATTTCGTCTTGACGCTAAAGCCTTTCAAAAATCACCAATTTTTTACACTGTTTCTCACTTTGTGCCTAATTTTTTCCAATTGCAAAGCTAGAATCAAAAATTCAAAACAATTTTTCTACGCACCCCAGAATTATTAAGAGAAATATTTATAAAAAAAAAAACTAAAAAAAATTGTTTTTGGGGATTTTCAAAAAATTTTTGGGAATTTTCGAATTTTGTCTTTTTTAATTTTTGTATATTTTTTTATCAAAATCTTTTCAAGTAAAAAATTTTATCAAATCAAATGACAAATGAATTTATTATTGAATTATGAAATCTTAATGAAAAAATCTATTTCTTTGGAATTTAAAAAAATTTTTGAATTTCACTGTTTCTCACTTTGTGCCTAATTTTTCCAATTGCAAAGCTAGAATTAAAAATTCAAAACAACTTTTATAGATCTTTATATGTCATTATTATCCTGTGCAAATAACTTTTGCACCCCAGAACTATTAAGAGAAATATTCATAAAAAAATTAAAAAAAAATAGTTTTTGGGGATTTTCAAAAAATTTTTGAGAATTTTCGAATTTTATCTTTATTTATTTTTGTATATTTTGTCATCAAAATCTTTTCAAGTACGAAATTTTATCAAATCAAATGACAAATGAATTTATTATTGGAATTTGGAATTTAAAAAAATTTTTGAATTTCATAAATTTAAAACATATGACCTTCTCCAAGAAAAGAGACCTAGTGTGTCAAAAAATGGGCTTGGACTTAAAAGTGGGTTCTAGTACCTAAAGGGATGTAGAATAAGATGAGATGAGTAAGATTTCTGATAAAAATTTATTTAACCCATAAAAACGTACAAAATGAACTTGGGAAAATCTATAAAAATAAGAAAAACCTTTAAATTTTATTTTGTATTTTTTATTTTTCTCAAAAGATTATTTTCAAACACTAGGTCCCTTTTTACGGAGAAGGGGACATATATAACATTTTTACAATAAAAAGATACATTTTAAGAAAAAAAATTTCAAATTTTAATTCATTCTAAAAATTTAATTTTACTTTCAAATTTTTTTTTTTGTAAAATTATTCATAGTTTTTTTTTGTAATATACTATAAATGAATAAAAGTTACTGTTTTTTAATTTAATTTAAAAAAAAAAAATTAATAAAGTACCGAAAACGCTTTGAGATTTTTTCGTCATAAGAATTTTCTTACCTTTAGACCTACTGGACCAGCCAAACAGTATCCACTTAGGCATATTATTAACACAGCAAATTTCCACATTTTTGTTAAAGTTATTTACGTTTCAGTTCTTTTTTTGAATAATTTATAGATAATATTTCTTTAGGTGTATGGCACTTTAGCACTTTTGGGTTCTTATTAATTAGTAGTTAAAAATTTTTGCAATTCTATTTTCTATTTTATTATAGACGATTATATAGAATCCACAAATTCTTTGGGTTATTGCACTTTTTTTTTGTAATAATAAATTTCTTGTGTATAAAAAATCACTTTTTTATATAATAATATCCATATATTTAATCCTTATTTGGTCTATTGTCTGATTTATATTTTGAAATATTTGAATTTGATTTTTTTTTTTTGAGTCAGACCAAAGCTTGCACTCGCTACACCTGTATGTGAGGCTCCGTTGGCTGAAAAATACTAACTGCGATTGTTGAAGGCGTGTAAGTTCCAATTTATATTCTTTACTTTGATTTATTAAGAATTCAAAAAGAAGACGTTGAAGAGACCGTACACAAAATACCTACAAATAAACTACGCAAACGCAACGCCGTTTTTTTTTTTTTTTTTTTGAATTTTTGAATGCGTGTAACGAATGAATTTGACAACTCACCGTTTGGTTTGGAGACACACTTAACTACAACAACATTAAGTAAAGTAAAGTTAGAAAAATTACAACAACTTAAGGTTGTATTGTATTTTTTTTTTCAAGAGAAAATTTTATTTAATACGAGTACTTTTTTTTACTGGGAGTTTAAATTTCTTAGAGCTGAGATTATTTTGTTTTCAAATTTTAAATATTGGCGCTTCTATGGATTTTAATTTCTTTGGTTTTGTAAAAGAGTGGATTAAATGAATTTTTGTGGATTAACTCGCTAATTTCAGTTTATGTCAATTATTTACTCTCTAGAGAATTTACATTGATTTACTTTAAAATAGAGAGTAATGACATGCAGAATGCAGTATAAATGATTTTGTTAGATATCAGATATGATTACTTTAGGGGAAGGGATAAATAGGTGATGTAGGGGGTGTTGGGAAGGGATAAAGGGTAAAAGTCTGTACTGTATGTAACTCATCGAAATATGTAAAATTTATTGAAAATTTTCGATAATAAACATTTCTATAACAAATTTTCGATATTAATATTTTATATAGAAAATGTTCAATATTAAAATTGTATATAACAAATTTTCGATATTAAAATTTTATTAAGAAAATTTTCGACATTCAAATTTTAAATAGAAAATTTTCAATATTAAAATTTTATTAAGAAGAATCTCGATATTAAAATTTTATATACAAATTTTCATTATTAAAATTTTATTTAAAAAATTTTCGATATTCAAATTTCATATCCAAATTTTATTAAGAAAATTTTCGGTTTCAAAATTTTATATAGAAAATTTTCGATATTTAAATTATATACAAAAAATAATTTCGATATTCAAATTTTATTTAGAAAATTTTGGATATTAAAATTTAATATAGAAAATTTTCGATATTTAAATTATATATAAAAAAAAATTTTAATATTGAAATTTGATATAAAAAATGTTCAATTTAAAAATTTTATTTAGAAAATTTTCGGTATTTATATAGAAAATTTTCAATAGTAAAATTTTATATACAAAATTTTTGATAATAAACATTTATACAACAAATTTTCAATTTTAAAAATTTATATAAAAAATTTTGATATTAAAATTTTATTTAGAAAATTTTCGATATTAAAATTTTACATAGAAAATTTTCGATATTAAAATTTTATGTATATAAAAAAATTATTCAAAATTAAAATTTTATATACAAAATTTTCCATATTAAAATTTTATATAAAAAATTTGCGATATTAAAATTCTATATAAAAAATATTCAATATTAAAATTTTATAAAGAAAATTTTCGAATGTAAAATTTTATATAGAAAATTTTCCATATTAAACTTTTATATGAAAAATTTGCGATATTAAAATTGTATATAAAAAATATTCGATATTAAAATTTTATATAGAAAATTTTCGAAATTAAAATTTTATATAGAAAATTTTTGATATTAAAATTTTATATAGAAAATTTTCGAAATTAAAATTTTATATAGAAAATGTTTGATATTTAAATTTTATATAGAAAATTTTCGATACTAAAATTTTATATAGAAAATTTTAGATATAAAATTTTATGTAGAAAATTTTTGATATTAAATTAATATAGAAAATTTTCGATATTCAAATTTTATATAGTATTTTATAATATATTTTATATTTTTATACTAAAAATTGTCGATATTAAAATTTTATTTAGAAATATATATATATATATATACATATATACATTTTATATAGAAAATTTTTGATATTAAAATTTTATATAGAATACTTTTGATATTAAAATTTTATATAGAAAATTTTCAATATTAAAATTTCGATATTAAAATCGATAGAAAATTTTCGATATAAAATTTTATATGGAAGGTTTTCGATATTAAAATTTTATATAGACAATTTTTGGTATTACAATTCTATATAGAAAATTTTTGATATTAAAATTTTATATAGAAAATATTTGATATTAAAATTTTATATAGAAAATTTTCGATAATGAAATTTGATAAAAAAAATTTTCGTATTAAAATTTTATATAGGAAATTTCCGATATTAAAATTTTATATAAAAAATTTTTGATATTAAAATTTTATATAGAAAATGTTTGATATTAAAATTTTATATAGAAAATTTTCGATAATAAAATTTGATAAAAAAAATTTTCGTATTAAAATTTTATATAGGAAATTTCCGATATTAAAATTTTATATAAAAAATTTTCGATGTTAAAATTTTATATAGAAAATTTTTGATATTAAATTTTATATGGAAAATTTTTGATATTAAAATTTTATATAGAAAATTTGCGATATTAAAATTTTATATAAAAAATTTTCTATATTAAAAGTTATTTAGAAAATGTTTGATATTAAAATTATATTTAGAAAATTTTTGATATTAAAATTAAATCTGAAAAATTTTCGATATTTTAATAGGAGATTTTTAGTATTAAAATTTTATTTAGAAAATTTTCGATATTCAAATTTTATATAGAAAATTTTCGAAATTGAAATTTTATATAAAAAATTTGAGATGTTAAAATTTTATATAAAATATTTTGAATATTAAAATTTTATTTTGAAAATTTTCGACATTAAAATTTTAAAATAGAAAATTTTCAATATTAAAATTTCGATATTAAAATTGATAGAAAATTTTCGATATAAAATTTTATATGGAAAGTTTTCGATATTAAAATTTTATATAGACAATTTTTGGTAAATTAAATTTATTAAAATTTTATATAAAAAATTTTTGATATTAAAATTTTATATAGAAAATGTTTGATATTAAAATTTTATATAGAAAATTTTTGATATCAAAATTTTTTTAGAAAATTTTCGATAGTAAAATTTTATATAGAAAATTTTCGGTACTAAATTTTATATAGAAAATTTTTGATAATAAAATTTTATATAAATAATTTTCGATATTAAAATTTTATTTAGAAAATGTTTAATATTAAAATTTTATGTAGAAAATTTTCGATATTAAAATTTTATATAGAACATTTTTGATATTAAAATTTGATATAGGGAATGTTTGATATTAAGATTTGATATAGAAAATTTAGGAAATTTTCGGTATTAAAATTCTATTTAGAAAATTTTCGATGCTAAAATGATAAAAAAAAAAATTTTCAATATTAAAATTTTATATATTAAAATTGTATATAGAAAATTTTCGATAGTAAAATTGTATATAAAAAATTTGCGATATTAACATTTTATTTAAAATTTACGATATTAAAATTGTATATAGAAAATTTTTGCTATTGAAATTTTATATAGAAAATGTTCGATATTAAAATTTTATATCGAACATTTTCGATATTAAAATTTTATGTAGAAAATTTTCGATATTAAAATTATTTTTGACGTTAAAATTTTTTATAAAAAATTTGGGTTCTTAAAATTTTATTTATAAAGTTTTCGATATTAAAATTTTATATAGAAAATTTTCGATAGTAAAATTTTGTATGGAAAATTTTCGGTAATAAAATTTTATATGGAAAATATTCGATAAAGAACATTTATATAACAAATTTTCAATATTAAAATTTTATATAAAAAATTTTCGATATTAAAATTTTATTTAGAAAATGTTTGATATTAAAATTTTTTTTATAGAAAATTTTCGATATTATAATTTTATATGGATAATTTTCGATATTAAAATTTTATATGAAAAATTTTCGATATAGAAAACTTTTGATATTAAAAATTTATATAGAAAATTTTCGACATTAAAATTTTATATAGAAAATTTTTAATATTAAAATTGTATATAAAAGGTTTCTAATATTTTATTTAATTTTCAATATTAAAATTTTAAAATTAGTGATTTTAAAGTTTATATAAAAAATGATCGATATTAAAATTGTATATAGAAAATTGTATATAAATATTATCGATATTGAAATTTTATAAAGAAAATTTTTGATATTAAAATTTTATATACAAAATGTTTGATATTAAAATTTTATTTAGAAATTTATGATATTAAAATCTTATATACAAATTTTCGATATAAAAATTTTATTTAGAAAATTTTCGGTATTCAAATTTTATACATACAGAACATTTTGTTTAAAAACTTTTATATATAAAGAATTTTTTACAAAATATTTCTGATATTAGAATTTTGTATTCAAAATTTTCGTTATTGATGCTATGTCTTATACCCATTTGAAGAATAATCTAATATAACCCTTATACTAAGAATATAGTATATAATAATACAATGGCGTTTTATTAAGGAGTCTATACTACAATTAAATAAACAAATATGCAAATGAAATGTGAAATAAAATTTTCCATAGCCAATCCATTAACTTAATACATGCCCAGAATTAGACCAATGAAAGTCATAAAGAAAAGTTTGTTTAAGCATAAAGAAATTCAGTATAAAAAATATATATGAGAATTTGATAGCACTTAGCAACAGCAACAGTATTCAAGATTCGTTTTAAAATACCAAAATTGTAAAAAGTAGACAACTCAAGTAATTCTATCATATCATAATGGCAACAAATGTCTTGAATGATAAGTGCAGTTTAAAAAAAATCAACAATAAATATATTTAAAAAAGTAATAAATATTTTTATTTCAAACATTTTAAATGCATGTTTGCATTTAAATACTGGAACGTGTTGGCTAAATTTTATATTTATTTTGTGCGAAAAAAATCAAAAAGAAAAACTTCTTTCTGCAAACTTTAGCATAAAAATCAGCAAGAAAAGACATTTCTTTCAAAAAACATGACTAGAATTAAATATGATTAATTGTTCATTTTGATTCCTGAGACGAAAAAAACTAATGAAAATTCTATACCAACAACCAGATGGCTCCCATTTACAACAAAAAAAAGTTGGCTGGTGGTGGCTGGCTCCTTTACCATTTGATTTATTGTTATTAATTTCGAAATTAATTTACTTTTCAAATTTGTTACATTTACATTTTAATTAAATCCCATAAATATTTATTTTTTGTCCAAAACTATAACATTAAACAAATTCAACTTTCATTTAAATGAAATTAACGCATTTTTAAGCATTCAATTTACAAATAACCAACAAACGAATGAACGATCATACAAAAAAATCACTATCATATCATTTACGCATAAATAATTAAAATCATGTTGCTAGTTTTAGTTCTTGAATTTTTTATTGTTGAATAAAGTGAATTGTACAAATTTGAATTTAAATCACAAAAAAAAGCAAAATGAAATTAAGTTTTTAATGAAACCAAAAAGAAATGCCCTTTTTTGTGCAACATTTGCTGCGTCTGTCTTTCTACGTGCAGTTCATGTCACTTTCTAAACTAACTATTCATTCAATCGATTCATTAAACGATTAATTTGTAAAGAAATTAATTAAACGAATATTGAGCAATTGCATCAAAAGCAAATGAAAAGTATGAAGCATTCGATTGGATATAAATATTTTTTTATTGATGTGCGATCTTTTACTCCCACCTCCAGTTTGTCTGATAAAATTTTAGGTCAATGATTTTTAAGAAAATGGCCTATGAAAAGGTATATAATAATTGAAAAATTTTACTATTGACCAATTTTGAAATAAAACAAAAGACTTAAGACACAAACGTTGATTTCTGCAAACAAACTTTGGTTTTTATAATTAGGTAATTTTTTCAAAAATTACCTATTTTTATAGGAAATATTTCAAAAATTTCCTTTTTTTTATTTTTAAAAAATTTCATATTTTTATAAGAAAATTTTCAAAAATGTCCTATTTTTTAGGAAATTTTTCAAAAATTTCCTATTTTTATAGGAAATTTTTCAAAAATTTCCTATTTTTATAGGAAATTTTTGCAAAAATTTCCTATTTTTATAGGAAATTTTTTACAAAAATTTCCTATTTTTATAGGAAATTTTTTACAAAAATTTCCTATTTTTATAGGAAATTTTTAACAAAAATTTCCTATTTTTATAGGAAATTTTTTACAAAAATTTCCTTTTTTTATAGGAAATTTTTTACAAAAATTTCCTATTTTTATAGGAAATTTTTTACAAAAATTTCCTATCTTTATAGGAAATTTTTTACAAAAATTTCCTATTTTTAGAGGAAATTTTTTACAAAAATTTCCTATTATTATAGGAAATTTTTTACAAAAATTTCCTATTTTTATAGGAAATTTTTTACAAAAATTTCCTATTTTTGTAGGAAATTTTTTACAAAAATTTCCTATTTTTATAGGAAATTTTTTACAAAAATTTCCTATTTTTATAGGAAATTTTTTACAAAAATTTCCTATTTTTATAGGGAATTTTTTACAAAAATTTCCTATTTTTATAGGAAATTTTTTACAAAAATTTCCTATTTTTATAGGAAATTTTTTACAAAAATTTCCTTTTTTTATAGGAAATTTTTTACAAAAATTTCCTATTTTTATAGAAAATTTTTTACAAAAATTTCCTATTTTTATAGAAAATTTTTTACAAAAATTTCCTATTTTTATAGGAAATTTTTCAAAAATTTCCTATTTTTATAGGAAATTTTTCAAAAATTTCCTATTTTTATAGGAAATTTTTCAAAAATTTCCTATTTTTATAGGAAATTTTTCAAAAATTTCCTATTTTTATAGGAAATTTTTCAAAAATTTCCTATTTTTATAGGAAATTTTTCAAAAATTTCCTATTTTTATAGGAAATTTTTCAAAAATTTCCTATTTTTATAGGAAATTTTTCAAAAATTTCCTATTTTTATAGGAAATTTTTCAAAAATTTCCTATTTTTATAGGAAATTTTTCAAAAATTTCCTATTTTTATAGGAAATTTTTCAAAAATTTCCTATTTTTATAGGAAATTTTTCAAAAATTTCCTATTTTTATAGGAAATTTTTCAAAAATTTCCTATTTTTATAGGAAATTTTTCAAAAATTTCCTATTTTTATAGGAAATTTTTCAAAAATTTCCTATTTTTATAGGAAATTTTTCAAAAAATTTCCTATTTTTATAGGAAATTTTTCAAAAATTTCCTATTTTTATAGGAAATTTTTCAAAAATTTCCTATTTTTATAGGAAATTTTTCAAAAATTTCCTATTTTTATAGGAAATTTTTCAAAAATTTCCTATTTTTATAGGAAATTTTCCAAAAACTTTCTATTTTTATAGGAAATTTTTCAAAAATTTCCTATTTTTACAGAAAATTTTTCAAAAATTTCCTTTTTTTATAGAAAATTTTTCAAAAATTTCCTATTTTTATAGGAAATTTTTCAAAAAATTTCCTATTTTTATAAGAAATTTTTCAAAAATTTCCTATTTTTATAGGAAATTTTTCAAAAATTTCCTATTTTTATAGGAAATTTTTCAAAAATTTCCTATTTTTATAGGAAATTTTTCAAAAATTTCCTATTTTTATAGGAAATTTTTCAAAAATTTCCTATTTTTATAGGAAATTTTTCAAAAATTTCCTATTTTTATAGGAAATTTTTCAAAAATTTCTTATTTTTATAGGAAAGTTTTCAAAAATTTCCTATTTTTATAGGAAATTTTTCAAAAATTTCCTATTTTTAAAGGAAATTTTTCAAAAATTTCCTATTTTTATAGGAAATTTTTCAAAAATTTCCTATTTTTATAGAAAATTTTTCAAAAATTTCCTATTTTTATAGGAAATTTTTCAAAAATTTCCTATTTTTATAGGAAATTTTTCAAAAATTTCCTATTTTTACAGGAAATTTTTCAAAAATTTCCTATTTTTTTAGGAAATTTTTCAAAAATTTCCTATTTTTTTAGGAAATTTTTCAAAAATTTCCTATTTTTTTAGGAAATTTTTCAAAAATTTCCTATTTTTATAGGAAATTTTTCAAAAATTTCCTATTTTTATAGGAAATTTTTCAAAAATTTCCTATTTTTATAGGAAATTTTTCAAAAATTTCCTATTTTTATAGGAAATTTTTCAAAAATTTCCTATTTTTATAGGAAATTTTTCAAAAATTTCCTATTTTTATAGGAAATTTTTCAAAAATTTCCTATTTTTATAGGAAATTTTTCAAAAATTTCCTATTTTTATAGGAAATTTTTCAAAAATTTCCTATTTTTATAGGAAATTTTTCAAAAATATCCTATTTTTGTAGGAAATTTTTCAAAAATATCCTATTTTTGTAGGAAATTTTTCAAAAATTTCCTATTTTTATAGGAAATTTTTCAAAAATTTCCTATTTTTATAGGAAATTTTTCAAAAATTTCCTATTTTTATAGGAAAATTTTCAAAAATTTCCTATTTTTATAGGAAATTTTTCAAAAATTTTCTATTTTTATAGGAAATTTTTCAAAAATTTCCTATTTTTATAGGAAATTTTTCAAAAATTTCCTATTTTTATAGGAAATTTTTCAAAAATTTCCTATTTTTATAGGAAATTTTTCAAAAATTTCCTATTTTTATAGGAAATTTTTCAAAAATTTCCTATAAAAATAGGAAATTTTTCAAAAATTTCCTATTTTTATAGGAAATTTTTCAAAAATTTCCTATTTTTATAGGAAATTTTTCAAAAATTTCCTATTTTTATAGGAAATTTTTCAAAAATTTCCTATTTTTATAGGAAATTTTTCAAAAATTTCCTATTTTTATAGGAAATTTTTCAAAAATTTCCTATTTTTATAGGAAATTTTTCAAAAATTTCCTATTTTTATAGGAAATTTTTCAAAAATTTCCTATTTTTATAGGAAATTTTTCAAAAATTTCCTATTTTTATAGGAAATTTTTCAAAAATTTCCTATTTTTATAGGAAATTTTTCAAAAATTTCCTATTTGTATAGGAAATTTTTCAAAAATTTCCTATTTGTATAGGAAATTTTTCAAAAATTTCCTATTTTTATAGGAAATTTTTCAAAAATTTCCTATTTGTATAGGAAATTTTTCAAAAATTTCCTATTTGTATAGGAAATGTTTCAAAAATTTCCTATTTGTATAGGAAATTTTTCAAAAATTTCCTATTTGTATAGGAAATTTTTCAAAAATTTCCTATTTGTATAGGAAATTTTTCAAAAATTTCCTATTTGTATAGGAAATTTTTCAAAAATTTCCTATTTGTATAGGAAATTTTTCAAAAATTTCCTTTTTGTATAGGAAATTTTTAAAAAATTTCCTATTTGTATAGGAAATTTTTCAAAAATTTCCTATTTGTATAGGAAATTTTTCAAAAATTTCCTATTTGTATAGGAAATTTTTCAAAAATTTCCTATTTGTATAGGAAATTTTTCAAAAATTTCCTATTTGTATAGGAAATTTTTCAAAAATTTCCTATTTTTATAGGAAATTTTTCAAAAATTTCCTATTTTTATAGGAAATTTTTTAAAAATTTCCTATTTTTATAGGAAATTTTTCAAAAGTTACCTATTTTTATAGGAAATTTTTCAAAAATTACCTATTTTTATAGGAAATTTTTCAAAAAATACCTATTTTTATAGGAAATTTTTCAAAAATTTCCTATTTTTATAGGAAACTTTTCAAAAATTTCCTGTTTTTATAGGAAATTTTTCGAAAATTCCTTTTTTATATTGAATTTTTCAAAAATTTCCTATTTTTATAGGAAATTCTTCAAAAATTTCCAATTTTATAGATAATTTTAAAAATTTTTCTTTTTTTTTACAGGAAATTTTTAAAAAAATTTTCTTATTTTTACAGGAAATTTTTAAAAAATTTCCTATTTTTATAGAAAATTTTTAAAAATTGTAACAAAATCTTTCATTCAGCTAAACTGATTATAATGTCGATCACATACTTTTAGGTTTGTAAATCTTTTTTATAGCTTTTGTAGAACACCTAAATATTTGCAATTTAAATATTTTATATTCATATTTTATAGCTTTTTTCAATTTGCTATACTTTTTTTAAATTTCTTCGCTCAAGAATTTGCTCTACTTTGCAACACATCACGTCTTCTTAGCCTTTCAACACCCACAAACATTTAACACTTTAATGTCTGCAAACGTTTGCCTTCCAACAAAATGTCACCAATTTGACATGGACTTTAGACGTATTAAACTTGGCTTTAAATTGAGGGGTTTTTCCCTTTCTTTTGTTAGTAGCAAAAATTAATGAATGATATTGAAATAGTAAAATTTTTTATTAATGGTCAAAGCAAAAGGAAATATTTCATTGATAAAAATCTAGATCATTGTGTGTAAATAGTTTTTTTCATGTTTGATTTATTGGCAAAAAATACATGAACAGTTATAGAACAAATATAATAAAAATAAATAGCTTCACGTTTAAGGGTTAAGGAACTTTAAATGTGTTTCTTTGTTATCAAAAAGAATTATAATTTTCTTTTCTGTTCTGTTTGATTCAAAGTTAAAAATTGTAGTATTAGGGTTCTAATGGCGCCTTTTCTTAGGATTTTTACCATAAATTAAATTTATTGATATTTTTAATAGCAAAATCCATTAAATTTAATAAATATATTTTTTAAATAGTCTTAATTACCTCTTAAAATGGTAAAAATCTATTAAAATTTTGTTTTGTAATAAAAACTAGAATAATTTCTTAACTAAATGTGAAATAAAACAAAAGACTTAAGACACAAACTTTTTTCATATTTTATATAAAAAGTAATAAAATATATTTTTTTTATTTAAACAAATTCTTGATATCTTTATATTTAATTAAAATTCTATAAATTCCTTTTTACTCATCAACAATTTTGCTTTAGCATTAAATTGAAGGAAAATAAAAAAGATTTGTTATAAGATACTTATGTCACCAGTAACAACATGTTTCTACATGTAATCAATCGCACTTAAGTCAACTCGTTTTGTTGGTCGGTCGGCCGTTTTTGATTTTTTGGTGTTTTCAAATAAATTATGACTTAAAAGGAATCTTATGAATATTAAAATTCGTTAAATGTTTGACTGTTACGGGTTTGTGGTATGCAAAATTAGATAACATTCGGCTGTACTTTTCGCTGTCGCATTCGCTCGTAATATTGTTAAATTTATTTAATATTTTTTTATGATTCATAAAATCGTATAAATTCATTTGAATCGCTATTTAGCGCCATATACTGCAGCATAAACCGTTTAAATGGAATTAAATTATGGTTTAACTTTTAATAACTAAATTTTTTTGTATATGATTTTTGTTTTCTTCTTTCTTTTGATAACAATTAATAGACAAATTCATTAAATTGTACAAAAGTTTTGTTAATTGTTGTTGTGGGGCATTTCCGAAGGCAATGACTTCTAAAAAGCTTTCGCTTTTTGTTGCTTTTTTGGGGGACTTATATTTAGTAATGAAGTTGTTTTTTTTTTATTACTACAAACGTATCCTTAGGAGGAATTTGTTATTAAACTTTTGCCAGCATTTTTTCCCCGGATGATACCACAAGGAGGTCAGTCCACACTTGAGATAAATGATAACCAAGATAAGTCTAGGCTAAGCAAATAAAGACCAACCAGAATCGTGGCTTTATGATCAACTGGGAGTCAAGGATAGCAGAAGAACCGTTGCTTCATATCTAAAAATAGGAAATTTTTGAAAAAATCCCTATAAAACTAGGAAATTTTCTATAAAAATAGTAAATTTTTGAAAAATTTCCTATAAAAACAGTAAATTTTTGAAAAATGTCCTATAAAAATAGTAAAGTTTTGAAAAATTTCCTATAAAAATAAGAAATTTTTGAAAATTTTCCTATAAAAATAGGAAATTTTTGAAAAGTTTCCTATAAAAATTTTTTAAATCTTTCCTATCAAAATAGGAAATTTTTAACAAATTTCCTATCAAAATAGGAAATTTTTGAATAATTTCCTATAAAAACAGAAAATTTTTGAAAAATTTTCTATAACAATTGGAAATTTTTGAAAAATTTCCTATAAAAAAAAGGTTTTGAAAAATTTCCTATAAGAAGAGGAAATTTTTGAAATATTTCCTATAAAAATATGAAATTTTTGAAAAATTTTCTATAAAAATAGGAAATTTTTGAAAAAATTCCTATAAAAATAGGAAATTTTTGAAAAATTTCCTATAAAAATAGGAAATTTTTGAAAAATTTCTTATATAAATAGGAAATTTTTGAAAAATTTCCTATAAAAATAGGAAATTTTTGAAAAATTTCCTATAAAAACAGAAAATTTTTGAAAAATTTTCTATAACAATTGGAAATTTTTGAAAAAATTCCTATAAAAAAAAGGTTTTGAAAAATTTCCTATAACAAGAGGAAATTTTTGAAATATTTCCTATAAAAATAGGAAATTTTTGAAAAATTTCCTATAAAAATAGAAAATTTTTGAAAAATAGGAAATTTTTGAAAAATTTCCTATAAAAATAGGAAATTTTTGAAAAATTTCCTATAAAAATAGGAAATTTTTGAAAAATTTCCTATAAAAATAGGAAATTTTTGAAAAATTTCCTATAAAAATAGGAAATTTTTGAAAAATTTCCTATAAAAATAGGAAATTTTTGAAAAATTTCCTATAAAAATTGGAAATTTTTGAAAAATTTCCTATAAAAATAGGAAATTTTTGAAAAATTTTCTATAAAAATAGGAAATTTTTTAAAAATTTCCTATAAAAACAGAAAATTTTTGAAAAATTTTCTATAACAATAGCAAATTTTTGAAAAATTTCTTATAAAAAAAAAGGTTTTGAAAAATTTCCTATGACAAAAGGAAATTTTTGAAAAATTTCCTATAAAAATAGGAAATTTTTGAAAAATTTCCTATAAAAATAGGAAATTTTTGAAAAATTTCCTATAAAAATAGGAAATTTTTGAAAAATTTTCTAAAAAAATAGGAAATTTTTGAAAAATTTCCTAAAAAAATAGGAAATTTTTGAAAAATTTCCTATAAAAATAGGAAATTTTTGAAAAATTTCCTATAAAAATAGGAAATTTTTGAAAAATTTCCTATAAAAATAGGAAATTTTTGAAAAATTTCCTATAAAAATAGGAAATTTTTGAAAAATTTCCTATAAAAATAGGAAATTTTTGAAAAATTTCCTATAGAAAAAGGAAATTTTTGAAAAATTTCCTATAAAAATAGGAAATTTAAAAAAAAAATCCTATAAAAATAGGACATTTTTGAAAAATTTCCTATAACAAAAAGAAATTTTTGAAATATTTCCTATAAAAATAGGAAATTTTTAAAAAATTTCCTATAAAAAAAAGTAGGACATTTTCGAATAATTTCCTATAAAAATAGAAGGAAATTTTTGAAAATTTTCCTATAAAAATAGTAGGAAATTTTTGAAAAATTTCCTATAAAAATAGTATAAAAATAGTAGGAAATTTTTGAAAAATTTCCTATAAAAATAGTAGGAAATTTTTGAAAAATTTCCAATAAAAATAGTAGGAAATTTTTGAAAAATTTCCTATAAAAATAGTAGGAAATTTTTGAAAAATTTCCTATAAAAATAGTAGGAAATTTTTGAAAAATTTCCTATAAAAATAGTAGGAAATTTTTGAAAAATTTCCTATAAAAATAGTAGGAAATTTTTGAAAAATTACCTATAAAAATAGTAGGAAATTTTTGAAAAATTTCCTATAAAAATAGTAGGAAATTTTTGAAAAATTTCCTATAAAAATAGTAGGAAATTTTTGAACAATTTCCTATAAAAATAGTAGGAAATTTTTGAAAAATTTCCTATAAAAATAGTAGGAAATTTTTCAAAAATTTCCTTTAAAAATAGTAGGAAATTTTTGAAAAATTTCCTATAAAAATAATAAGAAATTTTAGAAAAATTTCCTATAAAAATAGGAAATTTCCAGTGAAAGTGAAGCTAAGTCTATTTCTTCTGTATCAGGCGTTAAGGGTAGTAGCAGCAAATCAAAGTTAGATCGTCGGAGTGGAGTCTTTATAATATTCGGTCGCAATGGAGGCAATAAAGAAAAGGAAAAACATAAACGCCGATTAAGTCAAACGCCGCAATAGAAAAACGACAAGAGAAAAACGAACGAGTAGAAAAAAATTGTTTTTACTAAAAGGGACAGTAAAATTAACTACAAAGAAGTAGTAAATTTAACTAAAATCAATGAGTATCTAAGAAAGGCCTTGAAAATGTAAATAAAATCTTTTGTTTTCTAATATTTAGATTAAAAATGAAACCTCTTCTGTATCTTACAGACCAATATTTCGATGCGTTAGAAACATCAGCACAAATTTAATCAAATGAATTTTGATAATGTTTAACTGAAATTTCTGACTACAAAAAATCAATTGCAATCTACAAAAGTTTTGTGACAAATGCCAAGATTTAAAAGTTTTTTTTTTTTGTTTGGTAAATATTTTTATCGTCGCTAGCACGAAAATTGATCCGTTAAATATTGAAAACCATTTGTCTTGGATATAGTAGTAACAACGTTCGTGTGTATTCCAAATGTGCGCTTAGAATAATATATTTTACAAATGGATTTAATGTAAAAATCAAATTGTGTCTCGAATCAGAAATTTTTCCGTATCAACGCAATTTTTGTGTTTAATTCGCTAACAAAGTATTAATGTACATTTGCATTTCCCTGGTATCTTTGGCGATTGGATTCAAATGATAAATAAACTTACATTTACGACTATGTATCGACTACGTTATAAGCGTGCCCAAAAAACATAATGAAGTCAGTGCCAACAAGACAGTTAGTCCAATCAATTGAATTACTGATTTTGAATTCATTGTTATATTTACTGGATGAAAGAAATGAAATTTTAACATTTTAATTTTCTTTTTTTATTTTGCACACTACGTCACCATAGATAAAGAAGATTTGTGGTTATGTTTGTAACGTCTCCAAATTATCTGCAGTTTGAACAAACTTCGCCACATTCGATATCTATCGAAATGTATGATATTTGAGAAGCATTTATGTAGCATACTTTTAGGGTAATTTTAATAAAAGGAGCTGTTCAAAATTATGTAACGCTATTTTCGCAGATTTTTACCTGTACACATTGTAACAAAAATACGCATACGAAACGCATCCTCCGTAACAAGAGTTTTTTTTTTGTACAAAAATATTTTTTTCGAAATTTTTTTTTATAGAAAAATTTTTTTATCGAAAATAAATTTTCTATTGAAAATTTTTTTATCAAAAATATTTTTATTCAAATTTTTTTACAGAAAAATATTCTATAGAAAAATGTTTTTATAGAAAATTTTTTATAGAAAAAAAATTTATCGACAATTTTTCTACAGAAAAATATTTTCATCGAAGATTTTTTTTATAGAAAAATATTTTAATGGAAAATTTTTCTATAGAAAACTTTTTTATTGGAAATTTTTGTTTTAAAATTTTTCTATAGAAATTTTTTTACAAAAAAATATTTTCTATAGAAATTTTAATATCAAAATTTTTTTATTGAAAATTTTTTATTGAAAATTTTTATTTTTAAGAATTTTTTTTTTCGAAAATTTTCGACAGAAAATTTTCTATAGAAAAATATTTTTATCGGAAATTTTTTTATCAAAAACTTTTCTATAGAAAATTTTTTTATCAAAAACTTTTCTATAGAAAATTTTTTTATCAAAAACTTTTCTATAGAAAATTTTTTTATCCAAAACTCTTCTATAGAAAAATTTTTTATCAAAAACTTTTCTATAGAAAATTTTTTTATCAAAAACTTTTCTAAAATTTTTCTTAGAAAAGTATTTTTATAGAGGATTTTTTTGTAGAAAAATATTTTTATCGAAAATTTTTCTATAGAAAATTTTATTATCAAAAATTTTTTTATTGAAAATTCACAGAAAAATATTCTATAGAGAAATATCGAAAATTTTTTATAGAAAAAATTTATCGAAAATTTTTTTACTAAAAAATTTTTTGTACAAAAAAATTTTTTTTGAGAAACTTTTTTACTTTAAAAAATTTTTTTTTCTTAATTTTTCATAGAAATATTTTTTTATTTTTATAGAAAAATATTTTTATGGAAAACTTTTCTATAAAAAAATATTTTTATCAAAAATTTTTGTTTCAAAAATTTTTCTATAGAAATTTTTCTTATAGAAAATTTTTTTATTAAAAATTAAAAAAAATATTTCTATCGAAAATTTTTCTATAGAAAAATATTTTTATATTTATTTTTTTTTTAACAAAATTTTTTTTGATCAAAAAATTTTCCTTAGAAAATAAAACGTTGTTAAAGATTTTTTTATAGAAAAATATTTTAATCGAAAATTTTTCTATATAAAAATGTTATAATATTTATTTCGAAAATTTTTCTAAGAAAAATATTTCTATCGAAAATTGTTCAAAAAAAATTTTTTTATCGTAATTTTTTTTTAACAAAAATATTTCATCGAAAATTTTTCTACAGAAAAATATTTTGATCAAAAAATTTTCCTTAGAAAATAATTTTTAACAACGATTTTTTTTATAGAAAAATATTTTAATCGAAAATTTTTCTATATAAAAATATTTTAATCGAATTTTTTTTTTCAAAAATTTTTCCTACAGAAAATTTTTTTATCAAAATTTTTTTTACAAAAAAATATTTCTATCAAAAATGTTTCTATAGAAAAATATTTTTATCGAAAATTTTTATAACAAAAAAATTTTATCGAAAATTTTTCTAAATAAATATATTTAAATCGAAAATTTTTTATAGAAAATTATTTTTTATCAAAAATTTTTATACAAAAATTTTTTTTTTGAGAAACTTTTAATATTTTTAGAATTGTTTTTTTTTTAATTTTTTATTGAGAATATTTTCTATAGAAAAAAATTTTCTATAAAAATATCTATCCAAAATTCTTTACAAAAAATGTTATCGAAAAATTTTTCTATACAAAATTTGATCTAAAATTTTTCTAAAAAAAATATTTTTATCGAAAATTTTCGCTAAAAATATTTTTCAAGTGAAAAATTTTTGATAGATTTTTTTATAGAAAAAAAATTGTTCTATAGAAAATATTTCTATAGAAAATTAAAAAAAAAAAAAAAAATCTCAAAAAAAAATTTCTCAATAAAAAATTTTCTGTAAAAAAATTTCCTCGACGTGTTTCGATGTTTGGTTAGGCCATCATCATCAGACGAAGTATCCCTAATTCTAGACAGAGAGAAAACTAAATGTTTTGACAAACAAATGGCTATGTTCAGATTTAAATTTTTTTTAATATAAATTATTTTGAAAATCCCTAAGGTATGCTACACAATATTTGCTTAATAGTCTAAATTTTCGATCGATATCGAATGCTGTGATTTGACTCTATGCTCAAAGTATATATATATATATATAATTCCCCGACAACATTCCTATTGGAACAAGGGGTACTTCTCTCAGACAATGAGCTGCATCCGATTCTATTTTTAGACTCATTGAAAGGGACCTACGTTTTAACGCCGGCTCCGAACGGCAAATGCATTAGTTAGAGAAGTTTTACATAGCCTAATACTCAATAACCAGTGGCTAGCTGAGTTATGAGGTGAACCGCCGCTTTTTTTGAAAATTTATTTTTTCAAGTGAGTCTGGCCAGGGATCGAACTTGGGCCTCTGGTATGCTAGGCGGATGACTAACCTGCTATACCACGGCGGTTCACATGCTCAAAGTATAGCCTAATAATAATTCTCGTTTATTTTAGCTTCCAAAGACAAAATTTTTTGTGAAGCCAAAATTTTTTGTGGGATCTCCTAAATGTATGCAACAAAATTGTAATTCACAATTTGAGAACAACTCTCTTTTCAGATTTAAAATATGAATAATTTTATTGTACAGCGGTAACCTTGGCATTATATAAATCTATTGCTATTTGAGCCGTAATAGATGTCCGCCTATACCTCCGTTTGTCCAGTTATTCCTATAACCAAAGTGCAGGCAACACTTTTAAATAGAATTTAGTAAATGTAAACGATGCATTATGATTTCGATGGTTCGCATAAAATTTTGTGAAACTCCTAAAAGTAAACAACGCAATTTTCTTAATTTTCAATAAAAGCCAAATTTGCTAATAATATAGCACACAAATTTAAATTTAACGATACACGATAATTTTGGTTCCGAAGAAGAATGTTATTGATTTTCGTAGCTACCATAAACTTTTTGTATAACCTCCTAAAAGTATGCAACAAGATTTTCTGAATTCTTAATTCAAGTTTAATTCATTATAATATCATATTTCTCTTAAAGTAACGCTCCAATCTAGTCGTTTTGATCAACTTGCCTAAACATTTTAATATTCGTCTTTAACTGTTGCCAGTTTCTTATTTATTTTAATAATCGTATTAAATTTCCAAGCTCAAAATTCACAAGTCTCATTTAAACAAGGTCAATATCAGTACATGAACTACGTGTTAGAATGCGTGGGAGATTGATGATCGATCACCTGTCAAACAGCCACTGTCTTAAGCAGCCATCAAGCCATTTTTTTTTTGCTATTTTCGCTGCCACCACCTGGGCGTTCGTTAGTTTCATCCGATGACAAAAATATTCATGAAGTGAATTTATTTTGATTTTTTTCACTTACTCCCGGCCAAAGAAAGTCTTTTTTTTTTTTTTTGTGTAAATTTCTTTCATTGGTTAATTATTATTTTTTAAATATATTTTGTTTTGACGCTATGTGACACGATTAGATAATTACCGAATCTAAGTTCCAACATTTCAAATTCAATTATTGCTTCAGTTTATTTAGTAAATTTTAATTTTTAATTTAAAAGTCGTTATCCAAAAGGTGTTTGATAGTTTGAAAAGTTTTGATGTTGCATTTCAATTGCACTCGAAAACATTGTCTCGAGATATTTTGATGATCAGTTTCTGAAAATATTATACAAAAAAAAAGTTTTTGTGGCATTTAGTGTGATTTACTGTAATGTCTATTTGTTTTCGAAATCAGTTTTCAAATTTTTTTCACAACTTAAGTCTTTAAATCTGCATAAATGAAAGTTTTGTTTATAATTAAAAATAAATAATGCCTTTAAACATTTTGTTTTAAATTTCAAATTAGTTTTAAGTTTTACCCCAAACATATTTCAATTTTAAGATCCAGCCTATTGGACTTAATGTTAGAAGACCATTTAAAGGTAAGATCGAGTCCCATCACTGAGAGAAAATTATAAAATGCCCAGCTAGAATTTTTGGAAAACTTTAATCAAATATGAGTATTTTTTGACTCCATTATCACTGATCATTTATGATATCACTTATGAGTCGAAAATGAATCTTTTGTGTGAGAAAATGGTACCCTTCATACAACTCTTCAGAAAGAGTCTTTAATGAGTCGTTTTTCTCAACTATTTTGATTAGATTATGACTGCACACATTTTACTAGATTTGTTAAAAATAAAAAAACTTTATATTACTCAACACTGTAGTTGTACGTCATTCTATTTTTAGAACAGTGAAGTTGCGTTAGTTACAAAAATTAGTGTTGCAGAGATGAAGGATCGAACCCAGGCTGAATATGATATGTTGCGAGTAGAAGTCGACGCGCCAACCAACTAAGCCACATCACCCACAATGAATCATGGGTCTTTTTGTGACCTTTTTTAATCATCATAAAAACAGTCATATTAGGATCATTTATAAGATTTGCTTGTGCTATTTTTAACTAGTCGCTTGCTAAGCGTTTTTATAAGTCTTCTTGTAAACATTTTTTGATCACCAAGCTGATTAATAAGTTTTTGATCATCTAAAGGAATCCTCAAACACTCATGTTACTGATATTATCATCAACACTCTCCCAATTGCTAGCTGGATGATTGTGTATTTGTGATTTTACATGTATTAGTGTAATAAGAATCTTATGCAGAATAAACAGTACGTCAAAAGTAGTATAATGATATGAGTACACTTAAATTTCAGAATTGGTGACATAGGCTAAATAGTTCCTGTATATTTGTTCTTACTGACTTAAATGACCTATATTTACAAACTGTTAAAGTCAAATATAAGAAATTCATAGCGCTTATATCTTGTACGCATATTCTCCTTTGAAAGATTTTCCTCTACTTGCTCTTTTCATCGAAGTTTCAATAATTGCACTCTTTTTCTTTGCACACTTTTTCAAGCTTTTTGTTCTACAGCCAATTTGATTTATTTTACATCGATGGCGCACGATGGTATTTCTGCTGCAAAAAAGCCATTTTTTGACCATCGCTTTTGAAAAATCTAATGATGCAGTTCTATAGAGAAGAGTCTAGATATTAAGGGTCAATAATTGTTTTCAAGAAAAAGTTATATTATGTGTTATAAAAAAGGTATTGAAATGTGCTTAATGTTCTAAAACGAAAAGTTATGAAATTTTCAGCAAACTCAGTAGCTCATGCATCGAATATAGTTATACAGCTTCAATCTTGAAGTCGATTTATTTAAGATACAGAATCCTAGTATGCAGAAGAAAAAAAAACTTAATCTTGTAAATAGTTTAGGAGATATCTGGAAATCAAAAAAGCTCTATAAAACTTAGTATTTTGGTTTTTCTTTGTACAAAAACTAAGCTGGATCGGTTTTGCTCGGTGCTCCCACCATAGCCACGTGAAAGGTGAAAGTCTCTTCTTTAGATTGAGCGAAAAAAATTCACCGAAATTTACCGATCATAGAACAAAGTTCAAAATCTTCTGAAAAAAGTCACATAAATTGTTAAGCATAATTAAAGCAAAAAGTGTTGCAGTCGTTTAGGCGTAACTTTTTAATCAAATTAAATTTAAATTAAATTTAAGTCCAAGCCAGGTACTCAAAGATGCAGAAGGATTTCTACAATAGGCAACAATAGGCAAGAAACAAATCAAAATCCAATTTATAGCAACAAAATACATGGTTCAAGAGAACAAAGAAATATAATCTCGAACATTGTTGCCACGACAATATTATTTTTGTAAACATTGGGAATATTTTTGTAGATATTGGGAATATTTTTTAAAATAGAAATAAATTCTAATATTAAAAAATTTTAGATTTTTATGTTTTTTATATATTATTTTTTATAGAAACATTTTTAATAAAAATATTTTTCTTTGGAAATTGTTCGATAAAAATTTTTTTATTTAAAAAAATTTCTAAATCTCCTACAGAAAAATTTTTGATAAAAAATTTTCTATAGAAAAATTTTTGATACAAAAATTTTCTATAGAAAAATTTTTGATAAAAAAATAGAAAAATTTTTGATGAAAAAATTTTCCATAGAAAAATGATTAAAAAAATTTTGAAAAATTTTTGATAAAAAAAAATAGAAAAATTGTTGATAAAAAAATTTTTCTATAGAAAAATGTTTGATAAAAATAATATAAAAAAATTTTTGATAAAAAATTTTCTATAGAAAAATTTTTGATAAAAAATTTTTTGTAGAAAAATTTTTGATATAAAAACTTTTTATAGAAAAATTTTTGATAAAAATATCTTCTATAGAAAAATGTTTGATTAAAAAAATTTTGAAGAATTTTTGTTAAAAAAAAAGTAGAGAAATTTTTGATAAAAAATTTTCTAGAGAAAAATTAATGATAAAAAAATTTTCTATAGAAAAATTTTTGTTAACAAAATTTTCTATAGAAAAATTTTTGATAAAAAAATTTTACATAGAAAAATTTTTGATAAAAAAAAAATTTTTTGATAAAAAAATTTTCTATAGAAAAATTTTTGATAAAAAATTTTTTATAGAAAAATTTTTGATAAAAAAATTTTCTATAGAAAAACTTTTGATAAAAAAATTTACTATAGAAAAATTTTTGATAAAAAATTTTCTATAGAAAATTTTTAATAAAAAAAATTTTCTACAGAAAAATTTTTGATAAAAAAAATTTCTATAGAAAATATGTTGATAAAAAAAATTTTTTAAAGAAAAAATTTTTTAAAAATTTTTGATAATAAAATTGTATAGAAAAATTTTTGATAACAAGATTTTCTGGAGAAAAATCAGTGAAAAAAAAATTTTCTATAGAAAAATTTTTGATAAAAATAATATAGAAAAATTGTTGATAAAAAAATGTTTCTATAGAAAAATGTTTGATAAAAATAATATAAAAAAAATTTTTGCTAAAAAATTTTCTATAGAAAAATTTTTGATAAAAAATTTTTTGTAGAAAAATTTTTGATATAAAAACTTTTTATAGAAAAATTTTTGATACAAATATTTTCTATAGAAAAATGTTTGATTAAAAAAATTTTGAAGAATTTTTGATTAAAAAAAATAGATAAATTTTCGATAAAAAATTTTCTAGAGAAAAATTTATGATAAAAAAATTTTCTATAGAAAAATTTCTGTTAACAAAATTTTCTATAGAAATTTTTTTGATAAAACAATTTTCCATAGAAAAATTTTAGATAAAAAAAAATTTTTTTGATAAAAAAATTTTCTATAGAAAAATTTTTGATAAAAAAATTTTTTATAGAAAAATTTTTGATAAAAAAATTTTCTATAGAAAAATTTTTGATAAAAAAATTTACTATAGAAAAATTTTTGATAAAAAATTTTCTATAGAAAATTTTTAATAAAAAAAATTTTTGATAAAAAAATTTTTTATAGAAAAATTTTTGATAAAAAAATTTTTTATAGAAAAATTTTTGATAAAAAATTTTTTCTATAGAAAAATTTTTGATAAAAAAATTTTTTATAGAAAAATTTTTGATAAAAAAATTTTCTATAGAAAAATTTTTGATAAAAAAATTTTCTATAGAAAAATGTTTGATTAAAAAAATTTTTGATTAACAAAATTTTGAAAAATTTTTGATAAAAAAAATTTTGAAAAATTTTTGATTAAAAAAATTTAAAAAAATTTTTGATTAAAAAAATTTTGAAAAATTTTTGATAAAAAAGTTTTCTTAGAAAAATTTTTGATAAAAAATTTTCTATAGAAAAATTTTTGATAGCAAAATTTTCTATAGAAAAATTTTTGATAAAAAAAAATTTCCATAGAAAAATTTTTGATAAAAAAATTTCCTATAGAAAAATTTTTGATAAAAAAATTTCGTATAGAAAAGTTTTTGATAAAAAAATTTTCTATAGAAAAAGTTTTGACAAAAAAATTTTTGATAAGAAAAATGTATAGAAAAATTTTTGATAACAAAATTTTCTAGAGAAAAATTTGTGATAAAAGAATTTTCTATAGAAAAATTTTTGATAAAAGTAATATAGAAAAATTTTTGTTAAAAAAAAGTTTTCTATAGAAAAATGTTTGATAAAAATTATATAGAAAAATTTTTGATAAAAAAATTTTCTATAAAAAAATTTTTGATAAAAAATTTTATATAGAAAAATTTTTGATAAAAAAAATTTTCTATAGAAAAATTTTTGATAAAAAAATGTTTCTATAGAAAAATGTTTGATAAAAAAATTTTCTATAGAAAAATTTTTGAAAAAAATTTTCTATAGAAAAATTTTTGATAAAAAAATTTTCTATAGAAAAATTTTTGATAAAAAAAATTTTCTATAGAAAAATTTTTGATAAAAAAAATTTTCTATAGAAAAATTTTTGATAAAAAAATTTTCTATAGAAAAATTTTTGAAAAAAATTTTCTATAGAAAAATTTTTGATAAAAAATTTTTCTATAGATAATTTTTTTATCAAAAATTTTTTATAGAAAATTTTTTATCAAAAATTTTTATAGAAAATTTTTTTATCAAAAATTTTTCTATGGAAAATTTTTTTATCAAAAATTTTTTTACAGAAAATTTTTGATAAAAAAATTTTCTATAGAAAAATTTTTGATAAAAAAATTTTCTATAGAAAAATTTTTGATAAAAAAATTTTCTATAGAAAAATTTTTGATAAAAAAATTTCCTATAGAAAAATTTTTGACAAAAAAATTTTTGATAAAAAAATTGTATAGAAAAATTTTTGACAACAAAATTTTCTAGAGAAAAATTTGTAATAAAAAAATTTTCTATAGAAAAATTTTTGATAAAAAAATTTTTGATAAAAAAATTTTCTATAGAAAAATTTTTGGTGAAAAAATTTTCTATAAAAAAGCTTTTGATAAAGAAATTTTCCATAGAAAAATTTTAAAATAAAAATTTTTCTATAAAAAATTTTTGATAAAAAAATTTTTTGTAAAAAAATATTTGATAAAAAAAATGTTCTATAGAAAAATTTTTGATACTTAGGGGGCCATAACACATCTAAATTAAATAGTTAGACTTTAAAGTAATTTATCTTGTTGACCAGTGTAGTTTATGAATATTAACAATTAAATGTCAGATGAATTTATACAAAACCCTAATAAATTTTCATATTTTTAAGAATTTTTATATTGTACGGTTCAAGTTGTATTTAACTTTTATACGAAACAATCTTTTTATAAACAAAATTTTTTATTAAAAAAATTGTACATCGAAATGTTCCCATAAAAGTTAATGAGGTAATAAAATTTATTAAATCAAATTTAAAGTGTTATTTTGTGTTCTTTGATTTCCTGTGTATTATCATATAAGGAAATTTGATAAAAATCTTTAACAATTTTTTGTACATCAGTTTTACAACTTAAAACATTTGCCACAAAGTCTGAATAGCAAAAAATTTGTCTATTGAATTTTAAATAATGAATGAAATTTCCTTTTCTTTAGCTCGTGGTTTTTAATCATTCATAAATTAAAAACAAAAAAAAAATATCCAAAAATAATGAGATACAAAGTAGAAACAATTACAAACAAGTACTTAAGTACTTGTCTATGTAAAAAAACATATAAACGAATTAGCCAAAATTATTTATAATTTCTAAAGAAAAAAAAAATATATAAAATATTTATGTAAATGTTATACCAAAAATCCAGTAGAAATATTTAACAAGAAATGTTAAAATTTATGTTTAAACAAAAAGATTGTGTTCAACTATTTTAAATTATTTGACAAAATTTATTTATGTGCTTTCGGTCTTAAGAAAATTTAAATTTAAAAAAACATGACAACTTCAACACTTGATAATTCGTTTTTTGGTAGTTTTTTCTGTATTTTGTCTTTTGGGCATATTTTAATGGTTTTTAATACAGTTTCGCCAAATTGTTGCAAATAGCAACAACTTTTGCTTGCGAATACCCACAAGCGAATGATATACAAAAAATTTTAGAACCTGCAAAGAATTATAAATTAACCAATTTTTACGGGTATTTATTGGTTTTATGCAAAATATTCAAAAAAGTGTATTCACCCCTTTCTTCTCATATACCAACAAAAAAAAAACCAACCAAACAATTTTATTTCATTTCTTTAAAATTCATTATTTTTTGAATCATGGGTTTCCGCAAATTTGAGTAATATCTTCATTTTAAGTTTTTATTGCCTGTATTTTTGGTCATAAAAAATTGTAGCTTCTTTAAGGCGTGGAACATGTAAAATTTTAACTTTTTTCAATGAATTTTTTTTTTCAAGCCTTTTTTTGCCGTTTCTCAAAATAAATTTCCAACTAATTTGGTATTTTTAGAAGGTTTTTTTTGTCAAAAAAAAAAAAAAAAATGTAAAATAAACACACGACAGAAAAAAGACATAAAAATTGGGTCATTAGAGTAAAAAGACAAGTGAATTTAATGAATTTTATGTGTAAATGAATATAAAAAAAATGTACGAAAAAAATAGTTATTTAAAATTCTGGTCTAGAATCTCTGAAAAAAAATTAAGAAAACCAAAGTATTTAAATTTAAGCAATTTTTATGAGTATTTAATTTTGATTTTCGACTTATTTTGTTGGTGTTTTTGAAAATTGACGGGTTAAAGTACTTAAAAATAGTTAAAAAGAAAGTGATTGGATTTCTTTTTGAACTAAAAAATGGGTTAAATGGAGTTTAGTCAGTTATTATACATTTCTTTTAAGATTTCTTTAATATTGAATCTTGAAATAAGAATGTATGAAAGTTTTTCGATATATTTATTCATTTAGGAAATGTTATTCTTGTTATAATTTTCGGTCATTTCCCCAAAAAAATTAAACCAAATGAAAGACAGGAAAAAAGGCTAAAACCACAAATATAAAATTTTTTGGGGAAAACAATCGAAAATTATCTCAAAATATATCTTAAATTGATCGATTTGAAAACGATCGCTTTCCATCACATACCAGATAATGTTTTAAGTTTTGCCCTTTTTACCTCAAGTACCTGGTAGACCGAGCCTTGCTTTATGATAAGCATTTTGAGGAAAATTTTAAAGTTTTTATATATTTTATATTATAAAGTGCTAAAATAAATTTAGAGGAAAGACATTGTAGAAATATTCAGTTAATTTTGAATTATTTGATTTATTTTGTCCGACCAACACATAGTTTGCATAGTTTACAGTTTAACTCATTTTGAATAATTTTGAAAATTATTCATATCAACAGAAACCTCTGTCGACTCATGCGCAACAACTTTGCTAAAGATTATAGTCTGATCAAATGCACAGTTTACGATTTAATTCATTTTGAGTAGTTTGCAGTTTCGCCACCTGAAGTTGTTCATACCATATAAGAAACCTTTGTCTGCTTATTCGTAACAACTTTGCTTATGATTATAACATGATCAAATGCACAGTTTACGGTTTAATTCATTTTGAGTAATTTTCTGTGGCGCCACCTGTCGGACTTTGCTTATTCCTATTCATAAACCTTCTTCGGCTTATCCGTAACAACTTTGCTGAAGATTATAGCATGATTAAATGTACAGCATACGATTAAATTGACTTTGAGTAAATTTCAGTAGCGCCACCTGTCGAAATTTCTTCATACCAACTAAGAAACCTTCGTCGGCTCATGTGCAACAACTTTGCTAAAGATTGTAGCATGATTAAATGTACAGATTACGATTAAATTGACTTTGAGTAAGTTTCTGTAGCGCCACCTGTCGGAAATTATTCATACCAACTAAAAAGCCTTCGTCGGCTCATGCGCTACAACTTTGCTAAAGATCATAGCATGATCAAATGTACAGTTTACGATTTAATTAATTTTTAGTAATTTTCAGTGGCGCCATCTGTCGGAAATTAGTCTTATCAATTTTAAAACCTTCGCCGGCTTATCCGCAACATCTTCGCTAAAGAGCATAACACAATCAAATTCACAGTTTACTATTCTATAAAGAACATACATACAGACAAACATTCATTTGTTTAAAATAATACTAATTTTTCCCCCTTTTTATTCCCTAATTTCTAAAAGTTCCATATGTATATTTGGTACTTTTTTGGTGCCAATTGAATTCGGTACATTTTTTTAAAACGCATTTAACATAATGTATAATGTTCCTATTCATATTACTTTGGAGATGTTAAGTTATCATTTTATCCCTTTTTTACCCATTATGGCTCCAAAATCAAAAAAGTACCAAATACGTGTTTCATGTTTTTTTTACATCTATTGATTGCAGTACCAAGTTTCTTTCTATATTCTTTAGTTTAAAATATAAGAGTGGGTTAAAAAGGTGCCAAAAAAAAAACTATTTTCACCCTTTTTTACCCCCTATCGGACATAGTTTCAAAAAAGTACCAAACACCTGTCCGCTTATTTTCATAGCTGTTTAAAACGTAATTTTAATTTTGTTTCTATACCTATTACTTTAGGAGACATAGTGTTTTCGATTTTTTCTCCTTTTTACCCGTTTTTACCCTCTTAGAGGTAAAAGTTCCAAAAGTCCCTTCTTCTTCGACCTATACATCAAAAAAGATACCCACTGTCCAAATTTTATCAAAATCGTTAGAGCCGTTTTCGAGATAGCTGTTCTATATATATATATATATATATATATATATATATGTATATATATATATATATATATATATATATATATATACATATATATATACAATTATTGCTCTTTTAAGAATATAAGATAAATTGAATAATATGTAAAAATATGATATTTGTTTTATGTCAATCGTTTTCTTTTACTAAACTTGTATCCTCTTATTTTCGAAATTTTGTTTCTATCGTTTCTGGTTTATTCCTTTTTACCATCACTCCGCTTTATAGCGAAACTGTACATCGAAAAAGATACCCGATGTCCAGTTTAGAATCAGTCAGTAACGCTTGAGTTTAAAAGATATTAATAATCATTAAATGAATTAGAGGCAATTATAGTATTTTCATCAATCCTTCCTTAATTTATATTTAAATAATGCAAATTGTGTGTGAGATACGAGGGAGGATCATTAAGTCTCCGACTTTTTTACATGAAATATATATGCAGTTTTTTATATACGTACTGTCACGAATTTTTAAGTTATAATAGTTATAATTCTTCCTCTAGTTTTCTAGAATATTTCTGTTGGTGTAGTTGTTGTTCTATTTGTGTCTATAAGCAGAACAACATTTTTTAATGTTTTGCTGTAAAAGCAGAGCAGCATTTTTCTCTTTATCTACACTATCTCCCTCTCTCTGTTGCTGTTTACTTCAGATAATTTATTTGTACAATGTATGTGTGAGTGTGTTTTTGATCATGTGAGAATGTATTGGAACATGCATGAACTTTCGTAAGATACATTGTTAGTGTAATCAACGACAGCAGCTCTTTGTTTGCGTCTGCAGAAAATACTAGAAACTCTATTCTCTACTATAAAAGGCTGACGAAATGATAAGGTTTTAATTGAGACGCGTATACGGGAACAGTGTGACTATGAATATTTTTAAAGCAGTTTTGTAAAGTTTGTATACAGTTTTTGTGAAAGTGTGTTTAAAGTGACTAACTCTAAAGTTAATTAAAATATAACTTTGGAAAACTACATATAGTGTTTTAATTTTGTTTACGGTTGTTTGTAAAAATAATTCCTTTCACGTTTTTAAAGGAAAAACATAATAGTACGTACGCAATTCCCACGACGTTCCAATTGGAACAAGGAGTACTTCTCTCAGACAATAAGCTGCTTCTATTCTATTTTTAGACTCATTGAAATGGACCTAAGTTTTAACTCCGGCTCCGAACGGCAAATGCATTAGCCAGAGAAGTTTTACATAGCCTAATACTAAATAACCAGTGGTTAGCTGGGTTATGAGGTGAACTGCTTTTTTGAAAATTTATTTTTTCAAGTGGGTCTGGCCGGGTATTGAACTTGGAACCTCTGGTATGCTAGTCGAATGTATAGCCTGCTATACCACGGCGGTTTATAAAAATACACTTTTTTAGCCACTCTTCTAGACTTTTGATTAGTCCAACATTTATTCAAATTTTTTTATCCCTTTAAAAAATTTAAATTTGTCGAAGTCATCAAAATAGGCATTTGCTTCTGTGAAGATTTTGTCGTTAAAGTCAAACCTCTTTCAGCTAAACAATTTCTTTAAGTTTGAGAACAAAAAACATTTGGTTTGCATTAAATTTATGGATATTCAGTTTTTTTTTTCGTTTTCATCGAAATATGAAATATTATTACAATGGGATAACGTTTTCCCGTGCCGACTTGACGGCAAAGTTTTAGGTAAATAAAGGTAAGTATGAAATCCATATAATAAGTATGGAATTTTAACCCTCCTTTTAATTTTACTTGGATCATATATTTATTCAGTATTTTTTGAATTCTAAAGTTTGATTAATTTAAAATTAATTTTTTTTACATTGAAAACTGGTGCATTATTCTCAGGTTGGTTTCAAAACTCATTTTTCAATTTTTTTTCCAAATTTTGTTAAACAAATATTACAAATTAAAAAGTTTATCATCGGTATGTTTAAATATACAAATCGAAGAATACAAGTCAAAAAGTTGAGGTCAATGTCTTGAAAATCCGTCATGGACTTTTAAAAAAATAGCTAAAAATTTGAAAGTTGACCCTCGAACGGTTTCTAATGCCATCAGACGGTATAAGGAAAACCTGAGCATTGAAAGAAAACCTGGATCAGGGAGGAAAAAAGGTCCTACAGATATTGGTAAGGCAAAAGAAGTCGAGCGACTCTTTTGAAGAGCGCCTAACACTTCTTTAAGAAAAGCAGCTCGTACGATGAAATGTTCTACGAATTTTGCACATAGAGTCAAAGCTTATGCTGGATTGAAGACATACAAAGTCCAAAAGGTTCCAGATCGCAATGCTATAAAGAACTTGGAAGCAAAAAAACGAGCGAAAAAATTGAAGTCTGATTTTATAAAAAAATACAGCTGTTGTGCGATGGATGATGAAACATACGTACTGGCGACTTTTCTCAACTTCCTGGTCAAGATTTTTATGTTGCTGATAAACGGGGCAAAGTTCGGCAAGAGTTTCGCACAAAAAAACAAACAAAATTCCCTTAAAAGATTCTCGTGTGGGAAGCTATTTGCAGTTGTGGCAAAAGAAGTAAAGTATTTGTGGCATCTGCCACAATAAACACAGAAATTTATATAAAGGAGTGCCTACAAAAACGGTTGTTACCCCTTTTTAAGAGAGCACAGAGTGACTACATTTTTTTGGCCCGATTTGGCATCATGCCATTATGGAAAAAAGGCACTTGAGTGGTACTCAAAGAATAATGTCATTTTTGTACCACGAGAGGCAAATCCACCTAACTGTCCAGAACTTCGGCCTGTGGAAAGGTATTGGGCTCTGGTAAAAAAGGAATTGAAGAACACAGGAAAGATTTCCAAGAACATGTCCGATTTTAAGCGCAGGTGGAACACATGCTCCAAAAAGGTATCAGAAGCAACTGTAAAATCTTTAATGGGAGGGTTTCCGAAAAAAGTCGATAATTTTGCAAAACCCGAGTACAAAGTAAACATTTTAATGCTAAATGATTTTGTATAATATGCCATTATATTTGCATATTTTGTAGAGTTTTTATATTAAAAGGTTTGATTTTTATTTAAGAAAATCCAACTACATATTTTATTTAGAGCACTCTTTATACGAAATTTTAATAATTTTATAGCGAGTTTCTGCTATCAACGACTGGCAGACACATATTTAATGACGCAGTTTATTCAAAGTTAGACCGGAGTCAACTGACAGTTGTTTATGCACAGGAGCAGTGCTATTTCACATAAGAGACAGGAAATTTCAAAAGTCACAAACTTATTAAACCATGCTTACATTTGTGGCCCGATTTGGCATCATGTCACTATGGAAATAGGCACTTAAGTTGTATTCAAATAATAATATAATTTTTGTACCACGAGTGGCAAATCCAACTGCCCAGATCTTCGGCCTGTAAAAAAGAAAATGAAGAATGCAGGAATAGTTTTTCTCCGTTCCATTAAGATAACGAAGTGACTATAAAATCGTTAATGGACTTACCTTCAACTTAATGGTCATCGTTTCCTTTAAATAAATTTCTTTGAATTAATTTTGTTTATTTGTTTGATTTCTTTAAATAGTTTAACAATAAATAAATTTCAATACAATAAATAAATAAATACTTAACAAATGGACATTTCTTTTACTCTTAAATATTTTCAATATTCATTACAATTTTTTTAAATTTGATTTTCTTTTTTGATCTTTTTATATAAAACTAAAATTATTGAATTTATAAAAAAAATCTTATAAATATAATAAATTAACTAAACTAAAAAATAATGTGGCCTTTCAACAGTTTCGTTTATATATGAAACAGATTCTAATAATTTTTAATAAATTTCTTTAAACAACTAAATTTTTACAAAACATTTAAATTTAGACTTAGATAATTTCGTTAATATTTTTTCGCTAAAACAACCAAAACAAAATTTTTAAAACAAATTTTAAGGTTTTTTTTCTCACTTTTAACATAAATAAATAAGTTTACAAACATTCACTAGATAAATAATAAATAAATAAATAAAAATTTTTTTAGAATAATTTTCACTTTCTCTGCCATTGATTTCGATAGGCCATATATTGGGGATCATACTGCTGGGATTGTTGTTGCTGCGATTGACCATATTGCAATTTGCTGGGCTGATATGAATCTGTGGCCGATTCGTAAGTATTTTCCGTTGAATCTGTTTGTAGGGATCTCTTCCAGTAGCCGCCACCACCCGCCGATTCACTCCAGTCATCGCCATGATCCTCATAGTGATGCTGATGATGTGCATGTTCAACATAAACAACCTGTTGTTAGAAAGATTTATTCTTTGAAATAAAATAACCCAAGGAAATACCAAAGATACCGTGTGTATGTTTACAACGCCGGGAATAGAGTTAGACCCATTCTAAGCGTTTTTTTGGGTGTATAAGATTTAGTTGTAGTTAGAGTTTGCGTGTAAAGGACAAAGTGGTTTTCGAGGGGTTTTTTGGTGTAAAACAAAAAGGGTCGAGATTAATAACAATTGTTTTTAGTTTACAGGGTTATCTAGCTATTTGGCCTTCAACATTATTTAACCTTTCTTGTTATACAAGCTTTTAGCTTGTGGCTACATACAATTTTTTGCAAAATTAGTAGCTTAATGTAGAACAGTTTTTGAAAAACTAAGATTTCATCAGTTAAGAAGTCCTAATGATCCTTAGATTATTTATTATTTTGTTTTACTATCAGCGAACTTTTGCCAAAAAAGTTACAATACAGTGAACCTTAAATGCAGGCGTAGGCATTTCATACCACCAGTAGCCGAAGAATTTTTGTAATTTTCGTAAATATCACGGTCATTAGTGAAAATCGCGAATATGGGTATTAAAAGCATTCAGTTTAGATTTGGAAAAAAAAATACCTAAACAAAATATACAAGAAACGAAATCAAAATCCAATTTATAGCAACAAAATAGAAAATTTTTCAATAAAAATATTTTTCTATAGAAAAATTTTCGATAAAAATATTTTTCTATAGAAAAATTTTTGATAAAAATATTTTTCAATAAAAATTTTCTTCTATAAAAAAATCTTCGAAAAAAAATCTATACAAAAATTTTGGATAAAAAAATTTTCTATACAAAAATTTTGGATAAAAAAATTTTCTATACAAAAATTTTTGATAAAAAAATGTTTCATACAAAAATTTTTAATAAAAAAATATTCTATACAAAAATTTTTGATAAAAATTATCAAAAATTTTTATAAAAAATATTTTTCTATAGAAAAATTTTCGATAAAAATATTTTTCTATAGAAAAATTTTCGATAAAAATATTTTTCTATAAAAAAATTTTCGATAAAAATATTTTTCTATAGAAAAATTTTTGATAAAAATATTTTTCAATAAAAATTTTCTTCTATAGAAAAATCTTCGAAAAAAATTCTATACAAAAATTTTGGGTAAAAAAATTTTCTATACAAAAATTTTTGATAAAAAAATTTTCTATACAAAAATTTTTGATAAAAAAATTTTCTATACAAAAATTTTTAGTAAAAAAATATTCTATACAAAAATGTTTGATAAAAATTATCAAAAATTTTGATAAAAAATATTTTTCTATGGAAAAATTTTCTATAAAAATATTTTTCTATAGAAAAATTTCCTATAAAAATATTTTTCTATAGAAAAATTTTCGATAAAAATATTTTTCTATAGAAAAATTTTCGATAAAAATATTTTTCTATAGAAAAATTTTTGATAAAAATATTTTTCAATAAAAATTTTCTTCTATAGAAAAATCTTCGAAAAAATTCTATACAAAAATTTTGGATAAAAAAATTTTCTATAAAAAAATTTCTATACAAAAATTTTTGATAAAAAAATTTTCTATACATAAATTTTTAGTAAAAAAATATTTTACACAAAAATTTTTGATAAAAATTATCAAAAATTTTGATAGAAAATATTTTTCTATAGAAAAATTTTCGATAAAAATATTTTTCTATAGAAAAATTTTCTATAAAAAAATTTTTGATAAAAAAATGTTCTATAGAAAAATATTTGATAAATATTTTTCTATAGAGAAATTTTCGATAAAATATTTTTCTATAGAAAAATTTTCGATAAAAATATTTTTCTATAGAAAAATTTTGGATAAAAATATTTTTCTATTTCGATAAAAATATTTTTTTATAGAAAAATTTTCGATAAAAATATTTTTCTACAGAAAAATTTTCGATAAAATATTTTTCTATAGAAAAATTTTTGATAAAAATATTTTTATATAGAAAAATCAAAATCCAATTTATAGCAACAAAATAGAAAATTGTTCAATAAAAATATTTTTCTATAGAAAATTTTTTGATAAAAATATTTTTCAATAAAAATTTTCTTCTATAGAAAAATCTTCGAAAAAATTCTATACAAAAATTTTGGATAAAAAAATTTTCTATAAAAAAATTTCTATACAAAAATTTTTGATAAAAAAATTTTCTATACATAAATTTTTAGTAAAAAAATATTTTACACAAAAATTTTTGATAAAAATTATCAAAAAATTTGATAGAAAATATTTTTCTATAGAAAAATTTTCGATAAAAATATTTTTCTATAGAAAAATTTTCTATAAAAAAATGTTTGATAAAAAAATGTTCTATAGAAAAATATTTGATAAATATTTTTCTATAGAAAAATTTTCGATAAAAATATTTTTCTATAGAAAAATTTTCGATAAAAATATTTTTCTATTTCGATAAAAATATTTTTCTATAGAAAAATTTTCGATAAAAATATTTTTCTACAGAAAAATTTTCGATAAAAATATTTTTCTATAGAAAAATTTTTGATAAAAATATTTTTCTATAGAAAAATCAAAATCCAATTTATAGCAACAAAATAGAAAATTGTTCAATAAAAATATTTTTCTATAGAAAATTTTTTGATAAAAATATTTTTCAATAAAAATTTTCTTCTATAGAAAAATCTTCGAAAAAAATTCTATACAAAAATTTTGGATAAAAAAATTTTCTATACAAAAATTTTTAATAAAAAAATTTTCTATACAAAAATTTTTAGTAAAAAAAATATTCTATACAAAAATTTTTGATAAAAATTATCAAAAATTTTGATAAAAAATATTTTTCAATAGAAAAATTTTCGATAAAAATATTTTTCTATAGAAAAATTTTCGATAAAAATATTTTTCTATAGAAAAATTTTCGATAAAAATATTTTTCTATAGAAAAATTTTCGATAAAAGTATTTTTCTATAGAAAAATTTTTGATAAAAATATTTTTCAATAAAAATTTTCTTCTATAGAAAAATCTTCGAAAAAAATTCTATACAAAAATTTTGGATAAAAAAATTTTCTATAAAAAAATTTCTATACAAAAATTTTTGATAAAAATTATCAAAAATTTTGATAAAAAATATTTTTCTATGGGAAAATTTTCGATAAAAATATTTTTCTATAGAAAAATTTTCGATAAAAATATTTTTCTATAAAAAATTTTTGATAAAAATATTTTTCTATAGAAAAATGTTTGATAAAAAATGTTCTATGAAAAAAATTTTGATAAAAAAAATTTTCTATAGAAAAATTTTCGATAAAAATATTTTTCTATAGAAAAATTTTCAATAAAAATATTTTTCTATAGAAAAATTTTCAATAAAAATATTTTTCTATTTAAAATTTTCGATAAAAATATTTTCCTATAAAAAAAATTGTTAACAAAAATTTCGTGTAGAAAAGTTTTCGTTAACAACATTTTTCAATATTTTTTTTTTTTTTAATATTTTTCTATAGAAAATTCTTCGATAAAAATATTTTTCTATAGAAAAATCTGTTAAAAATTTTTCTGTAGAAAAATTTTTGATAAAAAATTGTTGATAAAAAAATTTTCTATAAAAAAATTGTTGATAAAAAAATGTTTGATAAAAACATTTTGCTAACAAACATTTTTGATAAAAAAAAAGTAAAATTTCTATAGAAAAATCTTCAACAAAAATATTTTTCTATAGAAAAATCTTCGATAGAAATGTTTTTCTATAGAAAAATATTCATTAAATAATTTTTCTATAGAAAATTTTTTGATAAAAAATTTTCTATACAGAAATGTTCCATAAACAAAATTTTGTTAACAAAAATTTTTGATAAAAAAAATTTTCTATAAAAAATTTTTTATAAAAAAATTTTGTATGCAAAAATTTTTGATCAAAATTATATTTTTTTTTTTTATAGAAAAATTTTTGATAAATATATTTTTCTATAGAAAAATATTCGATAAAAATATTTTTCAATATTTTTCTATAAAAATTATCAAAAATTTTTGATATAAAAATTTTCTATACAAAAATTTTTGATAAAAAAATTTTCTATACAAAAATTTTTGATAAAAAAATTTCAATACAAAATTGTCTGATAAAAAAATTTTCTATACAAAAATTTTTGATAAAAAAATTTTAATACAAAAACTTTTGATAAAAAATTTTTCTATACAAAAATTTTTTATAAAAAAAATATAAACTTAATAAAAAAAGTTAAATAGAAAAATTTTTAACAAAAAAATTTTCTATACAAAAGTTTTTGATAAAAAAATTTTCTATACAAAAATGTTTGATAAAAAAAATTGAAAAAAGAAAAGAATATCCTTTTTTAAAACATTAGAACTACACCTTAAAAAATACCGATTTTAGTTAAAAGTATAAAACGGCAATTCTGCCTACGATTTTTTTGTTCTGTAATATTTAAAATGGCCTAAAAGTATGCTACTCAAATGTTTCTGAAATTTCTTACATTTCAACCTATATAATGTAATACCCGACTAACTTCTAAGACTAATTATTCTATAGCTATCAATCGGTTTTTATAGCGATTGAAACAAATTTTATTTTTTTTTTTTTTGCCTTACAAGCCAATTCGAAAGATTGAGTAATTTATCTTGTCGATTCAAAAAGTCAATGTTTAGATCAATCGTTCATTTCTGATAAATATCTGTAAAAATTCTTTAAAAAATTTAGTAAACCGGATGTTTCTTCTTTGTACAATTTTTACAAAATTTATATTACAAAAGTAAACTTTTAGACAATTCAATTTCAAAAAAGGTCCCTTTAAGTCCAAAAAAAAAACGTATAATACAACAAAAAAAGTGAAAAAAACAAAAAGATTTTGTTTTTCAAAAACTGTGTAAGTGCAAACAAACCCAATTAATATAAAAAATCGAACCAAAAATATTAAATACCAAACAAACAAAAATAAAATCAAACTTGGAACTAAAACATTCATACCTTTGTTGGTGTACCGCCACGTTTAACATCAATCCAGAAGCGGGCAATATTTATCAGCAGACCAATCAAAGCAATGGCAAAGAATTTAATTTGTAAATGAGCACCCAACAGTTTCAGCAACAATTCAATTTTAGCCTTAAGAAAAGAGCCCAAAAGCATCAATTTCATTAAAGCCTTCTTCTTCTTCTTTTTCTTGCCACGGGTCACTAGAGGGTTAAGAGGAAAATTAAGAAAAATTTAGTTGAATGTTGATAATTTTAAAGAGAAATGCTTAAATACTAGAATAATTAAAAAAAAATGGGAGGTTTGTGGTGTTTGTTAGTAAAAATGTGTGCGTTTTTTAGTGCTTTGGGATAGCGGAGAGTTAGAGGCTTAAAGGCTATTTATAAAAATAGTTTAATTTATTTATAATTTTGTTGAAATTTTACTTTGAACTTAATTTTGTTTAACATATTTTCTAGTTGTAGATAAGTGCTTCAATAGTCGGTAGTACAGTTTCTAGGTGATTGTCTGTACTACGACAAACTTAGTGTGTGCAAAAACCCTTACAAAACAATTGGTGCCGAAACAGGAAATTAAAGTATTTGTGTGTGTCATTTGATATTTACAATCCAAAATATGTGAAATATGGAATCGAATGGGTTTGGTTTCTAATTAAACTCTAGTATTTGTATATTTTCATGAAGTAATCGGTAAGACAGATTTAAGTGTCTCCACTAAAGTAAAGAAATAACAAATCCTGATATTAAAAGTTTTAACAAATTTGGGATTTTTATAGAATACATATTTGATTAAAAAATTTATTTGATAACATTTTTACAGAAAATTTTTGTTTCATGAAATTTTTATAAAAAAATTTATTTATTAAAATTTTCATTATAAAATTTTTTTGATGAAATTATTCATTAAATTTTGTTGGATAAAATTTTCATTGAAAATTTAGAAAAATTAAATTTGTATTAAAAAAAAATAAGAAATTTAATGAAATTATCATAAAAAACTTTATTTAATGAAGTTTTCATAGAAAATTTTATCATGAAATTTTCATAAAAAATTTAACTTGACAAAACTTACATAGAAAACCAAATTTTATTGGATGAAATTTTAATAGAAAAATTTATTGAATGAAATTTTCATAGAAAATTTTATTAAATGAAATTTTCATAGAAAATTTTATTGTTTGAAATTTTCTTAGAAAATTTTATTGGATACAATTTTCATAGAAAATTTTATTAAATTAAATTTTTGTAGAAAATGTTTTGTTATGAAATTTTCATAGAAAATTAAAGTTGAGTTAAAAATTTTTAATAGAAAATTTTATTTGATGAAATTTTTTATAAAAAATTTTATTGGATGAAATTTACATCAAAAATTTTACTGGATGAAGTTTTCATTGAAAATTTTATTGGATGAAATTTTTAAAGATAATTTTATTTGATAAAATTTTTATAAGAAATTTAATGAAAATATGACAGAAAATTTCGTTCAATAAAATTTTCATAGAAAATTTATTTGATGAAATTTTCATAAAGAATTTTATTTGATGAAATTTTCATAGAAAATTTTATTTGATAATATTTTCATAGAATATTTTATTTGATGAATTTTTTTTACAAAATTTTATTTGATGAAATTTTTATAGAAAATTTTATTCGATGAAATTTTTTATAAAAAATTTTATTGGATGAAATTTTCATTGAAAATTTTTTTGGATGAAATTTTTATAGAAAATTTTATTTGATGAAATTTTCATAGAAATTTTATTTGATGAAATTTTCTTAGAAATTTTATTTGATGAAATTTTCATAGAAATTTTATTTGATGAAATTTTCATAAAAAATTTTATTGGATGAAATTTTCATTGAAAATTTTATTGGATGAAATTTTCATAGAAAATTTTATTTGATATAATTTTCATAGAAAATTTTTATTTGATAAAATTTTCAAAGACAATTTTATTGATAAAAATTTTAAAAGAAAATTTTATTGGATGAAATTTTCATAGAAATTGTTATTGAATAAAATTTTCATGCAAATTTTTATTAAATGAAATTATTAAAGAAAATTTTATTTAATGAAATTTTCATAGAAAATTTTATTTAATGAAATTTTCATAGAAAATTTTTTTAACGAAATTTTCATAGAAAATTTTATTTAATGAAATTTTCACAGAAATTTTGATTTGATGAAATTTTCATAGAAAATTTTATTTAATGAAATTTTCATAGAAAATTTTATTTGATTAAATTTCCATAAGAAATTTTATTTAATAAAATTTTTAAAGAAAATTTTATTGGATAAAATTTTAATAGAAAATTTTACTTGATGTAATTTTTATAAAAAAATTATTTTATGAAATTTTTTTTGATTTTATTTGATAAAATTCTCAGGGACAATTTTATTGGATAAAATTTTAATAGAAAATTTTATTGCATGTAATTTTCATAGAAATTGTTATTGAATAAAATTTTTATGCAAAATTTAATTGGATGAAATTTTTAAAGAAAATTTTGTTTGAAGAAATTTTTATAGAAAAAAATTATTATTATTATTATTTTCATAATTTTATTTAATGAAATTTTCATATAAAATTTTATTTAATGAAATTTTCATATAAAATTTTATTTAATGAAATTTTCATATAAAATTTTATTTAATAAAATTTTCATAGAAAATTTTATTTAATGAAATTTTCATAGAAAATTTTATTTAATGAAATTTTCATAGAAAATTTTATTTAATAAAATTTTCATAGAAAATTTTATTTAATGAAATTTTCATAGAAAATTTTATTTAATGAAATTTTCATAGAAAATTTTATTCAATGAAATTTTCATAGAAAATTTTATTTAATAAAATTTTCATAAAAAAAATTATTTAATGAAATTTTCATAGAAAATTTTATTTAATGAAATTTTCGTAGAAAATTTTATTTAATGAAATTTTCATAGAAAATTTTATTTAATGAAATTTTCGTAGAAAATTTTATTTAATAAAATTTTCATAGAAAATTATATTTAATAAAATTTTCATAAAAAATTTTATTTAATGAAATTTTCATAGAAATTTTTTTTTATTAAATTTTCATAATAAATTTTATTTAATAAAATTTTCAAAAAAAATGTTATTGGATAAAATTTTTAAAGAAAATTTTATTGGATAAAATTTTAATAGAAAATTTTATTTGATGAAATTTTTATAAAGAAATTATTTTATGAAATTTTCATAGAAAATTTTATTTAATAAATTTTTCCCAGAAAATTTTATTTTATGAAATTTTCATAGAAAAATTAATTGAATGAAAAAATTTTATTGGATAAAATGTTTATAAAAATTTGATTGAACCAAATTTTCATATAAAAATTTTTTGGATGAAATTTTCATAGAAAATTTTATTTGATGAAATTTACATGGGAAAATTCATAAAAATTTAATTTTTCATAGATTTAATTATTCATACAAATTTTACTTTTCATAAAAAAATTAAATTTTCATAAAAAATAGAGTTTTTCGTTGAAAATGTAATTTTTCTTTAAAATTCCATTTTTCATTGAAAATTAAATTTTTCATAGAATATTTAATTTTTCATGGAAAATTTATTAGAAAACTTTTACTTTTTCAATGAAAATGTATGAATAACCCTATTTTTCTTATAAACTCCTAAAAACCTAAAAATTGATCGAAAAATTAAGCCGGGTTCTGGGATTGGATAAAAAGCTTAAAGCGTTTAAATGAAATTTTTAAATGAATGATAAATTGAAATTAATAAATCTTGGAAATGATCGTGTGTCCGGAAAAGGTGCAAAAAAGTTATTCAAACACACACCTCCATTACTTCTACCATATTTCATCTTTTTCTTGCGCTTTCCACCCACATCTGCGTCACCCCAATCGGCCAGCTCCTCGAGTAGACCCAAACCTAAGTGATCGCTAGAAGGCTGCTGTTCCACCACATACTCAACTGTAGCACCCTGGCCCTTATTCTTTTTACGTTTCTTCTGTTTAAAAGGTTTAACCTTTTGTAAAGTCGGCTTTAGCAACTGAGACGATCCATGGTCATCAAAACCCCCATCATCATGATGTGTGTCCAAGGGTTGTATTACCAAGAGATTGGCTGCCTGAGTGGCAAGTTGTTGACCTTTTTTCTTATTCTTATTTTTATTCTTATTTTTTCTTTTGCCACCACCTGGCTTTTTAAGTTCTTCCAAAGCTTCCTCGTCATTTGTATCTTCCTCATTGTGATCTTCACTAACGTCTTCATTATTCTTTTCATCTTCTTCCGCCACTTCAATGAATTCATTATCACTATCATTACCATTTACCAGATTATTGGCATTATCTTTTAAGGTGTTAGAATTTTTAACATTTCCTATTTGTGCTACTTGCTCCTCCTCCTCTTCTTCCTCGTCGTCTTCATCATCATCTTCTGTTTCAGTATTTTGTTGATAATCATATTCTCGTCCTAAGAATCTGTAATTTTGTTTTAAATAGTTAGTTAATACTTACTAATTTGTTAAGTAATTTTATTTGTTTAAAGTATTTTACCCATCCATGGTCTCAGCTAGATATTCTTTCATATAATTGGTACCGATCTCAATCTTCTTTAATATCGTTGAGGGTTTTTCTTTGCTAAGAGTTAGGGACTCGCTGTAGCCACGTCTTTCCAAGGTAGAGTTCAGTTGGCGATCGGCCTCAGCTGGAATAAGGAAAAAAATGTTAATAAATTTAATTTTAGAGAAAAATTTAATAAGTATTTTAAAAAAATTTTCGAATTTTTCATAGAAAAACTAAGAAATTTTCATTTTTAAATTTTTTATAAAAAAATTTAAAATTTTATAAAAAAAAAAATTTACAAAAATTTTTTAAAATAATATTTTCTTCATAGAAAATTATTTTTAATGAAATTTTGATAGAAAATTTTATTCGATGAAATTTTTATAAAAAAATTTATTTTATAAAATTTTTGTAGAAATTTTTTTTTAAATATAAAATTTCTCTAGAAAAAATTTTATAAAATTTTTTATGAAAATTTCTTCAAATAAAATATTCTATGCAATTTTCATCAAATAAAATTTTCTATGAAAATTTCATGAAATAAACTTTTCTTTTCAAAATTTTCTATAAAAATTCAATCAAATAAAATTTTCTATTAAAATTTCATCAAATAAAAATTTCTATAAAAATTTTATTAGATAAAATTTTGTATGAAAATTGCATCATATATAATTTTCTATGAAAATTTAATCAACAAAATTTTCTAGTAAAATTTCATCAATTAAAATTTTCTTAGAAAATTTCATCAAATAAAATTTTTTATAAAACTTTCACAAAATAAAATTTTCTATTGAAATTTCATCAAATAAAATTTTCTATAAAAATTTCATCAAATAAAATTTTCGATAAAAATTTCATCAAAACAAATTTTCTATAAAAATTTCAAGAAAAAAAATTTTCTATGAAAATTTTTTTAAATAAAATTTTTGATGAATATTTCATCAAATAAAATTTTTTATGAAAATTTTATCAAAATAAAATTTCCTATTAGATTTTATCGAAATAAAATTTTCTATAAACATTTCATCAAAATAAAATTTTGAATGAAATTTTCGTCAAAATAAAATTTTTTAGAGAATTTTATCATATAAAATTTCTATGAAAATTTCATAAAATAAATTTTTTATAAAAACTTTATCATATAAAATTTTCTACAAAAATTCCATCAAATAAAATTTTCTATAAAAATTTCATAAAATATAACTTTTTATGAAAATTTAATCAAATAAAATTTCTTATGAAAATTTTACCACTAAAATTTTCTTAAAAAATTCCATCAAATAAAATTTTTTATAAAATTTCATCGAAATATTATTATTATATTATATTATCTATCAAAATTTCATCAAAATAAAATTTTGTATGAAATTTTCGTCAAAATGAAATTTTCTGTTGAAATTTCATCAAATAAAATTTTCTATTAAAATTTCATCAAATAAAATTTTTTATGAAAATTTCACCAAAATAAAATTTTCTATAAAAATTTCATCAAATAAAATTTTTTATGAAAATTTCATTAAAATAAAAATTTTATAAAAATTTTATCAAAATAAATTTTTTATGAAAATTTCATTAAAATAAATTTTCTATTAAAATTTTATAAAAATATAAAAATTTTATTAAATAAAATTTTCGATAAAAATTTCATAAAAATAAAATTTTCTTTGGAAATTTAATCAAATAAAATTTTCTACGAAAATTTCATCTAAATAATATTTTCCATGAAAATTTTATCATATAAAATTTTCTTTAAAAATTCCATCAAGTAAAATTTTTTAATAGAATTTCATACAATAAAATTTTCTTTTTAAATTTCATCAAATAAAATTTTCTATGAAAATTTAATTAAACAAAATTTTTTATAAAAATTTAATCAAATCAAATTTTCTATAAAAATTTTATCAAATAAAATTTTTTATGAAAATTTTATCAAAACAAAATGTTTCATCAAAATAAAATTTTCTATAAAATTTCATCGAAATATAATTTTCTATGAAATTTTCGTCAAAATAAACTTTTTTATGAGAATGTTATCAAATAAAATTCCTATGAAAATTTCATCAAAAAAAAAAATGTTCTATGAAAATTTCTTCAAATAAAATTAAAAAATATTAATGAAAACTATGAAATAAAATTTTGTATGAAAATTAATCAATTACAATTTTGTATGAACATTTTATAAAATAAAAATGTCTATGAAAATTTTATAAAACAAAATTTTCGATGATTATTTCATCAAAACAAGTTTTCTATAAAAATTTCATGAAATAAAATTTTTTATGAAAATTTTATTAAATAAAATTTTCGATGAATATTTCATCAAATATAATATTTTCTACAAAAATTTTAACAAATAAAATTTTCTATAAATATTTATTCAAATATAATTTTTTTATGAAAATTTCATGAAAATAAATTTTTTATAAAAATTTCATCAGAATAAATTTTCTATGAAAATTTCATTAAGTAAAATTTTCTATGAAAATTTCATTAAGTAAAATTTTCTATGAAAATTTCATCAAATAAAATTTTTGTTTGAAAATTTCATCAAATAAAATTGTTTATGAAAATTTCATCAAAATAAAATTTTCTACGAAAATTTCGTCAAATAAAATTTTTCATGAAAATTTCATCAAAATAATTTTCTATGAACATTTTATCAAAAAAAATTTCTTAAACTTTTTATAAAAACTTTACGAATTTTCTACTTTTAAAGCTTTGGATGCGGTTTTAAAAAAAACTAAACCGCAATTGTATCCATTTATCAAAGAGGCTTGTTTAATGCCTATTACATGGCTTATAAAACTGATCATAAAACATTTGCTTAAACATTGGCCATTTTTTACAAAATATTAAAAAAAGAAAGACATTAATAGTTATACGCTATTGCTTATTTTCTTACATAACTTCATGTTTTGTTGAAAAAAATTATCTAATGAACTTTATAAATTTGAGACATAATTACTAGCCTCTTCAATTTGTGTAATTAAATCATCGTTAGATCACAAAATGGCCTAAGTCATTTTTTCTCATAAATATAATTTTTATTTACCTTTCAACTTTTGCCACTGTGTATGCAATTCCCCATCCCAGATATCCAATAAACGTCCCGACTGTTGGCGGGCACAAGACCAGGGCTGTTCTCTCAGGGGACATAAGACTAAATCTAAATATGGCGAAATTGCTGCAGAAAAAGAGAAGAGAAAAAGAAAATCATTGTTATTATTAAAGTTTATAAATAATAATGTTAGCAAATTATTTGTAAAATTTCACTCGTTTTATGAAAATTTGTAAAGCATGAAATATTTGGTTAAGCTTCAAAGGTTTTTTATTTCAAATGCATCATAAAGATAAATTTGAAGTTTTTAAATATGTTAACCATTTTATGCATATGAATCAATTTCTTATAAAAGGCTCTATGTCATTTATTGTGTAGATAATATAAAATTTAATCTAAAATCAATAAAATATAAAATTTTGTTATAATATCGAATTGTTATACAAATTTATAGTTTATACGTAGATAGGCCTTTCTGTGAAATTCCCCATATGCCAATCAAAAGTTAATACTTGAATGATCTAAAGAGTTTCTTCATTATTCACACAAAAACTGGCCTAACCAACCATCGAAACGCGTCGAGGAAAGGTTGCCCAACATATTTTGGTTTTATCAAAAAACTATAATAAATAATTGTAATAAATTGGGATTTTAGTGCAATACACTTTTTTTTTAATTTGGGTGTGCCAAAGCTTTATTAAATGTGTATTCCTACAAAAACAGAGTCAGTCATTCTACAGTCATTTAATTTAACTGGTACTAATGATTTTTGGGATAAGTCAGGAATTTTAGGATGACTCAAAAGTTTTGGGATGACTCATTCGTTTTAGGATGACTCAGCAGTTTGAAGATGACTTAGTAGTTTTAGGATGACTCAGCTGTTCTAAATCGTTTTCCCATTTTTACTATTTTTGAGTCAGCAGTTTTAGGATGACTTAGCAGTTATAGGATGATTAAGCAGTTTAAGGATAAATCATCAGTTTTAGGATGTATCAGCAGTTTTAGGATGACTTAGCAGTTTTAGTATGATTCTTCAGTTTTAGGATGACTCAGTTTAAGGTTTATTAGTTTAAGGATGATTTAGCAGTTTTAGGATGACTCAGCAATTTTAGAATAACTGAGCAGTTTTAGGATATATCAGCAGTTTTAGGATGATTCAGCAGTTTTTGGATGTATCAGCAGTTCTGGGATGACTCAGTTTAAGGTTTATTAGTTTAAGGATGATTTAGCAGTTTTAGGATGACTCAGCAGTTTTAGGATGATTCAGCAGTTTTAGGATGAATCAGCAGTTTTAGGATGACTCTGCTGTTTAAAGATGACTTATCAGTTTTAGGACGATTCTTCAGTTTTAGGATGATTCTTCAGTTTTAGGATGACTCAGTTTAAGGTTATCATTTTAAGGATAATTCAGCAGTTTTAGAATGAATCAGCAGTTTTAGGATGATATATCAGTTTTAGGATGACTCAGCAGTTTGAAGATGACTTAGCAGTTTTAGTATGATTCTTCAGTAATTTGAAGATAACTTAGCAGTTTTAGTATGATTCTTCAGTAATTTGAAGATGACTTAGCAGTTTTAGGATGATTCTTCAGTTTTAGGATGATTCTGTTTAAGGTTTATTAGTGTAAGGATGATTTAGCAGTTTTAGGATGACTCAGTAGTTTTAGGATGTTTTAGCAGTTTTAGGATGACTCAGTTTAAGGTTTATTAGTTTAAGGATAATTCAGAAGTTTTAAAATGAATCAGCAGTTTTAGGATGATATAGAAGTTTTAGGATGACTCAGCAGTTTGAAGATGACTTAGCAGTCTTAGTATAATTCTTCAGTTTTTGGATGACTCAGTTTAGTGTTTTTTAGTTTAAGGATGATTTAGCAGTTTTAGTATGTTTTAGCAGTTTTAGGATGACTCAGCAGTTTTAGGATGACTGAGTTTAAGGTCTATTAGTTTAAGGATAATTCAGAAGTTTTAAAACGAATCGGCAGTTTTAGGATGATATAGAAGTTTTAGAATGACTCAGCAGTTTGAAGATGACTTAGCAGTTTTAGTATAATTCTTTAGTTTTTGGATGACTCAGTTCAAGGTTTATTAGTTTAAGGATAATTCAGCAGTTTTAGGATGATATAGCAGTTTTTGGATGACTCAGCAATTTGAAGATGATTTAGCAGTTTTAGGATAATTCTTCAGTTTTAGGATGACTCAGTTTAAGGTTTTTTAGTTTAAGGATGATTTAGCAGTTTTAGGATGACTCAGCCGTTTTAGGATGATTCAGCAGTTTTAGGATGACTCAGCAGTTTTAGGATGATAGAACAGTTTTAGGATTACTCAGCAATTTGAAGATGACTTAGCAGTTTTAGGATGATTGTTCAGTTTAAGGTTTATTAGTTTAAGGAAGATCTAGTTGTTTTAGGAAGACTCAGCAGTTTTAGGATGATTCAGCAGTTTTAGGATGAATCAGCAGTTTTAGGATGATTTAGCAGTTTTAGGATGAATCAGCAGTCTAAGGATGACTCAGCAGTTTTAGGATGACTCAGCAGTTTTAAGATGATTTAGAAGTTTTAGGATGATTCAGCAGTTTTAGGATGATTTAGCAGTTTTAGGATGACTCAAAAGTTTTAGGATGACCCAAAAGTTTTAGGATGACTCAGCAGTTTTAGGATGACACAGAAGTTTAAGGATGATTTAACAGTTTTATGATGGTTCAGCAGTTTTAGGGTAAATTAGCAGTTTTAGAATGACTCAGCAGTTGTAGGATGCTTCAGCAGTTTTATGTTAATGAATTTTCAAATAGATAGATTATTTGCATTTGATCCCAATCTTTTACATTTATTTATTAATGTAACAGATAATTTATTGATAAAATCAAAAAAAAATGTTTGTGGAGACAACCAAATGTTAGTGGGGACAACCAATTTCTCGACGCGTTTCTATGGTTGGTTAGGCCATCTCTTCAGGAAAAGTATCCCTAATAATAAAAGCTTTTCGATTTATCTAAAAGTAGGAATACTCCTCCTGAAGAGATGGCCTAACCAACCATCAAAACTCGTGGAGGAATTGGTTGTCCCCACAAACAATTTTTGTCTTTTACCAATAAATTGTCTTTTACATTAATAAACAAATGTAACAGATTGGGATCAAATGCGTTTAATTTTTCTCTTTGAGTAATACAATTTATATTACGACAATTTTTTTATTTGTTGTTAATGATTTTTTGTTTTTTTTTTTTAATTCTTAAGAAAATTTAGGAAGTAAATAATGTAATTTTATGTATTTCTTCAGGTATTCTTATAGAAAATTCATAAATTTTCTAATAAAATTCATAAATTTTCTAAGAAAATTCATAAATTTTCTAATAAAATTCATAAATTTTCTAAGAAAATTCATCAATTTTCTAAGAAAATTCATAAATTTTCTAAGAAAATTCATAAATTTTCTAAGAAAATTCATAAATTATCTAAGAAAATTCATAAATTTTCTAAGAAAATTCACAAATTTTCTAAGAAAATTCACAAATTTTCTAAGAAAATTCACAAATTTTCTAAGAAAATTCACAAATTTTCTAAGAAAATTCACAAATTTTCTAAGAAAATTCACAAATTTTCTAAGAAATTTTTTTTTGGGAGAATCCAAGTTTTAGAACCTCTAATTTAATATAAATATATATAAAGTTTTTGACTTTTTGACATTACAGATCATATATCTCTACTTTCACATATACAAGAAATTTTCCTAAAACTTGGATATTCAAACTTCAAATGTTCGAAGATGATATGCAACATTTGTTGCAATTTAAAGCAGCAAAAAGTTGCAAGAAACTTTTGTGGATTTAAAATGATAAACAAAGATTTCCATGGGAACCTTATTTTCTTCATAAAATCAATTTTAACAAAATATAGAAGAAACTTATCTACATAGGCCCTTGATATGTTACTATATGACTTTACTGGAAGCTTTCACTAATAAAATTAAATAATTACAAAGGCCAAACTGAAATATGACTGCACTTATTAAAGATCAGTATAAACTGTTAAGCCCATGTTAAGCCATAATGAGACCAATTAAGATGACCTTGTAGTCATTCCAAGACGAAAAACAAACAATAAGATAATATTCCGTTAGTCACGTTATTAAGAAAAGTGTTAAAAACCAAATGATATTTATGAGCCAGCATTAGGAAAATCTAAAAAAAAAATTTTTCCTTAAATAAATATTTAAGTGAAAATAAAAATAAACTATAGGAAAACTAACTGTAGTTAAATGGTTAACATGTTCAAAACATTAAAATAGACAAACTATTGTCAAAAGATCCTCATTAATTTTCCACCCAATCATTGGATATGGTAGTACGAGTATTAAGTAGCAAGTAGTAGTAGTAGTAGAAGCTGCAGCAAAAAAAATAGTAGCAACATTTTATCTAAAACTCAATTGCCCGTATCTAACTCTGTTAGCTTTGAAGATTTTTCAATGTTCAGGTCTTTTTTGTAAAAAAAAAAAAAAAAACAAAAAAGTGTTACTGTAAGTATCTAAAACGAGTGGGTTTAAAAGTCAAACTTGCATCAAAAGAAAATTTTTTTTACATCTAACTTGTGTAAGTAGAAGAAGAGCTTTGCAACATTAAAGTTTCTTCTTTTTGGTTTTATAGATCCTTAGGAATTTGTTTTTCCTCTATTGTCTTTATCTTTGAATTTAACATCTTGGTTTCTCATGAAATGTCATCATTGTCATTGTCATTGGCTTCATTTATTGTTTTGTTGTTTATTTAATTTTTTGGCAATAATATTTTAGTTTGGAAAATCATCATCCTTTAGCGAGTTAACCAAATTCATGTTTTCTCAATTTTTGTTGTTTTTCCAAAGTATTTTAATTTCACTTTCTCTGGTTTTGAATTTCTGCAGGATGATTCGATTGTAACTGAATACTGAACAGTGGAAATCACGATTTTCCCTTTTGTAATGAAAAATCATATTATGTCAACAAATTTATTTTGTCGCTATTTTAACCCGGTTGTCATCGCACATAAACCATAAAGATATAAGTAAAAAAGTTGGCCAAGTACATCTCTATGATATCCTACATCACCGACATTAAACGTGGTCCATTGTTAATAGATTTATGTTTAGATCTTAAAGCTTAGAAAAATATTACCGCTAAATTTTTTCATCAAACCATTATTTTCTTGAAGTGTACAATATATTCAATAAAATTATGCTTCATTTCGATTGATTAAAGAAACTGTATATTTTTTTTAATTGGTTGATTTAATTTTTTTTTTTAATTTTTCTATAGGATTTTTCTTTTTATATATAAAATGTTTCTCTAGAAAGTTTTGGCTTAAAAATAATTCTATAGAAAAATTTCGTCTCATAATTTGTCCATAGAAAATTTTCTTATAAAATTTTTCTAAAGAAAATTTTCTTATAAAATTTTTCTATAGAAAATTTTCTTATAAAATTTTTCTATAGAAAATTTTCTTATAAAATTTTTCTATAGAAAATTTTCGTTAAAAAATGTATCTATAACAAATTTTCGATATAAAATCTACTGAAGAAAATTTTTGCTCAAAAACCAAAAATTGTTGTTCAAAAATCAAAAATGTTTGTTATGAACTTTTTTATAAAAATTTTTGTTGTAAAATTTTTCTATAGAAAATTTTCTTATATAATTTTTCTATAAAAAATTTTTGTTATAAAATTTTTCTATAGAAAATTTTTGTTATGAAATTTTTCTATAAAAAATTTTAGTTATAAAAATTTGTCTATAGAAAATTTTCGTTTAAAATGTATCTAAAAAAAATTTTCGATATAAAATTTTACTAATAAAAAATTTTTGTTATAAAATTTTCTCATAAAATTTTTGTTATAAACTTTTTTTATAAAAATTTTTGTTGTAAAATTTTTCTATTGAAAATTTTCGTTATAAATTTTTTTATAGGATTTTTTTTATAAAATGTTTCTATAGAAAATTTTGGCTTAAAAATTTTTCTATAGAAAATTGTCGTTTTAGAATAAAAAATTTTCTTATAAAATTTTTCAATAGAAAATTTTTCGTTATAAAATTTTTCTATAGAAAATTTTAGTTATAAAATTTTTCTATAGAAAATTTTAGTTATACAATTTTTCTATAGAAAATTTTAGTTATACAATTTTTCTATAGAAAATTTTAGTTATAAAAATTAATCTATAGAAAATTTTCGTTAAAAAATTTATCTATAAAAAATTTTCGATATAAAATTTTACTAATAAAAAATTTTTGTTATAAACTTTTTTTATAAACATTTTTGTCGCCAAATTTTTTTAATAAAAATTTTCGTTTTAAATTTTTTTATAGGAATTTTTTTTTATAAAATGTTTCTATAGAAAATTTTGGCTTAAAAATGTTTCTATAGATAATTTTCGTTTTCAAATTTTTTCATAGAAAATTTTCTTATATAATTTTTCCATAAAAAATTTTCTTATAAAATTCTTCTATAGAAAATTTTTCGTTATAAAATTTTTCTATAAAAAATTTTAGTTATATAGAAAATTTTAGTTATAAAAATTTGTCTATAGAAAATTTTCGATATAAAATTTTACGCAAAATAAATAAAAGATTTTTTTAAGCTCGAGGACTTGTAGTTTTGTTTTAATTTTACTAAAAAAAATTTTTGTTATAAAATTTTCCCATAAAATTTTTGTTATAAACTTTTTTAATTAAAATTTTTGTTGTAAAATTTTTGTAAAGAAATTTTTCGTTATAAATTTTTTTTATAGGAATTTTTTTTTATAAAATTTTTCTATAGAAAATTTTGGCATAAAAATTTTTCTACAGAAAATTTTTGTTTTAAAATTTTTCCATAGAAAATTTTTCGTTATAAAATTTTTCTATACAAAATTTTAGTTATAAAAATTTTCTATGGAAAATTTCCGTAATAAAATTTATTTATAGAAAATTTTGGTTTAAAGATTTTTCCATAGAAAAGTTTTGTTATCAATTTTTTCTATAGAAAATGTTCCTTATAAAATATTGCTATAGAAGATTTACGTATTAAAACTTTTCTAAGGAAAATTTTCGTTACTAAATTTTTCTATAGAAAATTTTCGTTATTAAATTTTTCTATAGAAAATTTTCGTTATAAAATTTTTCTATAGAAAACTTTCGTTATAAAATTTTTCTATAGAAAACTTTCGTTATAAAATTTTTCTATAGAAAAATTTTATTTTCTATAAAAAATTTTCTAAAGAAAATTTTCTTCATAAAACTTTTCAGTAGAAAATTTTCGTTAAAAAAAAAAAATAATTTCTTATAAAATGTTTCTATCGAAAATTTTTGCCACAAATTTTCTAAAAAAAAAATTTTATAGAAAATTTTTGTTAAAAACTATTTTTATAAAATTTTTCTATCGAACATTTTTGCCACAAATTTTCTAAAAAAAATTTTTTATAGAAAATTTTTGTTAAAAACTATTTTTATAGAAAATTTTTCTGTAGAAAATTTTCGTATAAAATTTAAAAAAGAAATTTTGTTATAAAATTTTTCTATCAAAAATTTTTGCCACAAATTTTTCTAAAAAAAAAAATTTATAGAAAATTTTTGTTAAAAACTATTTTTATAGAAAATTTTTGTTATAAAATTTTTTTACAGAAAATTTTTGTTATAAAATTTTACTTTATAAAACATTTTTCTATAAAAAATGTTTTTTATAAAATTTTTCTATTAAAAATTTTCTTTATGAAATTTTTGATAGAAATATTTATCGATAGAAATATTATTGGTACTTTTTGAAATTTCTTTATGAAATTTTTGATAGAAATATTATTGGTACTTTTTGAAAATGTTTCTTTATTAATGTTGAAAATCGGTACATAACTTTACCCTGTTACAAAAGTTAAAAACCTGCTTCAAAACAAAGTGTCAAAATAGAAAATTGATCCCTTAATGATGGGGTCGACTACTGATAAGGTTGACTATCAGTTTACATTTCATCTCACTGTTGTAGGCTATCATATGGTCTGCTTAGATCTACTATAGGAGATGAAGTATTGCCAACTAATTGTTTTAACTAATTAAATATTATATATATTTTGTATCAGCTTATTTCGATTTATCTTTTTTTAAAATCAGGTGCGTATAGTTTCATCCATTTTAAGTAGAATGCCTGCACAAACATGCAACATTTCTATTTTCATTTTCACTTTATAGCATTTTTTTCTATTATATTTTTTGGCAGATGAAAACATTTTCAATTAATTAACAAAAAACAAACATAACAAATGTGAAATGAAAAACATTAGATAAAATCTAAAGCAGACGAAAATAAAATTTAAAAATATAACAAAAGCTTATATTCAACACCGACTATGAACCAAATATAATGTTTTAAAGAAGTGTTAAAAAAATCTGTTTAATATCCAAAATATTTAAAAAGAAGTCAATACTTTTTTTACAATATATTGAAGGCAAAGTTGTAAAATAGATTTCTTTCTCTGATTTTTATTAATCATTATAAAAAAGCGTTTCCCAATAAAAAGTGATTTTGAAAAAATTGGTTCATAGGCGGTTTTGAATATAGGCTCAGGATAAGTAATAAAAGTTGTATATAAAATAATAGAAAAAATAGCTAAAGTTATGATATAGTCAAATTCTAATATTATAAAGCCAATTTTCACCATACAATTTTTGTCTCCATTCTTTTGTAGTCAGTGACTACCATTAAAATTTTCCAAAAAATTTAATACACTAAAATTTTTCTTATTTTACTAGAAAACTCTGTTGCAATTGATTTTTTCTAATATTAAAAGACAAATCATTTAGTTCACTTTAGTTAGTTAGTTACGCCCAAACTCCAAGAAAATATTAAATAAATCAATCATGCCCATAAATCCAATAAAAGACAACATTGCCCTTAAGTATTCATAATTTATTTAAAGTAGATTTATGAACTAATAATAAATCTACAAATGAGTACTTTCTCTACTTAAAATCTTAGACCATTTTAAAATAAAGTGCAAGACAAACTACTCGTATTTGCAAGTTATAGTCAAGTGCAACTTTTAATATTCAACAAATACTCAACCTATCAAAGACTTATTTTATGATTTGTGAGGCAAATAGCAAGTAATTTTGAAGTCATTTATTGACCTTACTAATAAATATAGCTCTTGTATTTGATTGGGGTTTAAAATGCTTTGAAATAATGTGCAGATATTTGCAAATTTCTTAGAAAATTAAATTTTTTTCAAAATGGTCAAGAAATTTTTCAACCGTTACTTAATGACCTAATCTTATTTATAGTTGTATATATAATATAGAGGCGCATATATATATATATATATATATATATATATATATATATATATATATATATATATATATATATATATATATATATATATATATATATATATATATATATATATATATATATATATATATATATATATATATATATATATATATATATACATATATATATATATATAGTACCTGGTAGACCGAGCCTTGCTCGGAGCTTTATGATAAGCATTTTGAGGAAAATTTTAAAGTTTTTATATATTTTATATTATAAAGTGCTAAAATAAATTTAGAGGAAAGATATTGTAGAAATATTCAGTTTATTTTGTCCGACCAACACATAGTTTGCATAGTTTACAGTTTAACTCATTTTGAATAATTTTGGAAATTATTCATATCAACAGAAACCTCTGTCGACTCATGCGCAACAACTTTGCTAAAGACTATAGTCTGATCAAATGCACAGTTTACGATTTAATTCATTTTGAGTAGTTTTCTGTGGCGCCACCTGTCGGACTTTGCTTATTCCAATTCATAAATCTTCTTCGGCTTATTCGTAACAACTTTGCTGAAGATTATATAGCAACATACATACAGACAAACATTCATTTGTTTAAAATAATACTAATTTTTCCCCCTTTTTATTCCCTAATTTCTAAAAGTTCCATATGTATATTTGGTACTTTTTTGGTGCCAATTGAATTCGGTACATTTTTTTAAAACGCATTTAACATAATGTATAATGTTCCTATTCATATTACTTTGGAGATGTTAAGTTATCATTTTATCCCTTTTTTACCCATTATGGCTCCAAAATCAAAAAAGTACCAAATACGTGTTTCATGTTTTTTTTTACATCTATTGATTGCAGTACCAAGTTTCTTTCTATATTCTTTAGTTTAAAATATAAGAGTGGGTTAAAAAGGTGCCAAAAAAACTATTTTCACCCTTTTTTACCCCTTATCGGACATAGTTTCAAAAAAGTACCAAACACCTGTCCGCTTATTTTCATAGCTGTTTAAAACGTAATTTTAATTTTGTTTCTATACCTATTACTTTAGGAGACATAGCGTTTTCGATTTTTTCCCCTTTTTACCAGTTTTTACCCTCTTAGAGGTAAAGGTTCCAAAAGTCCCTTCTGCTTCGACCTATGCATCAAAAAAGATACCCACTGTCCAAATTTTATCAAAATCGTTAGAGCCGTTTTCGAGATAGCCATTCTATATATATATATATATATATATATATATATATATATATATATATATATATATATATATATATATATATACAATTATTGCTCGTTTAAGAATATAAGATAAATTGAATAATATGTAAAAATATGATATTTGTTTTATGTCAATCGTTTTCTTTTACTAAACTTGTATCCTCTTATTTTCGAAATTTTGTTTCTATCGTTTCTGGTTTATTCCTTTTTACCATCACTCCGCTTTATAGCGAAACTGTACATCGAAAAAGATACCCGATGTCCAGTTTAGAATCAGTCAGTAACGCTTGAGTTTAAAAGATATTAATAATCATTAAATGAATTAGAGGCAATTATAGGGTTTTTTCATCAATCCTTCCTTAATTTATATTTAAAGTACCTGGTAGACCGAGCCTTGCTCGGAGCTTTATGATAAGCATTTTGAGGAAAATTTTAAAGTTTTTATATATTTTATATTATAAAGTGCTAAAATAAATTTAGAGGAAAGACATTGTAGAAATATTCAGTTTATTTTGTCCGACCAACACATAGTTTGCATAGTTTACAGTTTAACTCATTTTGAATAATTTTGGAAATTATTCATATCAACAGAAACCTCTGTCGACTCATGCGCAACAACTTTGCTAAAGACTATAGTCTGATCAAATGCACAGTTTACGATTTAATTCATTTTGAGTAGTTTTCTGTGGCGCCACCTGTCGGACTTTGCTTATTCCAATTCATAAATCTTCTTCGGCTTATTCGTAACAACTTTGCTGAAGATTATAGCATGATTAAATGTACAGCATACGATTAAATTGACTTTGAGTAAATTTCAGTGGCGCCACCTGTCGAAATTTCTTCATACCAACTAAGAAACCTTCGTCGGCTCATGTGCAACAACTTTGCTAAAGATTGTAGCATGATTAAATGTACAGATTACGATTAAATTGACTTTGAGTAAGTTTCTGTAGCGCCACCTGTCGGAAATTATTCATACCAACTAAAAAGTCTTCGTCGGCTCATGCGCTACAACTTTGCTAAAGATCATAGCATGATCAAATGTACAGTTTACGATTTAATTAATTTTTAGTAATTTTCAGTGGCGCCATCTGTCGGAAATTAGTCCTATCAACTTTAAAACCTTCGCCGGCTTATCCGCAACATCTTCGCTAAAGAGCATAACACAATCAAATTCACAGTTTACTATTCTATAAAGAACATACATACAGACAAACATTCATTTGTTTAAAATAATACTAATTTTTCCCCCTTTTTATTCCCTAATTTCTAAAAGTTCCATATGTATATTTGGTACTTTTTTGGTGCCAATTGAATTCGGTACATTTTTTTAAAACGCATTTAACATAATGTATAATGTTCCTATTCATATTACTTTGGAGATGTTAAGTTATCATTTTATCCCTTTTTTACCCATTTTGGCTCCAAAATCAAAAAAGTACCAAATACGTGTTTCATGTTTTTTTACATCTATTGATTGCAGTACTTTCTATATTCTTTAGTTTAAAATATAAGAGTGGGTTAAAAAGGTGCCAAAAAAAACTATTTTCACCCCCTATCGGACATAGTTTCAAAAAAGTACCAAACACCTGTCCGCTTATTTTCAAAGCTGTTTAAAACGTAATTTTAATTTTGTTTCTATACCTATTACTTTAGGAGACATAGCGTTTTCGATTTTTTCCCCTTTTTACCCGTTTTTACCCTCTTAGAGGTAAAAGTTCCAAAAGTCCCTTCTTCTTCGACCTATACATCAAAAAAGATACCCACTGTCCAAATTTTATCAAAATCTTTAGAGCCGTTTTCGAGATAGCCATATAAAAAACTTACGGAAATACAAAAATACAAAAGAGGAAAATGGGTTTATATACGTCTGTCCGTCAGATAAAAGCGCAATAGCGCCTTAACGAAAAGGTCTAGAGTGACAAAATTTTACATAAGTATTTTTGATATCTTTAGAAAGTTTTGTATTGAAAATGGACGAAATCGGTTCACATTTAGTTAAAGCTCCCATATAATCCCGCCCCGGGAATCACAATAATGCTGATAAATTGAATACAATTGTAATAGCTATGACGACTAAATTTAAAATAGGGAAGTTTTATGCAACTATTGGTCAGTATATGAAATTTTATAGGAATCGGTTCATATTTGACTATAGCTTTCATATAAAAAACACTCCCGGAAGCCAACAAAAATTTAGCAAAGGCCAGTTACTGTTTTCTTTCAATTTATTTACATTTTTATGAATTTCTATTTTCATAATTATTATTTAAATTTTGCTACCGTTTAGCATTTTCTTTGGTTGTGATTATTAATTTTCATTTTTAAGCCACACGTTTTGGCAATAAAAAGTACTTCCGATTTCTTTGTATAACTATAAAAATGATTAAACAAAATTTCTATTAAAGATATTTATCTATTCGAAGTCTATTATTTTTAAACTGAATTAAATCTCTATAATTTTTAATGGAAAAATAATCATTAAAATTCTTTACTTTTAAGCATTAGACAAATTAAATATTACTTATCTCTAAAAACAGATTTTTGGCATCTAATTATTACAAATTTTATATAAATTTTTTTATTTATTTATTTCATTCTTCGCATACGAGTATGTAGAGAAAGTGACACTTTCATTTGAAATTTCAACAACTAACAATTACTACTTCCAGATATTCAATGGCTTAAGCAGTTGATTGTTGTTATACGCAATATTATACAGTGGCAACTGATCAGTAGTATCTGACCATTTATGGTCAAAATGACTTAAGTTCACATAGTTAACTGTATAAAGGAATATCACGACATATAAGAAAGAAAAGCTAAAAAAACTAAATGATTAACTAAAACAATATTCAATCAAGTTTAACTAGGTTTTAATACATATAATTAACAACTTGATATAATTATCAACTAGTCTCTGATTGATTAGTTTAGGAAATAAAATTATAATAAATTATTTCTTTTTGACGAAATCAGGGGAAGTTATAAAAGAAAGAGGGAGAAATACTTCCACTTAGTAGGTCAAGAAATATTTCACTTTCTTTATGGAAATATTACAAAACTTGTATATATATATATTTTTTTTTTTTCAATTTTAGTTATTCTTTAATAGGTTCTTTGAAAAGGCCTAAAACTTATTAAAATTATTAAGATTTTGTTATTTTAAGTACCAAAAACATTTGTTTTTGGTTTCGAAGCTTAAACTAGGTTTTTAGTTTTCATAAACAAAAACAAACAGACTATAACCCAATTAAATGTAATTTAACATAGTTTAACTCTTCGTTTTCTTTACTAAATCTCAAGAATGTTTAAGTTTGGTGAAGAAGATTCACCAAAAACTTTATAAAAACGCACAAGTTTCTTGAAGTATTCAACATTTAAAATTTTTATTAAATTTATTTTATATCACTTTTTCATGTACTTGTGGAAAAATACCATCAGAAATACTCTGGTTAATTAACTCATGGGGTCTTTACACCATATGTTTTATAAGAAAATTTTTTTATTGAAAATTTGCTATAGAAATTTTTTATAAAAATTTTTTATAGAAAAATTTTCTATAGAAATTTGTTATAGAAAAATTTTCCATAAAAATTTTTTATAGAAAAATTTTCTACAGAAATTTTTTATAGAAAAATTTTCTATAGAAATTTGTTATAGAAAAATTTTCTATAGAAATTTTTTATAGAAAAATTTTCTACAGAAATTTTTTATAGAAAAATTTTCTACAGAAATTTTTTATAGAAAAATTTTCTATAGAAATTTGTTATAGAAAAATTTTCTGTAGAAACTTTTTATAGAAAAATTTTTTAAAGAAAAAATTTTTATAGAAAAATTCTCTATAAAAATTATTTATAAAAAAATTTCTAGAAAAATTATGTATAGAAACATTTTCTATAAAAATTCTTTATAGAGAAATTTTTTATAGAAACATTTTCTTTAGAAATTTCTTATAGAAAAAATTTCTGTAAAAATTTTATCTATAGAAATTTTTTATAGAAAATTGTTTTAAAAAATTTTTTGTAGAAATTTTTTTTAAGAATTTTTTTATAGAAAAATTTTCTATAGAAATTTCATAAAGAATTTTTTTATACAAAAGTTTTCTATAAATATATTTTATATAAAATTTTTCTATAAAAATCTTTTAAAGAAAAATTTTCTATAGAAATTTTTTTATATAAAGATTTTCTATAGAAATATTTTATAGAAAAATTTTTTAAGGAAATTTTTTATAGAAAAATTCTCTACAGAAATTTTTTATAGAAAAACTTTCTATAGAATTTTTTTATAAAAAAAATTTTCTATAGAAATTTTTATATACAAATTTTATATAGAAAAATTTGCTATAGAAATTTTATATAAAAAAATTATTTACAGAAGAATTTTCTATAGAAATTTTTTATAGAAAAATTTCCTTTAAAAACTTTTATAGAAAAATTTTATTATATATCTAAAAATATTCTATAGACATTTTTTATAAACATTTTTGACAGAAAAATTACCAGTAAAAATTTTTTATACAAAAATTTTCTATAGAAATTTTTATACAAAAATTTTCTATAGAAATTTTTATAGAAAAATTTTCTATAGAAATTTTTTATAGAAATTTTTTATAAAAATTTTTTGTAGAAAAATTTTAGATAGAAATTTTTTGTAGAAAAATTTTCTATAGAAATTTTTTTATAGAAAAATTTTGTATTAACATTTTTTATAGAAAAATTTTCTACAGAAATTTTTTACAGAAAAATTTTCTCTAGAAATTTTTTATAAAAAATTTTTCTAAAGAAATTTTTTATAGGCAAATTTTCTATAAAAATTTTTTATAAAAAAATTTTCTCTAAAACAGTTTTATAGAAAAATTGTCTATAGAAATTTTTTTTCAAAAATTTTTTATAAAATTATTTTAACGAAATATTTCCTATAGAAGTTATTTATAGAAATTTTTTATAGAAATTTTTTAAAAAAAATTTTCTACAGAAATTTTAAACAAAAAAAATTTTCTATAGAAATTTTTTATAGAAAAATTCTCTATACAAATTTTTATAGAAAAATTTTCTATAAAAATTTTTTTACAGAAAAAATTTTTATAGAAATATTTTTAAAGAAAAATTTTCTATAGAAATTTTTAATAAAAAAAATTCTATAGATATTTTTTATAGAAATTTTTTTTTTTTAAATATTTTAACGAAAAATTTTCTATAAAAATTTTTTATAGAAAAATTTTGGAAAAATTTTTATAAAATAATTTTTTATAGAAGAATTTTATATGGAATTCTTTTAAAAAAAATTTCTATATAAATTTTTTACAGAAAAATTTGCTATAGAAAATTTTTACACAAATGTTATCTATAGAAATTTTTAAAGAAAAATTTTCTATACAAACTTTTTACAGAAAAATTTAAAAAATTTATCGAAAATTTTTCAATAGGAATTTTTTATATAAAAATTTTCTATAGAAGTTTTTTAAAAAAAATTTCTATATAAATTCATTACAGAAAAACTTTGTAAGGAAATTTTTTATAAAAAAAATTTTCTATAGAAATTTTTTATAGAAAAATTTTTTATAAAAATTTTTACAGAAATTTTTTAGAAAAATTTTCTATAGAAATTTTTTATAGAAACATTTTTTATAGAAATTTTTTACAGAAAAATTTTCTATAGAAATTTCTATAAAATATTTTTCTAAAAAAAATTTATTTTTTGTAGAATTTTATGTAAAAATATGTTCATACAAAATTTTTGATGGAATTTTCTGAAAATGGATTTTCTAAAAAAAAAATATTTGATCGAAAATTTTGATAAAAATTTCTATGACGGAAAAATATTTTTCGTATTAAATTTTCTACAAAAAAATCTTCGATTTTCTTACTTTCCGTGTAAACTCCTATATACTAGTATATAAGTAAATGACCCATATTTTTAACTCTTAACAAAACAATATCACCTTTGTATATGCTTTTATTTGAATTTGTGCTCATAATTCTTGTCATTCTTAGTTAAAGTAAGTTTTTAGTTTTACTCACATTAAACTGTTTATTACGATTAAAAGAAAGAGATAATAATATAAACAAGATAACATTATTAAAGTATAAATAGTCATAAAAGTAGTAGATAACTACCAGTTAGTTCTACTTAGTAACTAAAACATTATATATAAACATGTTATTTACATGATATTTTTTTGGTCCGTCTTTTAGTTATACTCTTCTGCATTTTGAGGTATAAAAGCACGAACTGTATGACGATTATGGTGACACTATTTATATTGGAACACCATAGCTGACTGAATACTATGAGTATGTACAACAAATTTATTTAAACTGTTAAGAAGTTTGAGTTGTCTTTTATTACAAATAGTGAACATACGTTTTGTTTTAGAACATATTATCGTCATCAAGATAGAAAATGTTAACTAGACTTAGAAGTTGTATAACATAGTTGACATAGTTTTGACAAAGTGAAAAAATTCTAACGAAATAAAAACTTTAACTTATTATGTTTAAGAAAAGAAAAATTTAAAACAAGTCTAAGCACTTACAGGTGCTTGAAAATGAAAAGAAAGTTCTTCTCAGAATGTAGGAGTTTCGGGTTTTTTATTCATAAAAAAATTCTAAGAAATATTTTTTCTCTGAGTCCCTAAGTGAAAGTAAATTCTAGGGGTTTTAGGGAATTATTTATTCCCTAAAAAAAATATTTGTAAAATACTTTTAGTTCATTAATAAACATTTTATTCCTAATTAAAAATTTAAAAATTTACTTAGTTTCTACTTGCATTAACAATTTCTTATAATTTCTTTAATTGAGTGGGTGTGATATTTTTATGTTAGAAGAACTTAAAACCAGTTTTATTTTGATATTTTATTACCTAACCCTTTTAGAAGATTTATTAAAAAAAAGTTTTTTTTAACCAAATAAAAATTTCAGTTCGTTTCTTAAGTCTTTTGTTTTGTTTAACACAAGATATGAGTTTTTAGACAATTGTTTAAAATTTCACATATATTTTTTTAATGCATTATTAAAATAACACTAGATTTGTCAAACAATATGAAAATAAGAGTTTGTTGCTTAAGTCTTTTGTTTTGATTAATAAAAAATCAGTTTTTTTTATCATCAATTAGTTTTAAAGCGATAATTTTATTTATGTGAAACTACATATTTTGAAAATAAACTTGATTTGTTATCAATTATATCTCTTCTCATCCTTACATATATAAAATCAAAGTTATTGCCCAAAACTTTTCAAAACATCTTTTAAAAATTGCTTAAAACTGAAATGATTTAAAGATACTTAGAATTTTGCCACTGAATTTTGTTTCTTTAGAAAATAGTATTAAGAAACAACCTTTTTAGATGATAAATTGATTTTATTGTTTTTTAATCTGTAAAAGTAGACTTCTTGTGGGATGGCAAACATATAAAATGGAATCTATATCATGACTTAAAGGCCAATACATATTTCTATTTAAATAAAACTTTGGCTTTCATCAACATTCCATTTGAATAGAATAAAATCATCCAGCTAAAATGTTGTAATTTATTGAATTTGAATTGTTTCAATACCGACTATGAACCAAATCGAATATTTTTAAGAAGAGACAAAAACTGTTTAATATCCAAAATATTTTTCTTCTACAATATACACAGATCAAAACAAAATTTTACCCCACGAGATTTGTTGACCAAATCTAGATGACTTTGATCTGCCGAAAGTGAGATTGGCTTTTCCAAGTTGGCTCTAGTTTTCCAGATATAATTTCTGAAAAACAAGTTTTTTTCAAAACGTATATATCAAAAACGGTTTCAAAATAATATTGATCTAATAAGAAAAACCGAAATTCGAGAACTACATTACCTTTAAATCCTCCTCATAATTTTCCTAATTCGCTTAGTCGTTATAGAGGTATAATTGAATCTATACCGAAAAAGTGTTTCTTTCAAAAAATTTTCTTTGTTAAAAAAATCACAAAACCAAATGAAACAAAAAAATGGCAAAAGAATGGAAGATTGATTTTTATATTGCACTTGATCAACAAGAGGGTATTAACTCAAAATTTAAAAATTTTCAGTAGAGTCAAAAAACTATTTTATTTTACTACTACTTTCATCTAAAGAAGAGGGGTAAAACTGTAGTTCTTTGGCGAAATTATAGTGAAAATGATGTCAAATTTTTGCAATGGGTAGATAAGGCCACTACACATCAATTTCTTCTAAAAACTGAAAATTTAAAAATTTTGAGTTTGATATTTCATGACTTTTTGAAAAACCAAAAAAAAAATTAAAAAAATTCTTGCTATAAATTGTGGAATATCTCTGTAATTGCTGAGTAGATTAGAAGATTAGAAGCTAATGTTAATGTAAATTTAAGACAATACTGATGCCGAGTTTTGTTTTTTTTTTTTTTTTTGGTTTATTAAATAGGGCAGACAATATTTATCTAAGAATTATCCCAAAAGTTCGCCAAAAACCTCAATTTTATATTAGTAACTGAACGAATAGACCAATTTAAATAAAATTCCTTAGAGTCACATTCTATTTGTATAGTCTAGACAAAATTTCACTTAACAAAATTTTATTTGGTTTGAAAATTATTCTCAAGCTTTAATGTTGTAAGTTATTGAATTTCAATTTTGATGCCTTTCCTATATAACTGATGTTATTTAAATTAATAACTTAAATTTTGAAATTTCTCTACTATAAGAAATTTTATTGAACTTATAAATTATTTTCATCATAAATCATTATTATAACCTTTCAAATATTAGCTAAGAATAAAAGTTTGCTGCCTAAGTCTTTTGTTTTGATTATAACTATAAACAAATTTTATTATTATTGTTGAATAAATATTTGTGTTTATAACTTGATTGATTTGTTTATTGTTTTGTTTATGGGTCAAACACGCTTAAACGGCTTTATTCCCAGGTTGGGGTATATTTTGTTTGGTTTTTTTTAAGACCTAGTCAGAATAGTTTTCAATATTTATCATGAAATATGTGATAAATTAGAAAATTTAGAAACTAGATTTTACGAAAGGGTTTACTTTAATTAAAAATTTATGGGCATGGAGCAGGGGAAGTTTCAAACCCTATTCTTCTTCTACTCTTCTTCTGCTATCCTTGACTCCCAGTGGAGCATAGGGCTCCACCAACTAACCATACAAAGATAAAACCTTTTGTATCTACATATTAAAGTACAACTTTCAAACATCCTGCATCAACTTTTTGTTCAATGGGAGTAGTTTGGAAAATAGGTGAAAACTTCTACTATACTTCACATTAAGGGGCTGTTCACATATTACGTAACGTTCTTTGATTAGGAGGGGTATGACTTTTGTTACGGTGGAGGAATTTTGTATGCGTATTTCTATTAAAGTGCCCAGCAAAACTTTGGTAATGGCAAGTACTCTGATAACTGGTTACCTTGTAACGACTACAACATACCATCCGAATAAATAATAAGTTATTACAGAAGTACTTATTTGTAATTAAGATGGTAATTTAAACTGAATGGCCCCGGTTCAAATCCCACCAAGGGCAACAATTTTTTTTTTTTTAGTTTTTTTTTATTAAAAGAGTGTTTTTAAATGATTTTTGAATTTTAAGAACTTAAATATTATCTTCTGTAAAAAAAATTTGTAAAACTAACTTAACTAACTTAACTAACTTAATGAAAAAATACCATCATGAGTCAATTTTGATTATGTAGGGGATGTTGAATACCAAACACGATTCTAATTGGTCTTAACTTGGTAAGCCCAACTTATCTGGGTCATCCTTCATCTCAACTGTGGACACACACCTGCTCATGGTATCACCCGGGGAGCTAGTTTAACACCCATTAATATTGTGAGTTAACATGTTCCCAGAGTTGTCCCATAAGATCGATAAAAATGGGTTAGGATTACGGGCTAGTAACCCTCTCTTAAAAAAAAATACAATGAAGAGGATAAAATTAGAATTGAAATGTCCCACTACCTAATGTTAGAGGAGGATGTCCTAAACTTCGATAGAAAGACCAAGTAGAGGAACATTTTTCAAAGCTTGGCCTATAAAATTGGAGAATATTCGCACAAGATCGAAATCCATGGAATTCTAAAATATGCTCGGACTTTGACCTTAGCAGGTTGTAACATTTAAGTAAGTAAGAGTCAATCTTATGTAAAAACTTATACAAAAAAGAAGATTTAAATTGTTTAAGTTTTAAAATAATTTAAAAAAAAAGTTTTAAAATAATTACAAAAAATCGTATAAAAATATTTTTCCAAAAATTACAACAAAGCAAAAAAAAAGCAGGGAAAAACAAAGTTATTTTCACATGATTTTGGATCTAAAAATAAAAATTGTTTATATTAATTATAAGCTGCTAAGTTTTCAACATATGAAGTAGCTCAGTGGAAGAGTCTCTGCCTGGCAGTCGGAGGGTCTGGGTTCGAGCCCCCATGGGATCATAAAAAAAATTTTGTATTTCGTTTAAAAATATATGCTTTTAATAAAACAACAACAAAAAAGTTGTTGCTGTTGTTGTTGTTGCTTTCAAATTGCTTACCCAAGTCATTACTTTTCTGCAATTGGTAAGTACTTGCCTCCAATGACATCCCCATGTTAATGTAATGACTTAAACAGCGAATGAGTAAGTAGTTCGTGTTCAATAGTTTAACTGTTTAACTCATTATTTGGTAATGAAAAGTTTTACTGGGTGTGTTACACAGGGGGAGGTGTGTTACAAATCTGCAAAAATAGCGCTATGTAATATGTGAACAGCTCCTTATACAAAACTATTTTTTGTTGACTTCAAAAAGAAGCACGATCGGAGCAAGAAAAGTTCCACACTCAATAGAAAAAGCAATAACTTTTGTATACCTTCAGAGGATACTAATCTACAGGGTTTTAGCTGTAGAACAAAAAGCTTAAATAATACCTCAATCTAGCAACAGATGGCGTAACTTTACTGTTCTAGAAATAAAATTGACGTAAAATTATGGCTCTGACGATTCTGGTAAAATTTGGATGGTGGGTACCCTTTTTTCGTATAGATCGAGTTAGAGTTAGAAGGGACTTTTGACAATTTTACGCTAAGACAAAGCGAAAAATAGTAAGCGTTATATCTCCTAAAGTATTAGGTATAGACATGAAATATTTATTATATTTTAAGCATCAATGAATATAAATGGGCAGGTGTTTGGTACTTTTTTAATACAAGATCCTATATTGGGTAAAAATGAATGAAAATAGTTTTTTTTTTGTTACTTTTTTAAACTACTCTTATCTTTTGAACCAAAGAATATAGAAAATAACTTTTTACTGCAATTAATAGATTAGTAAAAAATTCAATACTTGGTACTTTTTTTGATTTTGGGGGGCATAAGGGGTAAAAGTGATATTACTTCATAACATCTTATGAAGTAATATAAATAGAATAGAAACAATATATTAACTGCGTTTCAATAAAATGTACCGATTATAGTAACAAAGAAGTACCAAATATACATAAGAAACTTTTTTGGAGTTATGGGATAAAAAAGGGGAATAATTTGGTAAAGTTATAACTTTTAAAGTAATAGTTATGGAATCACAAATTAAATAGATCAGCTGCAAAGATAAGAAAACGAGTAATTGGTACTTTTTGGAAAAAAAGCCCGAGCAAAACCAATAATTTGTGAAAAATATTTTTGGTACTTTTTTTGCTTTTGAACAAATGAACTTAAAAACAAAAAGTGTATAGCAATAGATTAAGAAAATTGTTATATATACAGATAAGGTGTTATATATACAGTATAAGGTTGTGCTGATTTATGTAAAGGATAGAAATATTCGTCTTAAACCTTTTAGAATACCAATAGACTTAGGATCACTTTCTGATTTTTCGATTTAGCGATGTCAGCCCTTCCGTCTGTCTGGCTGGACCCCCGTGTAAACCATGTAATCAAAGTGCAATTCTAAGGATAATTTGATTAAATTTGGCACAGATCATTTTTTTGATAGTGGGACCATGGCTATTGAAATTCGTCAAAATCGGTCCGTTATTTATGGTACCTCCCATAGGTCCCACTTCCCGGAATTGATATTTAGGCCACAAATATCAATATTTTTATATGAAATTAAAACAGATACTGCTTATATAAACCAAAACCACTGTAAAAAGTTTCGTTGAAATCGGTGAACATTTGACCACAGCTCCCATACAAACTCTTCTATCAAAAAGAACTAAATGAGATAAAAATAACTAAAACGATCGAAAATGATGAAAATAATGAGAATTGGAGGTATATTTTTTTTCATACATAATTTTTGTAACAATTGTAATCAATTCGCTAAATATCGAGATAATCGGTCCACATTTGACCCTAGCTCTCATATAAGTCCAAATCACAGAAACAGCTTAAATATATGTCTTGGGAAAATGTTTGTATGATGACAAAATTTATCAAATATTTGTCTTTATACACGAAAAAAAACATCTCTGATCTTAGTGGTGAAGGGTATCGTATGGTCGGTCTTTACTGACTATAGTACTTTCTTGCTTGTTATATTATTAATTTTGGATAAATATTTTTGTTAATAAGTTCATTATTTGTTTATAGGTCAAACACGCCTAAACGGCAACAAACAAAGTTTGTTACTTAAGTCTTTTGTTTACATTTCATGTTTTTTTTTTCTTGATTGTTGTAGAACAAATTCTATTTTATTTTTGTAATCCCACTGTAAACTTAGCAGTATCTTTAATAGAAATGAAAAATATTTAAAAAATTTTTGATATTCGTTTAGTTTTTGATAATAGGTTTCCATTTCAAAATTAAATTTCTATCTCTATTAACTCCCCCAAAGGAATATAATTTCAAAATTATTCATCTTATTAAATCAATTACAAACATTTTGTATTCAACAAAAATAAACCATGCAAACAAACGTGTTTGCAATATTTATAACTACGAAAGTAAAAGTTTACTAATGAAATAAAAAAAAAAACTGAAGACAGGAGAAATTTATAAAAAAAAAATTGAAAAACAACAGCATTTTATATTAAAAAATTCAAACAATAAAAAAACTAAAAACAAATAAACATCAACAACTTAAAAATTCAAAGAAACTAACAGACAAACAAATGCATAATAAAAGTTAGATGAAATTTAAAGCAAGATGCAACTATATTTTAGCTAAATCTTGTTTAAACACTTCATTTTTGGTCACTAGACATATGGGGAGGGGGAAACTTGTTTTAAATAAATTTCATTTTTGGAAGATAAAGATGTACGTATTTTTTTATCAAATGCATAATATCAAACAACATCAAATATAAAACTGGAAAATTGTAAAAAACTGGCAGACAGTTATTTGTTATTTATCCAAACTTACCATTTCTTTGGCGTGCTTGCTGCTGCTCTGGGGCTGGTTGTGCTGGTGGATAATAAAAACTTCTTCTCTGATTATTTGATGATGCTATGGGACTCCAACTGTAAACTAATGGCACTAAGGCCATTATTAGTAAGCAATTCAGATGCCAGTCCATTTTAATTTTGTTATCAAATACTGCCGTTTTATTTTTGCTTCAGTTTCCAAAGTTTGTTTGTAGTCTACACTTATTTTAAAATTCTTGAATCTTTTTCAAGAGTGTAATCAAAAGCGTTTCTAAACCGTTAAATAAATTGTCGCTTATCATCTACTAACATTAGTCTTCTGTAATTTGTAACATTTTCATAAAAAAAATCAAACATAACACACATTTAGTAACGGTTTTTTGATGGATTTTTCAAACATCATTTTAATTTCTATTAAATTACAAAAAATCTTCACAGAAAAAATTTAATTAAGAATTCTTTGTTTTCTTTTAATTTTTCTTTTATTTCGAATTTTTTTCCAAATTTTTATTTTCTTAACACTTTTTTTACTTTAAATTTTTCTACACATCTTTAAAGATGTTAAAACGCTATTGAAAGAGCTTCATTCACCACCAAGTTCAAGGTAATATTAAGCCATGACTGGCATACGTAAGAAGTTTTATACGCCGGCATGTTTAACTTAGAGACCACCATCATAACGTAGTAATTTTAACACTAGATCGTCTAAAAGAGTTGTTATTGCCTTAAAAAAGAGTAAACAAATTTGGCTTAAGAGTAAATAGTTGTCTTCACGACTTTAAGGCAAATCCACTCTATTAAAACATTGTAATAAAAACTCTCTTTTTTTGCTATTTTACTAATAAAATTTCAATAAAGCTAATAGGGGGCCCAGGGGAGTGAATGGTTGTTTGCTGTGGTCTTCAAACATTTGTTGAAATATTAACTCAAAGACCACGAAACAACGAAAGTTTTTATTTTTGTCACTTTTTTAAAGATTTTAAATCAACGAATCCATAAATTATGTTTTTAATTGAAATTAAACATAATTTTTCTAAAAAAAAAGTTTGTTGCTTAAGTCTTTTGTTTTCGACAGCACTAAATCAAGATTTTTATCTAATTAAAACCGAAAATTGCATTAATTCAAGGTCTTTTATGTCATTTGGTCTAGCAATGAAAATAAAAGTTTGTTTCTTAAGTCCTTTGTTTTTCCTGTATAAAATATTTGTAAAACAAATTCTATAGAAAATTTTTCTATAAGAAAAAATTTCTATAGGAAAAAATGTCTATAGAAAATTTTTCTATAGGAAAAAATTTCTGTAGAAAATTTTTCTATAGGAAAAACTTTCTATAGAAAATTTTTCTATAAGAAAAAATTTCTATAGAAAATTTTTGTAAAGGAAAAAATTTCTATAGAAAATTTTTCTATAAGAAAAAGTTTCTATAGAAAATTTTTCTATAAGAAAAATTTTTCCATAGGGAAAAAATTCTATAGGAAAAAAATTCTATAGGAAAAAAATTCTATAGGAAAAAATTTCAATAGAAAATTTTTCTGTAGGAAAAAATTTTTATAGAAAGTTTTTCTATAGGAAAAAATTTCTATAGAAAATTTTTCTATAGGAGAAAATATCTTTAGACAATATTTCTACAGGAAAAAATTTCTATAGAAAATCTTTCCATAGGAAAAAATTTCTATAAGAAATTTTTCCATAGGAAAAATTTTCTACACAAAATTTTTCTATATGAGAAAATTTCTATAGAAAGTTTTTCCATATGAAAAATTTCTATAGGAAGTTTTTCTATATGAAAAAATTTCTATATAAAATTTTTATATATGAAAAAATTTCTATAGAAAGTTTTTCTATATGAAAAAATTTCTATAGAAAATTTTTATATATGAAAAAATTTCTATAGAAAGTTTTTCTATATGAAAAAATTTCTATAGAAAGATTTTCTATATTAAAAAATTTCTATAGAAAATTTTGTATATGAAAAAGATTTTATAGACAATTTTTCTATATGAAAAAATTTTTCCATTGGAAAAACAATTTTTTTTTTTCATTTTTTATAGAAATTTTTTCATATAGAAAAATTTTCTATAGAAATTTTTTCATATAGAAAAATTTTCTATAGAAATTTTTTCATATAGAAAAATTTTCTATAGAAATTTTTTCATATAGAAAAATTTTCTATAGAAATTTTTTCATATAGACAAATTTTCTATAGAAATTTTTTCATATAGAAAAATAGAAATTTTTTTTTCATATAGAAAAATTTTCTATAGAAATTTTTTAATATAAAAAAATTTTCTATAGAAAGTTTTTCATATAGAAAAATTTTCTATCGAAATTTTTTCATATAGAAAAATCTTCTGTAGAAATTTTTTCATATAGAAAAATTTTCTATCGAAATTTTTTCATATAGAACAATTTTCTACAGAAATTTTTTCATATAGAACAATTTTCTATAGAAATTTTTTCATATAGAACAATTTTCTATAGAAATTTTTTCATATAGAAAAATTTTCTATAGAAATTTTTTCATATAGAAAAATTTTCTATAGAAATTTTTTCATATAGAAAAATTTTCTATAGAAATTTTTTCCTATAGAAAAATTTTCTATAGAAATTTTTTCATATAGAAAAATTTTCTATAGAAATTTTTTCATACAGAACAATTTTCTATAGAAATTTTTTCATATAGAAATTTTTTCATATAGAACAATTTTCTATAGAAATTTTTTCATATAGAACAATTTTCTATCGAAATTTTTTCATATAGAACAATTTTCTATAGAAATTTTTTCATATAGAAAAATTTTCTATAGAAATTTTTTCCTATAGAAAAATTTTCTATAGAAATTTTTTCCTATAGAAAAATTTTCTATAGAAATTTTTTCCTATAGAAAAATTTTCTATAGAAATTTTTTCCTATAGAAAAATTTTCTATAGAAATTTTTTCCTATAGAAATTTTTTACTATAGAAATTTTTTACTATAGAAATTTTTTACTATAGAAAAGTTTTCTATAGAATTTTTTATATAGAATTTTTTTTTTACAAATTATTTCATAAATTTTCTATAGAAAATTTTTGTATATGAAAAAATTTCGATAAAAAAATTTTCAATAGGAAAAAATTTCTATGGAAAATGTTTCTATAGAAAAAATTTCTATAGAAAAAAATTTCTATAGAAAATTTTTCTACAGGAAAAAATTTCTATAGAAAATGAGAAAAATTCTATATGATATAAAAATTTCTAAAGATGAATTAAAAGTTGAAGTAGCGCATTTCCACAACCATTATTAACGCCTCAAAATTTTCTTCATATTTGGAGATTCATTTTGCAATCAAACTATTGATTTTCTTTAAATAGGAAAATTAGAAAACACAATAAATGCATTCAATACTTTCTCACACTTGAAGTGATTTGAACTATAGCATTTGGAAATATTTGCTTTTAAATTAGTTACTGTATTTATTTATTTGTTCATTCATGATTTTTTAGTTAGTTAGTATTTTTTTTTTCGTTTTAGTGTTTAGTTAACATTTTATAATATTTAGTGGCCAATTGTTGCTAATTAATAAAATAAACATTACCAATAGTTTTCTTTCTTATCAGCAATGAAAGTCGAAAGTTTGTCACTTTTGTATTAATTAATTTGATCAACAAGGGTATAAAAAATATTTAAATCTACTCGTTAATATTTCCAAATAATAAATTAATTTTCTATAAAATTGAATTAGTTTATTTAGCACGAGTATTGCTTAATATGTTTTATTAAATCATTTTCATATTTTTTTTATATAAAATTGTGTGACATAACTTTTTACAGTTTTAGGTTGCAATTAATTTGTTTATGAAGTTAAATTTTGTTGAAGAAAGTTGAGGTGTAAGTTAAGTAGTCGCCCTAACAGAATAGGTTTAATATTGAAAGAATTTTAATATTTCCATCACGTCCGCCAAAAAATATTTTAAATTTTTTTTTTACTATAACTTTAACAAAATAATGAATATTTTGGTTAAATTTATTTATATTAAGAAATGCATTATTTTTACTTTCTATTCATCCGTTTTTTGCATTATAGTATTCATTATTATGCATTTGACTCAAAATTACGAAATTATGTGCAAAAATATTTTTACATCACAAAATGTTTTTAACAGCTGCAGTTTGAAATATAATTTTTTTTATAGAAAAATGGAAAAAATAGAAAATTTGTAAAAATTCAATTTCAAATTTCTAAGGAAAAAATTGTCTTTATACAAATATAATTCGAGTCAGGAATAGATTCTGAGTCGATTTCTAATAAGTTTAAAAATATTATTAATAAATAAGAAAGTGCTGTAGTCGGTCAAGCCCGACTATACGATACCCTTCACCACTAAGGTCAAAGGTGTTCTTTTTCCTGTATAAAGACAAATATTAGCTAAATTTTGCCATCATACAAACATTTTTCCAAAATATATATTTTTAAGCTTTTTGCGTCATTTGGACTTATATGAGAGCTAGGGTCAAATGTGAACCGATTATCTCGAAATTTGGTAAATTAATTGCACTTGTTACAAATAACAAATAAACTTAAAATTCTCATTATCTTCAAATTTATTAGCGTTTTAGAGATTTTTGTATCATTTAGTGCATTTTGACAGCAGAGTTTGTGTGGTCACTAAAATCGGTCCACAAATGTGGACCGAAATGTGGTACAGTGATTTTGGCTTACATAAGCAGTATTTGTTTTAAATTTCATGAAAAAACATTGATATTTGTGGCCAAAATATCAATTCCGGGAATTGGGACCTGTGGGAGGTACCATAAATAATGAACTGATTTTGAGGAATTTACATAGGCATAGTCCCACTATAAAAAAAAGTACCTGGTAGACCGAGCCTTGCTCGGAGCTTTATGATAAGCATTTTGAGGAAAATTTTAAAGTTTTTATATATTTTATATTATAAAGTGCTAAAATAAATTTAGAGGAAAGACATTGTAGAAATATTCAGTTAATTTTGAATTATTTGATTTATTTTGTCCGACCAACACATAGTTTGCATAGTTTACAGTTTAACTCATTTTGAATAATTTTGGAAATTATTCATATCAACAGAAACCTCTGTCGACTCATGCGCAACAACTTTGCTAAAGATTATAGTCTGATCAAATGCACAGTTTACGATTTAATTCATTTTGAGTAGTTTTCTGTGGCGCCACCTGTCGGACTTTGCTTATTCCAATTCATAAACCTTCTTCGGCTTATCCGTAACAACTTTGCTAAAGATTATAGCATGATTAAATGTACAGCATACGATTAAATTGACTTTGAGTAAATTTCAGTAGCGCCACCTGTCGAAATTTCTTCATACCAACTAAGAAACCTTCGTCGGCTCATGTGCAACAACTTTGCTAAAGATTGTAGCATGATTAAATGTACAGATTACGATTAAATTGACTTTGAGTAAGTTTCTGTAGCGCCACCTGTCGGAAATTATTCATACCAACTAAAAAGCCTTCGTCGGCTCATGCGCTACAACTTTGCTAAAGATCATAGCATGATCAAATGTACAGTTTACGATTTAATTAATTTTTAGTAATTTTCAGTGGCGCCATCTGTCGGAAATTAGTCTTATCAACTTTAAAACCTTCGCCGGCTTATCCGCAACATCTTCGCTAAAGAGCATAACACAATCAAATTCACAGTTTACTATTCTATAAAGAACATACATACAGACAAACATTCATTTGTTTAAAATAATACTAATTTTTCCCCCTTTTTATTCCCTAATTTCTAAAAGTTCCATATGTATATTTGATACTTTTTTGGTGCCAATTGAATTCGGTACATTTTTTTTAAAACGCATTTAACATAATGTATAATGTTCCTATTCATATTACTTTGGAGATGTTAAGTTATCATTTTATCCCTTTTTTACCCATTTTGGCTCCAAAATCAAAAAAGTACCAAATACGTGTTTCATGTTTTTTTTACATCTATTGATTGCAGTACCAAGTTTCTTTCTATATTCTTTAGTTTAAAATATAAGAGTGGGTTAAAAAGGTGCCAAAAAAAATATTTTCACCCTTTTTTACCCCCTATCGGACATAGTTTCAAAAAAGTACCAAACACCTGTCCGCTTATTTTCAAAGCTGTTTAAAACGTAATTTTAATTTTGTTTCTATACCTATTACTTTAGATTTCGATTTTTTCCCCTTTTTACCCGTTTTTACCCTCTTAGAGGTAAAAGTTCCAAAAGTCCCTTCTTCTTCGACCTATACATCAGAAAAGATACCCACTGTCCAAATTTTATCAAAATCGTTAGAGCCGTTTTCGAGATAGCCATTCTATATATATATATATATATATATATATATATATATATATATATATATATATATATATACATATACAATTATTGCTCGTTTAAGAATATAAGATTATCTGTGCCAAATTTCACCAAATTATCGTTAAAATTGTGACCTCTACTTTGATTACATAGTTTACATGGTGGTCCAGCCGTCCAGACGGACGGACTGACATCGCTAAATCGACTCAGAAAGTGATTCTAAGTCTATTGGAATACTAAAAGGTGGGTCTAAGACAAATATTTCTATGCTTTACATAAATCAGCACAAACTTAAAATACCCTTTCCACCTATAATAAAAGTTTGTTGCTTAAGTTTTTCGTTTTCGAAAGAACTTAATCAAGATTTTCATCTAATTAAGACAAATCATGGTATTATTGCAAGGTCATTTTCAAGAGATAAATGATTTTAAATGTCATTTTGTCTAGTTATGAAAATAAAAGTTTGTTGCTTAAGTCTTTTGCTTAAGAAATATTTTCTACATAAAAATTAATCAACATTTTTAACTGCAAGAAATATGATGAAAATGTAGAAACCTTTTGTGTAGATTAAGTGATTAGCTCGAATAAGTTTAAATAAAAGCTTCTCTTAAAATCTAAAATCATTCGAACGATACCAAAAATGTTTTTAGTTTCTTTGGAAGAAATAAGAAACAAATTAAAAACAAAACAGGGTAGTTTTTCCTACGCCATTGTCCTCAATACTTGTATGTGTATGTACAAAACCATAATTATGTATGTATCTAAGATCCATCTTTAGATATACCGATCTATTCAGAATCAGTTCCTAAGTAGAATTGAATATCTCCTGGCCGTTCATGCAAACTTGTAATAAATTTGGTACAAAAGTTGTTGGTCCCGTTGCTATGATCTATTTAAAAAGGGACATTATTTGAAATACTTTCCATAGATTCTGATCCTAGTTTCCATATATATCTAATTATAAAGACATCGAATGGCAGTATAACTCCTGGTAAAAAACAATATATTGAATTCCACAATAATCAGGTAGGCTTCGATATCTCTTCTAAAAACCTATATTTAAATATTTCACTAAGGCCCCTGTCGTGTTTTTCAGACCGAAATTCTATCAATTAAGGAACTAGCATATTGGCTGAGATGTAATGTTCTTACAACAGTGGCCAAAGATATATTTCTTGATAGTCAAGCTGCCTTAATGAATCCAACATCCGCTCTGGATTATCGTAGATCTCTCAATAAGATCGTTTAACAGTTCAGTATCAAACTTATGTGTGTGCCGGACCATAGCGACATATAAGAGGAACTGTAGAGCAGACGAGTTATCAAGTCTTGGGAATCCTTATAAATTTTTGTTGTACTAAAATCTGTTGGTATGCCACTTGCATACACCCACTGATAGGCTGATGTAGAGGACGTTGGATACCAAGCTACGGTTCTGATTAGTCTTAATTTGGTAACCACAGACTTATCTTGGTATCCTTCATCTCAACTGTGGACACTGATCTCCTCGTGGGACAACTACGTTTGGCTCTAACGACTTTGAATAAATTTGTTGCCGTATAGACCGAGTATGAAGGGATTTTTGGAAATTTTGACGCGAATGGGGTGAAAACGGGTAAAAAGCGATAAAAATCTTAAACGTTGTATTTCCTAAAGTAATAGGTACTGAAACAAAGTTTAAACTACATTTTGAGCAGCGGATAGGTGTTTGGTACTTTTTTGAAACTTTGTCGGATAGGGGACCAAAATGGGTGAAAAAAGTAATAGCATTAAAACATTTTTTAACCCACTCTTATCGTTTGATCCAAAGAATATAGAAACTAACTTTATACTGCAATAAATTGATGTGAGGAAAATATTGAACACGTGCTTAGTACTTTTTTGATTTTGGGTGGCGAAATGGGTAAAAAAGGAAGAAAATGATAACTTAACATTACATAAAGTAAAATGAATAAAAACTAAATGTTAACTGCGTTTGAGTAAAATGTACCAAATTTAATTGATACTAAAGAAGTACCAAATATGCATACGGAATTTAGGGGATAAAAAGGGAAAAAATATTGGTAATGTTATAACTTTTAAACAAATGAATGTTTGTCTGTCTGTATGTCCTTTATAGAATAATAAACTATGCATTTGATCATGTTATGCTCTTTAGCGAGGTTATTGCACATGAGCCGATAAAGGTTTCTTAAGTATGATCAATTTCCGATAGGTGGCGCCACTGAAAATTACTCAAAGTGAATTAAATCGTAAACTATGCATTTGATCAGGTTATGATCTTTAGCAAAGTTATTGCGGATGAGCCGACCAATATTTCTTAGTTGGTATGACAAACTTCCGTCAGGTGGCGCCACTGAAAATTACTAAAAATTATTTAAATAGTAAACTATGCATTTGATCAGGTTATGATCTTTAAGTCGTTATGATCATAAGTCGACGAAAGTTTTTCAGTTGGTACGATAGATGGCGCCACCGGAAATTACTCAAAATGAATTTAATCGTGAACTGTACTTTAAATCATGCTATGATCTTTAGCATAATTATTACACATGAGCCGACAAAGGTTTCTTATTAGGTATGAAAAATTTCCTACTGGAGGAGCCACTGAAAATTACTTTTAAATTAATTAAATTTTAAACTATGCATCTGATTAGCAAAGTTTTAGCGCATCCAGTGAACTATGCTCCTAATAGGCGGGATTGACCACAACAAAATTATGAATAATATTTATTATTTAAATTTTAAAACTAAGTTTTAGTCATTAACGAAAAAAAAGTTATGACAAGCTTATAAATCAAATACATTAATCGATTATGAATAAGATTTAAATTTCTTAAAGTTTATATTTTACATTTTAATCTTGATATGAAAAAAAAGTTTGTTTCTTAAGTCTTTTGTTTAAGAATAGTAAAAAAAATTCATAGAACATTTTAAGAAACATTTTTATATAAAATCTTTCGCTTTAAAATGTTTTATATACAAAGTTTTTCTTTGTAAATTTTATTACTATTAAAAGGTTTCCTTTAAAAAATTTTTGATATAAAAATTTTTCCTATAGAAAAATTTTCGTTAATACATTTTTTTTATCTTTTGTAAACAAAAACATACCAAATCAATTTTTCCTATTTCTAATTTTCAGATTTGGACATCTGTTTAATTTTGTTACTTTTTAGTTTCTATAAATTGATAGAAAAAGGACATAATTTGTAATTTACGATATTTATTCAAAAATCTGTCATTTGAGAGTTTAACCAATTAAAAATGATTTCTTTGTTTCTGTTGGCCGTTAAACTGTTTCTGACCATAAATATTTGTGAAATTTATAAAATTCAATGTCAATTAAATATGAAGACGATCTTTATCATTTGTAAACTATCAAAGAAATCATAAAGATTCATAAGACAAATAATGAAGATAGCACTCGAGTCGAGTACAAGTACTTTTTTCAATTTACAAAAGACCTTAAAAGTAAAAAACATTTTGCAACAAGACGTACTCGCATCATCAATATTTCAAATGAAAAGGAAATTTATGGTTTTCTATTTTATATTTAACAGATATCGTAAGATTTATTTAATTTTATTTTATCGAAAAATTTCATTTTCATTTACAAACTTAAGTAAGCTTCACACATTAATGCGGTGGCCCAATGATGATGAAAACTGGCCACAAATAGCAAAATACACATGTAAGAAATTACACCAGGTAAGTTCATAAAAGTACATGAAATTATTCATAATTGGTAGCGAAAATAAAAAACATTGAAATAAAAACAAACAAAATTGAAATTAAAATTGAATGTTGAATTTCCAATTATTGCCACAACAATTATAAAATCTACTTTTTACTCATCAATCCGCCATCACCTGGTAACACACAGAGACATACAGACAAACAGGTGGTGGGACGGACATGTTTTTGGTGGTGGAAACGAAACGCGTGACTTAGAAGTGAAAATCTATAAATTTCAAAAACCAACCGAATATGGCAAAACTCAATATGTTTCAATCAATCAAAAAAAAGTCACTAGATATTTCATTAAAAGAAAAGGATTTTGTCATCAGGAGCGTAGGCTGTCAAAAATATTTTTTTAAAAAAATATTTCTATAGAAAAATTTTTGTATTAAAAATATTTCCGATAGAAAAATTAAAAAAAGTATTTCTACAGCAAAATGTTTGTATCAATAGTTTTTCTATAGACAGTCAAAAATATTTCGATTTTTTGTATCAAAAATATTTTGAAAGAAAACTTTTTGCATCAAAAATATCTCTTTAGAAGACACTTTTGTATCAAAAATTTTAGAAAAATTTTTGTCTCAAACATTTTTTCTTTAGGAAAATATTTGTATTAAAAATTTTTCTATAGAAAATTTTTTGTATCAAAAATTTTTCTATAGAAATTTTTTTGTATCAAAAATTTTTCTATAGAAAATTTTTTGTATCAAAAATTTTTCTATAGAAAATTTTTTGTATCAAAAATTTTTCTATAGAAAATTTTTTGTATCAAGAATTTTTCTATACAAAATTTTTTGTATCAAAAAATTTTCCATAGAAAACTTTTTGTATCAAAAATTTTTCCATAGAAAATTTTTTTTATCAAAAATTTTTCTATAGAAAATTTTTTGTATCAAAAATTTTTCTATAGAAAATTTTTTGTATCAAAAATTTTTCTATAGAAAATTTTTTGTATCAAAAATTTTTCTATAGAAAATTTTTTGTATCAAAAATTTTTCTATAGAAAATTTTTTGTATCAAAAATTTTTCTATAGAAAATTTTTTGTATCAAAAATTTTTCTATAGAAAATTTTTTGTATCAAAAATTTTTCTATAGAAAATTTTTTGTATCAAAAATTTTTCTATAGAAAATTTTTTGTATCAAAAATTTTTCTACAGAAAATTTTTTGTATCAAAAATTTTTCTATAGAAAATTTTTTGTATCAAAAATTTTTCTATAGAAAATTTTTTGTATCAAAAATTTTTCTATAGAAAATTTTTTGTATCAAAAATTTTTCTATAGAAAATTTTTTGTATCAAAAATTTTTCTATAGAAAATTTTTTGTATCAAAAATTTTTCTATAGAAAATTTTTTGTATCAAAAATTTTTCTATAGAAAATTTTTTGTATCAAAAATTTTTCTATAGAAAATTTTTTGTATCAAAAATTTTTCTATAGAAAATTTTTTGTATCAAAAATTTTTCTATAGAAAATTTTTTGTATCAAAAATTTTTCTATAGAAAATTTTTTGTATCAAAAATTTTTCTATAGAAAATTTTTTGTATCAAAAATTTTTCTATAGAAAATTTTTTGTATCAAAAATTTTTCTATAGAAAATTTTTTGTATCAAAAATTTTTCTATAGAAAATTTTTTGTATCAAAAATTTTTCTATAGAAAATTTTTTGTATCAAAAATTTTTCTATAGAAAATTTTTTGTATCAAAAATTTTTCTATAGAAAATTTTTTGTATCAAAAATTTTTCTATAGAAAATTTTTTGTATCAAAAATTTTTCTATAGAAAATTTTTTGTATCAAAAATTTTTCTATAGAAAATTTTTTGTATCAAAAATTTTTCTATAGAAAATTTTTTGTATCAAAAATTTTTCTATAGAAAATTTTTTGTATCAAAAATTTTTCTATAGAAAATTTTTTGTATCAAAAATTTTTCTATAGAAAATTTTTTGTATCAAAAATTTTTCTATAGAAAATTTTTTGTATCAACAATTTTTCTACAGAAAATTTTTTGTATCAAAAATTTTTCTATAGAAAATTTTTTGTATCAAAAATTTTTCTATAGAAAATTTTTTGTATCAACAATTTTTCTATAGAAAATTTTTTGTATCAAAAATTTTTCTATAGAAAATTTTTTGTATCAAAAATTTTTCTATAGAAAATTTTTTGTATCAAAAATTTTTCCATAGAAAACTTTTTGTATCAAAAATTTTTCTATAGAAAATTTTTTGTATCAAAAATTTTTCTATAGAAAATTTTTTGTATCAAAAATTTTTCCATAGAAAACTTTTTGTATCAAAAATTTTTCTATAGAAAATTTTTTGTATCAAAAATTTTTCTATAGAAAATTTTTTCTATCAAAAATTTTACTATAGAAAATTTTTTGTATCAAAAATTTTTCTATAGAAAATTTTTTGTATCAAAAATTTTTCTATAGAAAATTTTTTGTATCAAAAATTTTTTCTTTAGAAAAATTTTTGATACAAAAATTTTTCTAAAGAAAAAATTTTTGTATCAAAAATTTTTTCTTTAGAAAAATTTTTGTATCAAAAATTTTTTCTTTAGAAAAATTTTTGTATCAAAAATTTTTTCTTTAGAAAAATTTTTGTATCAAAAATTTTTTCTTTAGAAAAATTTTTGTATCAAAAATTTTTTCTTTAGAAAAATTTTTGTATCAAAAATTTTTTCTTTAGAAAAATTTTTGTATCAAAAATTTTTTCTTTAGAAAAATTTTTGTATCAAAAATTTTTTCTTTAGAAAAATTTTTGTATCAAAAATTTTTTCTTTAGAAAAATTTTTGTATCAAAAATTTTTTCTTTAGAAAAATTTTTGTATCAAAAATTTTTTCTTTAGAAAAATTTTTGTATCAAAAATTTTTTCTTTAGAAAAATTTTTGTATCAAAAATTTTTTCTTTAGAAAAATTTTTGTATCAAAAATTTTTTCTTTAAAAAAATTTTTGTATCAAAAATTTTTTCTTTAGAAAAATTTTTGTATCAAAAATTTTTTCTTTAGAAAAATTTTTGTATCAAAAATTTTTTCTTTAGAAAAATTTTTGTATCAAAAATTTTTTCTTTAGAAAAATTTTTGTATCAAAAATTTTTTCTTTAGAAAAATTTTTGTATCAAAAATTTTTTCTTTAGAAAAATTTTTGTATCAAAAATTTTTTCTTTAGAAAAATTTTTGTATCAAAAATTTTTTCTTTAGAAAAATTTTTGTATCAAAAATTTTTTCTTTAGAAAAATTTTTGTATCAAAAATTTTTTCTTTAGAAAAATTTTTGTATCAAAAATTTTTTCTTTAGAAAAATTTTTGTATCAAAAATTTTTTCTTTAGAAAAATTTTTGTATCAAAAATTTTTTCTTTAGAAAAATTTTTGTATCAAAAATTTTTTCTTTAGAAAAATTTTTGTATCAAAAATTTTTTCTTTAGAAAAATTTTTGTATCAAAAATTTTTTCTTTAGAAAAATTTTTGTATCAAAAATTTTTTCTTTAGAAAAATTTTTGTATCAAAAATTTTTTCTTTAGAAAAATTTTTGTATCAAAAATTTTTTCTTTAGAAAAATTTTTGTATCAAAAATTTTTTCTTTAGAAAAATTTTTGTATCAAAAATTTTTTCTTTAGAAAAATTTTTGTATCAAAAATTTTTTCTTTAGAAAAATTTTTGTATCAAAAATTTTTTCTTTAGAAAAATTTTTGTATCAAAAATTTTTTCTTTAGAAAAATTTTTGTATCAAAAATTTTTTCTTTAGAAAAATTTTTGTATCAAAAATTTTTTCTTTAGAAAAATTTTTGTATCAAAAATTTTTTCTTTAGAAAAATTTTTGTATCAAAAAGTTTTTCTTTAGAAAAATTTTTGTATCAAAAATGTTTTCTTTAGAAAAATTTTTGTATCAAAAATTTTTTCTTTAGAAAAATTTTGGTATCAAAAATGTTTTCTTTAGAAAAATTTTTGTATCAAAAATGTTTTCTTTAGAAAAATTTTTGTATCAAAAATGTTTTCTTTAGAAAAATTTTTGTATCAAAAATGTTTTCTTTAGAAAAATTTTTGTATCAAAAATTTTTTCTTTAGAAAAATTTTTGTATCAAACATATTTTCTTTGAAAAAATTTTTGTATCAAAAATATTTCCTTTTTTCTTTAGAAAAATGTTTGTATTAAAATTTTTTTTTAGAGAATTTCTTTAATCTATTTCTATCTGTCCATATTATAGATAATACAAAGTAACTGAAATTTATTTTTTTTTACTTTGTTACATATTTGAGTCAGTTGGGTGATTAGTATCTTTATTTGTTGAAAAACTATAACAGAAATTTCATTTCATCACCTTGAACATTTTATGAAACTAAACAACTCCAATGAAGTAATTATTTCATAAATCTTGCCGCATTACTTTATTGGTAAATTTGCCAAATACAATAAAATAAAAAATGATATAAATTATTAAAACATATTTATTATGCAAGTAAATGTTAAACATTGAAAAAATATTGAAGGAAATTTTTTTTCCAATCAAAATTTTTTTAAACAAAATTTTTCTGCAGAAAAAATTTTTAAAGAAAATTTTTCTATAAAAAAATTTTTAAAGAAAATTTTTCTATAAAAAAATTTTGTGAAGAAAATTTTTGTATGAAAGTATTGTTTTTTATGAAAATGTTTCTTTTTGAAAATGTAGGTTATTTTCATTATTAAGTTAAAATTTTTAGTTTTCACTAATTGAATATTTAAATAGAAAATATTAAAATCCCATATTTGATGCAACCAAAGAAACAATTAAAGAATTTTCTGAATTCAAAAAAATATGGGCATAAAAAGCTGAAAAGTATTTCTAAAATGTATTTGATGTTTTTTACACTTGGCAGCAAAATTACAATTTTATAAACGATTAACATGTTAAAATTTTCATACATGAATTCTATTTTTCTCATTCACTTCAAATAATATACAATTTCAATAAAAAATTTCTTTATTTATTTGACTTTCATAATTGTCTCACAGTGTCATTTGCACTTAGTTTACAAAGTATTTCTTCTTACTAAATATAAGCATAAATTAATTGCATCAATGAAACAAACGTTATAATACAAGATTAAATAAACTTAACATCTAGTTTAGTTTTATTTACATCCCCGAAAGGAAAACTTCAATTAAGTTTCAAACTAGATTTTCTTATATAAAATTCATAAGAAAAAAATTTTAAATATTGTTACAATAAAAGGAAATATAAAAATTTGTAGAGATTATCTGTTTATGTTTAAAGGCGGGGATAAACCATTATAAAATATCTAAATCGATTTAATTGATTTTGTTTTTCTTTTCAATAAATGAATGTTAATTTACATTTGCTTTTATGGCCTTGACAACTCTTGGGGGAAAATGTGGATTAAAAGAAAATTTATTTTTTTTTTTGCAAATAATTTATATCATTTTTTAAATTTTATATTCGACTCTTTGAATATTGAGAAATCATCAATGATTAAATTAAATTGCTCTAAATATACTTTATGTATCATTTATCTTTTTGCCGTATTTAAAATTTTACAAGACTTGCTTAACTTCAAAAATTTACTGAATTTCCATCCATGGTTTTTCTTGATTATTTTTTAATTGAATATTTAGTACTAAGTTATCATTAAATCATGTAATCGATATTCTATTTTCATATTCTCTGAATTTGCGAAATTTATTGTGTATTTAAAAATAAAAAATCAATTTATCTTCAAAATCAATTTATCTTCTGTATAATTTCATAATTTTTTACAAATTTATTTAGTTCAAATTGATTCATCTAATCGTTATTCCTCTGTATGATTTCAATTTTTTGAATCGCCCTGTTATTCAAAAGCAATGGAATATTGTCTACATTTTATTTAAACTAACTCTTTATAAATTGTATTGCCTACTTTAGGGCTTAACTTTATACGCTAGTAATTCTTTAAAATACTAGTAGTAGTTCTTAAAAATAATATTATTTCTGCTGCATATTTTGAGGCTGAGAAATAATACTGTGATATAAAGAATTTGAGTTCAAAACGCTTTTAGATTCTATAGATTTCGATAAATTTTAAACGTTTCAAAACATTATTAAACACATTACAATTATACCCTTCACCACCATATATGGGGTTTGTGCTGATCTTTGTATCGCATAGAAATATTGGTCCGAGACCAGTCTTTTAATATACCTATCTACTCCGAATCTCTCCAGTCCCGTCCGATTGGTTAGGCGGATATCCATATAAGATTGTTATTAATGAACAGGAAACTTCAAAGATAATTTAATGATAATGTCACAGACTCATGTTTAGGATGATACTTTTTGGCCAAAATCGGATTGCTACTCTAAGACTTAAGGAAAACTTGTTAAATTTGAATTTAATGGCGAAGGGTATCACATAGCCGGGCTTGACTAATAATTTGTTTACTTGTTTATATACATTTATTCTCTTGTGGTTTTGCAGAAGCCTAAAAAAGAAGGACTTCTTCCCGATTTTACAACGGCCCATTAGAGTCATCCAGAAATGACAATAAAAAAGTCTATTTTTCAAAGGTTTATATTCGGAACTCAAATAAATTGTTAAAAAAGACTACCCTAAGCGTAAGATTAGCGAAGCAATGACGAAGGAGGACAAAAGTTCCACAGCAGTTGTCCTCTGAATATTAAGTTTTCTAGCATGAAATTCATAAAGTAAAAATTAATTAGTCTGTGACGAAGACTGTAGCCTAAAACATGAAACTAGGAAAAAAGATTGTGAAAAGGAGGATAGGGAGAGTAATGTTTATAGATATTCGATTCGAACTTTTGGATATTATAATTACGGGTTGGCGCAAAGAGAATAGAACAAAAAAATATTTGCCAAAGTTGCCGTTTTTTATACTTTTAACTAAAATAGGTATTTTTTTTTTAATGTGTAGTTCTAACGTTTTTAAAAGAAAAACTTTTCTACTCCATTTTTTTAAATATTTTTATCAAAAAATTTTCTATAGAAAATTTTTTTATCTAAAATTTTTCTAAAAAAATTTTTTTTATCTAAAATTTTTCTAAAAAAATTGTTTAATCAAAAATTTTTCTATAGAAAATTTTTGTATCAAAAATTTTTTTTATCAAAAGTTTTTCTATATTTTTTTTTTTAGAAAATTTTTTTGTCACAAATTTTTCGATAGAAAATTTTCTTATCAAAATTTTTCTATAGAAAATTTTTTTATAAAAATTTTTCTATAGAAAATTTTTTTATAAAAAATTTTTTTTAGAAAATTTTTCTAAAGAACATTTTTTTATAAAAAATTTTTCTATGGAAAATTTTCTTATAAAAATTTTTCTATAGAAAATTTTTTTATCAAAAATTTTTCTAAGAAAATTTTTTTATCAAAAATTTTTCCAAGAAAATAATATAACAAACAAATAGTTGCCAGTGTTGCCGTTTTTTTATACTTTTAACTAAAATAGGTATTTTTTTAATGTGTAGTTCTAACGTTTTTAAAAGAAAAACTTTTCTACTCCATTTTTTTTTTAATATTTTTATCAAAAAATTTTCTATAGAAATTTTTTTTTATCAAAAATTTTTCTAAGAAAATTTTTTTATCAAAAATTTTTGTATAGAAAATTTTTTTATCAAAAGTTTTTCTATATATTTTTATAGAAAATTTTTTTATCAAAAGTTTTTCTATATATTTTTATAGAAAATTTTTTTATCAAAAATTTTTCTATAGAAAACTTTTTTAACGAAAATTTTTAATAGAAAATTTTCTTATCAAAAATTTTTCGATAGAAAATTTTCTTATCAAAATTTTTCTATAGAAAATTTTTTTATCCAAAATTTTTTTTATAGAAAATTTTTCTATAGAAAATTTTTTTATAAAAAATTTTTCTATAGAAATTTTTTTTATTAAAAATTTTTCTAAGAAAATTTTTTTATCAAAAATTTTTCTATAGAAATTTTTTTTATTAAAAGTTTTTCTATATTTTTTTATAGAAAATTTTTTTATCAAAAATTTTTCTAAAGAAAACTTTTTTAACGAAAATTTTTAATAGAAAATTTTCTTATCAAAAATTTTTTGATAGAAAATTTTCTTATCAAAAATTTTTCTATAGAAAACTTTTTTAACGAAAATTTTTAGTAGAAAATTTTCTTATAAAAAATTTTTCGATAGAAAATTTTCTTACAAAAAATTTTTTTTTTATCCAAAATTTTTCTATAGAAAATTTTTTTATTAAAAATTTTTCTATGGATAATTTTTTAACAAAAATTTTTCTATAGAAAATTTTTTTATCAAAAATTTTTCTAAGAAAATTTTTTTATCAAAAATTTTACTATAGAAAATTTTTTATCAAAAATTTTTTCTGTAAAAATTTTTTTATCAAAAAATTTTCCAAGAAATTTTTTTTATCAAAAGTTTTTCTATATTTTTTTATAGAAAATTTTTCTATCAAAAATTTTTCTATAGAAAACTTTTTTAACGAAAATTTTTAAAAGAAAATTTTCTTATCAAACATTTTTCGATAGAAAATTTTCTTATCAAAATTTTTCTATAGAAAATTTTTTTATCAAAAATTTTTTGTATAGAAAATATTTCTATAGAAAATTTTTTTTTTAGAAAATTTTTCTATAGAAAATTTTTTTTAGAAAATTTTTCTATAGAAAACTTTTTTATCGAAAATTTTTAATAGAAAATTTATTTATCCAAAATTTTTCTATAGAAAATTTTTTTATCAAAAATATTTCCATAGAAGATTTCAAAATTTTTTGATAAAAATTTTTACAGAAAATATTTTTATCGAAAAATTTTTTATAAAATATAATTTTGGATCGAAATTATCTAAAAAATATAAAAATCTTAAATTGTTTAATATTAGAATTTATTTCATATATTATTTTATATATTATTTTCTTTTTTTATAGAAAATTTTTCTATAGAAAAATTTTTTATAGAAAATTTTTCTATAGAAAAATTTTTTATAGAAAATTTTTGGATAGAAATTTTTTTATCAAAAATTTTTGGATAGAAATTTTTTTATCAAAAATTTTTCTATAGAAATTTTTTTATCCAAAATTTTTCTATGGAAAATTTTACAAAATTTCTTACAAAAATTTTTTTATAGAAAATTTTTTTATCAAAAATTTTTGGATAGAAATTTTTTTATCAAAAATTTTTGGATAGAAATTTTTTTATCAAAAATTTTTCTATAGAAATTTTTTTATCCAAAATTTTTCTATGGAAAATTTTTTAACAAAAATTTTTCTATAGAAAATTTTTTTATCAAAAATATTTCTATAGAAGATTACAACATTTTTTGATAAAAATTTTTACAGAAAAATATTTTTATCGAAAAATGTTCTATAAAATATAATTTTGGATCCAAATTATCTAAAAAATATAAAAATCTAAAATTGTTTAATTTTAGAATTTATTTCTGGTTTAAAAAATATATTCCCAATATTTACAAAAATATTTTCAATGTTTACAAAAATAATAGTGTCGTAGCAACAATGTTCGAGATTATATTTCTTTGTTCTATTTTGTTGCTATAAATTGGATCTTTACTTGTTTCTTACCTATTTTGTTTAACTCCTTCCTTATGTCTTCTAAATAGTCTTCTAATCCTCCGTTTCATTAACCTTATCATTATCATTAACCTTAATATTTGGTTTTTTCACAGAATTTTTAGTAATCACTAACATTTTTAAAGTGTTAGTTTTATTAAAATTATAGGACCAATTTTGTAATTATAAATTAACTTAATTAATTTTACTAATTATTGAGTAGAAAGAAAGCAGACTTGCTTTAAATTAGTTTACATTTTCTAAAAGTCTATAAATCTTTTAATTCTTTCCCATAATTTTGTCCAAAACAGCAAATAATTAACAAAGAAGTTGGTTTTTGTAAGAAATCTTAAAAAATGAAAGTAGAAAATTTTAGCTAATTGAATTGACTTCAAAATACCCCCAAAAAAATAACAATTCGTCACAAACAAACATAATTTTTTTAGATTTCTTCTAAAAAAATGTATGGTTATAACAATGGCCCATTATTGTCTAAAGTTGAATGAGATAAGATAAAAAAAAAATGCCAAGAAGTTGACAGCAAATGAAATGAAACATTAACATAATTGAAAGTGTAAATTAGTCGGTGTAACATTTAACTTTTGAATATATATTTTGAGCACTTTTAATGATGACAAGTGTTGAGGTCTACGCGAAGTAATAAGTAATTAATCATGCAGAAATTTAAAGATTTAAAAAATATATAGGGGCTTTGTTGAGTTACACCCGAGTAACGCGGCTTGAAATATTTATAAATGCATTCATTTGACAAAAAGATGAAACATTAAAAAAAAAACATTTTTCATTATTTTATTATTATTCCCTCAACATAAGTGTTAACGCTTGTGTCTTAAGTCTTTTGATTGATTCTATTGATTTCTTTTTTTGTTTGAAGAGTTGAAAGGTTTAATTAAAACTTTTTAATATTATATTCATAATTATTACTTAATAGTAAAAGATTTTAAATAAAATTGCATTAAATATATTTTTTTTTGTCATTATGATATAACAATTTTATTAAGTGTATAATATCTATTCATGGTTTGTTGGACTAATTGATTTTATTTAATTTTATAAATGACGCTTGTCTATAATTTTTAGAAAGTCAGCAAAAACTTTGTTATTAATTGTTAGTATCAATTTACTGTAGATTTATTTAGATGACTATTTTGGGAGTTTTTATGATCTATATAAATGTTAAAATCTATATATGTAGATTTGCATAAAAGAGTGAATAAACGGAAAATAGTGAATTGACTGATTTGTCATTGTCCAGACTAAATGGTTTAAGATAGAGATCTATAATTTGGACATCATGTACATAAATTATGGTGCACCTTATTTTGCGAAAGTGAAATTGAACCGTAACTCTTCCCCCTGGAAATTTCTTACGTAACATAAGTAGTGCAAGTAGTCTTATACTCCTCTGATATAATTTTTAAATCCTCTTTAATGTCTAAATTGTCTTATAATCGTTACATATAGAGTTTTACTCTTCGATATTAGCTTTATTTTTATACAAAATGGTCTTATACTCCTCCGAAATATCCTATACTTCTCCTAAACTACTTCTACTTCTCCTAAATGTCTTATACTAATCTTAAATAACTTTATATCCCTCCTTTATCTCTTATACTCATCCTTTATAGCTCTATTCTTATACAAATTAGTCTTATACTCCCCCTAAATATCTTTTACTTCTCCTAAATAGTCTTATACTTTTCCTTAATTGTTTATACATCTTCTAAATGTCTTATACTAGAATAGCCGTATACCCCTCCTTAATATCTTATACTCCTCCTAAATAGTTTCGTAATGTCTAAATTGTCTTAAAATCGTTCCATATAGTCATCATTAGTTCATCATTAATAGCTTTATTCCTTTACAAAATAGTATTATACTCCTTTTAATCGTTACATATAAAGTTTACCTCCTTCTTAATAGCTCTATTCTTATAGAAAAAAAGCCTTATACTCCCTTTAAATATCTTATTCATTGTCTAAATAGTCTTATACACTCTTATACTCCTATAAAATAATTTTATAATCCTCTTTAATGACTAAATTGTCTCATAATCGTTCCATATAGTCTTTTAATCCTCCTTAATAGCTTTATTCTTATACAAAATAGTCTTATACTCCTCCTAAATATCTTATACTTCTTCTAAATAGTCTGATGCTTCTTCTAAATGGTTTATATTAATGGTTTATAAATGTCTTATACCAGTCTTAAATAACCTTATACCCCTCCTTTATCTCTTATACTCCTCCTAATAAGTTTTATAATCCTTTTTAATGCCTAAATTGTCTTATAATCGTTTCATGTAGTCTTTTAATTCTCCTTAATAACTTTATTCTTATTCAAAATAGTCTTATACTCATTTTAATCATTACATATAGAGTTTTACTCCTCCTTAATAGCTCTATTCTTATACAAAATAGTCTTATACTCCTAAATATCTTATACTTCTCCTAAATAGTCTTATACTTCTCTTTAATGGTTTATACTTCTTCTAAATATCTTATACTAGTCTTAAATAGCCTTATATCCCTCCTTAATATTTTATACTCCTCCTTAATAGTTTTGTAATCCTATTTAACGTCTAAATTGTCTCAAAATCGTTCCAAATAGTCATATTATACTAGTCTTATACTCCTTTTAATTGTCTTATACTTCTCCTAAATATTCTTATACTTCTCCTTAATGGTTTAACTTCTCCCAAATGTCTTATTCTAATTATAAAAAGCTTTATATTTCTCCTTTATCTCTTATACTACTCATAAAAATATTTATAATACTCTTCAATGTCTAAATTGTTTTATAATCGTTCCATTTAGTATTTTAATCCTCCTAAGGTAATAGCTTTATTCTTATACAAAATAGTCTTATACTTCTCCTAAATATTTTATACTTCTCCTAAATAGTCTTATACTTCTAATAAAAGGATTGTACTTTCTCAAAATTGCATAAGGCGAACACTTGCCGCAACCGCCCACAAAGTGTTAAACTTTTTTGTTTGGGGGAGTATTTTCGGTTTTCCCCAAATTTTAACCACTAAGAATTAAATTATTTAAAAAAGTTTAACGGTATATACAAGAGAACTAATAAGTCTCTTTTAAAAGTCATCAAAATTAAAAATCCATAAAGAATTAACGGAGTTATGGCAATTTCCTCCCGAAAATTCGTAACCTTGATGACACGCCCAAGAATATGCAGTCAAAAAATTTACTCCAAGATAAATAAATTTCAAAGCAAGACTTGAGTTACAATTCTATGACCTGGGGCCAAATTACCGCATTCGATATCGATGGAAAACTCAGACTTTTAAGCAAATATTGTGAAGTATACTTTAGGGATGTTCAAAGTTACTTCGATGCAAAAGATTTATTGAAATTTGGTATCCATTTTGATTCGTTTTTAAAAACATATAGTTCAATTAAAACTCTTTTACTATTGGTCATCCTTTGGCAAATAACTACAAAAAAAAAATAAAGTAAACTGAGCATCTTTTAAATAATTTTCATTATCCTTAAAGTATGCTATACAAATGTTTTGGAAATATCGAAGATTTCGATCGATATCGAATGCGGTAATTTGGGCCCTGTAAGTACTAAATAGTTGAGTTTTGTTAAAATGTAAGAGAATTTACTTATTTTTTTATATTAGAAACTTATACTTGTTTCTTAGATCGGTTCCAAAAATAGTTTTTTATTATTTTCAAAATTTTGTTCAACAAATATTACAAATAATAAATTTGCTTTAAGGTATCATAAAACAAACAAATGGGAGAATAGAATACAAAAAAATCAGGTCGATATCTTTAACCGTTTCGCCGTATCTCCGATTTCAAATCGTAAAATTTCGAGAAAATGTGAATTTCTGGTAATAATTTGAGAATATGCTTGTTAAATTGTAGAAATGTTCAACATTATTAAAAGTAATAGTGAATATTTTTCCTCAGACTATAAAGAATGTACACGGCATAGGTTTCTATTAATGGAAATGTTTAACCCTTTCTTCTTCGGGGTCAAAGGTCAGAATTGAATTTTTTTTATTTTCTGTAGGAAAATAAGTTTTATAAACTTAAAAAAATTCAAGGTTTTTTTTTTAATTTTTTTACTTTATTTTCGATTTTTTTAATAATTTACATTTTGATTATTTATATAAAAAATAAATTAATTTATAAATGTTTACATTTTTAGTTTATTTTATTTAAAAAAAATAAAATTTTTAGATATTTAAAATTTTTTATAGTACAATTTTTTTTATAACCTAAAACTAATAGTAATTAGAAATAAATAAAGCAAATTTAATTTAAAAACAATAAATAATTTAAATAAATTATTTCAAATTTAAAATATGTACATTTTAATAATTTATAAAACATAAAAATAGTTCCCTAAGTTTAATTTCAGATTAAAACTAAAGACCAGTTAAGTTCAAGAATCATTTCTCTAAAGAAAAATTTCTTTACAAATCAATCATAAATATGATCCCACAACATCCTAAATCATTCTATGATTCGAGGGAAAACTTGTATATTGTTGTCCGTTGCTTATAAATTGGGGCTGAGCAATTCTTTGAGGTTGCGGCTGACTACTGGCTGGCGCATTATCTGTTCCACTCACTTCTTCCGAGACTAAGTCACTGGCTTGAGCTTGAATAGGCACCGCCTCATAGGCACTATAAGGATCATTACGTCTCTCCCAACCGGCCGATGAACCCGATGCACTGTGTCCATATGAATAACTGCCAGCTTGAGGTTGTACTTGAGCTCCACCATGAATGTGTAAATGAATTTCCTTATTTGTATGTTGCTCTACGGGTGCCGCTGATTGCCAACCACTGCTGCTGGCATAGGGAGTCCAACCCCAGGAGGGGGCAGGTGCCGCATGTTCTATATGTCCATAATGGCCGAAATTGCCGAAATTGGCTTTAAGGGTAAAGAATTTACCCAAGATGGCGAGTAGATTCATGACTACCAAAACCTTGACCAAGAAAAGTGTCTTCATGCCAATTGCTACTAAAAAGGCTACCAGAGCCGAGAGTACCCCGAATTTGAAAATAATGGGAATGAGAGCCATTTGTAGACGACGAATTTTTCCAAAGGTACGGCCTGGAGGGAAGAAAGAAAAAAACAACAATTATTAATTTGATATATAAACGTCAACTATGAAATCTTTCATTCAAAATTTTGTTATATAGAAAAATTTTCGTTATACAAATTTTTGTTCTTCTATAGAAACAAATTTGTTTAACGAAAATTTTTCCAAAAGAAAAATTTAGTTTAACAAAAATTTTCCCAAAAGAAAAATTTAGTTTAACGAAAATTTGTCTATAGAAAAAATTTTGTTTAACGAAAATTTTTCTATAGAAAAAATTTTTTTAACGAAAATTTTTCTATAGAAAAAATTTTTTTAACGAAAATTTTTCTATAGAAAAAATTTTGTTTAACGAAAATTTTTCTATAGAAAAAATTTTGTTTAACGAAAATTTTTCTATAGAAAAAATTTTGTTTAACGAAAATTTTTCTGTAGAAAAAATTTTGTTTAACGAAAATTTTTCTATAGAAAAAATTTAGTTAAACGAAAATTTTTCTATAGAAAAAAATTTGTTTAACGAAAATTTTTCTATAGAAAAAATTTTGTTTAACGAAAATTTTTCTATAGAAAAAAATTTGTTTAACGAAAATTTTTCTATAGAAAAAATTTTGTTTAACGAAAATATTTCTATAGAAAAAATTTTGTTTAACGAAAATATTTCTATAGAAAAAATTTTGTTTAACGAAAATTTTTCTATAGAAAAAATTTTGTTTAACGAAAATTTTTCTATAGAAAAAATTTTGTTTAACGAAAATTTTTCTATAGAAAAAATTTTGTTTAACGAAAATTTTTCTATAGAAAAAATTTTGTTTAACGAAAATTTTTCTATAGAAAAAATTTTGTTTAACGAAAATTTTTCTATAGAAAAAATTTTGTTTAACGAAAATTTTTCTATAGAAAAAATTTTGTTTAACAAAAATTTTTCTATAGAAAAAATTTTGTTTAACGAAAATTTTTCTATAGAAAACATTTTGTTTAACGAAATTTTTTCTATAGAAAAAAATTTGTTTAACGAAAATTTTTCTATAGAAAAAATTTTGTTTAACGAAAATTTTTCTATAGAAAAAATTTTGTTTAACGAAAATTTTTCTGTAGAAAAAATTTTGTTTAACGAAAATTTTTCTATAGAAAAAATTTTGTTTAACGAAAATTTTTCTATAGAAAAAATTTTGTTTAACGAAAATTTTTCTACAGAAAAAATTTTGTTTAACGAAAATTTTTCTATAGAAAAAATTCTGTTTAACGAAAATTTTTCTATAGAAAAAATTCTGTTTAACGAAAATTTTTCTATAGAAAAAATTTTGTTTAACGAAAATTTTTCTATAGAAAAAATTTTGTTTAACGAAAATTTTTCTATAGAAAAAATTTTGTTTAACGAAAATTTTTCTATAGAAAAAATTTTGTTTAACGAAAATTTTTCTATAGAAAAAATTTTGTTTAACGAAAATTTTTCTATAGAAAAAATTTTGTTTAACGAAAATTTTTCTATAGAAAAAATTTTGTTTAACGAAAATTTTTCTATAGAAAAAATTTTGTTTAACGAAAATTTTTCTATAGAAAAAATTTTGTTTAACGAAAATTTTTTGCATAGAAAAATTTTTTTTTAACGAAAATTTTTTTGTGTAGAAAAATTTCAGCTGAACTAATTTTTTTCCAATAGAAAAGTTTTATACTAAGACTTAAAAGTCTTATACTAAGACTCAAAAGTCTTATATTAAGACTTAAAAATCGTAGACTAAAACTTAAAAGTCTTATAATTAGACTTAAAGGTCTTATACTAAGACTTAAAAGTCTTATACTAAGACTTAAAAGTTTTATACTAAGACTTAAAAGTCTTATACTAAGACTTGCAAGTTTTATACTTAGACTTAAAAGTCTTATACTAAGGCTTAAAAGTCTTATATTAATATTAAAATGTCTTATACTTAGGCATAAAAGTCTTATACTAAGACTTAAAACCCTTATACTTTATTTGATCGAAACTGAGCCCTATAACTTATAATTTTGTTCTTCTTTTGCTTACTGTTGCTAAATTATGAGCTGCTGTCAATCACTTTACTTCTTTATAATATAATTTTGTTTTCATTTAACAATCGTTTCGTTTTATTGGACTTAAAAATGTAAACTATTTCTTTGCGGTTTTCATAGGTTTTTGTCTATTAAATTTTTAAAACCTATAAAATTTCTTTTGTTCACTGACCAAATCGTGATCCAAACGATTTTAGTTTCTTGTTAACTCTTAAGAGGTGGCAATGATCTCTAAAACTAAAGCAAATCATTTTTTTATGAAAAAATAATGGTCCAAAGTAATTATGGTAATAAATACACAAAGAAAGTGAAATTGAATTTAAGGCGAAAAAACCAAATTTTTTTGGCAATAAACAAATTTAACAATAAACAATGTACAAGTACTTTTTATTTAAGTATTTAATTAATTTACTCAAAATCTGTTGTAATTGATAAAAAGTGTTAAAAATCATATTTCAAAAATTCGCACTAAAACACGCCTAGTTTTTCTAAGATAAACATTATTTTTTCATGATTCATGAACATTTTTTTGATTTTTTTGTTTATAAAGAGTGAAAGTTATATTGTAGTTTAATTTTAACAAATATATTTTCTTGAAAATTTTTTGTTGTAACAAGAAAATCACGGACCGTCACTGCATGAGATATTACGAAACTTTAAGTTCATCTTTTAGTTAAATCAGTCAAAAAAATCCCTTAAAATCACGGCACCCTACACAAACTTGTGGCTAAAAGTTGTGACCAAATATTGCAAATTATGCTTTAAATTATTATAATTTTGTAATTAGTTTTAAAATTTAACTAGTTTAAAAAACGTCATAAAATGTTAGAAGCATTTAATGAATATTTAATATTAATTTATTAATTTTTGTGACATGTGTCTTTAATATTTTATGTTACTTAACACCATTTTATTAGCTAAAATTAAAGCTAAAAATAGAGATTAAAAATAACCATGAAGTCCAAGAAATGTCTTTCAAAATTTACATAAATATCCAGAGGCGCATTTTGTCTGGTTTAATATTGAATATTAATTTCGCAAAATCTCTTAATGTCATGAATTCATTTAAAATATGTAAAAATTTATTAACAAATTCTACACAATGATTTTAAATGAAATCCATTAAAGAAATGGGTATAAAATTGGCTTTATAGTACTTTACTTTTCACTAATAAGTTATCAAAACAAAAGACTTAAGAAACAAACATGTATAAAGAGATTTCTATAGAAAAGTTGAAGATATGAAGAGTTTTCTATAAAAAAGTTGTTGGTGGGAAGAGTTTATTAAAGAAAAGTTGTTGGTGGAATAAGTTTCATATACAAAATTTGTTGGTGGGAAGAGTTTTCTATAGAAAAGTTGTTGGTGGGAAGAGTTTTCTATAGAAAAGTTGTTGGTGGGAATGTTTTCTATAGAAAAGTTTTTGATGGGAAGAGTTTTCTATAGAAAAGTTGTTGGTGGAAAGAGTTTTCTATAGAAAAGTTGTTGGTGGGAAGAGTTTTCTACAGAAAAGTTCTTGGTGGGAAGAGTTTTCTACAGAAAAGTTCTTGGTGGGAAGAGTTTTCTATAGAAAAGTTGTTGGTGGGATAAGTTTTATATACAAAAGTTGTTGACGGGAAGAGTTTTCTATAGAAAAGTTGTTGGTGGGAAGAGTTTTCTATAGAAAAGTTGTTGGTGGGAAGAGTTTTCTATAGAAAAGTTGTTGGTGGGAATGTTTTCTATAGAAAAGTTTTTGATGGGAAGAGTTTTCTATAGAAAAGTTGTTGGTGGAAAGAGTTTTCTATAGAAAAGTTGTTGGTGGGAAGAGTTTTCTACAGAAAAGTTCTTGGTGGGAAGAGTTTTCTACAGAAAAGTTCTTGGTGGGAAGAGTTTTCTATAGAAAAGTTGTTGGTGGGATAAGTTTTATATACAAAAGTTGTTGACGGGAAGAGTTTTCTATAGAAAAGTTGTTGGTGGGAAGAGTTTTCTATAGAAAAGTTGTTAGTGGGAAGAGTTTTCTATAGAAAAGTTGTTGGTTTGAAGAGTTTTCTATAGAAAAGTTGTTGGTGGGAAGAGTTTTCTATAAAAAAGTTGTTGGTGGGAAGAGTTTTCTATAGAAAAGTTCTTGGTGGGAAGAGTTTTCTATAGAAAAGTTCTAGGTGGGAAGAGTTTTCTATAGAAAAGTTGTTGGTGGGATAAGTTTCATATACAAAAGTTGTTGATGGGAAGAGCTTTCTATAGAAAAGTTGTTAGTGGGAAGAGTTTTCTATAGAAAAGTTGTTGGTGGGAAGAGTTTTCTATAGAAAAGTTGCTGGTGGGAAGAGTTTTCTATAGAAAAGTTGTTGGTGCGAAGAGTTTTCTATAGAAAAGTTGTTGGCGGGAAGAGTTTTCTAAAGAAAAGTTGTTGGTGGGAAGAGTTTTCTATAGAAAAGTTGTTGGTGGGAAGAGTTTTCTATAGAAAAGTTGTTGGTGGGAAGAGTTTTCTATAGAAAAGTTGTTGGTGGGATAAGTTTCATATACAAAAGTTGTTGGTGGGAAGAGTTTTCTATAGAAAAGTTGTTGGTGGGAAGAGTTTTCTATGGAAAAGTTGTTGGTGGGAAGAGTTTTCTATAGAAAAGTTGTTGGTGGGAAGAGTTTTCTATAGAAAAGTTGTTGGTGGGATAAGTTTCATATACAAAAGTTGTTGGTGGGAAGAGTTTTCTATAGAAAAGTTGTTGGTGGGAAGAGTTTTCTATGGAAAAGTTGTTAGTGGGAAGAGTTTTCTATAGAAAAGTTGTTGGTGGGAAGAGTTTTCTATGGAAAAGTTGTTGGTTGGAAAAGTTTTCTATAGAAAAGTTGTTGGTGGGAAAAGTTTTTTTAGAAAAGTTGTTGGTGAGGAGAGTTTTCTATAGAAAAGTTGTTGGTGGGAAGAGTTTTCTATAGAAAAGTTGTTGGTGGGAAGAGTTTTCTATAGAAAAGTTGTTGATGGGAAGAGTTTTCTATAGAAAAGTTGTTGGTGGGAAAAGTTTTCTATAGAAAAGTTGTTGGTGGGAAGAGTTTTTTATAGAAAAGTTATTGGTGGGAAGAGTTTTCTATAGAAAATTTCTTGGTGGGAAGAGTTTTCTATAGAAAAGTTCTTGGTGGGAAGAGTTTTCTATAGAAAAATTCTAGGTGGGAAGAGTTTTCTATAGAAAAGTTGTTGGTGGGATAAGTTTCATATACAAAAGTTGTTGATGGGAAGAGCTTTCTATAGAAAAGTTGTTAGTGGGAAGAGTTTTCTATAGAAAAGTTGTTGGTGGGAAGAGTTTTCTATAGAAAAGTTGTTGGTGGGATAAGTTTCATATACAAAAGTTGTTGGTGGGAAGAGTTTTCTATAGAAAAGTTGTTGGTGGGAAGAGTTTTCTATAGAAAAGTTGTTGGTGGGAAGAGTTTTCTATAGAAAAGTTGTTGGTGGGAAGAGTTTTCTATAGAAAAGTTGTTGGTGGGAAGAGTTTTCTATAGAAAAGTTGTTGGTGGGAAGAGTTTTCTATAGAAAAGTTGTTGGTGGGAAGAGTTTTCTATAGAAAAGTTGTTGGTGGGAAGAGTTTTCTATAGAAAAGTTGTTGGTGGGAAGAGTTTTCTATAGAAAAGTTGTTGGTGGGAAGAGTTTTCTATAGAGAAATTGTTGGTGGTAAGAGTTTTCTATAGAAAAGTTGATTGTAAAAAAGAGTTTTCTTTAGAAAAGTTGAGGGTATGAATTCATTGAGTCGGATTATTTGACAAAATTTAAACTGAATCTTTAATTTATAGTTTACCAAAACCTAATTAGCACTTTAATGATGAAATTAAAAGTGAAACCAAATAAATATATTTAACAATTTTAACACATTTGCTATTAATAAAGTAAACAAATACAATTTGTTACAAAACCGTTAAGTAATAATTGAATTTAAAAGCATTAAATGTTATTTGTTCAATCTTTACCTGTAACTGCAGATGTTTTAACATCATCATCACCAAATAGACCTTCGCTAATATCTTCTCTTATCCAATTCCAAAAACTCCTAACCATACCCCAAACACTTAGAGATGTTTCAGCAGCCGGTTGTACAGCATTTTTCTCTGCTGGATCTTTTTCAGCTGCATCATCGTCATCATCTGCCTTATCATCGTCATCTTCTTCGTCGTCATCGTCTTCATTATCATCGTCATCATCTTCTTCCTCTTTGGTTGGTTTACTTTTGGTTTTCTTCGACAGCGTTGAAGTTGCTTCTGTTGTGGCTATTTCCGCTTTAAAAGCTGTTGAACCAATTTCTGTTGTTGTTGCATTGACAGTTGTTTGGCTTTTGGGTAATTTACCCGCCCAGACCGAGGAGCTAAGACAGCAGAGGGCCAATGTTGTCAGTAATAATTGATAGCTGAGTGATTTTGTGAAAATCTGTAATAGATGCAAAAGGGAAATTGATTAGTGTTATTGGTTTTGATTTCTTTTGATGAGGAAAGTAATTAAGTTATAAAAAATGAATTATAAAATTAGATAATAAAACCAATATTGTCGGTCATTGGGTCAGTGATGTTATTTTAATGAGAAGACTAATGTGATAAATTAGTGCAAAACATCAATGATTTTATTTTAAACTATATAAACTTTAATTGTTAACGGAAATTTGCATAACAATTGCAATATTTATGACTTAACTCTTATTACAAGCTCACAATTTTGATCAAAACAAAAGACTTAAGAAACAAACATGATAATGGGAACACTTATGTTGAAAGTGAAAAGTATTAAATATAGAAAAAAATAGTTGAAAAAAGTTGATAACAGGATAACTTTTCTATAGAAAAGTTGATAACAGGATTAGTTTTCAATAGAGAGTTGATAACAGGATAAGTTTTCTATAGAAAAGTTGATAACACGATAAGTTTTCTATAGAAACGTTAATAATAGGATAAGTTTTCTATAAAAAAGTTGATAACAGAATAAGTTTTCTATAGAAAAGTTAATAAAAGGATAAGTTTTCTATAGAAAAGTTGATAACAAAATAATTTTACATAAAAAAGTTAATAACAGGATAAGTTTTCTAAAGTTGATAACAGGAAGAGATTTCTTTAGAAAAGTTGATCATGAAGAGTTTTTAGAGAAAAGTTGATAAGAGAAGTCTTTTCTGTAGAAAAGTTAATAACAGGAAAAGTTTTCTAAAAGAAAGTGGATAATGGAACAAGTTTTCTATAGAAAAGTTCTTGTTGGGATGAGTTTTCTATAGAAAAGTTCTTGGTGGGATGAGTTTTCTACAAAAAAGTTGTTGGTGGAATGAGTTTTCTATAGAAAAGTTGTTAGTGGGATGAGTTTTCTATAGAAATGTTGTTGGTGGGATGAGTTTTCTATAGAAAAGTTGTTGGTGGGATGAGTTTTCTATAGAAAAGTTTCTGGTGGGATGAGTTTTCTATAGAAAAGTGGTTGGTGGGATGAGTTTTCTATAGAAAAGTGGTTGGTGGGATGAGTTTTCTATAGAAAAGTTGTTGGTGGGATAAATTTTTTATAGAAAAGTTGTTGGAGGGATGAGTTTTCCATAAAAAAAAGTTGTTGGTGGGATAAGTTTTCTATAGAAAAGTTGTTGGTGGGATAAATTTTCTACAGAAAAGTTGTTGGAGGGATGAGTTTTCTATAAAAAATTTCTTGGTGGGAAGAGTTTTCTATAGAAAAGTTCTTGGTGGAATGAATTTTCTATAGAAAAGTTGCTGGTGACATGAGTTTTCTGTAGAAATGTTGTTGGTGGGATGAGTTTTCTATAGAAAAGTTGTTGGTGGAATGAGTTTTCTTTAAAAAAATGTTGGTATGAAAGTTTCTTTAGGAAAGTTGTTGGTGGGATGAGTTTTCCATAGAAAAGTTATTGACACGAAGAGTTTTCTATAAAAAAGTTGTAGGTATGAAAAGTTGTAGGTATGAAAATTTGTTGGTATGAAGAGTTTTTTATAGAAAAGTTGTTGGTATAAAGAGTTTTCTATAGAAGAATTATGAATAGTTTCTATAGAAAAGTTATTGGTATGATAAGTTTTTTACAGAAAAGTTGTTGATTTATTCCTAGAAAGAGTTTTCTCTACTTACAAAAATTAATAATTTATGAAAATAAGACGGCTTTTGTATTGTTATACAAAATTTTATTTACATCATTAATATTAACCGTAAAAAATGGATGATTAATGTTTTAATAAACAAAAGACTTAGATAACGAACTTTTTAATTTGGCAAAATATTCGAAATATGTTTCCAAACTTTTGGCAAAATAATGTAACGATTTAATCTCACAAAATCCTTATTTCATTGTTTTACCAAACAAAAGACTTAAGACACAAACTTTTTTATGTTTTTAAGCTTTTTAAACTTTTTATTGTTTTGTTTTAATTTAAATTAAGTGTCTGGCATAAATTATAAATCAAAATTTCATATTGCTTTTGGCACGACATTTTAACAAACTTTGACCCGAAATTTAAGTGGTGCCAAGATATTTTTATTACTCATAATTTTTATAACATTTTTATTTTCATTATATAAAAAATATTGCAGCATTTTAGTGTAAACAAAACTTTTTAATGAGACGTGATTTCTTTTTGATCTATGAACTAACTTTTATTGAAATAGATCACCAAATGTTAGTTCAAGCAAATGATTGACATAACTGAACTCTTATAACTTTTTAAATAAAATCATTCAACGTCTAGTGTCATAATAAAGCATTTTTTTAACAAAAGAAAGTAAAGTGAAGAAATTATAAAAAACCTGTGAAATGCAGTCTACACAATAATTTATTAAAATTATCTCATAACAGCTTTTCAGAAAATTAAGATGGTTTGTTATTATTTGTATAAACTAAAGGTCTGTTTTCATCTTTTGCTTTGATACAATAATTCGATTTTGTCAACTCCCAGAGCACTCCTAAAAAATATTATTACATCATTTTTTATACTCTTCCAAATTCGTTAAATTTCACTTTTTTAAATTTCCTCAATCCAGATCAAATTTATATGTAAAATAAATGATATGTAGTGGCTACAATAATGTTAAACGGTGATAAACTTAACACTTTAAATAACTTAAAATTAGTATAAAAAATTCGTATCAAAAAAATTATGTTGAATCATTTTCTATATACATTTTCTATAGAAAAGACTTTTTTGTACCATCAACTTTTGTATAGAAAACTCTTCTGTACCCTCAACTTTTCTATAGAAAACTCTCCCTACCCTCAAATTTTTTTATAGAAAACTCTTCCTACCCTCAACTTTTCTATAGAAAACTCTTCCTACCCTCAACTTTTCTATAGAAAACTCTTCCTACCCTCAACTTTTCTATAGAAAACTCTTCCTACCCTCAACTTTTCTATAGAAAACTCTTCCTACCCTCAACTTTTCTATAGAAAACTCTTCCTACCCTCAACTTTTCTATAGAAAACTCTTCCTACCCTCAACTTTTCTATAGAAAACTCTTCCTACTCTCAACTTTTCTATAGAAAACTCTTCCTACCCTCAACTTTTCTATAGAAAACTCTTTCTACCCTCAACTTTTCTATAGAAAACTCTTCCTATCCTCAACTTTTCTATAGAAAACTCTTCTGTACCCTCAACTTTTCTATAGAAAACTCTTCTGTACCCTCAACTTTTCTATAGAAAACTCTTCTGTACCCTCAACTTTTCTATAGAAAACTCTCCCTACTCTCAACTTTTCTATAGAAAACTCTTCCTACCCTCAACTTTTCTATAGAAAACTCTTCCTACCCTCAACTTTTCTATAGAAAACTCTTCCTACCCTCAACTTTTCTATAGAAAACTCTTCCTAACCTCAACTTTTGTATAGAAAACTCTTCCTACCCTCAACTTTTCTATAGAAAACTCTTCCTACTCTCAACTTTTCTATAGAAAACTCTTTCTACCCTCAACTTTTCCATAGAAAACTCTTCTGTACCCTCAACTTTTCTATAGAAAACTCTTCCTACCCTCAACTATTCTATAGAAAACTCTTCCTACCCTCAACTTTTCTATAGAAAACTCTTCCTACCCTCAACTTTTCTATAGAAAACTCTTCCTACCGTCAACTTTTCTATAGAAAACTCTTCCTATCCTCTACTTTTCTATAGAAAACTCTTCATATCCTCATTTTTTTCTATAGAAAACTCTTCCTACCCTCAACTTTTTTCTAGAAAACTCTTCCTATCCTAAACTTTTCTATAGAAAACTCTTCCTACCCTCAACTTTCTATAGAAAACTCTTTCTACCCTCAACTTTTCAATAGAAAACACTTCCTACCCTCAACTTTTCTATAGAAAACTCTTCCCATCCTTAAATTTTGTATATTTATCTTCAAAACTATAAAAATTCAAGATCAATAAACTCAATTCTAAAGTAATTAGTTGAAAGAAATCATTAGATTAGTTTTACTTTTCAGTGAATTAGTTATGTATGTCAATTTCACTTCTGAGTTATTTTGTATTTTTTTCCTTTCTTCTTGCTTCTTGGCTGTTTCTCAATTTATTGTGCGTGTGAATATATTTTTTATAAACAATTAAAGTAACAAATCTACTTGCAAAACACCCAAATACTTAACAATAACGATCGTATTTAACATGAAAATCACAATTAGTATTCAGTGGCTGTAGTAATACTCAAAACTTTTCTTTGTCACGAGAACTTTTTACATATAAATCTTAATTTTTTATTTATCACTTCTTTCTTGAAATCATGAATTTATGTGCAAGTGTAGGTTAAATATTTTCGCATAGTCTTTTTTGTTAAACATTTTAAGAAAAAATAAAATTATGAATTTTAAAAACAAAACATAAGAAACGAAAAAGAAATTTTTTTGTGTAGTTTACTTTAAGAATAACTGTCTTTATATGTCTTCTGATGTATATAAATAATTTAATGTCGCCCATGATTCTTTATTAATGTTTTCACGTTTTTGAGCTTTATTCATGATTAATGATCTTTATTATTTTAAGAATATTTTTTTAAACGTGAATCTTGTTGATCATCTTTATTTTATAACTGTTAGAATTTTAAATATTTTTATTTCTTTTCATTATCAACAAATTCTGCTTTGTTTTGTAAATTTTTTATAGAAAACAAAAGTGTTTTTATTGATTGAATTTTAAAGATTTGCTCTAAATTAGAAATTTGGGTTAAGTTTAAAATGACTATAGAATTTATTTGAATTATAAATTTTCTGGTATTCACAAAAGAACTAATTAATTTAGGAAGTATTTAGTTAACAAAAGACTTATAATATGGCATGTCTTTAATTAATTCTTTAATCAAATTAAGTCAATAAAATTTTGTATTTGTTTTAAATGAATGAATGACTTTGTTTATACTTAAAATTTGCATAAAAAGAAATTATTTAACCGTTAAGTTATTAAAAACTTCTTTTTCATTACTTATGAAAATCATGTATATAAAAAAGTTGACCAAAAGAACCATTTCAATAGAAAAGTTGACGAAAGGAAGACATTTCTATAGAAAAGTTGACCAAAAGAAGACAATTCTATAGAAAAATTCAACAAACGAAGACATTTTTGTAGAAAAGTAGACCAAAGGAAGATATTTCAATAGAAAAATTGAACAAAGTAGACATTTCTACAAAAAAATTGAACAAAGGAAGACATTTTTATAGAAAAGTTGACCAAAGGATGACAATTCTATAAAAAAAAATTATCAAAGGAAGACATTTCAATAATAAAGTTGACTAAAGGAAGATATTTCTATAGAAAAGTTGAACAAAGGAAGACATTTTTATAGAAAAATTGACCAAAGGAAAAACAATTCTATAGAAAAGTTGACTAAAGAAAGAGATTTCTATAGAAAAGTTGACCAAAGGAAAACATTTATATAAAAAAAGTTGACCAAAGGAAGACATTTCTATAGAAAAGTTGGCCAAACTAAGATAATTCTCTAAAAAAGTTGAACAAAGGAAGATATTTTAATAAAAAAGTTGACCAAAGGAAGACATTTCTCTAGAAAAGTTCACCAACTGAAGACATTTCTGTAGAAAAGTTGACCATAGGAAAATATTTCTAGAGAAAAGTTGACCAAAGAAAGACATTTCTGCAGAAAAGGAAGAACTTTCTATAAAAAAGGAAGAAATTCTATAAAAAAGTTGACCAAAGGAAGACATTTCTATAAAAAAGTTGACCAAAGCAAGACATTTCTATAGAAAAGTTGACCAAAGGAAGACATTTTTATAGAAAATTTGAACAAAGGAAGACATTTCTATAGAAAAGTTAAAAAAAAAGGAAGACATTTATATAAAAATTTGACCATAGGAAGGCATTTCTCTAGAAAAGTTGACCAAAGAAAGACCTTTCTATAGAAAATTTGACCAAAAAAAAAAGTTTACCAAAGGAAGGCATGTCTATAGAAAAGTTGACAAAAGTTTAATTAATTTAGGAAGTATTTAGTTAACAAAAGACTTATAATATGGCATGTCTTTAATTAATTCTTTAATAAAATTTTGTATTTGTTTTAAATGAATGAATGACTTTGTTTATACTTAAAATTTACATAAAAAGAAATTATTTAACCGTTAAGTTATTAAAAACTTCTTTTTCATTACTTACAAAGATCATGTATATAAAAAAGTTGACCAAAAGAACCATTTCAATAGAAAAGTTGACGAAAGGAAGACATTTCTCTAGAAAAGTTGACCAAAGGAAGACATTTCTATGGAAAAGTTGACCAAAGGAAGACATTTCTATAGAAAATTTGGCCAAAGGAAGACATTTCTCTAAAAAAATTGGTCAAAAGAAGACATTTTTATAGAAGTTGAACAAATGAAGATATTTTTATAGAAAAGTTGACGAAAGGAAGACATTTGTATAGAAAAGTTGACCAATGAAAGACATTTCTATAGAAAAATTGACCATAGGAAGACATTACTATAGAAAAGTTGACCAAAAGAAGACATTTCTGTAGAATAGTTGACCAAAGGAAGACATTTCTATAGAAAAGTTGACCAAAGGAAGACATTTCTATAGAAAAGTTGACTAAAGGAAGACATTACTATAGAAAAGTTGACCAAAGAAAGACATTTCTATAGAAAAGTTGACCAAAGGAAGACATTTCTATAAAAAGTTGACCAAAGAAAGACATTTCTATAGAAAAGTTGACCAAAGGAAGACATTTCTATAGAAAATGTAGACCAATGGAAGACATTTCTATAGAAAAGTTGACCAAAAGAAGGCAAGAAAAAATCGACCTACATTTTTTAACTCATATATTGGATTGAGAAGGATATTGCACTTTTTTAATTTCACCGATTATTAAAATCCATCTTTTTATTGACATGCTTGCTAAATTAAATAATCTACATCTGTTATTTTCCAAGATAAATTGTTTAATCTCTAAAATCTTTGTCCGTGGGGCTTTTCTATGAAGGTTAAAAAAGAGTTCGTTTCTTAAGTCTTTTGTTTGTAACCTGTAAACAATTTTTTTTTCTAAAAATTTATTACAAATTTTTTTTCTTCTAAAAAATGAATTAATTTATTGTAAATATACTTTTCAAACACTAGATAAGCCCGGTTTACTTTGGACACCTAAGTTATATGTTTCAAAAACAAAAATTAATAATCTAATATTTTTATAATAATATAAACAAGTAAAAAAGGTAACATCAAATTCCCTACAATGATTTATATTTAAAATTTCTCATGATACATATAGTGCTATGACTTTGTTTAGTGCAGTTTTCCAAATACGAATAAACAATTCTTTTTTAAAGGTACCGAAAGAAATAAATGTTATTTTATCTTTGTCATCATCAAAGCACGTGCTTTCAGCAGACTCATAATTAATTTTAGAGAAAAATAAACAAATATTTTTTTAAACTACAAAAATATTATATCCGTAGATGTTAAATAAAGTACATACGAACATCATTATTTAAAGTAACAAGATATTTTACCACAATCATTACACATGTTTTCAGTTCGAATTAAGTGGGTTAAAGTTAAAACTTCAAACGATAAAGACAGTTACCGTTACCACATTACAACCAAAGAAAAAAGGTCATAAAAATCTTGTAAAAAATTAATTATGTAATATTTGTTTAACATTTTTTTCACTCCAAAGTTTTTTCTTATGTTAGTGATAGAAAAAAGGTTTACTTAAATGACAATGCGTAAATAAATAAGAAATATTATATGTATGAATGGATTTTGAGAAAAAAAAGAGCTAAACCCATCTACCAAAGAAAGCGAAAAGATAAACAAATCGCAAAACACGGCCAATAGGAAATTTCGACAAGGGAATTTTGTGTAAATTTTTTGATCCATTGTATTTTATTTCCAAACGAAATGGAAAAGTTTAACGACATTGAATCACAAATGCAGTTTTTTATTATCATAAACTGCATTATTGACATAATGAATGTGTTATAATATGTAAATCAGGCATAATATACAGTGGAACGGAATTAATAACATTGTTACAAATTCCATACTTTTTGATACAAAATTCCTATAAAAAAAATTTACAAAATTTTATTTATTTGGAAAGAAAAAATTATTAAAATTTTTTCTAAAGAAAAAATTTCAATAACGACAATTTTTCTATACAAAAAATTTGAATAACCAAAATGTTTCACTAGAAAAAATTTTAATAACCAAAATTTTTCTACAGAAACAATTTTATAACCGAAATTTTTCTAAAGAACAAATTTTGATAGCCAAAATTTTTCTATAGAAAAATTTTTCTAACAGAAATTTTTCTATAAAAAAAATTATGATAACTAAAATTTGTCTATAGAAAAATTTTCGTTAAACAAATTTTTTTTTATAGAAAAATTTTTTCTTAAACAAATTTTTTTCTATAGAAAAATTTTCGTTAAACAAAATTTTTTCTATAGAAAAATTTTCGTTAAACAAAATTTTTTCTATAGAAAAATTTGCGTTAAACAAAATTTTTTCTATAGAAAAATTTTCGTTAAACAAAATTTTTTCTATAGAAAAATTTTCGTTAAACAAAATTTTTTCTATAGAAAAATTTTCGTTAAACAAAATTTTTTCTATAGAAAAATTTTCGTTAAACAAAATTTTTTCTATAGAAAAATTTTCGTTAAACAAAATTTTTTCTATAGAAAAATTTTCGTTAAACAAAATTTTTTCTATAGAAAAATTTTCGTTAAACAAAATTTTTTCTATAGAAAAATTTTCGTTAAACAAAATTTTTTCTATACAAAAATTTTCGTTAAACAAAATTTTTTCTATAGAAAAATTTCCGTTAAACAAAATTTTTTCTATAGAAAATTCTTTCCATACAAAAATTTTCGTTAAACAAAATTTTTTCTATAGAAAAATGTTTGTTAAAGATAATTTCTTCTACAGAAAAATATTAATTTTAAAACTTTTTTTATAGAAAAATTTTCGTTTTAAAATTTTTTCTATAAAAAACTTTTCGCTTTAAAATTTTTTGTATAGAAAAATTTTCGTTTTAAATGCTTTTCTATAGAAATTTTTTTTTTTTTTTTAATTTTTTCTATAGAAAAAATTTTTTTTTTAGTTTTTTCTATAGAAAAATTTTCGTTTTAAAATTTTTTCCATAGAAAAATTTTCCTTTTAAAATTTTTTCTATAGAAAAATTTTCGTTTTAAAATTTTTTCTATAGAAAAAATTTTTTTTTGTATAGAAAAATTTTTGTTTAAAAATGTTTTCTATAGAAAAATTTTCGTTTTAAAATTTTTTCTATAGAAAAATTTTCGTTTTAAAATTTCTTCTATAGAAAATTTATTCTTATAGTATGAAGTGATAAATTTCCTACTGGGTCTTAATTTTAATTTTATAGGTTTAAAAAATATTTGTTTTGCGAAATAATTTAATATATCGCTAAAATATTTTGTTTTGAAATTAAGTAAATAAAATTAACATATTTTTGTCTTTTTAAAAACGATTAGAGCTCTACAAAATAATTAATCTTCATTTTCACTTTTTTCATTTAAAATCACAAAAACTCTTTTTTTGTTTGAACAAATAAATACGCCATAGTAAACAATAGATTAACTTTAATAGGGCCTAATAGATAATAATGATGTCGTGTTAAAAATATTTTTAAAAAATTACTAGAAATTAAATTGAAGATATTTAAAATTAAACTAAAAAATTACCATTTTTGTTGTTAATGTTTTGTTAAAAAAAATTGTTGGATTCCTTTCTTAAGAAATTTTGTTTGACAATTTTTCTTTTCAATCAAATTTAATTTGGTCTTATTTTTTAAATTTTAAATCTTTTACATTCCAGTTTTCACTCAATTCACTTTTTAAATATTTTTGTAATGTAACCAAAATATTTTCAATTACTTTTTATTTTTTTATTATTTTCTCCTTTTTTTAATAATTTTCGTGTATTTTATTACAATTTTTTTAATTATATATTTTCTTCACTATTAGACACTTTACCACTCGCCTGAACGTTTATTTGAAGACTGGTTCATTTGTCAGCTTCTTTAAAACATGTTAAATCAGTTGTAACCAATTTCCATAAACAGACGAACCGACGATTCATTCACTTTCTGAGCCAAGTTTGTTTCGATCTTCTCGCTCTCACCTCAAAAACTTTTTATTTGTTGTTTATTATTTTTCGGTGTCTACGTGCAATGTCTTCTTAAAATTTCAGTTTTTGTTTCAGCACTTGATTTTCTCTCTTTTTGTTTGTTTTATGTGTTTTTTTGCAGTTATTGTTAAATTTTTTCTTTTGTTCAATTCTCTAAAGTTTGAACAACATGTGCTCCAACAAAGACTTTCTTTCTCCCCAGTGTCATGTTTTTACAAACGAATGAATGAAGAAATGAATGGATGGATGGACGGACGGACGGACGTACAGATGAATGGATTGACAAATGGATGAATTGTTGTAGTACGTTACCTTAAGATTTGCCTTGTACACTTGAGTTTATGAAATGTTTTAGTTAGTGACAAGAATTTTGTTGAAGAAATAATTTAAGTATTAGCCATAAGTTAAATTTGGTAATTGTTACATACAAAATTTTTTACGAGTAAATTCATTATGAAATTGATCTCCGAAAATGTTATTTAAAAACATACAGCCTAACCACAGAACATTTAAAGTCGACTTTAAACCGAAAAAATCTACTTTATTTTAAAAATCGTACCATAAACAAATTTTAAATTAAATTTCAGAATTTCATTTTAAAAATGAAAATAATCTTTTTTTTTTCTTTTGAATGTTTTTCTTTTTGTGATCCTTTGGAAAAAAATGTTAATTCGAAATTGGTAATTTTTTACAATTTTCATTCATTAGATACATTTTAAAGATAATTTCTTCAAATGGAATTGTGATCATATCACAATTGTTGTTCTTTATTATTATTGCACAAAAATTGGAATTTATGTAAAAGTTGATTATCATTTAAGCATTTTTTAATCATATTATGAAAAAATTCAAAATATTAAGATATGCTGTTTTGTCTAAAAAACACAAAATTTTCTTATGTGGGGTTTATATAACTCAAGCGGCTGACGATTGAGTGAAATTTACATGTATTTTGTTTTTGTTACAATAACAAAACACATGTAAAGTTCACTTAATCGTCAGCCGCTTGAGTTATATAAACCCCACATTAATATATTGTTTTTGAAATTTTTTAAAATTGTATTTTATTATTTCTATTCATTGAAGAAACCCTGCAGTAAATGTCGTCAGAGAAACAATACTGTTTTGCTATTGACAATGTCTCCAGTACTACTTGCCTATTTTGCCCCATCCAATGCTATCTACTATTGACATTTAACATTTAGAGTTCCTACGAAATCTACCAGTAGACATTACCACTATTTACTTAGTATTGACTCTGTAGTTCTTTTGGTCCAAATGGAGACATCGGGATCAAATCGGGGCCTATTAATATACATATATGTTGACACATTCGTTGACTATGTCACCAGATATATACTAGAATAGTTGTCTCTATATATTCACTATTTCAGTACTGAACTAAAATTGGGGACATTTGAATTGATGTTACACAAAGTGTTGACATGGAGACACATGATCCCAGTTTTACTACCCTGTAGTAACCCTGTAGTAAAACTGGAATCATGTGTCTCCATGTCAACATTTTGTGTAACATCAATTCAAATGTCCCCAATTTTAGTTCAGTACTGAAATAGTGAATATATAGAGACAACTATTCTAGTATATATCTGGTGACATTGTCAACATATATGTATATCAATAGGCCCCGATTTGATCCCAATGTCTCCATTTGGACCAAAAGAACTACAAAGTCAATACTAAGTAAATAGTGGTAATGTCTACTGGTAGATTTCGTAGGAACTCTAAATGTTAAATGTCAATAGTAGATAACATTGGATGGGGCAAAATAGGCAAGTAGTACTGGAGACATTGTCAATAGCAAAACAGTATTGTTTCTCTAACGGCATTTACTCCCAGTTTTACTACAGGGTAGTAAAACTGGGATCATGTGTCTCCATGTCAACACTTTGTGTAACATCAATTCAAATGTCCCCAATTTTAGTTCAGCACTGAAATAGTGAATATATAGAGACAACTATTCAAGTATATATCTGGTGACATTGTCAACGAATATGTCAACATATATGTATATCAATAGGCCCCGATTTGATCCCAATGTCTCCATTTGGACCAAAAGAACTACAAGGTCAATACTAAGTAAATAGTGGTAATGTCTACTGGTAGATTTCGTAGGAACTCTAAATGTTAAATGTCAATAGTAGATAACATTGGATGGAGCAAAATAGGCAAGTAGTACTGGAGACATTGTCAATAGCAAAACAGTATTGTTTCTCTGACGGCATTTACTGCAGGGTACAGGGAAGCTTTTGTAATATTTGAATGTATTTGTTAAAAAAATATTTTTAAAGTCTTATTTTAAAAATTTCTTATGGTAAGAAAAAATCAAAAAGTCGACTTTAAATAAAGTCGACTTTACATAAAATCGACTTTAAAATTTGTTTTGTGCTTAGGCTGATAAATTTCTCACAATAAATAAGAAAAAATATTTATATAAAATTTTTTTCCACAGGAAAAAATTTGATAAAGAAATTATTTCTACAAGAAAAAAAATTGCAAAGAAAAAATGTTTGTAAAAAAAATTTTTAAAGAAAAAATTATCAATAAATTTATTGCATTAACAAGTAAGAAAAGCTATAGTCGGTCAAGCCCGACTATATCATATCCTTCAATACTAAGGTCAAATATGCACCAACAATGAAATAAGTTTTCCTTAAGTGTTAGAGACATACATACACATACTATGTGCTATTTTTTTCAAAATTTCGAGATTTATATCATTTCCGGCTACGGGCCTGATATGGAAGCTAGGGTCAATTGTAGACCGATTGTTACCAAGTTTTGGTTATTGGTTCATATTTGCAAAATATTTATCTGTGGAAAGTTTAAGTAATCAAATGCAATTATCTTTAGAGTTATTAACGTTGTTGTGCTTTGATGTGTATAAAAGACGTTTTGAGAATATGTCTTGTATGGGAGGTATGGTCAAATATGGACCGATTTCTTTCTACAAAAGTAGGAACACTTGAAAGGGACCTACGTTTTAACGCCGGCTCCGAATGGCAAATGCATTAGTTAGAGAAGTTTTACATAGCCTAATACTCAATAACCAGTGGCTAGCTGAGTTATGAGGTGAACCGCCGCTTTTTTTAAAAATTCCTTTTTTTCAAGTAGGTCTGGCGAGGATTGAACTTGGGACCTCTGGTATGCTAGGCGGATGACTAACCTGCTATACCACGGCGGCTCAATTTTTGGCTATAAAGGACCAAAAACTCTATTCCGGGAAGGTATCCCTATGGTTAGGTACCCGAAATAGTAATCCGATTTCGAATAGGGATCGTCCTTGGACCAAAATATGAGCCTGTGCCAAATTTCATCATATTATCATTAAAGTTAAGACCTGTAAAATGATAAAAAGCTTACATGGATAACAGACCAGCCAGCCAGCCAGCCAGCAGGACGGACATCGTTAAAACAACTCAGGGTCTCAGACTAATATTTCTATGCGTTACAAACATCAGCACAAACCCAATATACCCTTTCCAACTAGGGTGGTGAATTTACAATAAATTGTCTATTACATTAATAAATAAATGTATGACACTAAGATTAAATGTGAATAATCTTTTAAATAAGTAATTACTATCCCGAAAACTTTGTATATTTTTTGAAAAAATGTTTGTAAAGAAAAAATTTAAACAAAGAAAATTGTATTGTAAAGTTTTTTATGTCAATTTCTTTAAGTTTATATATTATTTAAAGTATTTACCATTTCTTGCCACTTCATTTTTCCATTATTCTAGTAAAATATGAAATCCGAGCCAAAGAACTTCTCGGGTTTTGGGGTAAAGAATAATACAAAGCATTTGCTAAAATGAAGTAAGGACTTTCTGCATCGATTGAAACTAACGTTAGTCGGAAGGGCAAGGTCTATACTATAAGGCGGTTAAGGAAAAACTTCCCATCCACTGTTTTGCAGGTAGTTTTGACCAGTCCTGCAACATGTAGCCGAGCGTTTTCATAATATAAGATTGTGGCCTAGTGTATATTCGTTTTTAATTGATTGCTCTCTTCAAACGAAACAATTGGCTTCGATTCAGGTCCCCATGTGATCGTGTGACCCGATTTCAAGAGATTTTTATCATCCAAAATACAAAATTTCTTATTATTGCCATATATTGTTCCCATTGACATTTTTAACTTGTATTTCCAAAAAAATCTTTACAAAGTAAAAAATGTTTGCTTTGGCGCCATCTATCGGAAATTAATCGCACCAACTTAGAAACCTCCAATGACTCATGCGCAACAAGTTTGCTAAAGATCATAGCATGATTAAATATGCAGTTTACAATTTAATTCATTTTAAGTAATTTTCAGTGGCGCCACCTATCGGAAATTGGACTTCCCAACTTAGAAACCTTAATCAGCTCATGCGCAATTACTTTACTAAAGATCATAGCATGATCAAATACAAAGTTTACAATTTAATACATTTTGAATAATGTTCTGTAGCGCCACCTGTCGGAAATATATTATAACAACTTTACTAAAGACAATAGCATGATCTAATGCAAAGTTTACGATTTAATTCATTTTGAGTAATTTTTAGTTTTAGCAACTTAGAAACCTTCTTCGGCTCCTGCGCAATAACTTTGCTGAAGATCATAGAATGATCAAATGCATAGTTTACGATTTAATTAATTTTAATTAATTTTCAGTGACGCCACCTGTCGGAAATTGGTCATATTAACTTTAAAACTGTCATCGACTCATGCGCAATAGCTTTACTAAAGATCATAGCATGATCAAATGCAAAGTTTACGATTCAATTCATTTTGAATAATTTTCAGTGGCGCCACCTGTCGGAAATTGGCTAGGGATAAATTTTGTCTATTACTAATTTGATTTCTTGAAAAAAAGTTAACAGTTAACATATGTTAACTTTTCCAAATCTCCCATGGCTTTTAACCATAAAAAATACAATTATATGTATTATATAGTCGTAATAGACTTATTACGCTTAAATCCATTAACAAATTCAGATGGTCACAGTACTTGTTCTACCAACTACCATTTAGGTCTAATTCTTACATAGCGCACGCGTTTTGTAATAAGAATACCTTTAATATGACTCTAAAACTTGTTTTTTTTATATAATTATAAATTAAATAAGGTGTTAGTAATAAAGACCAACAGTTGTTGCCGGTATTGCATTTGACCTAATTTCGGATTCTGCTTTAAGAATTTTCTTTACTAAGAACCCAGAACCACCGTCTATTGTCCAGTTGCTACACATTTCCTATTGACTATAAACAAGATATCTAACGTTTTATGTATAATATTGGTGTTGTGACAAATATTCAACATGTGACAACTTTTTTTGTTTATAAGAAAAAATTCTTAATCTATATATATAAAACTCTAACGTGACTGACTGACTGACTGACTGACTGACTGACTCATCATCGCACAGCCCAAACGGCTAAAGCTAGAGAGCTGAAATTTTGACAGCGAGTACCTTTTTCAAAGTATAGATCCACTAAGACGGGATTTTTGGAAATTCGGCCTCTAAGGGGGTAAAAAGGGGTAAAAAAGGGAAAAATTAGTGATGCTGTATCTCCGGAAGTAAACGTCATAGGCCCAAAATTGGAATTGCGTTGTGATCAGCTGCAAAAATAAGCAGACACGTGTTTGGTACTTTTTAGCAGATGGGACAAATAGGGGGTAAAAAGGGTAAAAATAAAATGTTGGTACTTTTTTAAACCCATGTGTATCTTTTGAACCAATCAACGCAGTAACAAAATTCAAAACGGAGCCGGTAAACAAGAAAAAAATATTAGACACGTGTTTGGTACTTTTTTGATTCAGGGTTCAAAAAGGGGGAAAAGCGGGGAAAAAAATTTAGGGTAGGTCCATTTTTCTTTTTCTTTGTATTTGACTTGAACCAATAAAGCTACCAATAAAATTTATAGGGAGGTCGATTGCCCAGTACAAAATATTAAATACGTGTTTGGTACTTTTTTCAATTAAAAGGGTAAAAAAGGGAAAAATCGGTAACATTATATCTCCTTAACCAACAGCGATAGAAGCGAAAATTAAATTGGCTTGAGATTAGCACTAAAAACTAAGGAACACGTGTTCGGTACTTTTTTGAAAATCGGCGCCTAGCGGGCAAAACAGGGTAGAAAAGGGAGAAATTAGTAACATCATATCTCCGAAACCAACATAGACAGAAACAAAGTTGAAATTGGATTTGAATTGCCTGCAAAAATAAAGGGACACGTGTTTGGTACTTTTTTGAAAATGGCACTAATAAGGATAAAAAAGGGTAAAAACTATATTTTGGTACTTTTTTTAACCCATATGTATCTTTTGAACTAATAAACATAGAAACACATTTTATATCGCAACCGATAGATATTAAAAAAAAAACTAAATACGTATTTGGTACTTTTGCGATTAATGGGGTACAAAAGGGTAAAAAAAGGGAAAATATTCAAGGATAGGTTTTTTGGTTTTTAGCCATGGATATCTTTAAGGCTAATGAAGCCAGAAGTATAATTTATTGACTGGTCGATGAACATTGAAAAAAATAAACTACGAGTTTGGTACTTTTTTTTAATTTTGGGGGTAAAAATCTGTAAAGTATATCTTCTAAACCAAAAGTGATAGAAACAAAAACTAAATTGGTCTGAGATCGGCACTTAAAACCAAGGGACACGTGTTCGGTACTTTTATGAAATTCAACCTCCTAGAAGGTAAAACAGGGTAGAAAAGGGAAAAATCAGTAACATCATATCTCCGAAACCAATACAGATAGAAACAAAGTTCAAATTGGATTTAAATCGGCTAGAAAAATAAGGGGACACGTGTTTAGTACTTTTTTGAAAATGGCACCAATAAGGATAAAAAAGGGTAAAAACTATATTTTGGTACTTTTTCAACTAATATGTATCTTTTGAACTAATAAACATAGAAACATAATTTATATCGCAACAGATAGATATTAAAAAACAATTAAATACGTATTTGGTACTTTTGCGATTAATGGGGTACAAAAGGGTAAAAAAGGGAAAATATTTAAGGGTAGGTTTTTTTGTTTTTAGCTATGGATATCTTTTAGGCTAATGAAGCCAGAAGTATAATTTATTGACTGGTCGATTGACAAAGAAAAAATAAAATACATTTTTGGTACTTTTTTTAATTTTGGGGGTAAAAATATATCTTCTAAATCAAAAGTGATAGAAACAAAAACTAAATTAGTCTGAGATCAGCACTATAAATTAAGGTACACGTGTTCGGTACTTTTTTGAAATTCGACCTTTTAAAGGGTAAAACAGGGTAGAAAAGGGAGAAAGTAGTAACATCATATCTCCGAAACTAACACCGATGCAAACGAAGTTTAAATTGGATTTGAATCGGATAAAAAAATAAATGGTCACATATTTGGTACTATTTCAAAAATGGCACTAATAAGAATAAAAAAGGGTAAAAACTATATTTTGGTACTTTTTTAACCCATATATATCTTTTGAACTAATAAACATAGAAACATAATTTATATCGCAACTGATAGGCATTAAAAACTATTAAATACGTATTTGGTACTTTTGCGATTAATGTGGGACGAAAGGGTAAAAAAAGGGAAAATATTCAAGAGTAGGTTTTTTGCTTTTTAGCTAAGAATATCTTTTCGGCTAATGAAGCCAGAAGCATAATTTATTGGCTGGTAAATTGACACTGAAAAAAGTAAAATAAGTGTCTGGTACTTTTTTAATTTTGGGGTAAAAATCGGTAAAAATATATCTTCTTAGCCAAAAGTGATAGAAACAACAACTAAATCGGTCTAAAATCGGCACTTTAAATTAAGGGTACTTTTTTCTTTAATTCGGCCGTTTTGGGGTTAAAACAGGGAAAAAATGGGAAATATTAGTAACGTCATATCTCCGAAATTCAAAACGATAGGAATAGAGTTGAAATTTGCTTCGGATGGGCTGAAAAAAAACGAGAAACGTATTTGGTACTTTTTTGAATATGGTACTAATAAGGGTAAAAAAGGGCAAAAACTATATTTTGGTACTTTTTTTGAACCCATACGTATCTTTTGAAATAACAAACATAGAGAAACAGTAAACATCAAAATTGATAAGTAACAAAGAATTATTAGACACGTATTTGGTACTTTTACGATAATTGAGGTAAAAAAGATAAAAACTGGGAAATATTCAAGGGTAGGTTTTTAACTAATGAAGCCAGAACTATAATTTACAGACGGGTGGATTCATATTGAAAAAGTAAATTGAAAAAAATTGAAAAAGAAAATGGATAAATTAGTAACATCATATCTCCGAAATTTACATCGTTAGAAACAAAGTTGATTCCTTTTTTTAATTTTTGGAGTAAAAAGGGAGAAAATCGGTAACGTAATATCTCATAAATCAAAAGTGATAGAAACAAAGATTAAATTGGTCTATGATCAGCATTAAAAATTAAAGGACACGGGTTCGGTATTTTTTTTTTTAATTGGCCGCTTATGGTTAAAACAGGCTAGAAAATGAATAAATCATATAATCGGCTAGAAAATGAAAGGGACATGTGTTCTGTACTTTTTTTGGAAATGGCACTAATAAGGGCAAAAAGTGTAAAAACTATATTTTTGTACTTTTTTTAACCCATGCGTATCTTTTGAACTTATAAACATAAAGACTCACTTTATGCCACAATCAATAAGTATTAACAAAATATTAAACATGTGCTTGGTACTTTTACGATAAATGGGGTTCCAAAAGGTGAAAACGGGAAAATATTCATTTAAGCTAATGAAGTCAGAAGTATAAATTAGAGATGTGTCAATCAAAGGAATAAAAAAGGGAAAAATTGATGACATATCTTCTAAACCTAATGGATGGAAACAAACACTAAAATGGTCTAAGATCAGCCCTAAAAATTAAGGGACTTTTCAGTACTTTTTGCAAATTAAACAGTTTTGGGGTTAAAATAGGGTAGAAAATAAAAACTTAAGTAAAGTTATATCTCTAATACTAATATCGACAGAAAAAAAAATTTAAATTGGATTTAGATCGAATAGGAAAATAAAAGTCATGTTTTTAGTAGGTACTTTTCGTAAATGAGCTAAAAATAGGGAATAAAAAGGATAAAAACTAAATTTTGGTACTTTTTTGACCCATATATAATTTTTGAATCAATTATTATAGAAACAAAATTTATACCGCAATCGAAAATAACAAAACCGGGTCAAAAATTTATAGATAGGTTTTTTCCTTTTAAACTGTGTTGTTTAAATCAATAAAATAATAAATAAATCAATAATTTATGGACTGTTCTATTGACATTGTGACAGGTGTTTGGAATTTTTTTTTCAATTAACAAAAATGGAGTTAAGATCAGCAATAAAAATATTAGGACATGTATCCGGATTTTTTTTTTTAATTTGGCTGATCAGGGGTAAACAACGGGTAAAAAAGGAAACTTTTGTAAAATATTCAAAATCAAAAGCGATAAGAACAAGATTTAAATTGGGTTAGCAATCAAAATTGGGTCAGCTACAAAAATAAGGGAGGCGTGTGTAGTACTTTTTTGAAAATGTAGAGGGTAGGTACTTATTTTGTCCTATATGTATCTTAAGAACCTATAAGTATTTAATTTAATTTATAATTGATAAATAAGTGAAAAAGTTATTTTGGTAAATTTTGTAACTTTGTCAATTCAAATGGTGCCGCTAACGAAGTAGCGGGTTATAAAGCTAGTATTTACATAAACTTAAAAGATTAACAACGGTTTTTCATGATTTCAAATAAAATTTGTTGATTTTTTGTTCCGTTTATAAATGATCATATGTTCAAAGTGAGGCAAGAATTAAAATTAATAGCCGCATAAATAAATATAACTGTTAATAAAGAGTTTTTTGTTTATTTTTTACAAAAATTCTTTATATTATTCCCAAACGCTTGTTTCTTAAGTCTTTTGTTTTTTATTTCTTTATTTACGAGTTTACGTCTAAAGTCTTTTGTATTTATTTAGATTTTTAATTTTTTTGCTATTATGAATAATAGATCTTAAATGGATTTAGAATTTAAAGAATAAATGAAAGTTTTATTGCAAATTTATGTAGACATAAAAATAACTCTTCATTATTCGAAATATGAAAGTAAAGGTGAACTAATGGCTTTAATCGAAAACAAAATAGTACTTAATCTCAATCAATTTTAAATGGAAGCTGTTCTTGTTTTTCGAAAGATAGATTCATTGATTATTAAAGCTGAAAAAATTGTTATGAAAAACTAATGGAAATAGTTATAGAACTAAAATTAATTTGTTGGTTATGACTCGTTAGGCGGTCAAAAACTTAATAGAAATATTAAAGTGATTTCTTAGCAACTTTATTTTTGGCAATTTTTTTAGCTCAGCTGCTTTAATGTAATGTGTTAATGTCAAACACGTACGCACTTGATTCCCACGACATTCCAATTGGAACAAGGAATACTTCTCTCAGACAATGAACTGCATCCGATTCTATTTTTAGATTCATTAAAAGGGACCTACGTTCTCTATAAAAATAAGAATTTTTTGAAAAAATTTCTATAAAAATAAGAAATTTTTCAGAAATTTCTTGTAAAAATAAGAAATGTTGGAAAAATTTTCGATAAAAATAAGAAATTTTGGAAAAATTTTCTATAAAAATAAGAAATTTTTAAAAAATTACAGGTAAAAATAAGAAATTTTTGAAAAATTTCCTATAAAAATAAGAAATTTTTGAAAAATTTAGTATTAAAATAAGAAAAATTTCCTATAAAAATAAGAAATTTTTGGAAAATTTCCTATAAAAATAAGAAATTTTTGAAAAATTTCCTATAAAAATAAGAAATTTTTAAAAAATTCTATATAAAAATAGGAAATTTTTGAAAAATTTTCTATAAAAATATAAAAATTTTGAAAAATGTCCTATAAAAATAAACAATTTAAAAATAATCATATAAAAATAAGAAATTTTTGAAAAATTTCCTATAAAAATAAGAAATTTTTGAAAAATTTCCTATAAAAATAAGAAATTTTTGAAAAATTTTCCTATAAAAATAAGAAATTTTTGAAAAATTTCCTATAAAAATAAGAAATTTTTGAAAAATTTCCTATAAAAATAAGAAATTTTTGAAAAATTTCCTATAAAAATAAGAAATTTTTGAAAAATTTCCTATAAAAATAAGAAATTTTTGAAAATTTTCCTATAAAAATAAGAAATTTTTGAAAAATTTCCTATAAAAATAAGAAATTTTTAAAAATAAGAAATTTTTGAAAAATTTCCTATAAAAATAAGAAATTTTTGAAAAATTTCCTACAAAAATAAGAAATTTTTGAAAAATTTCCTATAAAAATAAGAAATTTTTGAAAAATTTCCTATAAAAATAAGAAATTTTTGAAAAATTTCCTATAAAAATAAGAAATTTTTGAAAAATTTCCTACAAAAATAAGAAGTTTTTGAAAAATTTCCTATAAAAATAAGAAATTTTTGAAAAATTTCCTATAAAAATAAGAAATTTTTGAAAAATTTCCTATAAAAATAAGAAATTTTTGAAAAATTTCCTATAAAAATAAGAAATTTTTGAAAAATTTCCTATAAAAATAAGAAATTTTTGAAAAATTTCCTACAAAAATAAGAAATTTTTGAAAAATTTCCTATAAAAATAAGAAATTTTTGAAAAATTTCCTATAAAAATAAGAAATTTTTGAAAAATTTCCTATAAAAATAAGAAATTTTTGAAAAATTTCCTACAAAAATAAGAAGTTTTTGAAAAATTTCCTATAAAAATAAGAAATTTTTGAAAAATTTCCTATAAAAATAAGAAATTTTTGAAAAATTTCCTATAAAAATAAGAAATTTTTGAAAAATTTCCTATAAAAATAAGAAATTTTTGAAAAATTTCCTATAAAAATAAGAAATTTTTGAAAAATTTCCTACAAAAATAAGAAATTTTTGAAAAATTTCCTATAAAAATAAGAAATTTTTGAAAAATTTCCTAAAAAAATAAGAAATTTTTGAAAAATTAAAAAAAAAAAAATTCTTAACTTTTTCAAAATTTGAACTACTTTTTCCGATTTATCTGAAATTTTCGAAGTAATTCACGATTTTAGTTTTTACTTAAAGAAAAGTTGACCCCCACCCATTTTGACGCCCACTTTTTTCGATTTGTCTAAATGTTCGTAGTAATTGGTTTTAAGTTTTTACCGAAAAAATGTGACCACGCCCACTTTTTTAGACATTTGTCAGTATATTTAAAGTTGCAAAAAGCCTGGTCCAATTCTATATAAATAAATATCAATCAGTTGAGAACGACTGGACTGATTAGGACATTTTTTTTTTCTAAATGTTTTTTATGGTCACTCGCCCACTTTATTCGATTTATCTAAAATTGAAAAATTGTAGTATTTAAATTTAAGTTCTTATATTTGTCTAAAATCGGAAAACGGCTGCAAAGATATGGCAAATTTTTCTCTTAAATGTTAGAAGTAATTCAAAAAAAGTGAGCGTTCTTTTGATATGTTTATCAAAAATTGCAAAACTCCTGGGACGATTTGCGAATTTTTAAAAAATGTTCGTAATAGTTAACAGAAGTTTTATACAGGATCGAAAATTGTCTACGCCCAATAGTACACCCACTTTTACTGTATACGAAGATTAAATTTAGTACCGTCCAGAAACGCAGGCGGGCCCAGCTAGTTTATAATAAAACTAAAAAAAACAGTTAATATTTGAAATTTAATTTTTTGATGAAAAATAATTTTATTACGTGCCTTTTTATTATTTCGGGCAAAAATAACATTAATTTTTGCTTTGTATTTTATCGCTCAATGTGTATATTTGATTATTATTAGATATTATAATAGATATAAAATTAGCTAATTTTTCGAAATTTTGTTTTTAAGTCATAAGCCACCTTTTCCCTTTTCATAGACCGGGTCACATATATGTATTAATCTTTTCTCCTATGATATAAAAATGTAATGCCCACCACTGCTAAATTCCTTTTAAAATCATTCCAAAAATGAAATTTACATCCAAACTTTATTGGCTAAAGATAATACGAAGATATTTCGTTAAGGGCAAAAAGGGATTTTTTATAAGCAAAAAAGTATCCTCAAGAATGTAACGTCTGGACTCGTCCGAAAAGCACAATTATTCTATACAATTTATTTATAATATTATTGTACGAAATCCAAAGTCTTATGGCTAGTTTTCAAATACTTAAATATTTAACTAAGAATTATAAAGAAATATAAAATATATGACCCTTATTTTTTACCCTGATTCGCTTGGTACCACGTTTGTAAAGTTGGTCTTGTGCTGTAAGGATTATAGTTGCTATTATAATTGTAATAAGGATTTTGAGCATTTTGATCGATAACATATGGCCAAACTCGTATGGGATTAGAGTTATAGGTATTAGAGGAGATATAGGGATTGTAATTGTAGTTATTAGGATCATAAGGATTGGAGTTGTAGGTATTTGAATAAGGGTAAATATTAAAATAGGGATAGGTTATTGAGGCAGTTGTGGTATCCAAATCGGCAAATACAGGCTTTCCATTAGCAATCGAAGGACTGTAGGTGGCATAAATATTGTAATTGTTGGGATATACGGGAAGAACGGATTGAGCTTGTAGGGACTGAAAAAAAGAATGAAATGTTTTATTATTACAGTTAAAAATTTATAAAAGAAATTTTAAACCCACCATAGTCATAATTATAAATGTTGTTAAAGTTTGAAACATAAGAGTAAACATTTTGTATATTTAATAAATTATTTGAACACCTTTCAGTTGAAGTTTTAATTTAATACTAAACCATTTGTTTATTATTTCCATATATTTAAATATAAAACTTGTTAATAATTTTTTTGTCATTGAACTTGAACTGAAAGGGAATCACCCCCAAAAAATTCGCCAGTAGCCAACTATTTTCCTATTAAAAAAATTGTTTACAAAAATTCTGAATCATTTATCATTGTCACCCTTTAATTCAGTTAATTGATGTGAACTTTATTTATAACAATTGTCAACTTTAGTTAATATTCCAATAATGAATTATTAATTTAAATAATTCATTATTAAGTTAAAATGGAACGATTTCACAATTATTTGTAATAAAAAAAATATTTATTATGTCTTTTTAATTTTTTGCACTAAAATCTGGTGTCAAATTAAAGCAATAATAGTAAGCGTTAAATCTTTTCATTTAACTTTAAAATTTTATTAAAAAAAAAATTTACTCAAAAAAACTTTTTTTAATAAAAATTTTTCTATAATTTCCCAAGAAAGAATAACGAAAATTTTTTATTGAAAAAAAATTTCATTAAACATCCCAGCAAAACTTTGGTAATGGCAAGTACTCTGATAACTGGTTACCTTGTAACGACTACAACATACCATCCGAATAAATAATAAGTTATTACAGAAGTACTTGTTTGTAATTAAGATGGTAATTTAAACTGAATGGCCCCGGTTCAAATCCCACCAAGGGCAACAATTTTTTTAGTTTTTTTTTTTTTATTAAAATAGTCTTTTTAAATGATTTTTGAATTTTAAGAACTTAAATATTATCTTCTGTAAAAAAAATTTGTAAAACTAACTCACGTTAATGAAAAAATACCATCATGAGTCAATTTTAATTATGTAGGGGATGTTGAATACCAAACACGATTCTAATTGGTCTTAACTTAGTAAGCCCAACTTATCTGGGTCATCCTTCATCTCAACTGTGGACGCACCTCCTCATGGTATCACCTGGGGAGCTAGTGTAACACCCATTAATATTGTGAGTTAACATGTTCCGAGAGTTGTCCGATAAGATCGATAAAAATGGGTTAGGATTACGGGCTAGTAACCCTCTCTTGAAAAAAAATACAATGAAGAGGATAAAATTAGAATTGAAATGTCCCACTACCTAATGTTAGAGGAGGATGTCCGAAACTTCGATAGAAAGACCAAGTAGAGGAACATTTTTCAAAGCTTGGCCTATAAAATTGGAGAATATTCGCACAAGATCGAAATCCATGGAATTCTAAAATATGCTCGGACTTTGACCTTAACAGGTTGTAACATTTAAGTAAGTAAGAGTCAATCTTATGTAAAAACTTATACAAAAAAGAAGATTTAAATTGTTTAAGTTTTAAAATAATTTTAAAAAAGTTTTAAAATAATTACAAAAAATCGTATAAAAATATTTTTCCAAATATTACAACAAAGCAAAAAAAGCAGGGAAAATCAAAGTTATTTTCACATGATTTTGGATCTAAAAATAAAAATTGTTTATATTAATTATAAGCTGCTAAGTTTTCAACATATGAAGTAGCTCAGTGGAAGAGTCTCTGCCTAGCAGTCGGAGGGTCTGGGTTCGAGCCCCCATGGGATCATAAAAAAAATTTTGTATTTCGTTTAAAAATATATGTTTTTAATAAAACAACAACAAAAAAGTTGTTGCTGTTGTTGTTGTTGCTTTCAAATTGCTTACCCAAGTCATTACTTTTCTGCAATTGGTAAGTACTTGCCTCCAATGACATCCCCATGTTAATGTAATGACTTAAACAGTGAATAAGTAAGTAGTTCGTGTTCAATAGTTTAACTGTTTAACGCATTATTTGGTAATGAAAAGTTTTACTGGGATTTTGTAATAGACAAAATTTTACAACCAAATTTTTTTCTTTACTATTAAGAAAAAATTTTTATTTAAAAAAATTTTCTAGAAAAAAATTAATTTCGAAAATTTGTATCGAACATTTTTGCTTGCAAAAGTTTCAAATTGTCATTTTTTCTATAGAAAAAATTGACGATAATCCAGGGAAAATTATAAATTATGTAAAAAAAAAATTGGGAAAAAAATCTCATACAAAGAATGAAAAAAACATTCAAATTTCTAAATGATCTCCCATCTAATTTATTAATTATATAATTTGTCCATAATTTTAGATAAAGATTTACATCAATTATAATTATTTATGCTAAAGCTATCATAGAATTATTAAATTAGTTCCTAATCGTTTTTTTAATTTAATTTATTAACAATGGAAAATTTTGCAAATTTACTTGTTAAAATAACGAACTTTCTTCTATAGACATATATTTAAAGCATATTTTAAGGCGCAAGAAGAAAAGTGAAACTTAACAGACAACAAAACACTTTTGTATAAAATCTACGATATGAAATTTTTCTTAAGAAAAATTTACGATACAAAATTAAAAAAATCAAATTGACAATATGAAAATTTTCTATAAAAAAAATCATAAAATATTTACGATATGAAATTTTCCTATAGGAAAAATTGCGATACGAAATTTTTATTTAAAAAAATTTACAATATGCAATTTTTCAATAAAAAAAAATCGATATAAAATTTTGGACCAAAATAGACAATATATAGAAAAATTCAATACTAACGATATGAAATTTTTTTATAGAAAAATTTAAAAAATGAAATTTTTCTATAGAAAAAATTTTCAGTATAAATTTTCTATAGAATAATTTACAAAAAAAAATTACAATACAAAATTTTTCAATAGAAAATTTTACGATTTGAAATTTTTCTATAGAAACATTTTTATTTGAAATTTTTCTATAGAAAAATTTTTATTTGAAATTTTTCTATAGAAAAATTTTTATTTTAAATTTTTCTATAGAAAAATTTTTATTTTAAATTTTTCTATAGAAAAATTTTTATTTGAAAAATAAATTATTTATAAGAAAAACTTTACAGAATTAAATTTTTCTATAGAAAAAAAAATTACAATATGAAATTCTTCTATAGAAAAAAATTACAATATAAAATTTTGTATCAAAAATAGACTTGTCATATTGTCTATTTTCTATAGAAACATTTTTTATAAAAAAATTTACAAAATGAAATTTTTCTATCGAAAAATTTTCAATATGAAATTTTTCTATCCAAAAATGTTCAATATGAAATTTTTTGTAGAAAATTTTTTATACAAAATTTGTTTATAAAAACATTTACGATATGAAATTTTTCTATTAAAAAATTTACGATATGAAATTTTTCTATAAAAAATTTACGAAAAGAAAATTTTCCATAGAAAAATTAACAATATAAAATTTTTGTATAGAAAAATTTACGATATGATAATTTATGATATGATATTTTTTTTTAAGAAAAATTTTCTATATGAAATTTTTCTTAAGAAAAAATTACGATATAAAATTTTGGATCAAAACTAGAAAAATTTAATATTTGCGATATAAAATTTTTGTATAGAAAAATTTTCGATATGAAAATAATACAAAATATAAAAAAATTTACAGTACGAAATTTTTCAAAAAAAAATTTACGATATGAAATTTTTCTATAAAAAAAATACAATATAAAATTTTTCTATAGAAAAATTTACGACATTAAATTTTTCTATAGAAAAATTTGCGATATGATATTTTCTATAGAAAAATTTACTATACGAAGTTTTAATTAATTTTTAAAAGAAAATTTTTCGTATAAAAATTTTTTATATAAAAATTTTTTGTAGAAAATTTTTTATATAAAAATTTTTTGTAGAAAATTTTTCATATAATAATTTTTTATAGAAAATTTTTCATATAATAATTTTTTATAGAAAATTTTTCATATAAAAATTTTTTATAGAAAATTTTTCATAGAAAATTTTTTTATAGAAAATTTTTCATATAAAAATTTTTTATAGAAAATTTTTCATATAAAAATTTTTTATAGAAAATTTTTCATATAAAAATAGAAAATTTTTCATATAAAAATTTTTTGTAGAAAATTTTTCATATAAAATTTTTTAAAGAAAATTATTCATAAAAAATTTTTTAAAGAAAATTTTTCATATAAAAATTTTTTAAAGAAAATTTTTCATATAAAAATTTTGTAAAATAATTTTTCATATAAAAATTTTGTAAAATAGTTTTTCATATAAAAATTTTGTAAAATAATTTTTCATATAAAAATTTTTTAAAGAAAATTATTCATATAAAAATTTTTTAAAGAAAATTTTTTATATACAAATTTTTGAAAATTTTTTGATATAAAAAATTTTTTAGAAATTTTTTCATACAAAAATTTTTTATAAATTTTTTTTTTAGAAAATTTTCATACAAAAATTGTTTATAGAAAATTTTTCATATACATTTTTTTACATCAAAATTTTTTATAGAAAATTTTTCATATAAAATTTTTTTCAAAAAGAAGAGTATTTGCATTTGATCCCAAATCTGTTACATTTATTTATTAATGTAACAGACCAATTTATTGATAAAAAGCCAAAAAAATGTTTGCGGAGTAACCAAATTCCTCGACGCGTTTCGATGGTTGGTTAAGCCATCTCTTCAGGAGGATTATCCCCAATTTAGACAGATCGAAAACCTCGCATTATTACTAAATTTACAAACACAACTTTTCAGAATTATGTTCATAAACCATAAGTAAAAGCGTAGATCATCGACTGAACAAAAACAAACATTTTTCAGTTTTCATCTACCTTCTTTTTTTTATAAAAAAATTTTCACACAAATATTTTGTATAAAATTTTTTTTTAGAAAATGTTCATATAAAAATTTTTTATAAAAAAATTTTCATATAAAAACTTTTTATAAAAAATGTTCATATAAAAACTTTTTATAGAATATTTTTCATATAAAAATTTTTTATAGAAAATTTTTCATATAAAAACTTTTATATACAAATTTTTTGTAGAAAATTTTTTATATAAAATTTTTTTTAGAAATTTTTTCGTATAAAAATTTTTTAGAAATTTTTTATATAAAATTTTTTTAAGAAAATTTTTATATAACATTTTTTGAAAGAAAATTATTCATATACAAACTTTTTTTTAGAATTTTTTTAAAGAAAATTTTTCATATCAAAATTTTTTTATAGAAAATTTTTCATATAAAATTTTTTCTTATAAAAATTTTTTATAGAAAATTTTTCATATAAAAGTTTTTTTAAGAAAATTTTTCATATAAAAATTTTTATAGAAAATTTTTCATATAAAAATTTTTTATAGAAAATTTTTCATGTAAAATTTTTTTATCAAAAATTTTTCACATAAAATTTTTTATCGAAAATTTTTCATACAAAATTTTTTATAGAAAATTTTTCATATAAAATTTTTTATAGAAAATTTTTCAAAAAAAAAAATATTTTTTTGGAAATATTTTCATATAAAATTTTTTTTGGAAAAATTTTCATATAAAAATTTTTTATAGAAAATTTTTCATATAAAAATTTTTTATAGAAAATTTTTTACAGAAAATTTTTCATATAAAAATATTTCATATGAAATTTTTTGTAGAAAATTTTTCGTATAAAATATTTTTATAGAATTTTTTTTTATATAAAACTTCTATATAGAATATTTTTCGTTTTACTTTTTCTATTGAATCAAAATAATGTATTTATTCCATGTCCGAAAGGAATTAAGTTCTGTGACATGACTGCATATTTCGGTATACTCTTATACACAAATAACGATATAACTTTTTTCTAAAAACATTTTTCTGATATACATTCTTCTCGAAACCATTTAAATTCTGTTGGACAATTAATTCTTCAAATAAGTCGTTTTTGAGCGAAATGCTCAAATATGTTAAAAAAATTGCAATATTTTTACTGACTCCAAAAACTTTTAATTTTACTTTTATTTTTTCATAGTATTTTATTGCTATGTTTTCCTCGCCAATTGTTTGTTGCAACTATGTATTTCTTTTATATCTTGCATTTTTTCAATTTCCTCTAATGTAAAGAAATAAATTATCTCATATCTTTTGAATATAAGCCAATTCTTTTATACATATGTATGTATATACCCGGCACAATTGCTTAAAGAAAAATCAATAAAAGTATACTTACATAGCTTTAGATGTTGAGCATATTTTGGCCATACATACTCCTTACTTTGAGAGGTGTAAATCTGCCTGGTCCAGCTTCATATAACATAACGCGATAAGGACACAACTGCCGGTTTTATTAAGTTCAGTAACCCTTTCTATAGTTAATTCTTCTGAAGATACGCTATAATAAATTTGTTTTTATACCCTTCACTACCATAGGTGGAAAGGGTATATTGGGTTTGTGCTGATGTTTGTAACGCATAGAAATATTGGTCTGAGACCCACCTTTTAGTATACGAATCGACTTAGAATCACTAACTGAGTTGTTTTAACGATGTCCGTCCTTCTGGCTGTCCGGTTATCCATGTAAGCTTGTTATCATTCTACAGGTCATAACTTTAAAGATAATTTGATGAAATTTGGCACAGGCTCATATTTTCCAAGGACGATCCTTATTCTTTTTGGGTGAAATCGGATTACTATTTCGGGTACCTCCCATAGGGAGGCCTTCCCGGAATAGTTTTTGGTCCTTTACAGACACAAATTTAGTTGTATTTTAATAATATTCAGCACAAATATTGCTTATCATAACCTTAATCAGTGCTCCTAATTTTGTAGAAATCGGCCCATATTTGACCATACCTCCCATACAAGACACATTCTCAAAAGACGTTTATATACACATAATAGCACAAAAACGTTAATAACTCTAAAGATAAATGCATTTGATTACTTAAACAAATAAATATTTTATAAATATGAACCAATAACCAGAATTTGGTAACAATCGGTCCACAATTGAACCTAGCTCCCATATCAGGACCTTAGCCGGATTTGATATAAATCTCGAAATTTTGATAAAAAGCATATAGTGAGATTTAAGGAAAACTTATTTAATTGTTTTTCCATATTTGACCTTGGTAGTGAAGGGTATGATATAGTCAGGATTGACCGACTATTGCTTTTCTTACTTGTTTATATGGGAGTTGTACACCCATATAAAAAACTCCCTTGCACCGATGCTACTTATATTTGACCAACGTACTCTAATGACATATAACAAAATAACTTTAGAAGTTCTGAGATAAGATACTTATTTTCTACCATAACTAACTAGGATGAATACCCTGCAGTTAATCTAGCCAGTGAAACAATACAGGATAAATACCCAGTTCAAATATCCCCGATTTTAGTTCAGTACTGAAATATAACAAATAAAGAGACGACTCTAGTATATTTCTGGTGACATTGTCAACGAATGTATTTCTTATACTATATACGAATCTCAATAGGCCCCAATTCGATCCTCTATTTGGATCAAAAGAACTACCTAGTCAATACTAAGGTAATAGTGGTTAAGTCTGCTGGTCAATAGTAGATTGTTATATACCTACTTGATGGGGCAAAATAGGCATATAGTAGTCGAGTTATTGCCAATGGCACAGTATAATTGTTTCTTTGACGGGATTTACTGCAGGGTAGAAACTTTTAAATATCTTCATGTATTAAACATTTGCATCCTTTTTTCTTTTTTTTAAATCATTGTCAATGACATTCTATTTTAAACAATTATTTAATGTTAAATAACCTAGGTATTTATTTTGTAACAAACTTTTGGCCACATTTTATCCCGGCATTATATTTATTGCATATTCTTGAAAACAAAACGAAAAAATAGTGACATCAAGAAATTGTTTTTTCTAAGTCTTGTTTTTTACAATAATAAAACATTCTAAAAAAAAATCATTAATAAAGGTTGCACAACACTTCTCAGACACCCCCCATGTAAAATTCGATGTTTTCTGTATAATACTTTGACGTAACGAATAGATTCTTGTTTTTAATGCTTCTTCTTTACTTCTTTCATAACCTCTTAAAATTCTATTTCTTGAAAAAACACTTTGTTTATTAAATTTAAATGCCAATTACACTTTTAATTTCATTTAATGTAAAAAAAATCCAAATTCTGCATAAAATGTATTTATAAAATTATTTTTTTTATCATATGATTTGTTGAAAATTCCTATACACAGAAAACAAAAACAATTAGCGGTGAAAAAACTCTGCCTTATCTTCTCTCCCCCTCTTTTGCACATAAACACCCGTTATTACTACTTCTCCCTCCCTGTCTCTGTCTCTTTCACATTTAGCCGACATCAAAAGAGAAAAGTTCAGAAAAACAAGCTGTTATGCAACATGACTGTCATACATTCACACATGTAACCAAAAAAAATTTTCTTTTGGAAAAAACTTCATATGAAATGAAAAAGAACTTTTATGTAACTTTTTTTTAAGATTTTTTTTCGATTTTATTTGGATTTTTATTCACTTTTAGTTTGAATATTTATTATTTTATATAACTTTATCTTTCACTTATGAAATCTCGTTTGCAACGAACATTTACAAATACAAATAATTAAATGGCGACGACTTTTTCACAAGGAATATCATGATGAAGTCGTGCATTTTGGTTTTCTGGAAAAAACACATTCTTAGAATAGAACTTTTAAATAGATGTTAATTGGTTTGTTTTTATATGTTTAAGGGATGTTGAGTTGTAGGTGTTTAGGCAGCTTCCTTAGCAAGACGTTCGGCCTTTTCGACAACTTCTTCAATGGGACCAACCATGTAGAAAGCGACTTCGGGAAGGTGATCGTATTCACCAGCCAAGATCTTGGTGAAGCCCTTGATGGTTTCTTCGAGAGGGACCAATTTGCCGGCATGACCAGTGAAAACTTCAGCGACTTGGAAAGGTTGGGACAAGAAACGTTGGATCTTACGGGCACGAGCTACGGTCAACTTATCTTCTTCAGACAATTCATCCATACCCAAGATAGCAATGATATCTTGAAGGGACTTGTAATCTTGCAAGATCTTTTGGACACCACGGGCAATGTTGTAATGCTCGGCACCAATGATGTTGGGGTCCATGATACGGGAGGTGGAATCGAGAGGATCCACAGCGGGGTAGATACCCAATTCAGCGATGGCACGGGACAATACAGTGGTAGCGTCCAAATGGGCGAATGTAGTGGCTGGGGCAGGATCAGTCAAATCGTCAGCGGGTACATAAATAGCCTGGACAGAGGTGATGGAGCCCTTCTTGGTGGTGGTAATACGTTCCTGCATAGAACCCATGTCAGTGGCCAAAGTGGGTTGGTAACCTACAGCGGAAGGAATACGACCCAACAAGGCAGATACTTCAGAACCGGCCTGAGTGAAACGGAAAATGTTGTCAATGAAAAGCAATACATCTTGACCTTCTTGATCACGGAAATATTCAGCAACGGTCAAACCAGTCAAAGCGACACGGGCACGAGCGCCTGGGGGTTCGTTCATTTGACCGTAGACAAGAGCTACCTTGGAGGTCTTGTCCTTAAGGGAAATGACACCGGATTCAATCATTTCATTGTACAAATCGTTACCTTCACGGGTACGTTCACCGACACCAGCGAATACGGAGTAACCACCATGAGCCTTGGCGACATTGTTAATAAGTTCCATAATCAATACGGTCTTGCCGACACCAGCACCACCGAAGAGACCAATCTTACCACCCTTAGCATAGGGAGCGAGCAAATCTACGACCTTAATACCGGTAACCAAAATTTCTTGTTCTACGCTCATCTCTACGAATTCGGGAGCTTCAGCGTGAATGGGGGCGGTCTTGTCGGTAGGGATGGGACCACGTTCATCGATGGGCTCACCAATGACGTTGATGATACGGCCCAAGGTTTCAGCACCTACGGGAATACGGATTGGGTAGCCGGTGTCCAAGACTTTTTGGCCACGTACCAAACCCTCAGTACCGTCCATAGCAATGGTACGTACGGTGTTTTCTCCCAAATGCTGGGCGACTTCCAAGACCAAACGGGGGGAGCGTTGATCGACTTCCAAGGCGTTCAAAATTGGGGGCAATTGATCCTCGAATTGGACATCGACGACAGCACCAATAACGGCCACAATTTTGCCATTTCCAGCGGCAGCAGCCTTAGCGGCAGCCTTGGCATACTCGCGTTGAGATTGGGCAAGTAGTGATATAACTTTCTTGCCGGAGCGTACAGCAGTGAACATTTTTAATAGATTTTTTTTATTTGCCCTTTAAGAAAGTAAATTAGATGAACCCACTCCTGAAAATGTAATAATTCAAAAATATTTAGTTTTTTTTATTAGCTTTTATAAATTTTTTTGCAGAAAATTAAATTGAAGAAAATTTTTTCACACACTTCTTATGCACTCACCGATTACGAAACAGCTAATTTTTTTGCAGGCAATGTGGCCGTCTTCGTTTTAAATGTACAGGGCAGTGTTACCGAATGTAGAATTCAGCTTCGTTCTTATTTTACCGTTTTTCAGATGTTCGAAAAAATTTCCCTTCAATTCACAGTCGACTGACACTTCGAAAAAGATGCCAGATGGTGTAAAAAGCATACAGGGTTGTATTTTTGTGCTAGATATTGTTTTAACATCAATTGCTCTATTTTTTTATTAAATTTTCTCAATAAAATTAAATTAATTACATTATAATTACAAAGCGTATTCACAAGTTGGTTTATCAAGCAGTATTATCACAATTTTTAATTTAAAAAAGCTTATAATAACGCATAGAAATATTATTATGGAATAACCTTTAAGTATAACGATACTTAGAATCACTCCCTAAGTCGATTTAACGACGCCAATCTGAACGGCTGGCTGGTCTTGCATGTAAAGTTTATTTTGATTACAGGCTTGCATTGTAAACTTGTAATCAAAATACAGGTCACAAATTTTAAGATAATATGTTGCAGATTGCATATAATTTTTAATTTAGGGTACCTCTTTAGGTCTCAATTCCCAGAATTGGTATTTAGACCACAAATTTTAGTATGCTTATAGAAAACTAAATCAAGAATCACTTTGCCTAATTTCGTTAAAGTCCATATTTGGCCATAAAGTCACTAAATGCGACGAAAATCAAAGCAAAATGTTTTCAAATTCTAATATATACAGAAAATGTTAGCATGATAACAAAATTTATGCAAGAAAAGGAAAAAACGTTTATCCTCCATGGTAATGGTATAAAAACATTGGTGGAAAGGGTATTATAAGTTTATGCTGGGGGATTACCGCGTAACTCGATTCGGAAGAACTTATTTTCGGAACACCATGCTTTAAGCATACAAATTCGTACAATTTTATTTTCGAATTGAGATACGCAGTTACCCCACTGATGTATGTAACGCATAGACATATTTGTCTTACACCCACCATTTAGTATACTAATAGGCTTCGAATCACTTTCTGAGTCGATTTAGCGATGTCAGTCCGTCCGTCCGTCTATCTAATCAAAGTACAGGCCGCAATTCTAAAGATAATTTGATGAAATATGCACAGATCATTTGTTTGCTATTGAAATTCGTCAAAACTTTATGGTACCTCCCATAGGTCTCACTTCCCGGAATTGATATTTTGGCCACAAATATCAATATTTTGCATGTTATTTTAAACAAATACTGCTTATGTAAACCAAAATCACTGTAGCAAATTTTGAAATCGGTCCACATTTGACCATAGCTCCCGTATAAACTATTCTTTAAAAATGGACTAAATGAGACAAAAATCACTAAAAATCTCATATACTTACATGATTTTTGAAAAAACCGTAATCAATTTGCCAAATTTCGAGATAATCGGTCCACATTTGACCCTAGCTCTCATATAAGTCTAAATGACGGAAACAGCTTAAATATAAATATAAGTTTTGAGAAATTGTTTGTATGATGGAAAAATTTAGCAAATATTTGTCTTTATACAGGAAAAAGAACACATTTGACCTTAGTGGTGAAGGGTATCGTATGGTCAGGCTTGACCGACTACAGCACATTCATACTTCTTTCTATTTCGTTTTTGTAATACTCAAAGCCACATTTGACCAATTATACTAATATTATACAATAATAATAATGAATATGAAAAAGAAAATTGTTAATTAAAAATTTTCGATGAACAAATTTTTATATTAAACATTTTCTGTAAAAAAATTTTTATAGAAAACATTTTTATAGAAAACATTTTTATATCAAAATTTAATACGAAAGAGATTTTTATTGAAATTTTTATGAACAATTTTTTATATGAAAATTTTTTTGTAAAATTTTATATGAAAATTTTCTACGAAAAAAATTTTATATGAAATTATTTTACGAAAAAATTTTTATATGAAAATTTTGTATGAAAAAAATTTTTATATAAAAATTATTTATGAAAAAAATTTTATATGAAAATTATTTATGAAAAATTTTTATATGAAAATTTTATATGATAAACTTTCTAAAAAAAATTCATATAAAAAAATATTTATAAGACAATTTTCTATACATTGTTTATATAGCTAAAATAAAGAACTGACAATTATGCAAACCGTTCATATGTAAATGCCGTGTAAGGCGTTAACCTAACATGATAATTTCATGTCTTGTGTAGTCGTAATATCTAAACAGTTAACATATTCCAATCTGGCAGTACTACGTTTTTAATTACTTTCATTCACAATAACAACTTCGAAAATGTCTTCCCACCAATATCCCACTATTCACAGAGTTGCAACTAACATAATCAATATGGCGCCTGGTACTGTAAAAGTTAAATTAACATTTAAAAATCAAAACAATACAAAATGGACCAAGAAAATAACTTTAACAAAATCTCCGAATCTATTGATAAAAAATATGAAAAGATCGTCCAGGATGTGTGTCATGTGCCAAGAGTTATGAATTTAACGGATTTTTATAGGATTTACGAAAAACAAGAAGAGGCCATTAACGAAAAGTATCAAGATGTGGAGGGAACACCCACAGTTGCTCTGTTTGCAGAAATCTTCAAAAAGTTCGATGAGTACCCGGCCAATTTGCAAAAGCCCAAGAGAACTTTACCCATGCGCGAAAGATTAAGCTCCACCATATCAAGATCTTCACCGACACTTAATGATTCTACGGGTTCTTCAAGCGCCGGCAGTGGTAATAAAGAAAATTCTTTGAGCTTAATGAATCTACACAAGATCGATGATGTACCCTCGGCCTCTGAGACATTGGGAAATTTTATTAAATTCCAAAAGCAATTGAAACAATTAAATGCTGAGCTCATAATGCAGGACATTGATAAGGAATACACCAATAAACTAAAGCAGTTAAATTTGTTTGCCCAACAACTGGAGAAACTTTTGCCTTCAGAAAAGGTTGGTAAATCCGCTTTGAGTCCCGAAGAGGAGAAAATCTTGGAAGATTTGGTTGATCGAATGGATGATTTAAATTTCTTACGCACGCATCAAGATGTTTTTCGCCAACACAGTACCTCCACCATCCAAGGCGTTACTAACAAATTGGAAAATTTAGTTGATGTTTTATCTTATTGTCTCTTGGCTGTTAATTCTTTTAATATAAATTAATTTTATTCATTACTTAATCCTAAACATTTTTAATTACATTCCAAGAAAACTAGATATCTTCTACCTCTTTTTCATCATCACTGTTGTTGATTTCGTGTTCCTGACGCTCCAAAACCACACGCATTTGTTGCACAGTATCCCAAATAGCCAATAGCTTTCTTATATTACAACCCAAATATTCAGCTCTTTGTCCCGCTGCGTCTAAATATTCTTCGAAATTGCGGTTCTCTGTGGGCAAGTCACTGCCAAAACACATGAATTTGTCTACAATACGAGTTAGCGAATTAACCGTTTCTTTGTTGTAAGTATAAGGCGTGGAACTATTGTCATTGGTAGCCGGTTTAAGACTTCTAGAAGCCTCAATTTGCAATAAAACATTATTTGACTTGTCCAAGACATCAGTAATTGCCGCAGTTTGAGCTTTCATAGAAGACCGAGTAGTTCCTTTAAAGGATGTAATTTTTTATTAATAATTAAAGCAGATTAATAGGTTTTTAATTAACTTACTCAGTTCGTTAAGCATATTTGTTATTAAATATTCATTAGAAGACATTTTATGTTCTTTTTTTTTGTCTATCGCGGTTTTTTAAACAATAATAAAATGTTGCCGGATGTTTGAGTTATGAACAAAGTTTTTATATGAATTAATAAGGCAGCCTTTAACAAGAAAACATTTTAATTCACAATTACAATTTGTTTCAGGGTTGCATTTTATTAAGACTTCTAGATTTTTTTATAAAAAATTTTAACCGAAAATGTTTCTATAAAAATTTTAACCAAAAATTTTTCTATAAAAAATTTTAACCGAAAATTTTTCTATAAAAATTTTAACCAAAAATTTTTCTATAAACAATTTTAACCGAAAATTTTTCTATAAAAAATTTTTACCGAAATTTTTTTTTTTATAAAAAATTTTAAACAAAATTTTTATAAAAAAAATTTTAACCAAAAATTTTTTTATAAAAAATTTTAACCGAAAATTTTTCTATAAAAATTTTTAATCGAAAATTTTTTTATAAAAATTTTTAATCAATAATTTTTCTATAAAAAATTTTAACAGAAAATTTTTCTATAAAAAATTTTTACCGAAATTTTTTTTTTTATAAAAAATTTTAAACAAAATTTTTATAAAAAAAATTTTAACCAAAAATTTTATAAAAAAAATTTTAACCAAAAATTTTAACCGAAAATTTTTCTATAAAAATTTTCAATCGAAAATTTTTTTATAAAAATTTTTAATCGATAATTTTTCTATAAAAATTTCTAATCGAAATTTTTTTTATAAAAATATTTAAACGAAAATTTTTCTATAAAAATTTTAAACGAAAATTTTTCTATAAAAATTTTAAACGAAAATTTTTCTATAAAAATTTTAAACGAAAATTTTTCTATAAAAATTTTAAACGAAAATTTTTCTATAAAAATTTTAAACGAAAATTTTTCTATAAAAATTTTAAACGAAAATTTTTCTATAAAAATTTTAAACGAAAATTTTTCTATAAAAATTTTAAACGAAAATTTTTCTATAAAAATTTTTATACGAAAATTTTTCTATAAAAATTTTTATTCGAAAATTTTTTTATAAAAATTTTAAACCAATAATTTTTCTATAAAAATTTAGAACCGAAAATTTTTCTATACAAATTTTAAACCGAAAATTTTTCTATTAAAATTTTAAACCGAAAATTTTTCTATAAAAATTTTAAACCGAAAATTTTTCTATAAAAATTTTAAACCGAAAATTTTTCTACAAAAATTTTAAACCGAAAATTTTTCTATAAAAATTTTGAACCGAAAATTTTTCTATAAAATTTTTTTTAAAAATTTTTAACCGAAAATTTTCTATAAAATATTTTTTGATCGAAAAATTTTCTATAAAATATTTTTGACCGAGAAATTTCTATTTCTACAACCGAAAATTTTTATAAAATATTTTTTGACCGAAAAATTTTCTATAAAATATTTTTTGACCGAAAAATTTTCTATAAAATATTTTTTGCCCGAAAAATTTTCTATAAAATATTTTATAATCGAAAAATTTTCTATAAAACATTTTTTGTCTGTAAAGTTTTTTATAAAATATTTTTTGATCGGAAAAATTTTCTATAAAATATTTTTAACCGAGAAATTTATATTTTAATAACCGAGAAATGTCTATAAAATATTTTTTGACCGAAAAATTTTCTATTGGCCGAAAAATTTTCTATAAAATATTTTTTGACGGAAAAAATTTCTATACAATTTTTAAATTTCTACAAAAATCACAATTTCCAAACAATTATTATAATTATGTTTCTTATATTTGGTTTATTATTAGAATTAAATTACAGCAGAATCTTTTTGAAATTTTTTTCTAAGCAATTTTCTTTAATAAGTCCAAATTATATTTGCCCTTTTTGTTTTATTAATTTTAAATTATATTCTTATTGATTTAAAATGGTTGTTTTACAAAAACACATTTATTCATAAACATCTTCCTTATCTGCAACATATTTAATGATATCGGCTGGTCGCAACAATTTCTCGGCATCCGAATCGGGAATTTCGAAACCAAATTCATCTTCCATGGCCATAATAACTTCAACATGATCTAAGGAATCAAGACCCAAATCATTGATGAAATGAGACTCAACACGGAGCTATATGAGAAAAAAGATGAAAAAAAAAAAGAAAATAATATATGAGAAAAATTTTTGGACAACACTAAAAATATCCATTAGGAAGCAAAGCCCTGGCAAAGGCAAAACAACATCATTTACCTTGCTTGGATCGATCTTGTCGTACAATTTCAAGACAAGCAATACACGTTCATTGATCAATTTGAGTGATAGTGGAGGTTTTGCAGAGTATTTACGAGCAATTTGCCCTTGCCAGTTCTTGTTACCCTAACAGAAATGAAAAAAAAAGAAAAACAAAAATACATTAGTATAATTCGGTTCATAAACATAAATTACCTTATCACTAGTAACTTTATCGTAGGAAGACACCACTTTCAAAACACGATCTTTAATATCTTCCATGGACAATTTGTCAGAATAACAGCGTACCTGGACTTGAGAAGTACGTGTTTTCAAAAGATTCTAAATTATAATAATCAATAAAATGGGATAGATTATTTAAATTATATTAAAAAAAGTTAAAATATGTACATTTATAAGTAATGCACATAATATGTACTACATATGTTATCAAAATTTAAGCTGAGAACAAAAGCAAAATTAATACGAGATAATTTTCAAAATAAGAGTGTTTATACCTTGCTTTACTATACGTGGGGTGTTCGAGTTACTTCTCATGTTTGTACAAGTATAATGGTATAACTATATTATTTTTTAATTTAGGACCATCACTCATGGGCTAGAACTAGGATGGAGGATAGATGGAGTAGTGTTTGTGGATATTTGATTTGAATTTACCTATATTGCAACTGGCAGGGAAAAATTCCGCGGGGAGCGAATTGCACATGCAAACTGTACGACTAAACAACTAATTTTCTCTGTAGTGTGTTGTTAGGTCTACCGGCCAATCGACCATGAAGGAATGGACTCTAGCAAAATAACGTGTGTTGCGTAAAAAAGTCAGAATTTCGGGAACGAGTTCCCGGATTTCGTTAGAGCACATTCCAAAGTAGTAACGATAGAACACTGAGACACAACCCACATTGCGACGGGTCTCCAATGAATCAATAGAGTTGGGTACCCTACTGTCACCGAGGAGCACTTTTACCCTCTCCTGCACACTGTCGAGAAGCTTCAAAATAGACTATGAAGCACCGGCCCATACATGAAAGTTGTATTCCATTTTCGGTTACTAGATAATTTCTAGTTTATTGTCTCCAGTTCAGTGTAATATTTTGACCAATTAATTTTTTTCTCATTTGTATACCCTACATTCACTATTGAGTCAGTATCAGTTTCTGTTGATTTAAAACAGCCCATGTAGAACTTGTAATCAAAATACATACAGGTCGCAATTTTAAAGACACACTGTAATTTTGGTACTAAAACTACCTGTATTTATATTGTTCATTACCCATAGGACTATCTTCCCGGAATTATTAATTAGAGCCTCAATGGAAATTACAATTCAATGATGTCATTACTATTGAAATTATTTTCGGTCGATTCCAATTCCTAGCGTCGCTTGTCCTGCCAAAAGCCTTTGATACGCGTCTTCCAGGACATCTTCGCTCCAAAATGCCGTCAAATTAGAACAGTGGATTATCTGAGTAGTCATCAGTGTAGAACACAGGTTCGCTACTCATGTTCAACTTCTTAAGTGATATCATAAGCGGACAACCGTAAGATTACTGCGACACAATTTATTGATTGCTGTCAAAACTTGCTGCCTACAATTGACCTCAAGACACTATCTTTATAAGTAAACAAAGAGAATTGCCGCGAAAAACTATAGTCGTTCAAGCGCAACTCAAATTGGAATGGAGCAACATACATAACCTTAACGATAAAAAAAAAAATATCGACGGCATATGGATAGGGTTCTTATGATGCTCCCACATTTTCTAGTCGGCCGCCAACTTTGTACTCATCCAGTAAAAGTAGCAAAATTTCCTGGGCTACTGATCCCAGGTAAAAGCAAAATAAATCTGAAGTCTAAGTTTAATGCTTAATCATTGCAAAGACAAGTTTTATATAATCATAAATTGATGTGTGAATTTTTGTAGCTAACTTCAAAACTCTAACTTTTCCAGACCAACTCGAAAATAACTTAAAAAAAATTGTATATTTTATGAGCAAAACTTATCACTAATATTTCTCTTTAAAATTTTTTGAAAGTTGATCATATGGCCTGTGGTGCCGAGTATCATAAGCGCGATACGACTTTAATACTATGTTACTAGCTATATCTAGTTTTCGCAACTTCCCTATCTATATCAGCACTTGTTTTAATCATAGTCCCACTGTGCGGTATTGATAATTTTGCCCTGTATTATAATTTCATCACTGAATGGAACGAACTCAATATCATTTTATTGCATTCAAATACTGATAAGAAACTCTATAGGAAAATTCCAATACACCAGAAAGACAATGACATCCCAAAAAATTCCCTTTTCATCTTTCTTCCCTTATAAAAGTGAGGTTAGGGATAAGACTAATTAAAATTGTCTACTCCTCGATTTTTAAATACTCTATATTATCCTTTCTTCAAATATGTTACTTACTTGTGTAACACCATTGCACATGGCTGGCACGGCAATTCTGTGCATTAAACGCATCTGTGGAGCGGCAGTGATTACACGGATTCCATTTGCGGTTCTTGCCAAACGGGCGCAGTTACGGGCAATTTGTGTTAGCGACATTTTCTAGGGCCTGAAAAATAGATTTTCACAGTTTTCTGTTAGTTTTTTCCAGCTGTTTGAAATTGGAAATTTGCTGAAAATCGTATGAAAATTACCCCAAATTTGTTAGAAGAATATTATGTAAAAACTTCTGCGAAACTTGTGTGTTCTCCACAAAAAAAATGTTAAACCGAAATGTCAAAGATATTGGGAAATTTATTATGTTTTACCAAAAACCCCATGTTTTAGCTTTGACATTAAAATAGTTACCAGATTATTATTTTTTTGTATGGGAATTTAGGTTGTAGTTGAAGAAAAGTGAAAATAACGGTAAATGAACAAATCAATACTTAATTTGTTTATGTCGCCAGAACAAAGGAAAATCTAATATTGATTGTATCCCTTATAATATGAAATGGATTACAGTCCCAATTTCGGCTGATGAAAATATAACTTAAGAGGTAATGATGTCATACTATTGTAAGTCAAGCAAAGGGAAAGATATTAAATATTAAAGTTTGGTAGTGGTAACATTATGGTTTGGGGCTGTTTTTCGGGACAGGGATGGGACCGAAATTCACAAAAAGCTCCTATATCTAAACATAATAAACATTTTGTTTATTTGTTGCACAGATAATTTTTATATAAACTGCAATAAAATTGGCTTATTTTTAATAAAATCACCATTTATTAATGATTTTTTAGAAAATATGGCTTATTATTGAATATTCGCAGTTTTTTCCCATCTTCGATTTTTTATAATTTTTTAAAAATTAAAATTTTTTTATACTTTGCAAAAAACTATGAATCCGGTAAACATATAAAAAATTGGTATAAACTACATAAATATAATTTTATTTGCTATTCTATTTTTTGACTTTCAACAAAATCGAACAAACCGTTCAAAATGGATCAGTCTTTTTAAAAATATATTTATTAAATATGTTACTCCAGAAAAATGTTACCACATCAATTTCGTTCTTAATTCTAAATTTTATAATAAATATATATAAATTTTATAAAAAACAAGTAAAAAAGTGCTAAAGTCGGTCAACCCCGACCATACGATACCCTTCACCACTAAGGTCAAAGGTGTTCTTTTTCCTGTATAAAGCCAAATATTTGCAAAGTTTTACCATCATACAAACATTTTCTCAAAACTTACATATTAAGCTTTTTTGTCATTTTGACTTATATAAGACCGATATGGACCGATTATCTCGAAATTTGGCAAATTGATTACAGTTTATGCAAAAAATATGTATGCAAAAAATAAACTGAAAATTCTTATTATCTGTAGATTTAGGAGTCTTTTTATTGATTTTTGTCTCATTTAGTGCGTTTTGACAGAAGAGTTTGTATGGGAGCTATAGTCAAATGTGGACCGATTTTTACGAAATTTGGTACAGCGATTTTGGTTCACATAAACAGTTTTTGTTTAAAATTTCATGAAAAAATATTGATATTTGTGGCCAAAATATCAATTCAGGGAAGAAGGACCTATGGGAGGTACTATGGGAGGTAAATAATGGCCCGATTTTGACAAATTTCAATAGCCCACTATCAAAAAAATTTTATGTGAAAAATTTAATCAAATTATCTTTAGAATTGCGAATTGTACTTTGATTACATGGTTTACACGGGGGTCCAGCCAGCCAGACGGACGGACTGACATCGCTAAATCGACCCAGAAAGTGATTCTAAGCTTATTGGTATACTAAAAGGTGTGTCTAAGACAAATATTTCTATACGTTACATACATAAGCACAAACTTATAAAACCCTTTTCCACCTATGGTGGTAAAGGGTATAACAATGAAAAATAATAAGTAAAAGTCTTGTATTCGGCTATGCTGAATCTTACATACCCACCATAAAATGAAGGTGCTGCTAATTTGGACTAAATTCGGTTGCAGTAGCTTTTTAGTTCAACATTTAAAAGCATTTACTTTGGTATTTACTTTGTTAGATTATATAAATATAAAAAGCGGATGTTATATACATATATAAAACTATAGTTAAATGATGACTGATTGTCACAAAATGTTATGCATTGGCTGGTATTAACATAAAGCTAATTTAGGCAAAATTAAATAGCCATACCTGTCATAGTTTATAATTTAGTAGCTTTTTTACTGGCGTTTCTGGCATTTTTGTGGTTTTCGGGAGTGGTTTATAGTCAAATATGGAACGATACCTATAACATTTGACATACTGACCAATAGTTATCATATTTTTTACAATTGGATTTAATTTTTTAGAATTAATCTGATTCCCTGGGCGGGGTTATATGGAAGCTCTAACTAAATCTAAACCGATTTCTCCCTTTTTAACACACAACTTTCTGGAGAAATCAATTTTTTCATTAAGGCGTTATCGCACTTTTATTTGACGGACAGCCGGACAGAACCCCCTATATTTTTGGTATTTTTGTGCTTCCGTAAGTTTTATATGGGAGCTATAGTCAAATGGCGGCTTATTGTTACACTGGCTGGCATTGACATAAAACTTCATTGTCCTTAATTCAGTGTCATCGATATTGGCATTAAAGTGCATTTTAGGTGGAATTTAGGCTGTTTCTGTAAGTTTTTGTATGGGAGCTATAATTAAATGTGAACCAATTTCGATGAAATAGTATATGATGCCTATTGCTTCTCTATATTAAATCTTATCATCATTACTATTATAATTTATCATTTATAAGCAAATAAGGGATTAGCCTAGACGAGGTTTAAGAAGATTAATTTTGTCAAGTTTCAGCAACCTAGCTTCTTTTGTTTAGGCCCTATCGTACTTTTAAAAGGCAGCTGGACATCGCTCAATCGTCTTAGAATTTCATAAGGATTCAGAATATATATATATATATATTCCTTTTGGTTTTTGAGCCATTATTAAGAAAGTCTTTTTGATGGTGGGTATAAAAATAGACAATAACACATACAAAAATTTTACCAAATATATCAGTGATGAAGGGTATCATATGTCGGTCTTAACCAGCTATAGCGCTTATTTACCCATATATTTTTATATTGGTCCGTTAATTTCCAAATAAGTGGGCAACTTTTTTAAACATATTGCCACACTTATCAGAATTTCGCCCCTATTTAGTGCTGCTCATATATTAAAAATGATTATTTTTTGTATGATGGAGGTAGTCATGACGTCATGGAGTATTATCTATTTGTTTACAAAAATTTCTAGACAAAAAATTGCAATAATAAGTAAATAAATAAAGGGAAATAAAGCTTTAATAGTAAAATTCTTAAAATTGGTGCAATAATTAAATAAGGCAAAATTTATTAATAGTTTAAATTGTGTAGATAAAAATGTTTTGTTTAAGTTTTCGTTGTGTGCAAAATACTGGAAAAGCTGACAAGTTATTGTTTACACTGGGAAAGTTACGTAACAGCAGCAGCATCTATGTTAGTTTAACATCTGCTGTTGAACGACAACATCGTTGTAATTCTAAAATCAGCACTGCCACCACCAACAACAACAACATCAACACAAATCATATAAATAGAATAAATAAAGGAAGACAACAGTCAATGTCAAACTATTCTGCCATTAGAACAACAAAAATGACTCCGTTCCACGTTAAAAATAAGGAGTTTTCCTTAATGGATTATGATATCATTGGTTTCGACTTGGATGGCACTTTGTTGCGATATGATCTCAATAACATGGTACAACTGGAGCATGAGCTATTGAAAGAATTCTTGGTGCATCAAAAGAACTATCCCAAAGAGCTTTTAGACCAGAAATTCGAGAGTAGTTTCTTGCAAAAAGGTTTGATTATCGATACAAAACGTGGTAATGTCTTAAAGCTCAGTGAAGATGGCACGATATTGAAAGCCACTCATGGCACAAGGTTTCTAGATGATAAAGAAATTTGCATTATCTATGGAGAAAGCCGAAAATGGGATACTGCCCAAGAGTATATAAAAGATCCTCTGTCTGCTTGGAATGGTCCTATAGCTGAAAAGTTAAGAACTCTTTTGGATTACTTTGATATTGGGGCATCTTTGGTTTTTGCCCAGACAGTTGATGTGCTGGATAAAAACTCGTCTAATGGCTATGATTTGACTAAATGTGATTATTCTATTTGGCCCGATATGTTGGCCGGTCTAATACAAATCTATACACGTGAACACTTTGCCACTGGCGAGAGCGCTTATTTTGAAGCTTTAAAGGGGAATCCGGATAAATATTTATTGAAAACTAATACCAAAGTTCTTGAACTCTTAAGACATTTAAAAGCCTCAGGCAAATCATTATATTTGCTTACTGGTTCCAATATAGATTTTGCCAACTTTACTGCCTCCTATGCCCTGGGAACACAATGGCGTGAGCTGTTCGACTATACCATAGGATTTGCCAAGAAACCTGGCTTCTTCTTTGCCCAAAGACAATTCCTGAAGACCTCCCACCTCCAGGAAATCGAGGGAAGTGAAATAGACTTAAAATCACTACTTACACCCAATACCACTTATAGCCAGGGTAATTGGCAACAATTGAAGGAATCTATTTGTAAACAAGTACTTCAAAAAGAACCTAATCTAGTTAAATGTCTATATGTTGGTGATAATCTTATACAGGATGTCTATACGCCCAATGCCGTGGCCTCAATTGATACAATAGCTTTAAGTGAAGAACTTTTAGAAAATGATAATAATTACGATTTTAAACAAATAGTACAATCTCCTTTATGGGGTTCATATTTTAATGTAGATGGTACAAAAACCTTATGGTCTGGAATTATTAAAAAACATTCAACATTTTGTGTATCACAAATGGATGAGGTCAATGAAGTTCCTGTTAAGCAATAATAAAAATAATAAATTTTTAAAATGGGTATTTAGGGCAATCGATTGCCATTCCAATTGGAATAGAAAAAAAATAATAAAAGGTTTAGAACTAATGATTTTGGAGATTTTTATTAGAATTAGTTACTAACTCTGATTGGAATGGAAAATCCTTACGATACAAAAAAATTACTTTAAATGTATTTGTAAACGATTACCATTTGGCTTTTATAATTACCTATAATCTTAAATGTAATAGTTTAAAACAAATAGTTATTGACGATTTTAACCACTTTTAACCATTGATTTTAATTATTTTTACATCACCATATTTTGACTGTGTTCCAACGTACAAAAGATGCTAATTAACTAAATATTTTAGTTTTAAATAGTTTTACATGATATTCTTTGTGCTTTATAGTAATTTTATTAACCGCCTAATAATTAAGACAAATTCATATAATAGTTTATCTTAAAACATTTAACAGATTTCGAATTTAAACACTTGATTTAAGCTTTGAAATAAAACTTCAGTCTGACTTTATTTCTATATGTATAAAAGATTTTTCGTTATAGAATTTTTCAGTATAAAAATTTTATAGAAAATTTTAATGGAAAAATTTTCGGTACAAAAATTTTATAGAAAATTTTTCGGTACAAAAATTTTATAGAAAATTTTTCGGTACAAAAATTTTATAGAAAATTTTTCGGTACAAAAATTTTATAGAAAATTTTTCGGTACAAAAATTTTATAGAAAATTTTTCGGTACAAAAATCTTATAGAAAATTTTTCAGTACAAAAATTTTATATAAAATTTTTCGGTACAAAAATTTTATAGAAAATTTTTCGGTATAAAAATTTTATAGAAAATTTTTCGGTACAAAAATTTTATAGAAAATTTTTCGGTACAAAAATTTTATAGAAATTTTTTCGGTACAAAAATTTTATAGAAAATTTTTCGATACAAAAATTTTATAGAAAATTTTTCGATACAAAAATTTTGTAGAAAATTTTTCGATACAAAAATTTTATAGAAAATTTTTCGGTAGAAAAATTTTATTGAAAATTTTTCGGTACAAAAATTTTAAAGAAATTTTTTCGGTATAAAAATTTTATAGAATTTTTTTTGGTATAAAAATTTTATAGAATTTTTTTTTGTATTAACATTTTATAGAAAAATTTTCAGTAGAACTTAAACTTTTTGGGAACAAAATTTTTCAGTAAAAAATGTTTGGGTTATAGAAAACTCAGATTTAAATTTTTAACTTAAAGTAGCTCCTTCTGAGAATTCTGTTTTAATTTAATACCAAAATATATGTACTTTTCTACAAGCTTAATGTTTTATGTAATAGTAAAAAATGTTTAAAAATAAAAAAATCTTTTTTTTGAAATGCAAATTTCTCAGGAAACAAAACGTAGTTTTATTTTAAATAAGCAATTTATATGGTAATTAAGTTTTAAAAATTGGAGTCGAAAAAAAGTGTACAATACAAAAATTAATTTAAATAAATTAAAATTCTACTTTTAATCTAATAGATTAATAGAAACTGCTGTTTGCAACTGACCTTTAAATTTCTTAAAGTATTATGAAAGGTTTAAATTTTCTTTTGAAATAATGAGTACACAGTTTTTTTTTTCACTTACAGATATTCAATGATAATTATTTAAAGCTTTACTTGAATAAATAACAACGGAAATAAGTTACTCTTAAGAATGTACATAAGGGGGGAAAACAAAATTTTTTTTAAAGCCGCTCAATAGCCATGGCAATACCCATGCCACCACCAATGCAAAGACTAGCAACTCCTTTATGACCACCAGTACGTTCTAAGGCATATAATAAAGTAACTAAAACACGACAACCGGAAGCACCAATAGGATGGCCCAAGGCAATGGCTCCACCATTAATATTAACTTTAGCTGCATCAATTTCCAAATTTTTCAAAACCGCCAAAGATTGGGCAGCGAAAGCTTCATTTAATTCATACAAATCTACTTCATCTTTGGACCAGTTGGCTTTAGAAAGCTTTTTGAAAGAAATAAATTATATTTAGAAATACTTCATGAGTTATTAACATATTTGAATTAAAAACTTACCACACTTTTGACGGCAGACACTGGACCAAGTCCCATAATTTCGGGCTTAATGCCTGTTTGGGACCAAGCCACAATTTTAGCCAAAGGTTTAATATTGCGTTTCTCTACTTCTTGTTTAGACATGAGCAAAACTGCGGCTGCAGAGTCATTTATGCCTGAAGCATTACCAGCAGTAACAGTGCCACTTTGCTGAAGTAAAAATGTTGTAAAAAAAAAAGAAAAAAGTTAAGTTTTCGAATAAACATTTTCCAACTTTTTGTTAAAAAATGTAGCAATGGTGAAATTTGTGATAAATTTTCTATAATCCTGAAGATTTTTTTTCTTACCGGTATAAAGCAAGGCTTCAATTTCACCAAATGTTCCAATTTGGTTCCACATTTGATATATTCATCTTTATCGATAACTGTTGTACCCTTGCTGTCCACAATTTCAACAGGTGTTATTTCCTTAACAAAATAACCATTTTTCTGAGCCTCTTCAGCAAGATTTTGTGATTGTACTGCTGAGTTATCTTGTTGCTCTCTAGTGATATTGAATTCCTTGGCTAAATTTTCAGCTGTAATGCCCATATGTATATTGTGTATGGCATCGGTGAGACCATCATGGATCATGCTATCGACCATGGCGCCAGGACCCATTTTAATGCCTTGACGCAAATGCATGACGTGAGGAGCCAAACTCATATTTTCCTGACCTCCACATATAACAATATTGGAATCGCCACAACGTATAGATTGGTAACCTAAAGCCACGGTTCTAAAATGACAGAAATGTATTAATTCAAGGTTTCTAACAAAAACTTAAACAACTAACTTTAAACCAGAGCCACATAACATATTCAGATTATAAGCTGGCACTTCTATGGGTAGACCAGCTGATAGAGAAGCTTGACGGGCAGGATTTTGACCTTGGCCGGCGGTAAGGGCTTGTCCCATTATAACTTCCTCTACATCTTTAGCTTCAACATTTGAACGCTTTAGCAAATCTTTAATAACAATTGCCCCTAAATCGGAAGCTTTCAGCTTTGACAAAGAGCCATTAAAACTACCTTTAAGTGAAAAGTAAACAATATTAAAGAAAGTTTATTAAACGTGTTAACCAACAAAAGAGAAAGTTATCTAATTGCATTTATGCGGCTTTAATGCTGACGCACTTGTTCAAAATGTGTACTTTTAACGGTTGAGTTAAATGAACATCACACCTTTAGACTTCTTGATAACAAAAATTATTCATTGAATCTTGAATAAATAAACAAATACTATTTTTGACTTACCAATAGGTGTTCTAGCTGCGGCCACAATATATACTTCGTTGCTGGTCATTTTAGTTATGAATACGAGAATTTCCCAGTTGCTTCTGCAATTCACCGACAACAACTATTTTTTATTTACCTTTTGCTAGGGCGAATTTATTAAGGTGGTCTCTGCCTGAACTCTAAATGTCATCCTACTTGAGAAGAAGTTGCCATATTATTATGTGGTAATAAAACCAGAAGCGTTGTCAACTTTCAAAAAAGCCTTAAAAACATAAAAACGCTTATTTTTAATTTTTATATAATTTTATCAAATTATACAGGTATGTGATGGAAAACGATCGTTTTCAAATCGATTGATTTCAGATATATTTTTGAGATAATTTTCGGTTATTTTCCCAAAAAATTCAAACCAAATGAAAGGTAAAATATCAGTCAAAAGGATTAAAGCCAAAATTTTAATTTTTTTTGGGGAAATAACCGAAAATTAGCTAAAAAATATGTCTGAAATCGATCGATTTGAAAACGAAAAATGTCCATCACATACCTGATAATACAAATTTTATCAAAACGTCTTAACTTAATTTGATGAAATTTTGAATCAAGATAAACTTTTACCAAAGAGATGTCATAGGGCATAATTTGTCATTAGATATTTAAAGTTTTCGGTATAAAAACTTTTCTAGAAAATTTTTTGATATACAAATTTTATAGAAAATTTTTTGGTACAAAAATTTTATAGAAAATTTTTCGGTATAAAAATTTTATAGAAAACATTTCGGTATAAAAATTTTATAGAAAATTCTTCGGTATAAAAATTTTATAGAAAATTTTTCGGTATAAAAATTTTAAAGAAAATTTTTTGGAATAAAAATTTGATAGAAAATTTTTTGGAATAAAAATTTTATAAAAAATAAATAAAAAAAAATTTATAGAAATTTTTTCAATATAAAAATTTATTAAAAATTTTTCGATATAAAAGGACAACCTTTCTCAGACAATGAACTGCATCCGATTATATTTTTATTTTAGAGTCATTAAAAGGGATCTACGTTTTAACTCCGGCTCCGAACGGCAAATGCATTAGTAAGAGAAGTTTACATAGTCTAATACTAAATAACCAGTGGCTATCAGAGATATGAGGGGAACCGCCGCGTTTTTGATTTTTTTTCAAGTGGGTCTGGTCTGGCCGGCGTTTGAACTTGGAACCTCTGGAGGCAGATGACTAACCTGCTCTACCACGGCGGTTCGCATTGGAAGTCTCTACCCCCTTACCAAAATAATAGGCCTAAACGGCATAACCAATTAAAACTTTCTAATTAATTAATAAAACCGATGTTCTTTTATAGTCAGTTTAATACGGGTAGCTCTCTATTCCGTTCTATAATAACTCTTTGTTGAGTGACTAAGTCCCGTTTCACACGAATAAGGTTTACTTGATCAGTTTTTCTTAAAATATCTTTTGAACCTACATTCACATTTACACACGAACATTTTCTTCATCAGTTGTCATTTTATTTTCCTTGAATTTCATACAAATTTCAAAAATTTTCGTTATCTTGTCAGTTTTTTCTCATACAAATTCAAGACTTGATAAGCCAAACCTGATTAATGTAAAAGTAGACTAATTAGATAAGTCTGGACAAAATTAGGCAATATGTCGCCCTTGTTGTAGTTGTGTGTTGGTGTGATTGACAAACACTATTTTTTGCAAGTTATGCACTCAGTTAATACTATTTTTACCTAACGTAGTAGCAGGGTTAAGTATGTAATATCCAAACAAGTTTCTAAAATATATAATTTTTTCAAATTTACATATGAAATTTTTTACTGTAAGAGAACATAAATGTAACTTCACCTGAAATATAAAAGGAGGTAACTAACATAAAAATAAAATAATTCCATAATCAATCATAAAATCAATGACAAATTATTGTGTCAGTTACTCCCTTTTTGATTTCAGCTGACGGTATATAAATTAAATTTAATATTTGATTTCAATTATTTTTAAATTCTGAACATGAAACGTAGCAGTTATTCGGTTACTTTATTTTATGGTTATGTTTTTAACCGGGTGGCAGCTCGAATTCAGCCATCGCCTGTTGTTTAACGCCGTCATTTACACCGACTTTGACAAATATTAGTAAAGTGAAAAATTGTTTCTCTACTGTGCAAAAATATAGAAAAAAGAAAAAATAAGAAAATTTTAGAGATTTTATACTTAAAAACTACAAATTTTACATTAAATTTACTAGAAAAAACCAAAGCACATATAAAAAACACAAATATATAGTTTATAAAGCTCCAGAGCTGCAAAAAGTTTTAAGAAAAAGTAAAATAAAAATCGCTGAGTATAAAGAAAATATAAAATGCAAGCAATCAAGTGCGTCGTGGTGGGTGACGGTGCAGTCGGTAAGACCTGTCTACTCATAAGCTATACAACAAATGCTTTTCCGGGAGAATACATACCCACCGTTTTCGACAACTATTCAGCCAATGTAATGGTAGATGCCAAGCCCATTAATCTGGGTCTGTGGGATACAGCTGGTCAGGAAGATTATGATCGTTTGCGTCCATTGTCTTATCCTCAGACAGATGTGTTTCTAATTTGTTTCTCCCTGGTGAATCCAGCCTCATTCGAGAATGTACGAGCCAAATGGTACCCAGAGGTACGCCACCACTGCCCCAACACACCCATTATATTAGTGGGTACTAAGCTTGATTTGCGAGATGACAAGAACACCATCGAGAAGTTGCGTGACAAAAAACTTGCACCTATTACTTATCCACAGGGTTTGGCTATGGCCAAAGAAATTGGAGCAGTTAAGTATTTGGAGTGTTCGGCTTTGACACAAAAGGGCCTAAAGACTGTTTTCGATGAGGCTATACGTTCAGTATTGTGTCCAGTTTTGCAGCCCAAGTCCAAACGCAAATGTACGTTACTATAATTTCACAAAAAATCGGGAAATACTTCTTAAAGAAAATAAAAAAAAGCAAAGCACACTTTTAACACAAATAACAACCAACATCTTACTTTGAAACAAAGAAAAACTAATGTAATAAACAAAGGAAAAGGAAGCGTTTGTTCTTAACTGGAAGCAAGAAGAGGATGACACAGTCGAGGCAACACAACAACAAAAACACAATATTAAGAATAAAAGGGGGAAACTGTTAACCGCCAGCCAATATTTATATGTAAAGCAAAAGAAACAAGAAAAAACAATACCAATTTTTTGTACACTAAAACAAATGTAGCAATAGTCAATAAAATAATGATGAAGTCAATATGGTCTTCCAGACCTTGATAAACTAAACATTTTGTCACCAGGTCAACGTGTTTTAACGTTAAAAACAATTCACCAAAAACTTAAGAATGTCCAACATTATTTTCACTACTCTAGAAATCTTTATAATGAAAGGGCAGTTTCAGAACTTTTTTTTTGTCCTAGTTGTAAAGGAATGTTTCATTTATTTATTTATTTATTTTCATTTATCCGAAATATTAACTAAAATTCAAATTTTTTAAATTAATATTTTGGATAAGTTTTAAAAATTAAATATTCTTTCAGTTTAAATTGCTTTCTATCTCCGGTTGAAATCCAACTATTAATGTTGAGGTTAATTTAAATTCTTTATGTTCTGTAAGTTTCTGTCCGATCCCCAATTTTTGAAAACCTATATTTTTTAGGCAATTTACATGACATTTTCTTAAAAAGTAACCTTCATCCAAAATGAGAATTGTAATATACAACAGCACTATAATATACATCGCACTATAATGCGTAATAATGCATTATAAAGGGTTTTAATATAATATATATAATGTATATTATAGTGTGATTAAATTGTATAATAATGCATTGTAATATAATTAAAATGTATTATAACGCATTATAAAGATATTATAAATTATTATAATGCTTTGCCAATTTCTATTTTAATCTTAGAGGGATATTCTTACAATTTCGTTCTAATTTTACTTGAAAACTGAACATCTTTGTCAAACTTTTTCCAATATTGCAAGTTTTGAAATTAAAATATCTCTATGCCTCAAAATATCTCGTATAACATAATTTACAGATTTCTAACACCAGATACATTTAAATGCTTCTTTCCCAAACCGCTACATGCTTTTTATTAGTCAGACAAAGCTTTTTTAGATTTATATATTTGCCAGGTTTTAACAAAGCAGAAATGTTTTTAAATGTTTGAAAGAAATTCGTTGAACAAATTGAAAATTTTTATAGCCATTTTAGACTGTAGTGTTAATGATGTTTAACGTCTTTTTTATAATAATTTTTTATTTTAAACAATTTTAATTTTTTTAATAATTACAAAATTTAGAAATGAGCTCTAATTTGAAATTAATCTATATTTAAGGTATAATCTGAAATCATTTTATATACTTTTATAATTCCAGGAATTCCTTTGTTTTGCTTTAAAACCGAAATTTTTCAAACATTTAAATAATTTCTGCTAACCACAAACTAAAATTTTTGTTCATGTTTATTTTTTCTCTATTAATGTGCATTAATTTAAACTAAAAGTAATTTTTTGTAATTATTTTATTTAATCATGAAAATAAACAAAACAACCAATACCTATATATTTTTTGTTCTGAAAATTTAATTTAGTTTTTAAACTTTTATTGCTTTTATACCAAATTTAGAAAAAGTAATAAATATTCCAGTTCATAAGTAGCTATAAATAGTCTAGCATCGAAGCATTTGCAAATCGGTAAAAAGAATTTCTTTACAAATAATAAAGAAAATTTTTCATTTGCAAATGCTACGAGGATTGTGAACTGGATTAATGTATTTTATGCTTTATTTTTTTAACTAATACAAATAAAAAGAAACAGTTTAAATACTGTTCTTATGTTAAAACAAAATTTAATTGAACAAAATGTAGCTCCTCTCCAAACATTAAAATAAACAAAACGCAATTCAAAATAAGTTATTAAACAATTTTTATAGTAGTTTTTTGCTGTTACTCGTACAATTGTACATCATTAATATTTGCAAACTTTTTGCTATAAAAAACCGAAAAATAGAAAAAAACTCACCCAAACTCATAATAAATAGAAATATAAACGAAATACAAAATGAAAGAAAGAAACAAATAAATAGTTTAGAATCATATAAATCAACCACATTAAAACTACAACAACTTCTTACCAAAATTATGAGTCAGTCGATATGAAATGTAATGTTTTGAATAAAAAAAAAGTAAATATATATTGCGAAAAACACAAGTATAACAAAAAAAAAATCAATTATACCTTACATTATTAAAAAAAAAATAAGTGAAAAACTGGGCATTTTAATGACAAGCCTAAGATAAAAGAATATTTAGTATATTTGTGCGAATAAAATTTTCAAAAATTAAAGAAAAAAAAAACTTACTACTATTTAATAATTATATATGTATTAAAAATCGTAATCGTAAATTAAAACTAAAAAATTGTAATACTTTCTAAATAAAAAAAAAGTAAATAAATTTTTGTGTGGCACTTAATGTCAAAATATAAGAAGTGTTTTATTTTTAAGTCTACGGAGTCAACATGTTCAAAGTCGGTTGGATTATAATACTTTCTATGCATTATAATATATCAAAACATACCCATTTTATATGCCTATAACTTTTGATTCTAGTTTTATAATAGAATCTTATTTTAGCGTATGTCCTTTAGTATATTGTTCTTTTTATTAAAAAATTTAATTATGTATTGGAGAACAAGAAAGGATCAATTATGTTCTTGACTCAAGAATATTTCAAAAAGCATATCTTCCATTTTCTTAATCCTTATCTCAAATATGGACTATAATGTTGACATCAAAATATAAAAACCAAAAAAGTGGTCCCATGTGTCTACACTTAGCCACAAATGTTTTCTACCTTTCTAGTAGCATAAGATTTCCGCTCCAAAATAACAGCTCCGGTTTTAAGGTAATGAATGAATCAAGACAATTTCTGATACCCTGTTCAGAAATGAAGCGTATTCCAGTAAGGGGCAATGGGTTGCGAGACAAAACTTTCTATCCATCAGGCCGAGGATTGTAATATGAGGAAACATTATGAACCTGTGTCTGTTTGAATATTGTGGTCAATTGAATCAACCAATCTTCGGTATAGGTCTAACCCGATTACAACAGCTCATAGTCAGAGGTCGGAATAAAGAAATTGTCGGCAGAGTTGCCGTTTTTTTATACTTTTAACTAAAATATGTATTATATGTTTTAAAAAGAAACAGTTTCTACTCCATTTTTTTTTAATTTTTTTCTTTAAAATTTTAAGAAAATTTAGAGATTTTTTTTATTAAAAATTTTTCTATAGAAAATTTTTTTATAAATTTTTTTTTTAATTTTTCTATAGAAAATTTTTTTATCAAAAATTTTTCGATAAAAAATCTATAAAAATATAAATATTTTTAATCAAACATTTTTCTATAGAAAATTTTTTTATCAAAAATTTTTCTGTAAACAATTTTTTTATCAAAAATTTTTCTATAAAAAATTTTTTTATTAAAAATTTTTCTATAAAAATTTTTTTTATCAAAAACTTTTCTATAGAAAATTTTTTTATAAACAATTTTTCTATAGAAAATTTTTTGCCAAAAATTTTTCTATAGAAAATTTTTTTATCAAAAATTTTTCAATAGAAAATTTTTTCACCAAAAATTTTTTTATAGAAAATTTTTTATCAAAAATTTTTCTATAGAAAATTTTTTTATCTAAAATTTTTCTATGGAAAATTTTTTTATCCAAGGTTTTTCTAAAGACAATTTTTTTATCCAAAATTTTTCTATAGAAAATTTTTTTATCAAAAATTTTTCTATAGACAATTTTTTACCAAAAATTTTTCTATAGGAAATATTTTTATCAAAAGTTTTTCTACAGCAAATTTTTTTTTATCAAAAATTTTTATATAGAAACTTTTTTTAACAAAAATTTTTTTTATAGAAAATTTTTTTACCAAAAATTTTTTATAGAAAATTTTGTATCAAAAATTTTTCTATAAAAAATATTTTTTGATAAAAATTTTTCTATAGAATTTTTTTTTTGAAAAAAGTTTCCATAGAAAGCTTTTATCAAAAAATTTTCTAGAGACAATTTTTTTATAGAAAATTTTTTATCAACCATTTTTCTATTGAACATTTTTTTATCAAAAATTTTTCTATAGAATATTTTTTTGTCAAAAATTTTTCTATAGAATATATATAGTATAACGTATTATTACTATACGATGCAAAAATCACTTCGTTTTGTAGAGTTCAAGAATAATTTCGGACATGTTTAATCACATTTCAACGCCTTTCGGCTTCAATATATAAAAGATCCAATTTACTTGCTTTTGAATAAATCCCAATGATTTTAATGGTAGAGAAATGGTTTGTTATGTGACTCCCAATAATAATGCTAGTTCTTTGACAACAATCTTTATCGAATAATGCTTTCAATTCCTCATCAAACTTTCTCAGCTGACCAGGCCTCTCCTTGCATTGTGTTGAAATCGTGCCCAAGTTGAGTTGGTACATGTTGACCATAAATTCTATCAACAATCAATAACTTTCAACCAGCCGTTTTCTTCAAATGAAAAACAATTCCATTTTTTATTTAAAATGCATATAAATTTTTTATTAAATATTTCTTTTTGTCAATTAAAACAAGAATTTTTGTATCAGTCGTACCCAACTATATGTTTAGCAATCATAAGATATAACTTTTCATTTTGTTTTTCGTATCTCTGCTAAATGCAGCCAATAATTAATTATAATTTCACAGAATTTCACTAAATATTTAAGGAACAGTAAGAAAAAACCCAATTGCTTTGAATGTAACAATATTGTCATTAAAATTTCTTATCTTATAAGTTATTCAACTAAATTATAAATGGAGATGTAAAATAGTGTGGAGGTGCTTTAAAATGTGTAGTAAGGGATAGGATGAAAAGTCTCGGGCCTAACACATAGGAGCTATTTTTATTACATTCCACTCTTTATTCGTTAGTACTAACCGCATTAGCACAATTTTTAACAAAAAACAAATTGAACATGTTGATGGTTTTAGCAGTGTTAAGCGAAATTTAAATGTGACAAACCAGAATACTTCATCGATATGTGACAACGTATTAAACATGGTTCCATCACTTCACTCCGGAATCAAAATATGACGAATGTCATTCAAACGCCTATCTTGAGGCAAAAGTAAAATCGTTTTAGAAAAGTTGTTTTGAAATATTAGAGCGCAATAGGAATGATTGCGCTGCTCTTGATGAAGATTACGTTGATTAAAAGCTAATTTTGAACGAAAAAACGAGTTTTCTTTGTTAGAGCCGAGACTTTTTATAACATGCGTTATAACAGAAATAATAAATATACACAATTGCAGCACAAATCAAAAAATTTCTAAATTCGGTAACAATGTTGAAAGAATATCATAGATGCTGGATGTTATACTAAGCTAAAACCCTGAGTCTGTTCGATAGCCTGCAAAAGTTTATATTTTAAACGTTCTTTAGTATTGTAACGTGGCAAATCTAAGAGATTAAAGCAAGTATGGGCCACCGGTAGAAATTTATCATCATTTGTGGGTTGTATACAAATCTGAGAAAGATATAAATATTTAATAAAGTCATTAAGTACAAAAATTTATGATTTTTATAAACCTACTTTAATGGCCTTCATGCCTTGTATGGGTATACGATCGCTGCCAGTTAAATAAAGTAAGAATTTTTGCTTCTCCGCTAAAGGTAAATCATGAAATACCTCCCAAAACCATTTAATCTAAAGAAAAATAAATGGTTTAATATTAAAAGTGATGTTTTAGGTATTATAGCAAAAATTGATTTTTACTTACCGTATCATCACTGGATGTGTAACCATTTTTGTATTCACAACTGAGCTCTAAAGCTTTCCAATCGTACTCTGTATTACCGACTACCATGGCCATTAATTCTTCTGGTCGGAATATTTTAAGAACACGCCCTGAGCAAACCTTTTATAAAAGAAACAAGTTTTAAGTAAATAATATACAAAAAAAAATATATATAAAATTTATATAAAATATATATAATATAATAGTCGGGATGTAAATATTATTCAAAAAGAAGTGTATTTGCATTTGATCCCAAACCTGTTACATTTATTTATTAATGTAACAGATCAATTTATTGATAAAAAGCCAAAAAATGTTTGCGGAGAAACCAAATTCCTCGACGCGTTTCGATGGTTGGTTAAGCCTCCTGAAGAGATGGCTTAACCAACCATCGAAACGCGTCGAGGAATTTGGTTTCTCCGCAAACATTTTTTGGCTTTTTATCAATAAATTGATCTGTTACATTAATAAATAAATGTAACAGGTTTGGGATCAAATGCAAATACACTTCTTTTTGAATATATATAATATATATATATATAATATATATATATATAAAATATATATAATATATATATATAAAATATATATAATATATATATAAAATATATATAATTTTCTTGTAAAATGAAAGAATTTTAAATCTTTTTGTAATAAATAAATATCAAATTTAATTTGCAAAATTTGAGGTAGACCTCAACTCTTGCAATCTAGGTCAAAAGTCAAACTTAACCTCAAGTGAATGTTCAAACAAAATAAAGATATTTTTAATAACAGCTACATTTATTTTAATAAAAATCAAATAGAAGAAATCTACTAAAAAAGGGGTTTTCAAAAATTTTGGGACGTTAAACATTTAATTAAGAAGTTTTACTGTAGTGTATTGCACTAAGATCCCAATTTATTACAATTATTTATTATTGTAACAAATAGTTTTTTGATAAAACCATAAAATGTTGGTGGGGAAACCTTTCCTCGACGTGTTTCGATGGTTGGTTAAGCCATCTCTTCAGGAGGATTATCCCTAATTCTAGACAGTATGAAAACCACACATTATATCTTATTTGAGGTTCAGAATAAATACGAATTATTATTATGTCCAACAAATATCAACATAAAGTGAAGATTATCATCTGAACAGAAACAAAAACATTTTTCAGTTTTATCTTTTCTTTATTTAAATCTACTTTAGAACTTTAGGTTTAATATATTGTAGATGGAATATTGATTTATATTTAAATATTTTGGACATTTAACAGTTTTTTTGCCTCCATTTAAAAATATTCTATTTGGTTCATAGTCGGTATTGAATAAAGGCTCTCGATATGTTAATTTTCTTTATAATCGTTGCCAAAGATATAGATTTTAAATCCCATTATAGTCTAAATTTTCAAACTTACCATCATAAAACCAGTTTGGAAAGCCTTAAATTGATCATTCACAGATTTGTTAAATATATAATCCACATATAAATCGACAAACTCCTGTCTAGATAATTTACAGTAAAATAATACCAATTCTTTGGATAAATTTAAATTTACTATATTTTACCTATTCTCCTTATTAACAGCAATATTTTCACCATTCTCCTTTAAGGGTATACTTTTCGATTCTCCAAAAATGTCTACGGTAATTTCAAAATGCAAATCGAATGTCTCCTCCAAGTCATCCCCATCATAATCCAAAATTTGCTGCATCGATTTAGCTAATGTTGGTGAGAGATCTTTTAAGTCACTTAAATCCACTTTTTTATTCAAAAGTTTCTTGTACAAGGCAAGGGGAAAGGGTAAATAAATAATGGTGAAATTATAAATGGCCAAACCACAAATGGCACCCACTAAATAGTACATATTTTCCGTTTCAAATGTATAGTCGGCAAACCAAACTGTACGGGACTCCTCGTACTCCTTAAACATGCCATATTTAGGATCTATCAGATCTTTTAAAAGCAGCATGAAAAACTCTTTACGAACACCGCCAGCATCTTCGGCCTCTTCACCGCAGAATTTCACCTTAAGAGGTTTTTTCAAGTCTTTTTTGCTATGCTGAGATAATTCTCGTATAGTGTCTTGAACCAGATTATCGCGGGTAACATTTAAAACGAGAAATTGACCAAGAGGCAAGCGGCCGGTTAAATAGTTAAGGAAACACTACAAACCCGAAAAATTTAAATTAAATTTTAAATTTTCATCGAATTTAAAAACTTACATTTGCTTGCATGGCATCATGCATTTCGACAGCTTGATCGGTTTGTAATAAGGCAGTTTTGGCAGCGGCATCGAATAGGAATGCATAGTTGCAAATATTAAAAGATTCAGGCTAATTTATGAAATACATTAAAAATTATTTAAACACATTAAAAACCATTAATTCAAAATACTTTATCATATAGCCAGTGCAGGTATTCCTGTTGTATATCAACAAAATCTGTAATTTCCGGCCAATGGAATATTTCATAGTGCAATTTCTCTTCACGTTCGTTTTGATTTAGATAATGTAAAAATTGTAACATTTTCAAAATGGCCACTAGATTTGAATTGTATCTTACCAGCTGAAAAGGAATTAGGTTATAAATTTAATAGTTTATTATTAGGGCTATAAATTCCTTTACTTACTCTCTTTTCTGAGGGACTACCCACTATTGGTGGTATTTTAAAACTTATTATATAGACAACAACATCTCGGTAATGTGATACCAAATGCTCGAACCATTCCTGAGGCATATTTGACCACCATTTACCCACAATTTTCTTGGGTATTTCGGTTAATTCGAAAATGGCTTTACTAAATGGTATGTGAAGTTTTTCATAATTTTTCGAATTAACAAATTCATGATAGAATGGCAAGAGTAGATAAACTCTTAAAGTTTCAACATCAGCAGGTGAGGGTCTAAAAGAGCTTATTAATTCGTTGGTAATTTTATCCCAGATCTAGAAAAGTAAGATCTTGATTAATGATATAAAGATAGATAATATTATTAACAATTATTACAATTATTGATTTTCTAAATTGCATTCTAAGTTTATGGGGTACTCTTTTATGGATTTGTTAAATTTTAACTTGTTTCAAATATAAAATCCAACTTACCACAGTTTTAAGACTTTCATTTTCCACTTTACGCAAATCACCAAAGGCTTTTTCGGCAGATTTTAAATCGATGCCATGATGTTTTGAGGTACAACAGAAATGTTTAAAGTCAGCCAATAAAAAGGAGGCATTTATACAGGCTTGACTCTTAAAAATTAGTTCAACTAAAGCCAAAAGATCCATATCAATTGTACCATCACGTTCGACGCGTGCAATTTCTTCAGTTGATTCTTCTGTTAAACACAAAATCTGAGTTTTTTTGCTAAAATGTAGGAAAAATTATTATAAAAGCTATTATAAGCATTCAAATGCGTTTAAAAAGTATTATAAGGCATTATAATGCGACTATAATGTATTGTAAGAAATTTTAATGTGATTTTGGTGTATTAGTATAAAGCTTTATTTATATTAAGATTATAATGCTTTAAACCGTATTATAAATCGATTACAATGAATTAAAAAGCAATATAATGCAAATTTAGTGGATTATAACACACTATAATGCTATTATAACGGATTATAACGCAATATAATGTGATTGTAATGCATTATAAAGTCTATTAAAGAATAATAATGCGATTATAAAGTATTATAACGCTTTCTAATGCGATTTTTATTTATTATAACATATAATAACGCATAATAATGCGATTATAATGTATTGTAACGAACTATAATGCAATTATGTATAATGTTTAACACGTTAATATGCGATTATAAAGCGTTATAACTTGATTACAATGCATTATATTACGATTATAATTATTTTTAACACATTATAATGCAATATAATGCGATTATAAACTATAACAAAACTATTATAATTTATTTCAACTATTATAATTTATTTCAATGGATTGTAATGCTATATAATACAATTAGGCTTTATTATAACACATTATAATAAAATAATAACATATTATAACATAATAATGCAATTGTAATATATCATAACTAATTATAATGGATATTTAACAACTTTAAAAACTTACTTATATGACCGAAAATCAGCGGCGGGTACTTTGTCCTCATAACAGGTACAAGTAACTAATGAATGATCTCCTCCCGAAAATATTTCTTTTATTATATATGTTTTATCCAATATATCTCCCGAAATTTGCGATTCTATTAAAGCTTGTCCACTAGGTGAAACCTTAAAAAAAGAACACAATAAACCTTCATAAAATTAAGTCCTTAAAAATATAAACCCACCCATGGTCCCAATACCACCTGTGGTAAGGGAGAATTATTCGTTACACGTGTACCCAGTTGACCGGCACATCCGAGACCAAAACCATAAACACGACCCCTTGAAGGCACCAATGCTAAAGTATGTTTTGTACCGCAGGCAATTTGGGTCACAGTACTACCCATTAGCTCTACAACCATGCGAGGTAAAACTTCATTGACATTACCACCATGACCCAATTGACCATAACGACCCGAACCACATGTGAATACACCGCCATCGTTGGTTAGGAATACAGAGAATTCTTCGCCACAGGCTATGTAACGTACACCCAAACTGCGTAATGTTTTCAAATGTGTAGGATAATTATGATTAACGCAATCATTAAGACCCAATTGACCGCAATTATTACGACCCCAGCCAAAGACAGCACCAGATTTTGAAATAACAAACGAATGATTTCCACCACAAGTTATATAGGCAATTGGTATACCTTGTAAGGCGGCTATTAAAACAGGTAGATTTGAATGAACTACATCATTGGGAGAGCCCACACCCAGCTGGCCATAAATATTCGAACCCCAGGAATATAATTCGCCACCTTTGAAGAGAAAGTAAACCATTAGTTGAAAGTTATTTAAAAGGTTTCTTTTAGGTGTTTAAATACTTACAATTTGTTAAGGCTAAACTGTGATTATTACCACATGCTATTTGTACTACATGTTTTGATACTAAATTTCTTATAATTTTCGGTTGTGTTATCACAACATCATGATTCTGCGTTATACCTAATTGACCATAGTCATTGTGACCCCATGCGAAAATTTGCCCCCATTCATTGAGGGCCATCGAGTGACGAGAACCACAACTTATACGCGTTATGACATAGTTTTCCAATTCTGCTATCAACTCTGCATTTGAAGAAAGATAAAATTTAAAATTTTTTGTCTGTTTTGTGAGAAGAGTTTTTTTAGTTTTCTAAATAAGTAAATACTTAATAAAAGTAACTACCAGTGAAGATATGTATACAAATATAAGTATAATAATACCTTAACTCAAATAATAAAACACACAAGACAATAATTTACATGGGCGGAAGTGGGATTTTTTTTTAGGATTGGCTTAATTGTTATGAGTTTTCCGAATAAAAATTCATTTACAATTTCAGGCAAAACTTATCCATAATATTTCATATTTCTGTCCCGATTTGGCATTATGCTACTGTGTAAAAAGGCATTTAAATGGTATTTAAAAATGTTTGTAACACAAGAGTCTAATCCATTAACTTGACCACAACTTCGACCTACTTTGTACTTTTAATACAAGGACTTGCGAAAAATTGGCGATAAATTTATAAATACTGAATAATATGTCATTTGTACAATCTGGATTGTCACATATTTTTCGGAATCTATAGAACCATGGTATAGAATTAAAAACATTTCGATCGGAATTCAACATTACAAAACACGATTTTTTCAATTGTAATAAGAACTTTTTAAATATTAAATAAACAAAAAAATAAATAATAATTTAATTTCACTTTGTAAGCAAAAGTGGGAACATTTCAATAAATTGCTATATTTTTAAAAATTTTAGAGTTTAAGTTTTATTTAACTTCATAGAACTATAAATTCTATTTAGAACATTCCTTAATAAAAAAAGTTTTCAATATTAAAAAATTAAATTTTTTTATAAAAAAAATGTTTATGTATAAACAAATTTTTTATAAAAAAAATGTTTATGTATAAACAAATTTTCTTTAGACAAACTTGTATAATTTTCCATAGAAATATTTAAAAAAATCTGATATAAAAAATTCTTAAATCGAACATTTTTTCGAATTTTTAATTAAAAAATTCAATACAAAAATTATTGCGTCGATTTTGCGTCGAAAAATTTTTGTAAAAAAAATTTTTTATGTGGGAAGATTTTTACATCATTTTTTTTAAATTATGGTTTTAAATAGAAAAATTTTCTATACAAAATTTTAGCATCTAAAAAATATGATTTTCTATAAAAAAAAATTCACAAACATTTTCTAGAAAAAAATTTTAGATCAAAAAGTTTTTATAAAATTTTTGCATTGAAAAATTTTACAGAAAAAATTTTTTATAGAAAAATTTTGTGAAAAAAATTCTCCATAGAAAAATTTTCCACAAAAAAAAAATTTACACCAAAACAATAAAAAAATATAACACCAAAAAATTTTCTGTAGAAAAATTAAAAAAGAAATTGCATTTTTATTTTACATTGAATTTCTATAGAAAAATAATTACAACAAAAATTTTTCTGTAGAAAAATTTTTTATAAAAAAAATTCATAAAATAAAAGTTATATAAAAACAATTTTTTTATTAACAATTTTAACATCGAAAAACTTTCTATTAAAGTTTTTTACATCGAAAAATTTTCTATAAAAAAATTTTGCTTGAATTTTTTTCTATAAAAAAAATTTTATCATCAAAATTTTTTTTTTTTTTTAATTTATTACACAATTTTTTTTAATTTATTACACAATTTTTTTTTAATTTAAACATCAAAAAATTCTCTTTAAAAAATTTTTACATCGAAAAATTTTCTTTAAAAAAATTTTATATCGCAATTTTTTTTTAATGCAATTTTATATCGAAATTTTTTTTTAATAATTTTTTACATCGAAAAATTTTCTTTAAAAAATTTTTATATCAAAAAATTTTCTTTAAAAAATTTGAATATCAAAAAATTTTTTTTTTTAAAATTTAAATATCGAAAAATTTTGTATAAAAAATTTTTATATAGAAAAATTTTCTATAAAAATTTTTTATAAAAAAATTTTACATCAACAAATTTTTATAAAAAAATTGTTTCAAAGAATTTTTACATCGAAAAATTTTCTATAAAAAATTTTTACATCGAAAAATTTTCTATAAAAAATTTTTAAAATTTTAATTTTTAAATTTTTTTTTTATCGAAAAATTTTACATCGAAAAATTTGTTATAAAAAATTTTTACATCGAAAAATTTTCTATTAAAAATATTTACATCGAAAAATTTTAACACCGAAAAAATTTTTATAGAAAGGAATTTACATCAAAAAATGTTCAATAGATTTTTGGGAAAATTTCCACATTCCAGATCCAAATTCATATATTGGCTTATGACAATTTATAATTGTACCAATTAAAAATTATTAATCTAAAAGACAAAGGTGCTAAGTACGGTAGTGCCAAATTTTATACACCCTTCACCTTAGTGATTTATTTATTTTGTGATAAAACATATTTGTTTAATGAAAAGCAAATGACTGATTAATGTGCAAATTTTGATAATTAATAATTATATCCACATCACCATGGTGAAGGATACATATAACAAAAGTTGGAAGGAAAGAGAAAAGTTAATAAATGAGTATTAAGCATTATTTGGATGAGGATATCAGTACATACTAAATGATGTGGACATACGTGGCCTTTTCGTTGGTAATTCATGGCCCAGCTGGCCGTTGTCATTGCTGCCACATGAAAACACTTTGCCTTCGGATGTGAGAAATAGTGTATGCCAGCGGCCACAGCTAACTTGCGTCACATATGAATCTGGCGGGGTCCAGTTCATTTTTCGTGGCATTAATATCTATATCCATAGGATAAGATGAATATAAAAACATCAATCCTAGAATAGAAACATCAATGATGAAACCTACCTGTTCCTCTTCAATACCACCCAAACCTAATTCTCCATGGGCGGTATTGCCCCAACAATATATGGCCATTGTGTGGCTTGTAATTGTATTATCTTTGTTGAGAAATTGTTGTTTTTTGATAAACTTTAGGTTTTCCGTACATTCGCTTTTCCGACCTTGTTGTTGTTGTTGTGGTTTTGGATGTTTCTAGAAAAATGTAAATTATTTAAATGTTCATTATCTTTAATTAGGCCCATGAACTAATTATAATTATTTGCAAATAATGCATTTTCATATAAACATACAATTTTCTTTAAAATATTGATTAATAAAACAAAACAAATTTAAAATAATTTGATTTGCTAATTTTTTTTTAAATGAATTTTCTCTTTCTCTTTTGTTTAATGGATTTCATTGGGAACCACTGAAAATAGTTCTTACCTTTTACTAAATTAACTTTAAACGAAATTGTTAATATTTAATTTACTTTTGTTGATAAATTAAGGATAAAAGAATATATTTAATTAGGGGTTTTTTGCAAAAAAAAAAATTTATAAATTCAATACAAATTTTGACGTTTGTTAAAATAAACACAAGAGCTGCCAGATCAAGTTTTGTGATTATACGTAAAGTTATCACAATAAATAGTGTTAAAAGCTTAATTTAGTTGGATATTAATAGTGTTGAGTTTTCGGTTAAAATTTAATTATAAAGTCTACATAATATTTTAAATATACACATATACACAGAAAAGAATATTTTGTTAAATTTATGAGAAAATTTGAAAATTTTTCTATACAAAATCTTAAATCATGAACAATTTTTATATTTTTTTGTAGAGAACTTTATAAAAAAAGAACTGTAAGCATGATCATTTAATAATAAATATTAAATGACTATTAATGGCTTAACATGGTAAAAAGTAATTTAGGTCTTGCTATGTCCGCCAGTGAGCTGCAGTAAAATTAAATGGTGCAACTTAAAAAATTTTTTTAAAATGTCATCCACCACGCGACGTTGTGTTTAAAAGTGATCACAATATACAGGGTGGCCCAGAAAGACCTAAGTGGTGTGAATTCCTTATAACTTTTTTATTATAATTTTTTTTTCTTTTTTTTCAGTATTTTGTAAAGAAGACTTGGATAATTTATAATGGAGCAATACACAATTGAACAACGTGCCCAAATTGTTGAAATTTACTTTTCAAATCAACGGTCCATTGTGTTGACTCAGCGTGCATACCGTCGTCAATTTAATGTGCGGGTTGCACCCTCTCAGTCAACAATAAACCGTCTGGTTGCAAATTTTCGAGAACAAGGAGCAGTAAGGAACCTTCCTGGTCCCGGCAGACACCGAACTGTCCACACGGCTGACAATATTCAAGTGAAACATCAACCAGGAGACGTTCTTCACAACTGGGCCTCTCAAGAACGTCGCTGCAGCGAATTTTGCACACCATAGGATTGTTTCCATACAAAATTCAACTTGTCCAAGAATTGAAACCAACAGATTACCAGCAACGACTTGACTATGCAATTTATTTCCAGCAAAAAGCACAAGAGAATCCAAATTTTATTCATAACTTAATAATGAGTGACGAAGCCCATTTTCAATTAAATGGGTTCGTTAACAAGCAAAACTGTAGGATATGGGCTACGGAAAACCCGAGAGTACTTCATCAACGACAATTGCACCCAGTTAAGTGTATCGTTTGGTGCGGTGTTTCTTCAGAAAGGATCATTATCGGGCCATGTTGCAAAATTTTGTAAGGCCAGCCGTGGAAAACCATCCGCAAATATGGTTCCAACAGGATGGAGCCACAGCGCACACTGCGAGGGCCACAATGACTCTTTTACGCGACATCTTTGGTGAAAGAATAATTTCTCGTAACAGCAATTTTAATTGGCCTCCGCGGTCCCCGGATTTAACCGCTCCAGACTGTTTTCTTTGGGGCTATTTAAAAGGAAAAGTTTATGTTAATAAGCCTAGGACTATTGAGGAGTTAAAAACCAATATTCGAGAAGAAATTAACAACATACCACCGGAAGTTTTGCGAAAGGTCATGGAAAATGTGTTGGAAGGAGCACATTTGTGCGAAGCAGAATATGGCCACCACTTGCGGGATATCATTTTTAATAACTAATCCAAAAATATTCCCCATAAATTTAATGTATTTAAAAAAAAAAAAAATTAAAAAAATATCTCTTAAATAAAAAGTTATAAGCAATTCACACCACTTCGGTCTTTCTGGGCCACCCTGTATTATATTTCCGTTTATTTTTATTACATATACATATTTATTTTAAAGTAGCGATGAGTTATACAAGGTAACTGAATTTGGATTGATATAAACAATTTTTTAACCTAAAATTTTCTATACAAATTTTTTTAACAGAAAACTTTTCTATAGAAATTTTTTTATACAAAAAATTTTATATAAAAAATTTTTTAACCGAAAAATTATCAATAATTTTTTTTAACCGAAAAATTGTCTATTAAATTTTTTTTTAACTGAAAAATTGTCTACAAAAAAATTGTTAACCGAAAAATTTTACTATACAAATTTTTTTTAACCAAAAAATTTTCTATAAAAAATTGTTTTAACCGAAAAATTTGTTATAAAAATTTTTTTAAACAAAAAATTTTTTATAAAAATTTTTTTTAAACAAAAATGCAGCATTCCACACTGCTAAGTGTCACATAGTTTTTTCAGTATTCCTAAAATTTATTCATCTAATTTAAAAAAAATCATAAATTAAAAAAAAAAAAAAAATAATTTATGACATGAACCTGAGCCCGACTCGAACCCACGACCATCAACATAAATTTCTGGTTCAACTAAAATTAATTTCTTTCAATTAAATTGCATGGGCACCGCGATTTACATGTTTTCATTAACTCTTTCAAGTTGATACTAAATTCAAAATTTGCATTAACGTAAAAGAATAAAACAAAACTTGTCAAAACAAAAATCTTTGTCTTCATTACCAGCTGACAGTTGGTTAAAGTACAAAGTAAATGTAGATTAATAAAGGATAGGGATACAAAACATAAAGGAAAAAACTATGGTGGATAAGTTCGTCTAACTGAATCGATCATATGGTCATAGGTGAAATAGAAATGAGTGTTAACATAATTCTCGTTTTCAATTTCGCTTAAGAATTCAGTTAAATAGATGATCTTAACTACTGGCATCTAACAGTTGGTGACACAGTGTGCTGATGAAGTCCGTAGCGGGACAGAAAATGCAGCATTCCACACTGCTAAGTGTCACATAGTTTTTTCAGTATTCCTAAAATTTATTCATCTAATTTAAAAAAAATCATAAATTAAAAAAAAAAAAAATAATTTATGACATGAACCTGAGCCCGACTCGAACCCACGACCATCAACATAAATTTCTGGTTCAACTAAAATTAATTTCTTTCAAAAATTTTCTATAAAATTTTTTTTAACCCAAAAATTTTCCATAAAAATCTTTTTATCGAAAAATTTTTTATAAAAAAAAATTTTACAGAAATTTTCTATTAAGAAATTTTTTTACAGAAAAATTTTCTATAAAAAATGTTTTTAACCGAAAATTTTCTATAAAATTTTTTTTAACCAAAACTTAACTATAAAAAAATTTTTTAACCGAAAAATTTTCTATAAAAAAATTTTTTAACCGAAAAATTTTCTATAAAAAAAATTTTTTGAACGAAAAATTTTGTACAAAAAATTTTTTTAACCGAAAAATTTTCTATAAAAATTTTTTTTAACCGAAAAATTTTCTAGAAAATTTTTTTTAAGCGAAAATTTTGTATTAAAAATTTTCTATAGAAAATTTTTTTAACCGAAAGTTTTTTTTTAATTTTCTATAAAAATTTGTTAACCGAAAAATTTTCCATTTTTCTTTTAATGAAAAATTTTCTATAAATTTTTTTTAACGAAAAATGTTGTATTAAAATTTTTTTAAGCAAAAATTTTCTATAAATATTTTTTTAACACAAAAATTTTAACCAACAAATTTTCTATAAATTTTTTTTTAACCGAAAAGTTTTCAAGAAGAAATTTTTTAGGGAATTTCTACTACTTATTCGCACAAATTTGTATCTAAACATTTACTCGGTATATAAACTCAAAAATCATTATATTTTAATTTTTTATTAATTTAATAAAATACCTATAATATTTAGTTCAATATTCAAAGAGACTGGAAATAATGTTACGAAAATACAAGGTGCCTAATGTCAAAATTAAATTATTTAAAAAAGTATTAAGCGGTGCAGAGCAGTTTACGTGAAAATCCGAGACTTTTAATATGAAAAAAGAGCAGCACCACTGGGACTTCCAATAGCGATTATTATGAAGTTCCATCTTTTAAAATTCAAATCGTTGAAGAACTGAAAGAAAGTGACTTTGATTTACGCAAAAATTTTTGTGAAACGATGTTGGAGGGTTTTCGCTCTGTAAATCCAATTTTTTTGGAGCGACGAGACATATTTTCACTTAAACGGCCACGTCACCAAGAATAACTTCCGTTACTGATCTTCAAGAACCAGCATCGAATGAAACATCAAAAACAATTGCATTGTCCCAGGGTAACTGTTAGTGTGCCTTATCCACATATGAGATAATTGGACCACTTTTTTTCGAAAATTTTCGAGGTCAAAAGGTATGTCAACGGTGAAAATTATCGAAGCATGATTGCGGAATTCTGTTTGTCAAACCTGCGAACTCTTCACACATGATGGGCCGACTGCACTCTCCGTTTTGAATAGTATATACTCTTAATATATTGAAAATTTTTTCATAGAAAAGTTTTCAATATAAAAATGTTTCTATAGAAATAATTTCCATATTAAAAATTTTTCTATAGAAAAAATTTCATATTGAAAATTTTTCTATAGAAAAAATTTCATATTGAACATACTCTTAATAAAACTTTGTTTTATTCAAGTTTGAAAGTATAAATCTGCTACAAGACAAATAGTCAATCTATTCTTATATAGTTCTATCAAATAAATTGTTGAAGGTCTATTATTTATAGTCCATATCTCGAAGTATTTTTTTAAGCAAGAACACATATGAAGGATAGACATACATATGTATGTAGGATAGACCGTCCTTGCTTGTACAGAGAATTTTTTTAATTTTCCCGAAATTTTGAACTTAATATAAAGATTTTTTTTATTTTTACCTAAAAAATATAAGTTTTTAATAAAAATTTATATTTTTACAAAAAATTTAAAATTGTACTAAAATTATTACTACAATTTTGTTTTTTTAATAAAATTTTCTTACATACATTTTGAAAATTGGGTTTGAAACAAAATGATGATACTGGTCAAGCATCAATCAAAACGTATGTTGTGGAATGTTTGTCCCAACAAACATCTATTTAATTTAATCTATAAATTGCTTATTAAAATAATTTTAAAAATTTGAACTCTAGTGCAATACTCATATGTAAAACTTTTAAATAAACTATTTTTAAAGTTAACAAATTGAACCCATATTAAAAAAAAACACTTATTTAAAAAACGTTAATTTCGAAAAACTGATATTTTCACCAAAAAGTCCGGTAATAAATACGGCAACTTTACCATTTCTCGATTAATCAACTTGGCAACTCCACAAACATATGTCAGAAAAATAAAGAAAAATTTTTTGGAAAACAGAAATTGAAAAAATTGTTAGTTTCACAACAAAAATATAAAAAATAGTAGAAAAATAAAAAAAAATGAACTGGTACAAAGGTAATATTGCTGAGGCCGTTGCTCTATCCAAAACCAAGAATGCAATATTTGTTGTTTACGTCGAAGGTGAGTTGTGTAAATTGGACGGCGAACACGTCATTTATTTATGTTAATAATTTATGATTATTCTACATTTGATTACATACAAATGCAGGTAAAGATGAAGCCACTACTAAATTGACTGATATCATCAATGATGCGCGCATACGAACAAAACTGGAATCCGAAGATTTTGTAGCCATAAAAATTGAAGGCGAGAGTGAGTCTTATATGCAGTTTGCCAGCATTTTCCAAATAGTACCAGTGCCATCGATATTCTTTATTGGCAAAGCCGGTACACCTTTGGACATAGCCACTGGTGTATTAGCCAATGTCGAGGAGTTGGATAGCAAAATTTCTAAAGTATTACAATTGGCTGGTAAAGCAACAACTGGAAGCTCCTCCGCATCTTTGGCTATTAGTGATTTTATAAAAGAGGAATCGAAAGCATCCAGTAGCAATGCTGGTGCAGCCACTACTACTCCTAAAGAGGAACATAAAAAGGAAGAAAATAAAAAGGAAACTCAAGAAGCTTCAGAAGAAGATATTGTATGTGAAAATGGTGTTTGTTATAAAAAATCAAAAGAATCGGTAAAGGAAGAAGTTCAAGTACAAAAAGAGGAAGACCAAACACAACCGGAAGAAGAAGCAAAATTGGCAGAGACCCGCAAATATTTGGAACAAAAGCGTAAAGAACGTGTGGAAGAGGAGAAACGTTTGGAGAAAGAACGTGAATTGCGTCGTCGTAAGGAGGGAAAGGAAATGCAGAATTTACGTGCCTGGCAAAAAGATCAAGAACTTAAGGAACTCAAAGAAAATATAAAGCGGGAACGTTTGGAAGAACAAGCTGCACGAGAACGTATCAAGGCTCAAATTGAAGCCGATAAAGTAGAAAGAGCTCACAAATTTGCTGCCGAAAATCAGGCAACAACATCAAATCAAGCTGAGAATAAAAGTAATACAACTAATGCTTCAACTCCCATAATCTCCGCTTCGGACGAATCACGTTTACAGTTTCGTTTGGCTACAGGAACCAGCAATAATCACAATTTTAAAACCTCAACTACTTTGTCGGAAATACGGGATTATGTAACCTCGGAACTTTTACCCGGTACTGGTATAAAAGAATTCACTTTGGCCACTACATATCCTAAGCGTGAACTGACCACTGAACATAATACTAAAACTCTAGTTGAACTAGAACTATTCCCCAGTGCTGTTATTTTAATAATTGGCAAAGAGGCTACGGGTCCTTCGGCAATTATTTCTCGCAATGGTGGCTTATTGAATATGATGTCCATTTTGATAATGACCATCTTAAGCCCTATATTCTCTATATACAATTCAGCCAAAAATTGGTTTACTGGCAAGGGTAAGGACAATTCTAGTGGGGGTAGTAATGCACAAACAGGAGCCCAGAAAAGAGCTGGTGAAGAACAAAATGATGTGTAAGTAAATTTTTAAGAAAATAACAAAAAATCTTTTAACTAATTCTCTTTCTACAGCTCCAAACGTCGTAATTTGGACAGGTTTATGAACAGTGGTACTGGCAATACAACTGGTACAGCTGGCAATAAAGAACAAGGAGATAATTCACCCGGTTCCAGTCAAGGTGGCGCTTATAAACGTTATATTGGGGCCTCTAATATACATCGTCTCTCAGATAATCGCAAAGATTCTGATGATGAAAATGCCACTTGGAATGGCAATTCTACACAACAACAATAATTAAATTCACTTAACTGAATTTCCGATACTGTTGTTAATGTATTTAATAAACTGTAGTATATAATAAACAAAAATTCTATATATTCCCTATATTGCATGTCTGATTTATTTAAAAAAATTCCTCATTTTTCTACTTTAAACTTTAATGTGAAAATTGTTTTAATTAATAATAAAGAAAAATACTTTTAATTTGTAAAGTATATTATAATACAATAAATATAGCATAATAAAAAGTGTTAAAAATGTTTTTTTTTGTAAAAGATTTATTTTACTGAAAATTTAAATTTTAGTTTAAAATCAGATTATCAGTTAAAAATTGAATTTGTGCTAAAAATTATCTCGCTAATTCATAAACGAAAAATAATGTTATGACAAGCTTATCAAATTTTCATACAAAATTCGCCTTTTTATAATTTTTTAATTCGCTTTTGAATAATTAGAAATGAAAATTCTAAATACGAAACTTATATTTTTTTTAAATTTTAGAAAAATTTTTAATTATTAAGTTATTTTAAGTTAAAACTTGACTTCTTTATTCATATAAAAATGTAATTAATTTATTTTTTCTTAAGCCTGCAACAAAACCGTTTATCCAATTCCACAACCTTATAAATTAACAAGTATGGCACCCATAGATATGGCAACACTTCACTTTAAAGTCTGTCTTCTTCATTTTTGTCGAGTCGTTTCCTTTTCAGTTTTTAATTGTCGGCTTTTCTTATTAGATCGTTTAATTTTCCGTGGAGTGTTAAATCAATAAAAAATCCCATTAAATCTTATCAAAGTGCAATAAAAATGTGATAAAAGTAAAATTTAAGAAGTTTTTAATTAAATTCATGTTTTTGTTTGATGAAAATCAATGAAAAAATAGTTAAAATATTGAAGTAAAGTTTTAACAAAATCCCTTGAAAAATGGCGGATGACCAGCAAATTTCTTCTTCTTGTTTTCGTTATGAATTGCATTGTTGTTGTGTTTTTTGTTTGCGAAAGCAAAGCTTAGTGTTGTGTTAGTGTTTGTTTTAGTAAATATATAAAAGCGAGTAAAGTTAATGATTCAAAAATAATAATTGAAAATAAATATTGCGATTAAAGTAAAATTAAGGTTTTTTAAAGAAATATGAATAAATTAAGTGTTAAAGATTTTGTTTTAAAGAAATTTTAATTAAATATATGTTGTTTATGTAATTAAATTATAATAATAATTGAAAGCAGCATAACAAAGTTTGGTAAGTTATTTATAAAGGGTAGGAAGGTAAATTTAAGAAAGCAATAAAACAAAAATGGTTAAACATTTTGCATATTTAATTTTTTTTAATGTAATAGTATTGCACTTATATACAGGGTACTGAAATCTGTTCTTTCTATCGGATTTTTCTAAAATTGGTCCATATTTGATTTAAAAAAAGTCACCTTAAAGTATTGTTAATATGTTTATTAATTGCGATGGTCCCTTTATCGAATTAAATGTCTGTACCAAATTTCATAAAAAAAAAAAAATTCAATAATATTCATATAGTCGGCCTATATATAAAACGGTTTATCTGAAGATTTTAGAAATTAAAATTTAAAATGTGTTTCGACAGAAAACAAAATAGGCTTTCACTTCGCAAAGACCTTTTTTTAACATGACCAATTTATCATAAAAATATTTTCCGCTGAAGTTAAAATTTTATTTTTTTTTTTCGATTTTTTCAACTTCGGAAGATTTTTTTTCGTAAAATTTATCAGAAGACCTAATATATTTTGACTTAAAAAAAATCATGGTTACCATTTTGTAAAACAAGAGTACTTTAATTAAAATCGGAAACATTTTAATAGAGATATATCAATTTTAGTAAAAAAGGTGAATTTAGCATTATTTGTATATTAGAAAATATTCTATACAATACTACGTTAGAGTGTTTTTTCAATTTTTTTCGAAAGTAGAGAAATTAAGATTTTGATACCATACGCTTCCGTATGACACGCTTTACTTATAGTGTGAATTTTTTTATCAAAATGTTAATTTATTCGCGACTTATTCACTTTTTTTGTTTGGCTTATCTACATAAACAATTTTTTCGAAGACAAAATGGTTTTTCTACATTTTTTTTACTAAATAGTTTTCTTCACACTGTTCAACAGAAAATGCGAAAAAATGCAATGTTTTTTAGTGATGTTTAAAAGGCTATTCACTACGTATAAACTTTCAAAAATACATTCTATAACTCTTAACAATAAGAAGATATCTTTCTTCAAGTAGGAAAGATAAAAAATTATAAAATCTTTTAACTTTTATAAAAGAAAAAGCATTTTGAGAAATGTCCTTTTTCAAAAAAAAAAAAAAAAAAAATATTACTAATTAAAAGAAATAAACGTCGTATATAGTACAATTTAAATCAATGATCGACAAATTAGCCCCTAGGGGCCGAGCACCAATGGAACGAACCGAAAAGAAAAAACAAACAAAAATACGAAAAACACTCATTTGTATCATTTGCAACAACAAAACACGTGCAAAAGAGGACAAGAAAATATGAGCCCTTGATTATGAAAGTGGTATAAGTCAGTCATTTAAAAAAATCGACTTTATCAGCTATTTCGTATCAAATCCTAATAAAATTATATAATCTGAAGAGATTAGCAGTTTACCACGAAAATGAACTCGATATAATATGTATATTTTTTGGTTGATAAACAAAATTAAATTACTGTTCATTTTGATAGTGGTATAAGTCAGTCTATTTATAATTATAATAATTAAAATTTTGTTTTCCTTACTTCTTAGGTGCATGGTATGTTTAGCAACTTTATATAAAATAACACGGCAGATATTTTCGTAGAACCTATTAACCCTCTAACTCCCCTCCATAACTGAGTTTTGTGGCCTTATTCTAACAAAATGTAAAAAACACCCCGAAAAAGGGGAAGAGTGGGGATGAAATGTTCTACAAAAATGTTGGCCATAAAATTTTACTATATGTGTCAGAAGACATTAAAACCCAAAACTTAACCATTACACAAGTCAGCACTTAAGTGCTGACTTAAATATTCAAAAAATATATGAGCCCTTTGGTTTTGAAAGTGGTTTATGTCAGTCATTTATAAAAATCTAGTTTATCAGCTATTTTGTATAAAATCCTAATAAAATTATATAATAAAATATAAAATAAAAATATAAATATAAAATATAAATATAAAATGAGTTTAAATAAAATTTTAATTACTAATAAAAATATTTTGTTATTAGTGTAAGTCATTCATAAAGCCATCACGTTCATTTTGAAAGTGGTATAAGTCATTTCACCTTTCAAAAATACATTTCCTCTTAAAAATCGTTATAAATTTTACAATCATAATAAATACTTGTATGTTGGCACTGCTTTACTGTAAAAAAATCACATTCTATAATATAGAAATATTTTTTAATACTTTAAAATGCAAAACTCTAAATATCTCGAAACTAAAAAAACATGACTTATACCACTTTCAAAATCAAGGGCTCATATTTATTTTTTCTTAATCTCTTTATTTATTAAATCACCAATACATTGATATTTCATGGATTTAAAATTTAAATTTTTGTTAAAAAAGGACCAACTTCAAGAGGCCATAAAAATGAAATTCGAGCTAACTTTTCAAAACCCTTTGGCAGTTCTGTTAACTTAATGATCTAATTTAATTTGCCATTGAAATTGTAAAGGCTGATTTTTCCTGTTGCACTGTGTATTTTGTAAATATAAACCAATAACCGAAATTTGGTAACAATCGATCCACAATTGCTCCCATATTAGGCCCTTAGCCGGAATTGACATAAATCTACTTAAATCTTGAAATTTTGAAAAAAGCACATAGTATATATGTATTTATATATACATACATAGGTGAAGGGTATCATATAGTCGGGATTGACCGACTATAGCTTTTCTTACTTGTTTGTTTATGAATTAGGACGTTAATATACACATTTTCTCTTCGAAGTTTTTATACTTATATTTATATGCTATGAAAATCGCTGGTATACAGTTATAAAAATAACATTAAACTTTAGAAAGTAGAACAACTGATTTTTTACTAACTTCAACTCAGATTTTAATAACAATTAATTGATTTCATCAAATTTGAAATTAACTCAAAAATTCATATGAACATCAACTTTGATTTCAACAATTTTCACTTCCACTCAAAGGCTGTTCGGAACCACAGTGCTTAGCTACTACTAAATTTTCCAACTCTGAACATTAGGTGACTGCATTAAAGAGCTACTAAAACATGCTGGTTTTTCAGTTGAAACTAATTTCACTCAATTTAGTTTGCGTTTGAGTTTCGTACGTGATTGACGAACGTATGGCTGATTTGATAAAATTAAATAAGAAATAACTAAAAAAATAAAACAAAAAAATATTCTTTTCATTTTCAATACAACTAAGCAAGAACTATTACACAAAAGAAGTTCAATATCAAATAAAATTAAAAAAAAATAACAAGAATAAAACAAAGAGAGTAAAACGTCTAGGAAATTTAGAATAAAAAAATCTAATTCACACAAATTAATTAATAATAAAACAAATAAAATTAAAAGATAAAGCAAATCAGTCGTCGTCATTTTTAAGAGTTGAAAACGCGTTTTTAATAAATTGTAATAATTAAGAAAATAAAGAAAGAAATTGTTTAAATCATAAAGTAATAAAGAAATTAGTGTTAATTTATATTAAAAAAAAAGAAAATAGTAATACAAAAATTTAAATATTTTATAAAAGTTCTGTGCTAAAATTAAGTGTTTTTGTGTCTTCTATTAAGTTTTTTTTTTTGTTTGAAAAAAAAAAAAAAATGTTTCTTTACTCTCATTTTGTTAAAAATTTTTGAGTTCTTTAAACAATTTTTGAAATATGATTAAATTCTTAGAAAGAGCGTAAAAATTGTAAAAAGATTTTGTTTAATTGGGAAACTTAAGGGAGTTTCATCATTTTAATACTCCTCAGTTTCCTTTTAAAAATTCATTACAAAAAATAGAAATAATAGAATTTTTGATAAATAACAACTAAAAATTTTACTGTTAGATTCCTCTTTTTACAGTATTAATAACAACAACAACAACAACAAAGACAAGAATAAAAATTTAAAAGTTTTCTTTTCCAATTTAAACCACATTTTTGTACAATAACAACAAAAAATTCTCTGTAAATAAATTTTAAAATAAAATTGATAAAAATTGTTGTAACTAATAATAAATAACAAAAAAAAAAAAAAAGAAAAAAAAGCTGAAAATTTGTAAAAAAGGAGAGAAAAGAAAAATAGTAAAATTTTTCAAAGCGTCTACACTTTTTTTATCGTTCATTTAACTCAAATCATCACAAATTACTCTCCCATTAGTGCGTAACTTTAGCTCTTTTATTCTCCAATCAAAATCATTAGCAGTGAACAAAAGCACTCAATTAAAAACAAACTTTATACTTTCTCTCCCTCTCTCTCTTTTAGTTATTTACACACATTACTCCGCTCAGCTGCTAAACACAAACTAATAACAACAACTCATCTCTTTTCTTCTTCTTTTAACTCTTCGTTATTCAACTCATCTTTTTTAATGTCTCTTTTCTTATGAGTGTTTTTTTAAATAAGTGGTGAGTGAGTGAGTGAGTGTGCTAAGAGTGCTTCCCCAACCGGCATTTTTCATTCCTTCTACTTTTCGTCGTCTACTTTTAATATAATATTAAACAAAAAATAAAGAAGATTAGCAGAAAATACAAAAATAAATGAAATAATTTAAAGAAATTAAAACAAATTATTCAAAAGTTAAAACCTAAAACAAAAGAGTGCAAGTTACTAAACAAATAAAATTGTTTATCTTGGTGTTTTTTTTTTAATTTAAAAAATCTCAATTTACTTAAATCTTTTACCCCAAAAACAAGTGTTAATAAAAGTAAAATATACATACCTATAAAAAATAAAGAAAAATCAAAATTGCTGCTTAAATTTAAGAAAAGGTAATTTATATTATCATTTAAATTTAAAATCTTTAATTATTGCCTTTGTATTAGCCTTTTCCTTTGCCATTGTCTGCCTGCTTGTACAAAATTGTCTATGTACTAGCTTTTTATACCCTTCACCAATAGGTGAAAGGGTATTATAAGTTTGTGATTCCGTTTGTAATTTTTTTATTAGTGATCGTAGACCCTATAAAAATTACACCGATCGACTCAGAATCGGGAGGATGATCTGTTCGTCCGTCTGTCTGTCTGTTGAAATCAAGTTTCTAAAGCCCCTGTAAGATGAATTACATATCATGAATTATATATCAGATTTTAGGAAATTCTCCCGCAATGAACGCTATTAAATTTCATAAAAATCGGTTTATAAACACCGAAAATATCGAAAAAATACCAAAAATTAGACGAAAATTTTAAAATTTTGGATAACAAGATATCTCTTTGGCTCAAATCGACTCCAGAGAAGAGACCCTGGATATCTACTCGGACGGATCTAAATCGGTACGCGGTGGGGGCTTCTTTATACCACTTTTTGGGACAAACGTAAAATTCAAGCTCCCCAAACAATGTAGTATTCTTCAAGCTGAAATCTCAGTTATCTATAGGGCGAGCAAGTGGCTCACGTACCACCGAATATACTCTAACGATATTCGTTTCTGTACGGATAGTCTTGCCGCAATTCATTCCCTATCATCGGTCTACACGACATGCGTTCTCATCCGTGAATGCCGGGCATTCCTAAACGAGATGGCGAGACATTCCAACATTGAACTTCTCTGGGTACGAAGTCACAGTAATGTACCAGGCAACATCACTGCGGATATCCTAGCAAAAGGTGGTGCTCTCCTTGGTCAGGAGCACATCGACCAATTTATAGGAAAACCGCTATCAGCATGCAAACTGCTCATTAAGCAGTTTCTTTTTAGGTCCGCACAGACCAACTGGTCCACAGAAACGACCTGTTCGATCTCCAGACTTACATGGCCAACTTACGACTGTAAGCGTTCTGCAAACTTGGTCAGCTTGCCACGCTATAGACTTCGCACACTTATCTCAGTACTCACAGGACACTGTTTAGTAGGTTTACATGCTAGGAGACTTAATCTTCAAAGCAATGACTACTGCATAAGCTGTCTGCCACTGTCCAGCCCTTGTTGATATTAGGACACTCCATCTGGGATACGCTTTTTTGCATGATTTATCAGAGATCTCGAACACAAACATTTGTAAAATAAGCTCTTTTATTTTTGCTACTGGATGGCTCTAGTTGAGCTTCTTATTGATTGGAAGTTTTGAAATTATCTTTTCTTTCCCATGTAGGAATTACAAAGGGACCTCTTTTTGGACCCAAGTGACGCGGACCATAAGGACTGCATCCTGACTAACCTAACCTAAATAACAAGAGAAAAAAGATACTCCTGGTGTACATGTAATAGTATATTATATATCAGATTGTAGGAAATGGTTTCCGAAAGCATTCTATAAAATTTTATCAAAATCGGTCCATTAACAACTGATATATCGCCAAAAACACTAAATTTGATGTATCGCAAATTGCCCAAAGTACGCATTAGAGAATGTTGAAAAATTGATATACAGAAATAGCACGGACATACATACATTTTATATCACATATCTGTTTCCTGCTCCTGTTTTGTCGATATCTCAGATGTTTATTTTGATGAAATTTAAATTCGTACTTCGCAGGGAATTACCTAAATTCTGATGCATTCGGTAATTTGTGGTAGATATAATTTAGTGTTTAAGCGATATTTTAGGTGTTTTCATCGATAATGATGAAATTCAGGGTGGGACGATATCCTAAAATTTTGTGTAAAATGCATATGGGTATACCTTCCAGGAGCTCCACAAATTTGATTTTAGCAGATAGACACACTGCATTTATTTTAATTTTGTGTCTGACTTTTGAACATTATGATAAATTTGAGAATGTATTATATATCAAATTAGAGGTAATCTTCCTAGGAAGTACAAAAATGCAGCTAAGTACATGATATCCGTTCAAAACCTACATATGTATGTATGTATCTCACATATCAACGAAAAATTTAATTTTTTAATTGCAATTGGCAGAAATCCGTTCACATTTGACAATTGCTCCCGTTTAACTTCGCCTAAGACAATTCTTAGTAGCTAATAAATGACAAATTATAATAGATACGATGATGACATTTAGTATAAAGACGTTGTACATTATCGTTATTCAGGGCGATAGCGCCTAAAATAAACTTTCTAGTGGGACAATATTTGACAAAAGTATTTCTGATCTCTTGAAAAGTTCGGTATTGAAAATGGGCGAGCTCGGTTCACATTTAGTGAAATCTCCCATATAACCCCGACCGGGAATCACTTTAATGCTGATAAATTAAATCACATTATAATTGCACAAAGAACTAGAGCAAAATTTTCCACACATTCATCGGACAGATCGAAATCCCAAATATTATTGATGAAGTATTAATCTTAATTAGTTAACAAACTTCAGATTAATAAGTAAATCTTCAATAACTTTTCCGACAAAGCTGATATCCATCCATTCAAAAGCTATATATTTTACGTATGTATCTAAAACTAAGAGTGTGTACCCTATAATTCTAAGGCTTGTCCGCTAGCTTCCGAGTTTTACATAACTAATCAAGAACATTTACTAGTTGGATAATTCGTACGAATTAAAGTACACAACCCTCACTGGGCACTGTGTTTTTGGGTTGCATGCCAGAATACTTAATCTTCATCAAATCGATGTGCTGTTGCAAATCTAAGGGCATCTACATTTTGAAGCATCTTTTCTGCATGGTTTATCTGGTCAGAAACTATATAATTATCAATATATTCTTACGATTTTGTGCTTTACTTTTGGAACACCTTTGGTAAAGGGTATCCAAGATACGGAAAAGCCGAATATACCACTCTTACTTGTTTTTTCATTAAATTTGCTCTTGTTTTTGTTACTTTTGTTATTTTTTTCTATTTACTATTGTTGTAATTTTACTACCCTTTTTTCATCAGTGCCTCTCTAAAGTTGCTTTCCTTTTGTCTCTTTTTTGTTTTTCTCTATTTTGTCGGTGTTTTTGTACCTTTTACATTGATTTGATTTTACAGTGTCGGTTGTTTGACCAAAAATGTTGTGTACAGTGAATGATGTGTGTGTATGTGTGTGATTACATTAATGTTAATGCTATATCTTTGATTTGAAAGATTGAAAATGAGATGTTGAATAGTTCAATAAAATTGGTTTTAACCCCTAACTTCAGATGTCAAATTATTTACATATATGAATCTTATTACAGACCACCGATAATTTTTACCGGTATATCATGGTCGATGTTACACCCGAAAAGCTACAGAAACGTATAAATACGTAACTAAAAGAGATTCCCCAAAATTGACAAACTTTAATTGCTTTCCGGTAAAAAATACCAATCGTCTGTAGTTAAGGGTTAAGGATATTCGCGAGTTGAAGTATATATTTTATAAATTAAGATTTGGATTTTAAAAGTTTAATCTACTTACTTAACTTTATCTACAACCTGTTAAGTTCAAGAATATTTAATTTCGTAGGCCAATCTTTGAAAGATTTTCCCCTACTTGGTCTTTTTATCGAATTTTCGGAAGTCCTTTGGGATGATTTTCGAACACTTTTCTTGCTGGAGTATTTTCATCCATGCACACGACATTTCCTAGCCGCTGCTGTTTAATGCGTTTAAACGTTTGTCGATTTCAGCGTATAGCTCATATAGCTCTGTTCATTCGATGTCGATATTTATTGTTGACCCCGGCAAAGATTTTTCGTAGAATCTTCCTCTCAAAAGCTCCAAGAATAGCTTCATCTGCCAATCTTTGAAAGATTTTCCTCTACTTGGTCTTTCCATCGAATTTGCGGAAGTCCTTCGGGATGATTTTCGAACACTTTTCTTGCTGGAGTATTTTCATCCATACACACGACATGTAATAGCCAACGCAGCCGCTGCTGTTTAATGCGTTTAAACGTTTGTCGATTTCAGCGTATAGCTCATATAGCTCAGTTTATTCGATGTCGATATTTATTGTTGACCCAGACTGGTGCAAAGATTTTTCGTAGAATCTTCCTCTCAAAAGCTCCAAGAATAGCTTCATCTGCCTGTGCCTATCATTCAGCACCGTATAATAACACGGGCAGTATAAGTGTTTTGTAGAGCGTAATTTTAGTTCTTTTAGAGAGAGAGAGCTTTATTTTTTATGTTGTAGGCGGTACCAAGCTTTAGCCTGCCCCATTAATTCATAAAACTTATCAATAGAAAATACCTGACATCCTAGGACAAGTTTATGATAGGAGAGTTCATATTTTGGAATCTCCGACAGAATTCCTTAAAGTTAGGATCACATAAAGATAATTATCTAAAAATTTTACAAGGCCCCACTAAAGTCAGTTGCTCTATATCAAAAGTCATTCCTCTGCTATTGATTTGTGAAGACAGAGGAATTACTGAGGCGATGATCAATTTTATTGCTGGCTTTAATGGTATCTTCGATACATACTTACATAATTCCCCGACAACATTTCAATTGGAACAAGGGGTACTTCTCTCAGACCTACATTTTAACTCCTGCTCCAAACGGCAAATGCATTAGTTAGAGAAGTTTTACATAGCCTAATGCTCAATTGAAAATTTGAAAATTGAAAATTTATTTTTTTCAAGTGGGTCTGGCCGGTTATTGAACTTGGGACCTCTGGTATGCTAGGCGGATGACTAACTCGCTATACCACGGCGGTTCATAGATGTATTTAAAATGGGGATAATTATAGGTCTTATTTGCCTTGATATAGATCAAAAGGCTATAGTGGGTCATGTAAACCTGGCTAAACTAAAGATGAAACGTTTTCATTTTCTTAGGCAGAGGTATGACTGAGAAGACGATCAATACGATTACTGTTCCTAAAGAGTCCGCTTAAAATAAATCCTTAAGATTTACATATCTGTGGCTTGTTGCTAAAAGGTCCAATGTCAATATTTTGCTGTTTTGAGTTAATCATTGCATTTTATTCCCTTCTTTACGCTCTTTTATTTGGCTCCTAAGCTAATCTCTAACTTAACTCTGAACAGATATATAAGAAAATAAAAACTTTAAATCAAATTTTCTTGAAACTATTTTTTTGACATTGGCCCTTTTAGCAAAAAGCCACAAATATTTAAACCATAACTCATAAAGGAGAAATTTAGCTATGACAAGCTTATAGCTCAAATTTTCCATACAAAATTCCTTCCACCAGACTTTGATAATTTTATAATTCGTTTATAAACTTAAGCCCGTTTTCCACATACTAAGAAATTGTAGGACGGACTTGACTTTTCAAGGGCAAATGTATGAAATTTCGTTACCGATCTGGAACGAAAGAAGTTCATAGGGGAAAGGCAGTAGCATTTATGAATGTTTATTTTGAATTGTTATATATTGTATTGACTTGGAAAGACAAAAGTAGTATGAGAGGATCGGTTTGCACGGCGCGTGCTGTGTCTAAAAATTAGTACGTTGGGAAAAAGACGTAGATATATCGTCAGAGTAAGGGGCTTCATGTTTTTTAAATTGTTCACCTACTTAAAAAGTAGATATCGAAAGTAAATTTATGTCAAATTCTTTGGGGGTAAGTAATGGGTGTACTTTAATCTGTCTCGTTCGATGAATTGTTAAGAACCCCTGTTCTGAAAATTATGTCTTTAGAGCAAGGGACATGGACTCCTGTAGTTCGATCCCGAAAAGTAAGTTTTTAAATTCTTCGCTTACTCCGAAAGATGTAGGTTTCGAAAGTAAATTTATGCCACACTCTGCCAAACTCTTTGGGTCTTTAGATCTTCAGTTGAGCGACCATTGCGAAATCCATATAATTGTCGTTTAGTTTTAGGTCGCAAACGTACAACCATTTGCGATTTTCCAAGAATTAGTGAAAACAAAGGACCGGCATGTAAAAGAGATTACGCAAAGGACAAGCGGTGAAAAAATTTTATATAGAAAATTTTCGGTGAAAAAATTTTATATAGAAAATTTTCGGTGAAAAAATTTTATATAGAAAATTTTCGGTGAAAAAATTTTATATAGAAAATTTTCGGTGAAAAAATTTTATATAGAAAATTTTCGGTGAAAAAATTTTATATAGAAAATTTTCGGTGAAAAAATTTTATATAGAAAATTTTCGGTGAAAAAATTTTATATAGAAAATTTTCGGTGAAAAAATTTTATATAGAAAATTTTCGGTGAAAAAATTTTATATAGAAAATTTTCGGTGAAAAAATTTTATATAGAAAATTTTCGGTGAAAAAATTTTATATAGAAAATTTTCGGTGAAAAAATTTTATATAGAAAATTTTCGGTGAAAAAATTTTATATAAAAAATTTTCGGTGAAAAAATTTTATATCAAAAATTTTCGGTGAAAAAATTTTATATAGAAAATTTTCGGTGAAAAAATTTTATATAGAAAAATTTCGGTGAAAAAATTTTATATAGAAAAATTTCGGTGAAAAAATTTTATATAGAAAATTTTCGGTGAAAAAATTTTATATAGAAAATTTTCGGTGAAAAAATTTTATATAGAAAATTTTCGGTGAAAAAATTTTATATAGAAAATTTTCGGTGAAAAAATTTTATATAGAAAATTTTCGGCGAAAAAATTTTATATAGAAAATTTTCGGCGAAAAAATTTTATATAGAAAATTTTCGGTGAAAAAATTTTATATAGAAAATTTTCGGTGAAAAAATTTTATATAGAAAATTTTCGGTGAAAAAATTTTATATAGAAAATTTTCGGTGAAAAAATTTTATATAGAAAATTTTCGGAGAAAAAATTTTATATAGAAAATTTTCGGAGAAAAAATTTTATATAGAAAATTTTCGGCGAAAAAATTTTATATAGAAAATTTTCGGCGAAAAAATTTTATACAGTTATGACCAGAAATATAAGGAAAGAAATATGTATAACGGAAATTTATACTATTTCTCTTAATGTTACAATCAAAACGAAATATGATGCGAATTGGAAGCGGTAGAGGTTAGTGTTGGAAAATATCAATAACATAGAGAAAAATATAAATGATTCTAAGACTACTTGGACAAGTTTAGGAGCAGGGGAAACAGTGTCCCCACTTCTTAAATATCCTCTGAACTGTTTTAAATTAGGTTGGACAATATTACACAGTGTAGGAGCAGGAGAAACATTGTCCCCACTACTAAAAAATAATATATATTTTCAAATTTTCTCTGAACTGTAAAAAAAAAGTATTCAAAACATTTATCAGGATGGAAAATCATGCGGAATCTTATGTAAAAAATTAACTTGTAAGAAACACGGTCAACATAGTTCCTTTATTTTAGGTTTATTTTAAAAAGAGATCCAATATAATTAAATATTGCACCAGTAGTTTTTAAGTTTAATAATTTCCTATATTGCCCGTCAACTTAAAATTTAACACAAAAAATGTGGGCGACACTCGTCATTTGCTAAGGGTTAAACATTTTTCTTAACATGAACTTTATGAACTCAACAGTTTTAATTATTTAATTTGTTAAAATTTATTGAAGTAATCATTTAATAAATTAATATTTATCTCTTCTCTTTTCAGCTTTTTCTCCCTAATTGGCTTATTTCAAAATAAAATCGTATTAATATTTAAATGTAAATTATAACCTCATTATTAGTACACCCACCCAAAATTAAGAAAAAAAATAATAATAAAATAAATTAAAATGTACAAATGCACTTACAACTGCAGCTAATTAAAAAATTTACATGAGTTTCATGAAATTCAAAATTGTTTAGGAAATAACTCAAAATTGATTTTGGGCGAGTTAATTTCCTTTAAAAAATAAAACCCCAAGAAAAATTAATTACAAATTTAATTTGCTATTCTTAAATAAGCTGGGCCCACCAAAATCGAAGCGAGAAACAAGAAATAAAGCAATTGCATGATTATAAATTTCCCGGCAACATTTTTACACATCACAAAAAATACATATGCATTTCCCCTAAACGTGTAGAATATTTGAAAAGAAACCCCAGTTCTCTTATACCAAAAAAAAGTGTTTTTGGTTTTGATTTGTTTGATTCCTGATAAAAGAAATAAATTGTAAATTCAAAGTTGGTGGTGTTGCATTAACGACAGCAACGTCCACGATATCATCATCACCAACAAACAATTGCATTAAGCAATAAACCAAAAAAACAAAAAAAAAAACTAAAGATAAATACAATTTTCTTGTTGTCGTTAAACTTCAATGAGCGTTTCGATGTCACTCGTACAAGGTGGAGCTGCAGGCGGTGCGCCACAAGGTGCTATACTAGCTGCTGCTGCCCCATATTATCAGCCACCAGCAGTACCACAAGATGTTCAACCAGATCGTCCTATAGGTTATGGAGCATTTGGTGTAGTATGGTAAGTACATACAAATATTTAGAAACGAAACATAAATTGTTTATGAATTATGTTTAATTTAAACAAACATTTTAAGAATAAATCAAAAATCGTTTAATGTTTTAATCAAAATTTCCATTCACGTGTAGAGGTTAAAGCATTTCCGGATATCGTTTCGTAAACATTAAAGTTTAAACATAATTTGGAAGAAATTTTAAAATGCATTAATATGCATATTGCACAAATTTTTAAATGTTTAAAAACAAAATTTTAAAGACATAAATAAAGAATACACATAAACAATATTAGGGGTATTCAAAGTACTGAGCAGTGTTATTTTATTCCGATCTGTGTTACTCATTTTTGAGAAGAACTTGCAAAAAATGGTTCTAAATCTATTAAAACTTCTCTTTACCGTGTCAAGGTTTTAACTCAAATCGTTATACATACATCTTTAGGATCATCTATCAGTAACGCACTCAGTCATTGTATATGTACGTTTCAAAGATGTTGGATCGTTTTCGGCTCGGGAAGTAATTCTGTGTAGATCGAACTCAGTCTTAATTTATCTACGTTTCAAAGATATTGGAGCGTTTTCGAGCCCAATTGAGATTCTGTAATCTGTTTCCCTATCGCAAGATATACTAAATGTCAGACCTATGGAAAATACGAGAAAGAAAGGACCGTGTTAGGTCAATGTCAGTAGTGATGCTCTCACTACCATAAAAAATGTCTGTATCAAATTTGTTATATGTTTACAAAGCATCCAGCCAGAAGTCCAGAAGAACATCGGAAGTGATTCCTAAACGTGAGTCCCAGAACAATATTTCTATGCGGGATTAGAATACAGCTAGATCTAGGAAGCTTTAAGGTCCAAAGGAGTCCCCGAAAAGATTATACGACTCGTCATTCTGCTGTATTTTTGATCAGAGTTTACATAACAAACCCGGACAGTCAGGCCTATGGGAGAAATAAAGAACCAATTTAGGCCAATTTTAGTAACACCAAAACAAATGTCCATACCAAATTGGTTATAAGTTTACATAGCAACCAGCCAGCTGTCCAGACAAATATCGATAAACCGGCTCGGGAAGTGATTCCTTAAATATGAATCTCAAAACAATATTTCTATAAGGGTATAATAAAACATTAGAATACAGCGCGATCTGTGAAGCTTTAAAGTTCCAAGGAGTCCTCGAAAAGAATATACGACCCATCAAGAAGCTTTAGATGGAAATTAATTTTTCTTTTCTTAATGGGATGCAGTTGTTGCCTGGGATTCTAGGTCAGTGCTAACGTGAGAGGGAGTTATCTTGCAGCCATTCCGACGTATTTGGTCTAAGGGTATAAGATAATTGTACTTGGTAAAATATGAAACTCTAGCGTCTGTTTAACATGTTAGTTGCGGCTACAAGTGGGCGTCTGTCTCGGATCGAGCGGCTCGCTTTACAAACATAGCTCCTGTCTTTGGACTCTTCATCCATCGACTTAGCACTTACGATATTTTAAGCAGGGAAATAAACAACATTACAGAATATACTACTCCAAGGGGTAATCATGCGAGAAATCTCCCTGCTATGGCAGCTGGCACAAGAATTTTGGAGGTGCCTAATCTATGCAAGAACATCCTGATGAATGAAACCAAGAGGCCTTGTGAAGATCAAGAAGCTTAACAGATGATCAAGAAGCTTAACAATAACGCATTCTGCTGTATTCTTCATTAAGGTTCACAGAGCAAATCCATTAGTGTCAAGGTAAGAGTCTGCCATGGATGTGTGCTGTCTACACTGCTATTCAATGTAGTTCTTGAGTTCTCGTGGAGTCTTAATGATAGATAAGTTGACAACGATGTCTTTTCTCCGACCGTTTCTTTAGAATGCAGTCGAAAATCCAAACCTTTGCCCCCCGTGCTGCTTTAGCTGGCCTTCAAATTAACATTAAGAAAAGTAAGTCATTGCAAATTTACTCACTCAATAAGTCCAAATCTTCCTGGTTAATATACTGACAAGGTTGAAACTTTCTGGAAACTTTCTAGAAAGTATAATCTTAAAAAGCGATGACAGCAGAAAAGATATCTAAAATAGTTTATACGAAGCAAGCTCCTGGTATTCTTAATAAGTTCTGAAGATCTGAAAATATCTCGACTATCTTTAGTTTGATTCGTGGTCTTATTTGCAGATTCGCAGACTACATGCTTTTGTCAATCGATGCCTCAGATGCATCCCCTAGAAAGGATAATCTCAAAAAGCGGTGACAGCAGAAAAGATATCTTAAGTAGACTATGCGAAGCAAGCTCTTGGTATTCTTAATAGGTTCTGAAGATCTCAAAATATCTCGACTATCGTTAGTTAGATTCGTGATCTTATTTGCGGATGCCCAGACTACATACTTTTGCCAATCGATGCCTCGGACACATTTCCAGAATATTCTTGCGTGTTACAATTTCAAAACAAGATATATTGTTGCGCACCGACCAAGAGCCTTTATAAACAAGTATTCGCACTCTGAAATATGATTGGCTAAGACATACACTAAGAAAACGAAGGTTTCAATACGTCTGGAAGACTTGCAAACACATGAAGGCGCCAAGCTTAGAATGAGTAGAGGGAGTTCGGATTATCATGTAACGAGATGAAAGTGATGACTACAGATAAACATACGTGGAACTTAATCCCGTTTGTGATGAAGTTTATCCCGGAATAAATTCAAAAATGAATCAGATACGTTGTGGAACGACTCAACGCATTGTGCTCAAACAAAAAATTGTTTGTGAGACATGGCAATTGACAATCGGTGCTTCATACGCATCCCTTGAATTATCCAAGATCTAAGGTTGCGCATCGATCAAGAGACGTTACAAACAAGCTTTCGGGAATATGGTTGGCTAGGACATACAAGAAAGCCAATTACTGATATAAATCGTCAAGCTATTGAATATAATCTCCAAGGTTCCAGGAGATCTGGAAGACCTGCAAACACGTGGAGACTCCTGAGAAAGAGTCGGGAATGAGATGAAAGTTATGACTATCGATAAACATACTTGGATATTTGTTCCACAAGGAATTAAAGGACTGAAAATATATGTAGATATCTATAAATGTGACAGCGCATAGAGAAAGGAACCTGATGGTAAAAAATAAGGTAAAAAAATAATATTTAAATTTTTAAAATGGCTCTCCTGAACAAAACCCTTAGGTACCTTTCTCTATGCGCACAAAATACACTTATGAGCTGTCACATATGCAGATATAATGATGTCTGCTAAAAGTTATTGAGCCTTTGGCCGATTCAAGAAAAAAGAGTTAGAAGGAGTCATGACGAAGAGTTAGAAGGTGCCATGACGAACAAGATATTTTTGTACTCCAATAGCCAAATTAAGGATACCTGTCTAAAAATTCATCATTTCATTCTATAACACTTCTGCGTCCTTTAGTTATTCTACTTATAAGTAAGTGTTAAAGACCCTTACCAAACAAGAAGCTAAAAGGCATCATTGCAATAAAGCTGTAAAAAGGCTAACACACAAAAAAGATTCCAGCACCAAAAAAATAACGAAAAAAAAAATAACACCAAAAAACTTTAAAAGTATCGGAAACCTAAAGGCAAACAACAACTACAACAAAAAAAAAAAACAACTTCACAAAAAATATCAGACTTTGATTTTTAAACAAAAACGCTTAAAATACAACAGCGAAAATACAACAAAATTTTAAGCCCCCCAAAACAAAAAAAAAACGAAACGGGTGATTTAACACTCCTCGTACTCTCCAAATGAAAATCCAATGAACCTTAAAAGAAAACACAAAAACGGCGTTAACAAAAAAATGGTCTTGGAGAAAAAAAATTTACGTGATGAAAATTTTTAAGTGCAATTTTATTTTTAGTTCTAAACTTGTGTTTTTTCAAAGCATTTAGTTTTTGCACTATATTTTTTTTTTTTTTTGGAAACATGAACGAGACTAGTTCTAGTTCTTTTTTTGTAAATAATTTATCTAAGTTAACAAACTTTATCTCCTGTTAGTAGTTTAAGGCTTTAATTGTAGCTGTAAGAAAGTGTTAAGATAGTCTTGTTTTTCCCTAAAAAATTTTCACTAAATATTTTCTAACGGTTAGAGAACTTTGAATATCAGCTTGACAATGACGAAACTGTGATAACGCCAGAATGTTACAAGTAGAGAATGGATAACTCTAAAAGACTTTCTCATTGTTTCAATCGACCTCTATCAACTGCCTTATAGTAGTTTAAAGTTGGTTGGAAAAAGTCTAGTTATAATTTCAACATCATAATCTTTAAAACTTTTTATTAAATTTTGTTTAAAGAGTAAGGAAATTATATGACTTCAAAAGCATAGAATGCAGAGTATTTAAATCTTTCAACTTCTGAACTGAAGGAATGACTAATTTCGAAAACATCAGAATTAAATTATAATTTTGTTATCTCCTAAACTATGCATTCGGATCTTGAAATTTTGAGCTCAAAGGCAAGCAAGAGGCGGGTGTAATCGGAAAGTTATAACGCCAAGGATTTGAAACTTCCAAAATCCTGAATTCAGATCCAATTCAGATGCTGTCTCTATATGAACTAGTATTCCCGAGGAGAGTGGTATCTATAATAACATTAATGGAAGGCAAATGTGCTCTATATAAAATGTTAAGGTCGAAATAAGGAATTGTGGGTTAAATCCAAAAAGCCAGATACAAGTAGTTTAAATCTTTTAACTGCTTAAACAAATGACAATTTCTGAATTATTGAAAGTCGATGGAAGAGTCAATATATATTGAACAACAAGACTTCTAAGTACATCCTCGATCCCTCACGTTGTGGCTATGGATGCAATTTAAATCTTATTACTTCGAGAAAGAATGTCAAAATTGCCTGAATTGTTAGAGTCGTCAAAGTTTAAAAGATGCGAAAATGATTACTAAGCAGGGAAATGGGTCTTATATGTGACTGTTGATAAAAAATGGATCTTCTAACAAACGTTACATCTAAAAGATGGGATTTGCGACGACCAGCTTCCTAATTACAACAAATTAATTCACTAGGGGGGAGTGTTAGTTATCCCACAAAGCTCTGGAATATTGGAAGTTTATGGAATCGATGGAGTCTAAAAGCCTTGAGATAAGCAAATAAAAAATTGGATTTTGTAAGTGTGAATCAGCGCAGCTTCTTAACAACAGATACGCGCATCTAAAATGCATATCAGCCTGTCCTTAGCGAAGCCGATTTTTTGCGCCTTGAAGCCTACAATCTTCAGAAATCGAATGATTTCATTAAACTAAAGATTTCTGCGCAACGTGACAACGGTTCAAGACCGCTGTCTGATTTGATGACGGATATCATTTCCGAGTATTACTTGTTCCAGTCTATGAAACAAGCGCAATGAATAAATCAGATTTTAAAAGTATTTTCGAGACATGGAATCAATTGTCGTGAGAAGCGTTGCCTTAATTCTTCTTCATTATCCTTCGTTGACTTGGACTTAGCTATTTTTTTCTATATTCCCACAACCCTACTATGCTCATCGCCTTCCAGGCGGCCGGAGTAAAGAAACACAGTATTTTCATTCCGTATCTCCCCTTGTCCAGTCCATCTTGCTTCTTGCACCGATAACAAATCAATTTTATAACGTAACATTTCTCGTCTTAGTTGTTTGTATTTTCCCGTTTCGTATAGCGTGCGTACGTTCCATGTCGCAAACTTTAAACTTTCTTTCATGCCTATATTAGGTTCTATAGTCCGATTTCTTCGAATAGAATTGGTTTCATTCATCAGGATGTTCTTGTATAGATTAGGCACCTCCAAAATTCTTGTGCCAGCTGCCGTAGCAGGGGGATTTCTCGCATGATTTCCCCTTGGAGTAGTATATTCTGTAATGTTGTGCCTTTATAAAGCCTGCAGTAATTGTTAAGACTGGAAACAGAATTCTGGTAGAAATCCCATGAACAAATCCAATAGCAAAACGTTTTATTGAGTCTAAATTATTAATATTTCCAACCTAAGAGCAGTGTTAGTTTGAGGGACCTTTTACACGAGAAAGTGAATCCGACTCGAAGGACCATAAATTATTATTGGTTCGATAATTGTTAAGATAAAAGAATAGCTAAAGCCATGATAGCATGGTACCCTATCAATGAGAGACTGATGGCAATAAAACTCAAGAAAAAGCTCGCAATTTGATAATTATCAATGTCTACGCTCCTACTGAAATCCAATCTGAAAACGACAAAAATGAATTTTACGATGTACTAAGCAGTTGGATGAACAGAAATGTACATAACTGTGATATCACAATGATACTGGGCGCCTTTAACGCCAAGTTAGGTTCAAAAGCGCGGTGTCGGAGTAAGCGACGATAACGGAAAAAGACTGATCGAACTATGCTGCGAAAAGTAACGTGCTGTGGGTGGTACCATTTTCCCTCATAAAGTACATCATAAAATAACTTGGATATCGCCGAACAGTGTTACATGAGGCCCTATACTCCCAGTGGAGTCAAGGATGACAGAAGATTTATTATGAATATTATTTACAAATGTTTAAAGTAGTCTGTCTAGTGCAGTTAATTGAATTATATAAGTGAACCTAACAACGTAACGCCACGAAGTAAGATCCAGGTCGAAGGACCATAAACAAATTTAAAAGTAAATTCGTCTAGATGGAGCATTATTAAGTCAATTGATTGCTATTGGAATTATTGGTGATAAAAGTTTGTGGAAGCCTAGTGCCGACAATTCGAACGTATTAAGACATCAGCAGATTCTAAAACTACGGAATTTACAAGCTAGAAAAAAATTAAAATACTTATGAAGGATCCTCAAGGACAGTTTAAGTCTTATGGATCAATAAAGACCATATATGACGCGTAAAATAGAAAGGGACCTAAGGGTTAAAACCTGTTTTGTTCAGGAGAGCCATAGGTCCTTTCTCTATGCGCTGTCCCTTTCTCTATGCGCTGTCCCTTTCTCTATGCGCTGTCACATATATATACCATTCGAATTAGTACCATAATGTTTTCAAGTTGGATCTAGGCCAAGGGAGCACAGTCAAACTCGATTGGTATCCATGATCTCGATCGAAGGATCATAATCAACGTCGATGCTAACCATTTCTGGTGTATTTACGCTAGCATACTGGAAAAAGTAAAGCCTTCTAAAGGCATTTTTAGTGAAAAATCTAAAAGAATTAATTCTTAAGGTGACTATCTGAATTCAATATTTTTTTAATACTTATTAAAGATCCGGAAAGACGGTTGAAGACTTATGGAAGGGTCATATATAAAACGCTCGAATATTATTTCGAGTACTATTATTTTCGCAAGCAGGTTCCAGGCCGAGGAACCATAGTCAAACTCGATATATAGCGAATTCGTTAATACCAAAGAAACGGAGATTGTGTCTTCTATATCAATATTACATCAACTCTAAAGGTATGAATTCTTTCAAACTACTGACCTAAGGTGTTTGTACGAACCAAAACGCATTATAAAGAAGCCAAGAGCGTAGACAGACAGAACGACCAAAAGTACTTAAAATCATGTTTTATGTTGCAATAATGAAATAAAAATTGAAATCGTCTTCACGTTGTACTACCGCAACATTAGTACTGCTGCTGCTGCAACAGTTGCCACTGCTGTTTACCTCGCGTACCCTTTTATTCTTAAACTCATCTCTTAAAGCCCCCGTCCACAGAGTCTTTGTTGGCTTCTGCTGACTGATGTTCTATATTTTTGTGTGTATGTTTTTTTTTGTTGTTGTTTATTATTTCTTACCAAAACCTCAATGTTCGTGTGGTTCAGGGCTTATAAAAAGATACCAAAGAAAATCAGCTTAAAAATAAACTAAAGACGCAAAACACAACCAAAACCAAAGCGACCAACCAACCAAGAACCACTTTAAGAAGAGTTTAAAAAACTTAAACATTTATTATAAACAAAACTACCTGCAACTGGTTTTGCATTTCGTTTTAACTTATTCGTTGTTGTTGTTGTTTTTATTCAAAATCCGTCTGTCTTTCGTCTTCTTCTTCTTCTTGGGGTCCTCTTCTCGGATTCTAGGTATCAAGAGTTACAATATTGAAAGACTATTTATGTGTGTCTGTAGTATTTATTGCACTTTATCTTTTCGTTTATAAGTCTGTGGTATTCCTGAGGAGACACATGATGTGAATTGATATTTTTTGTATTTTTCTTTTCGTTTCTTCTTCTTTATTCATTCCTTCTTTTTTTTTTTTTCCTAAGAGACCCATTTCAGTGTAAAACACTTGTGTCTGAGAATGTCCCACTAATATGAAAATCTGTGAATATATGTATATCTTTTTTCTCAAAAGAAAAAGTGTCAAGTGAAAGATATGAGTTAATATGAAAAAATAACATTTCTATTTACAACATTTAAGCACTCGAAAGTATTTGGCGTTCAATTTGTTTGGGTAATATATGAAACTAATTAAACCTGGAATGCTAATTTACCGAGAAATGAATCTATAATTTAGAAATGTTTAAATATTTTGCAGAAAAGGTATTGGTGATTAATATTCTTTTATAAATTTTCGTTTAGCTCGTTCTAATCAATCACATAATTCGGATCCGGTTTGAAAGACCATTACCTACTTCGTTTGATTAAACAAGTCTTGATTGATATTCTTTCTAAAAGTATCATCTAGTTTATAAGCTAATAAAGTAAATAAAAGACATCCGGTTCGAATGACCAAAAACTACTCTATTTTTCAATTATTTTTGAAATCCATTTGATGTATTTGATTGAAATCTATTATCAAGTTTTGATTGATTTTCCTTTAAAAATGTCATCTATGTTATGTTCATTCTGAGAAAGCACACAGATAGTATCCGGTTCAATGGACCATAAACTAATTAAACATGGAATGCTTATTTACCAAGAAATTAATCTATATTTTTTTCTGTTTGGTTTCATTCATCAGGATGTTCTTGCATAGATTAGGCACCTGCAAAACCCTTGTGCCTACTGCCGTAGCACGGGGATTTCTCGCATGATTACCCCTTGGAGTAGTATATTCTGTAATGTTGTTTCTTTCCATGCTTAAAACATCGTAAGTGCTAAGTCGATGTATGATGAGTCCAAAGACGAGAGCCACGTTTGTAAAGCGAACCGCTTGATCCGAGACAGACGTCCGCTTGTAGCCGCAACTAACATGTTGATCAGACGCTACAGTTTTGTACTTTACCAAGTAAAATTATCTTAGACCCTTAGACCAAATACGTCGGAATGGCTCCAAGATAACTCCACGTTAGCCCTGACCTAGAATCCCACTCGGGTTATTTACCGCATTTTCAACTAGGTTGCTTAGGTTTCCAGGATGTACCACGAGAAGGTGCGAGTAGGAATTGAATACAGTTATTACCTGTTAGCAGGAAACCCGGGCAGTTTCCTAATTTAGAAATGTTTAATTATTTTGCATAAAAGTCATTTTTTATTTTATATTCTTTTATAAATTTTCATCTAGCTCGTCCTAATAAATTACTTATTTCGGATCCGTTATAAAGGACCATTACCTACTTTGTTTGATGAAACACTATTACAAGTCTTGGTTGATATTCTACCTAAAAATGTCATCTGGTTCATCCTAAGAAAGTACATAAAAGGTATCAGGTTCGAATGACCAAAAACTACTCTTTTTTCAATTATTTTTTAAATGCGTCTGATGTATTTGATTGAAATTTATTATCAAGTATTGAGTGATATTCTTTTGAAAATGTCAGTTAAAAATGTTAGTTCATTCTGAGAAAGTACACAGAAAGTATCCGGTTCGATGGACCATAAATTGGTATTGATCTTGTTGACTGTTTTTCTTAAAACTACAACAGATATAGTATGAAATAACTGATAGCTGATCAACAATAGCTTCCTCAACAAAATCACTATTCATAAAACTACACAATCTTTGTTCCTTCTTTCTAACAAAACATTTTCGAAATCATAAAACAAGTTAATTTTAAAAATATTTGCTAAAAAACCTATCGACTAGATTTTGCTATTGCAATATTTATATCTCAACTACATACAATAAAATCCAACTTCATAGCCTTTAAAATATTCAGTTGTTTGAAACAAGTAGTTAATATTTTAACACCCTTAAACGAATATCTAACGAGAATAAATGAATGAATAAAAATGTACGAGGAGAAAATATTGCATAAAATCCATAAATTCATTATTTTATTAAAAATCTCTTTTCAAGCGTTTTTCCCCTACGACAAACACATACAATTGTAACAAAACAGTTACAGTTAACCCTTTGAGGAGCAAGAAAGTAGTTATGTTAAAGTTTATGCTATGGATAACGGAGAGTAATATTTCGAATTGAAGTGAATTATTTTACTTATTTTCGTATGTAAAAAGTTGTTTTCCCTTATTTTTGATTTTCCAAAGTTATTTTTTTTTTTGCCTTTTAAGGGTTAATCAAAGAGTCTGTAAAAATATGGTGATTCATGTCAAACATTTTCATCCTGGTTTGCCGTATTTTATCCCTGGGTCTGTGTATGCATATAAATTTTTAGTGGTGGTTTTTGTGAGAGTGTGTGCATTTTAAAAAGATGTCAGCGGGAAATGTAGGCATTCTCGAGGCCAGCTAAGGGAGATAATTTTTGCCTACAAAAGTGTTAGAAACATCCTTAAATAGTTTTTTTTTTTCAAATAGAGTGTCATTAATATCATTTCTACAGTAATATCATTTCTACTTTCAAGACAGCTGTAAGATGAAATTGAGTACATACTTTTGGAAGTGGTGCAGAAGGCTTTTTGGAAGGTGTGTCAAATGAAGACCTTCTGAATTAAATATTGTAATTAGCGATTTCGAAAGAAAATCTACTCGAAAAAAAAGTGAGTAACTCGATTTTGAAATAATGTTGGTTCCACTATTTCGAAGCCTTTCGTTCGTTTTTATTTGAAAGCAAAATATCAAATTAAAGTTAAATATCAAGTGACTCATTTTGACATTTGATTTCGCATTGCTGGTAACTTTTTCGAAATAGTCGAACAGAAATTTGTATGAAAATACTTACGTTTTCTTTCGACTTGTCTTTCGCATAAAATAATGTTAATGAAACGAAAAACAAATTTCTTTCGCATGGGGTAAGAAATGAAGCATTCTTTCGAAATCGTGGAACAGGCTATTACCACTTAAAATTTCTCGTCGCAGGCCTTTTAGAACTCCTTACTTAGAAATCTTATCATTGACGAAAGAGACTTGTCATCTCCCTTGCATTTAAAGGCCTGTAGAATACTTTACAGAATTACAACTCATTGAAGACCTAGAAGGTTTTACAAAAGTAGTTTAAATGTCCCCTAACGGCCATGATTTTGTATAAAAGAAGGCATAGACTTTTTGCTTCTACATGAAGGCCTTCTAAATTATTTATTAATTTAAAGGTAAATAAAAAAACAGTGAAAGGCGATTTGCCTTATCACTCCTACCTGCAGGGCTTTTGCAACTTCATACATAGGAATCAATGCGGAAATCTTGGAAAAGAATGGATCAGAGATCAGTTACGGTTTAAGCACAAGCATGCCTTTCTTCTACTTGGGAGTCATAGAAGGCCTTGAAGAGTAGACAAAAGATCTGCCACAGGAGGCATCTTAGAATTTGTATAAAATTGAATGAAATGCAGCGAACGTATCCTAAAGCACTAGACTAGTGTAATCAAAACCCAAAAGCGTTTAGGGCTGGTAGGTGGAAGTTTAGAGTTATCGCCTTTTGAAATCTGATAACTGAAAAATCAGATTTTGAAAAAAAATCTTGAAAAACGTACTTTTAACCGCCATAAAATCTTAACCAAATCGAAATTAAAAATTTTGAAGAACTCTACAAATTTTATAAGCTAGGAGAATGTGTTTACAAAATTTCATTAAGATCGGAGATGGTTAGGCTCAAAATTTGTATTTTTCGTTCGAAAAAATTTTGATTTCACCAAATATTCAAATGGTGATAACTCTAAAGTTTTACCTGCTAGGTCCAAACGCTTTGGGGGCTTGAGTACACTAGTTTAGTAGTTTCTATTCGTGTGGTAATTTTTCTGAACCTAAAATCGTGTTTCACAGTGTAACTTAAACTTGTCGCTTCTAATGCAAGGGTTTAGAAATTTCTTATTAAAAAATTTTCGAAAGAAGTACTTGAAATCTTAGAATAGAACAAAGATCGGCACTGCTACATTTTCACTTGTATTTATACCCCTCACCACCATCGGTCCACATTTGACCATAGCTCCCATACAAACTTATGTGTCAAAACGCACTAAATGAGACAAAAATCACTAAAACGCTCTTAAATCTGAAGATAATGAGAATTTTAAGTTTATTTTTTGCAAACATAATTTTTGTAACAACTATAATCAATTTGCCAAATTTCGAGATAATCGGTCCGCATTTGACCCTAGCTCTCATATAAGTCCAAATAATGGAAACAGCTTAAATATATAAGTTTTGAGAAAATATTTGCATGACGACAAAATTTAGCAAATATTTGTCTTTATACACGAAAAAAAAACACCTTTGACCTTAGTGGTGAAGGGTATCGTATGGTCGGGCTTGACCGACTATAGTCTTTCTTACTTGTTTTTTTTAAAGGAAAAGCCTTTTGTGTTAAAAGCAATTATGAAACCATTTTAAAATAAGAATAAAATAACTACCCTAATAACAAGTAACTAATGGGTTTAAGGCCTTTAAAGGGGTTGCCTTAAAAACCTTTCCCCTTTGTATTTATAGAGTATATTGATTTGCAAATAAACAGCCCGCATAAAGTAAATCTATGAAGCAGAATTTGTAAAATCTTTCAAATAGTGGAAGTCAAATCAGACAGCCCCTCAGAACTCATTTAACGGCAGTAATAGTAAATCTTAAGGGTCGTTTTTAGAAAATACAAAAAGAAATCTTTAAACAGAAAATTTAAAGACATATTATTCTAAAAACATTAAAGTGTCCTTTTTATTTTCTGCTCAAAATTATTTTCTTTTTTCCAAAAAAAAAAAAGTAAAAGTCAATTTGTAACTGAAAACTTGTTACCAATTAATTCTTGGTTTTTTAACTTTCTTCTTGAAAATAAGGGCAACTTTATAGCAAAAGTCCTGTTGTTGATGTAACTGTTTTGGGTAAAATTCGTCCCTTAGCACTCGCACATTCATTTAACAAACTAAAGTTAACAGGACACCCTTCTCTCGCTCTCATTCTCTTCCTGTATATTTCTTTCTCTTTTGCTTCCTTTATACATTATAATGAATCTATGTTTAACGTATAAACATACATATACTTTATGTTGGAAGCCTTTTTATACATGCATAAAATACTCTTCAACAATAACAACAAGTTTATCCTGTAGTCTGGTTTGAATAAGGACTAAAATGAAAAAAATACAACAACTTATGTGAAACTGAAAACAGGACGACGACGTTCAATAAATTGTACAAATAAACGACCCTACGACAACAGCTGCACAAATTTTAAGTTGATTTTTTTTCTCGTCTCTACTGTTTTCACAGAAGTTATAAAAACTGTCTGCAAAAATTTTTTCTTCTTTTTCTAAAATTTTATTTTAATATTGAGACTAGTTACCGTATGGTGTTGGCCTTATAAAATGATTTTCGTTAAAGATTTTTATAGGTTGTTATCAAATAAAATTGATGGAATATGATGAGTTAATTTTAATTGGAATTTCAAAAGAGTGAAATGAGTTCAATCTAATAATTTTAACAGGCGACATAATTAGTTTAAGGTATTAAGAATAGCAACTAATGTCTCTTACTACATTCCACTCGAACTTATGCTTCAAACTTCACTTGTTTTACTTATGAAGTCTAACAACTTCCACTCAGACTAATTTTAATTGCTATGATTAGCATCTCATTCAGTTATTTTTTTCTTCACTAAATTATAAGTCTCTATACCTTAGACTCTAAGATATAGAGAGTACCATCTAAATGTGTTGTTTTTATAACTAAAGAGGCTGACGAGTAAGTGAAAATTACATGTGTGTTAAATATTTTTGTTACAATAACAAAATACATGTAAATTTCACTTAATCGCCACATACTTTAGTTATGAAAACAGCATATTAGTATCTAAAATATTTCACTCAAACTTACACACTTCACTTCCACTCATTTAACTAAAGTATTTCACTCAAAATAAATCGTTTCATAAAGATTTATGTTTTCTACTTAGACTTAAAGCTTTTTCTCTCAGACTTTTATTTCTTATGATAGCGGTTCCCATTTAACCTAAAGTTTTGCATTGGAATAAGTGCGATTCATTTAAATTAACTCTTCACACTCAATGGGTCACTCAGACTTATTCTAACTACTATGATAAGCATCTCATTAACCTAACTTATTTTACTCCATAATAAGTCTAAGGTATATAGAGTAGCATCTAAATGTACTGTTTTTATAACTAAAGAGGCTGACGAGTAAGTAAAATTTACATGTGTTTTAAATATTTTTGTTACAGATACAAAATACATGTAAATTTCACTTAATCGCCACATGCTTTCATTCCACTCAAACTCACACACTTCACTTCCAGTCATTTAACTAAAGTATTTCACTCAAAATAAAGTATTTTATAAAGATTTATGTTTTCTAGACTTATGTAGGGTTCATATAACTCAAGCGTCTGACGATTGCGTGAAATTTACATGTATTTTATTTTTTTTACAATAACAAAACACATGTAAATTTCACTCAATCGTCAGACGCTTGAGTTATATGAACCCTACATTATATTTCTCAGACTTATATTTCTTTTGCATTGAAACAAGTGCGATTCATTTAAATTAACTTTTTACGCTCAATGGGTCATGTAGTTGCTGTTGGATGCCTAGCAACGGTTCTGATTGGTCTTAACTTGGTAAGCCCAGACTTATCTTGATTATCTTTCATCTCAACTGTGGACACTGACCTCCTCGTGGTATCACCCGGAGAACAACGTTAACACCCGTTAATGTAGTGAGATAACATGTGCCGCGAGTTCTCCCATAAGAACTATAAAAATATGGGTTAGAATGTTGGGCCCACTCCTGGAAAAAATAATTACTATGAAAAAGGTTAAATACGAATAAAAACGGTCAGAGGACGTCCAAAACTTTAATGGAAAGATCATGTTGAGAAATTCTAAAATATACTAGGCATTCGTTGACCTTAACAGGTTGCAAATATAGGCCATTTAAGTAAGTACTCAATGCTTTATTTTAAGCTCTTTTCTCTAGCATATTTGACTTAAATAAAGTCTTCTACTCGGACTTGTCAGAAAAAAGAATTCCCCACAAAATATTGTTTTCCACTTACATTAATGCTTTCTACTTACAATTATGCCTTTTACTAAGAAGGATAATAAACATTTCCTACTCCACTCATTTCTCGGATAGAAATGAGTGGAGTAGGCCCTATGCTCCACTAGTAGTCAAGTATAACAGACTCCACTTATTTAATTTGTATGTGTTGAATAAAAGGAATGTTTTCTACCCACACATATATCTTCCTCTCACATAACTTCTACTCAGAATAATGTATTCCACTCAATCTAATATTTTTACTCAGACAAACTTACTTCACTTATAACGTTAGTATATCTTCTTCTCACATTAAAACATTCTACTCAAACAAAAGAATTCCACTGAGACAAAAGATTTCTACACAGATTAAAGTATTGCACTCAAACTAAAGTAGTCCACTCAGACTAATAATCACAACTCAGACTAATGTAGGGTTCATATAACACAAGCGTCTGACAATTGAGTGAAATTTACATGTGTTTTGTTATTGTAACAAAAACAAAATATATGTAAATTTCACTCAATCGTCAGACGCTTGGGTTATATGAACCCTACATAAATCCTTCCAAATCTCAATCCAAAAAGTTTTTCTCAGACCAGTTTCTTATCATCATACTAACATGTTTCACTCGGGCTAACATATTTTACTAAAACTAATGTAAAGATTCATAAAACTCGTACCCAGTTTAAAATTATATCTTCTACTCAAAATAATCTATTCCATTTAAAGGGAATTATATCACTCAGACTAACATTTCCTATTGAAAATAACGAATTTTATTTATAACGTTAGTATATCGTGGAATACTATTTTAACTTTCCCTTTGAGTAAAGTAGACTCGGGCTCACACTTACGTAGTCCACTCAAATTGAAGTATGTGTTACACTCATACTAAATATATTCCACTCATGAGGTAGTGTAAGTGCAAAATGTGTGAAATGCTATTGTGCTGTTTATATAACACAAGCGGCTGACGTTTAAATAAAATTAACTTGTATTTTGTTTTTGTTACAATAACAAAACACATGCAAATATCACTCAATTGGCAGCTGATTTTGTTATATAAACATAACATATGTCTTTCTAACGTATTCCACTCAAACTAAAGTATTTTACTGAGACTAATCAGCGGTTTATATAACTAAAGTAGCTCAAAATTGACTGAAACTTACATGTGTTTTGTTATTGTAATAAAAACAAACTACATGTAAATTTCACTCAATCGTCAACCGTTTTAGTTATATAAACGCTACGTAACTTTTTAAAGTCATACTAATATTTGCCGCTCAGATTAAACTATTTCAATAATATTTATGTAATTTTCTGAGATATTACGTATTTCATTTTAAACAATTTCTTACGAATTGAAGGGAATAATGCCTTTATATGAAAAAGAACTAAAAATCTGTTACCCAGACTAACATATTCCATTCAAACTAACTTTTTCTATCCATACTAGCGAATTCCACTCAAACGAATGTTTTGAATTTTATTGGTACAAAAAGTACATCCAGGAATCCTTGATCTGTAGTCAAAGTATTCTTATGAAGATGTGAAAAAATACGTTGATAAGGATATATAAGAGGAGGAATTAGTTTCAAAATCAAAAACTGTGAACAGTTCAATTGTTTTTTTCTCTTTCTTTAAAACTTGTCCCGAGTTTGTCTAACAATTAATTTCAAAATCACTTTACAAGTTTTTAGTTTGTTACATTAAGAAATCAATTTTATTTCTCCCTATCTTACTTACTCCTTTTCCACTCAAGTGTAACGTCTTAATTGAATAAATAAGAAAGAGAGTGATTGTACATTTTGTAAAGGTAATAAAATAATTAAGACTAAAAAAAGTACATAAGTAAATTAAAAACTTTGTGGTCATTTTAATGTAATAAAATTTGTACAATACTATTTTAAACATTCATAAATTGTAGATGTAAACATAATTATGGTATTCACATGATGTGGTAAGAGTGGTATGATGGTAGATTAAATAAAAGTTTGTTTCTTTTTAATGTATTTCATTGATGAAATTCATATAATTTTTGAATTGTATATTTAGAAGCATGAAATGTATTTTATTTTAAAAATTATTTTATCATACAACCTTATAACTTATACCACAACTTGTGAAATTGAGAGAAATGTTTGTAACAACATATGTGTTAATATATATGTATATCTATATTTGCTACTATTCCTTTTATATATACATGTGTAAATGTATACATTCCTACTTTGCAACAGCTGTAATTGTTGTTGTTTTTGTTGCAACACAACAAACATTTATGATTTCTTATTTATTCATGCACAACAAAAAATGTCCTAAGGGCATTTATGCCTGTGTGTGTATGTGTGTTGCACCCTGTTAAGTGCTGCTGTAGGAGCACTTGCACCAGAGTTGCCAGGAAATTGAAAAATAATATTTATTTAAGGTAAACGTCTTTTACTCAGACTAAGGAATTACTCTATTTTTACAAAGATTAATTTTTTACACTTAGAATTACAGAATTATTCTACTCGGATTAATGTTGTTTCTAAGTCAACACAGACTTAGATCTTCTTTTCAGAATAAGGTCTCCGCCTTTTAACCATATTAATGTCTGCTTCTCACACTAACCTCTTCTTCTTAGACTAACTTATTTTTCTTTCTTTCACTTTAAAATAAAATCTTCTTCTTAGACTTAAGTCATTCTCTAAGACTAACTTTAGTCTTCTTCTCAGACTAAAGTCTTCTTCTTAGACTAACGTTTTCTACTCATGCATATTATAGGCTTTGACCTTTACTTATTGCTAGACTAGGTAGATCTAACGTTTTCTGTTAAGACATATTTTACTTAAAATCAACGAATTTTTGAAAATCAGAAAGAATTCAAATATTAGGACTAAAATGTGATATTGACACCTTACCCCGATGCTTAGATTAACGTTGTTTGATACCTTCACTAAAGCCTGATTCTCCGACTAACATAGAATTTTTACCAAAAAATAATAAAATTGTAGGGATGTAAATATTATTCAAAACGAAAGAGTATTTGCATTTGATTCCAAATCTGTTACATTTATTTATTAATGTAACAGACAAATTTATTGATAAAAAGCTAAAAATGTTTGCGGAGAAACCAAAATTCCTCTACGCGTTTCGGTGGCTGTAGTTAGGTCATCTCTTCAGGAGGAGTATCCCCAATTTTAAACAGATCGAAAACCTCGTATTATAACTTATTTTACAAACAAACTCTTTACGAATTATGTTCACAAACCATAAGTAAAAGCTCAGATTATCGACTTAACAAAACACAAACATTTTTCAGTTTCCATCTTCCTTCACTTCCCACATTCTTGCTGCAGCCTTTGGCTACTATGTGCAGAATGCTGAGAAAAAATTTTACTCTAAAGTTCTATACTCAACAAAACGTCTGAGACTTCGATTTGGAAATCGTTTAAGCATCAGATGTATTTACTCTGACCAATATCAGATATTCTGTCTTGCGGCAGATGTTTCGATTTACATCACTTACTTAAATGGCCTTTATTTCAAAGGCCGAGCCTATTTTAGAATTCCATGCATTTCGATCTTGTGCGCTATTCTCCAATTTCGTAAGCCAAGCTTTGAAAAATTTTCCTCTACTTGGTTTTTCCATCAAAATTTTTGAAAGTCCTCTTCTAACTTAAGCTTTTTCATAGTAATTGTTTTTCCAGGAGTGGGTTACTAGGCCGACGTCCTAACCCATATTTTTATAGTTCTTATGGGAAAACTCGCGGCACATGTTAGCCCACTACAATAACGGGTGTTAACGTAGTTGACTGGGTGTTACCACGAGTAGGTCAGTGTCCACAGTTGAGATGAAGGATAACCAAGATAAGTCTGGGCTTACCAAGTTAAAACCAATCAGAGCCGTTGCTTGGTAGCCAAACTCCCCTACATCACACATTACATATTCTGATTACCATCAGAAGCTTCAGATTCAGATTCTTTCAAAAATATTTGATTCTCTTTCTAACGTTACATACTCCATCTAAATCTGTTACTCGGAATAACGTATGATACTGTTATCACTAGAATCATCTTACGTTAGACTCTCCTACTAACGTTAGATAATCTTACTAACTTCTAATACTTCGAGTAATATCCGATACTTCGACTTATGTCCCAAACCCTGCCAAAGCCGAATACTCTCCAACTAACGTCTGATAATCCGTCCGTTTATGGGCCGGCGGCGTCATTGGGCTGTACTTCTTTCTTACTGTGAATGAAAATCGCTACCGTTCAATGATAACCGAATATTTTTGACCCCAATTTGATGATGTGGACTTGGAGGACATGTGGTTTCAACATGACGGCACCACAAGCCACACAGCGAATGTCACAATCAATATATCTCACGAAATGGTCCAGTCGATTGGCCGCCTCGGTCGTGCAATTTGAAGCCGTTAGACTATTTCCTGTGGGGCTACGTCAAGTCTATGGTCTATGCCAACAAGCCAGCGACGATTGATTAATTTCGTACGAATATCGAACGTGAAATTGCAACAGTATCGGCCAATTTATGCTTCAAAACCGTCAAAAATTGGGTTTAGCGTCTGGACTTCTGCAAGCGTGCCAGTGGCCATCCAAAGAAAATCGAGTTCCGTACATAATGGCATTAAACGTGCTTTTATAGGAATAAAGAAATTCATTGATATCCAAAACCGTTTTTGTTTTATTTAAAAAACTTTTGTGGCGCTCTTATAAAAAAACCTTTTACTTCAAATACCGTGTAATAAATCCGACTAAGGTCTATTACTCGGATCAACTTCCAGTACTGAGACTATATAATACCTTCTATACTACTTCCTATTTATCTTCTAAATAATCCATATTTCCCTCATACTAAAACACAATTTTCTTTTCTTTACAGGTAAGTTCTTGTTAAAAATTTTTTCCAAAAACTTCCTCAGCAGTATGTAAGGAAATGTATCGTAAGTAACCCTTATTTAAACTGTTAAAAACTTTTCAATTAGCCCTGTTATATAAATAATATAATAAATGTTATTAGAAGTATAGAGTAAACGAAAAGTCTGTTTTTTTTCTAACAACAGAAAAAGGACCTTCTGTATCATCACTATATAGAGTATAATTTCCATTAACTATTTACTTCCAACTACATAAATACTTATTTGTGGTTGCTATACAGACGTTTGTTAGTTCTATTCTACCATCAAATATATTTTCTATACTATATACCCAAACGTCCAGCCATCGTTCTTACTTACTATCATGCTGTCGATTCATGTTAACCCTACGCTTACGCTTACTTAATGCTTACAACTCCTTACATCTCGTTCACTTCTTGGTTGTCGTGGAGAGCATCACAGTAATCAGTACGTGTGTGTTAAATGTATTTAAGCATTTAAGGGAAACTAAGAAATGTACAAGTGAAAATGATTACAAATGTCCAACCCGCACGTAACCCAAGAAGATGCAGATTCTTAAACGTATTCATACCACATGTACGAGTATTCAAGGAAAAAAAAGGAAAAAATATTTTTTTTTCACTATTCAAGGTTTTATAGTTAAAGGTTCAAACAATATCTTATTTCCATGTTTTTAGTTTTTGTTTTCCTATGAATGAAGTCGAAGGAGAATAAGATGAAAAAGCTGCTGTTACTGCAGCAGCACTAAAATACTTAGTTTTGAGTTTGTAGCACTTTGAAAACATGTTACATGATACAATTCATCTGCTGGCATTCTCACAGATAGAGACTCACTTACACACACACACACACTCGCTAATGTTGCAGGCATTCGTAGTTAATGGTATACAATTTAGAGGCTCTTCTTCATACAGCAACCGCCACTTGGGTATGTAATATTCACTGGCTATTTAGTGTGAAGGAAACAGATTTGAGAATTCGTAAGAAGGCTTTCCAAAGATTTTGGAAGTAAATTAACCTTCAAAGAAATTTAGATACTTTAACTGATATTCCAACTTACGTCAAATGTTTCGACTAATGTTGAAACTTAAAAAAATGTTAGATTCTCTAACTGACGGTAGATACTCTAACTATCGTCTGACATTTCTGCTTACGTCTGATACTAAAAATAAAATTAGATACTCCAACTAACGTCAGTTACTCTAACTAACGTCAGTTACTCCAACTAACGTCAGTTACTCTATCTAACGTCAGTTACTCCAACTAACGTCAGTTACACCAACTAACGTCAGTTACTCCAACTAACGTCAGTTACTCCAACTAACGTCAGTTACTCCAACTAACGTCAGTTACTCCAACTAACGTCAGTTACTTCAACTAACGTCAGATACCCCAACTAACGTCAGTTACTCCAACTAACATCAGTTACTCCAACTAACATCAGTTACTCCAACTAACGTCAGTTACTCCAACTAACGTCAGTTACTCCAACTAACATCAGTTACTCCAACTAACGTCAGTTACTCCAACTAACGTTAGATACTCCAAATAAAATGCTGTAACAAGCACCTGTTCTTTTACCTAACATAAGATATTTCAACTAACGTTTGATACTCCAACTAACGTTAGATATTCTAACTAAAGTCTGATACCCCAACTGACGTCAGATATTCAAAATAAGTCTGATACTCCAACTAATGTCGGAAGTTCAATGTCAGAGAAGTAAGGACAAGCTAAAAGTTATTCGTCGGAATAAGTTGCTCTTCCGATTGCTAGAGTTCATATTAGATACATAGAAATCTGAAACCTTAGGCATAAAGTAATGAAAAGACCTTTCAAGATAGGAAAAGTCAAATGATTAAGATGCTCCTACTAACATTTAATATTTTAACTAACGTCTGATACTCTAACTAATGTCTTCCACTCCAACTAACTAATGTCTACTCTAACATCAGATACTACAACTAACTTTAGATACTCTAACTAACATCCGCTACTTTAACTAACATCTAACATCTAATACTCCAACTAACGTCTGATAATCCTTCTAACATAAGGTACTCTACTCCAACTAATGTCTACAACTAACGTTAGATAGTCCAACTAACCTCTAATACTACAACTAACGTTAGATACTTCAATTAAGATGCTCAGACACTTCAATTAACATCCGCTACTTTAACTAACGTCTGATACTCTAACTAATATCCGATACTCCAACTAACAGCTAATACTCCAACTAACGTCTGATACTCCTTCTAACATATGGTACTCTAACTAACATAAGGTACTCAAACTAACGTCAGATACTCCTATTGAGATGCTCAGATTCTCCAAATAACTTCAGATATTCCAACTAGCGTCTGGTGTTCAACTAACTTCTGATACTCCAACTAACGTATGATACTCCGATTCACATAAGGTACTCAAACTAACGTCAGATACTCCGATTGAGATGTTCACATTCTCCAACTTACTTCAGATACTCCAACTAGCGTCTGGTGTTAAACTAACGTTTGATACTCCAACAAACGTATGATACTCCGAATCACATTGGATATTCAGATGCTTCTACTAATGATAGATACTCCAACTAACATCTGATACGCCAACTAACGTTAGATACTCCAATTAAGATGCTCAGACACTCCTATTAAAATCTGCTACTATAACTAATGTCTGATATTCCAACTAACGACAAATACGATAGATTCTTCAACTAACATCTGATACTTATCCTTCGTATAATGGCTTAATTCAATTTCTCCAATTAATTATGGTATTCCAAATTGTGTCAGAAGTTCCAGCAAATATGAAATACTGCGGCTCACGCAAGATAATTCGACTAATATTAGTTATTTCATATTACTTCTTACGTCTGATACTGATTCTTACGTCTACTGCTCCTCCTTTCTTATGCTACTCCTTCTTTCGTATCCTTTTCCTTTTAGGTCTGATACTACTTCTTACGTCTGTTACTCCTTCTTCCATGTGCAACTTCTTTTTACGTTTGGATAATCCAAAAAAATTCATGGTCTGCTTATTTGACTAACGTCTGCTACTACTTCTCCTTCTTTCGTAAGCTATTCCTTTTAGGTCTGATACTACTTCTTCAATATGCAACTTCTGTTTACGTCGGATAATCCAAAAAAAAAAAAAAAAAAAAAATCATGTGCTCCAATATCATCGGATTATTTGACTTACATCTGCTACTAGTTATTTAGTATGCTATGTCTTTTACGTCTGATACTTCTTCTTACGTCTGCTGCTTCTTCTCCGAAAATTCATGTAATCCAACTAACGTTTGATTATTTGACTAACTTAGACCGATTAACCGATAACTTCGGATACTTCGTTTAACGTCTGATGCGAGACTAACGTCCGACTATTCCCAGATTCTCCGACTAACGTCAGACAATAAAACTAATAAAATTCTTTTAACAACAGTTTATTATCACCCTAATGTCGGATGTCAGATTAGTTGCCGAATCTCTTCTTTCAGAGTTTATCGAGCCTCATTTTGATAAATTACTTTAAAAGACTGACTTTCAACAACAACAAAGACACACATACCCATCTTACAGTTTTCTTATTCTTTTGCTTCTTCTCCAACCTTTGAAGACACATTATAAAATTGTTTCTTTTCAAACGAAAAACTTTTTTGGTTGGATTCCATGACAGTCCAGCTGGCTGTTAGGTGGGGAGGCAAAGAAGTAATCGAAGGAAAAACTTAAACACGATACGTTGAGTATAACGAGCATATCACATTTTATTTGTACACATGTTACTGTAAGTAACCTCATCAATATAATATACGTATTTCACAAAAACCTTCATACATCACCTTCCTACCTCTCCTCCTTCCATGAGGTTTATTTAAAAATAAAACATGAAACCCCTATATCTTTGTGTTCTGTGCTCAATACTCAATAAGTTGTCAAGTTTTGTTTTTGTTTAACTCGTATTCTGTCCGTATTCGCCTGCATGTGATCAAGAGTGTCAGGTCAGTCAATAAAGGTTTGTTCGATGAGTTTTTCTAGAATTTTATTGTTCATGTAATATAATAGCATTTGGTTCCCATTCTGCTAATGCTGACGGTCCCGTAAATGGTTGGAGGGGAGGCAAAGGATTTCTAGTTTTTTCTTTTTTTATAGTTATATATAAAGTGTAAAATTTGTTTTATTTTACATCTGATGCGAAAATTATGTTTGAATAAAAACACAGTTTTCTCATTTGTTTGCTTGTGTATGTGACAGCGTTCAGAGGCTGAGTGTGGTCCAGGATGTGAGTATGATGCCATGTCCTTCTTATTTAAACGAACACCTTTCATCCATTGTAAGCTTGAGTTTAATATAGTTTGATGGCTAAAATGATATGATATTAGCTTTAGTTACAGGTTGAAACGGAAATCTGTACAATTTTCACTTCATCACCTCTTTTTGTTAAAACTAGAACTTAGTAGAATGTTAGGGTAACTTTTAGAATAGAAACTATTGTTAATTAGCTGGATGTCCTATAAGAGAATTGTAATTGCTATAATTAGAACATGAAAGCAGTTGATGAACTGAGTTGTAATGAAGGTGTTTAGCTATATGTATTAGGAAGAACCCAGTGTCTTTAGATCGGAGCCCTCCAGCTCTACAGTACAATGTGCGAACTTTTACAAAAGAGCTTCTAGGCTTTTACACCGACAGACTATGTATGAGAGAGACGCAACTATGTTTGTCTTTTCAAAACCAATGCTGCCAGACTTGATTTTTTGCTAGATTATATGAAGAAAAATGTAAATCTGGTAACACTGACCGTAGAGCTTTCAAAGCTGTGCACAATCCTTTGATGTTTGCAACTATTTGTTAAAATAACATAAGAACATTTTTTTAATATTAATTCCTTCTATGCATTTGTGCTTGCGGATATGGGAGTCGGACTTGAACTCGTTCATAAAATCATACAATATATAGGTTTCGGATATCTTTAGTTGATTTTTTGGTATTTGGTTTCTAACATTTGAGCTGACCGATTTAAAGAGTAAGTATTTTCGATATTCGAAACATCAATTTTTTTTTTCGTGAGCAATCATTGAGTCGTTATCCGTAATTTTTTCGACATAAAACCGATAAACTCTTCCAATTTTTGACGCTATTCATGCATTTATTCCTCTACTGTAACAAACGCGTTTTAGACGAAGAACTTTTCTAAGAGGACAGGTTAATAAGACTGTATCTTTTTGAATTTGGACTCCGCACTCTGGACTCTGCACTGTCCAATTCCAAGGTATGGAAGTGATTTGGTGATTTTAATGTGGCCGTACAAGTATAGGAGATGCCGAACTAGAACATCTGCATCCGAAATAATGAAAAATACAATATGGCTTAAACCGATCGTAGATTGAAAGTAAGAGGGATCGTGGAAGCCATGAGCATATAAGTTTTCGCAAAATGCCGGATTTACTTACAATCAACCACAAACGCAACAGTGTGACAATTTCGCAGTTATGTTTGGCGTTGTTCAACCGCAAGAAGGCTTTGTTAGCACGACAATTACTAAGCATAACATATCATATTGAGCCCGGGTTCAATCCCCGGCCACGACAATATCGAATTCATTATTATTTACTACAGCATTCTCCATCGGCGATAAGCCTACAGGAATAACACGCCATCGATGTAAAAGAAATTAAACTGGCTATTGAATAAAATTAGACATGAAGTGCAATTTCAGTGTTGAATACTATAGAGAGCTTTATCTCTCCTTTTTATCGCCTTTCATCTCTCTACTATTCCCCTTCAAAAGAATCTTGGGCGAGCGTTTGGAGAAGAAATAAAAGTTCTTTTGCACTAGGACAATGTAAGACTGCACAAATGTGCAGTTCCATTTGCAAAAATCCATGAGTTCGGCTATCTCTAAGTGACTTTTTCTTGTTCGGATGACCTCATATTTTTCGGAATAGATAAGGCAATTGAGAAAACGCTGGGCTAGTGTTTAGAACCCGAAGGAGACTTTGTTGAAAAATAAAATAACTTTTTTTTGTCTTGGACCAACACTCAGGAGATGTTCCCCACATATGTGGCAGTGCTGTTCTTGGATATTCGATTTGAACCTTTGGATATTATAATATGAGGGGAAGAGGCTTATATCCAAGTTTTCTCTATAGTGCGTCGTGCGATCCACCGGAAAATCGACTACAAAGAGATGAATCTTTGTTGAATTTCGTGTGCTAGAAAGAAATGTACGGGTTTCAGGAACGAGATTCTTTTTTCGTTTGAACACATGTTATTATAATAGCGATAGAACAGTGAAACGCAACTCATATTACGACAATGCTAAAATGAATCAATAGAGTTGGCTACCCTATTGCCACCGATAAGCACCTTCGCCCTCTCTTGTACATATTCGAGAAGCTCCAAAATATACTTTGAAGCACCTTCCTATACATTAGCATAATATTCATATTCATCTTCGGCAACATCAATTTTAGTTGTAAAGTGTTGAATAGTATAAAGATTTATCTCTCCTTTTCACCACCACCTTTGGCTTCTCTACTATCCCCTTTCCAAAGAAGATAACCCAAAGTGTTACTTCTCTCTTTTTCTCTCTTTGTTCATTAACTAACTAATAAAAAACTAGTTTTAAGTCAGTTGAAAAGTCATGCAAGGTCAGACAGTGACTACCTCCAATGACATCGCCATTTTTAAATAGTCACTTTTTTTCGGTAAAAGTAATCCAAGCATCAACCACAACTAGTTGACGAAAAATTCACTTAAAATTTCCTTAAAGTTAACTGAGTTGCCGGGAAGTGTCACTTTCCTAAACAATTTCGTCGAGTGTAACTCCAATAATGTTGATTGGCAATATACATTTACTGTGTCAATCACTTTTTTTAGTTTAATGCAGATTTTGCATAATTATTCTGTTTCAAACTGAGGAAAATTACTAAATGAAAGGCTAATAACTAATTATTCATGTCATCAAAAGAAGATGTTAATGATAAGTTTAAAGATGTAGAAGAAATTTTATAGATTCTCGAATGAAAAGACTTATGCAAAACTTATAAAATTCTTTTTCACTAATCAACTTATTTTCAAACTCAAATAACAAACATTTTAGGTATTCAGTTCATTTTCATAAATTCCCATGCTCTAAACTATTTCTCATGTAATTTCAAAGTAAACCGCATTTTTTTTGTTGTAGCTGAACCTAACTAGTCTGTCTGCCTCATAACATTTTTACGCATTTCATTGATGACTGGGTCCAAAAAAAAAAAAAAAAACGCCATCAATTGCAGCAGTTGCTTAATGTCTTTTATAACATAACATTGGCCAAATATGTTCGTATCTCTAATGTTTTTCTAGCCAACAAAATAATAAATTGTTGTTAGAGAGCAAGTGAATGTTGTCGTTGCCATCGACAAGTGTGTGTGTGTGTTTGTGTTCGAAATCAAGAGTCAAGTCATTTCGTCAGTCTTTCAGTTATGTCGTTATGTCTTTCAAACCAAACTGTCAAACGTTCTAGTTTGTTGTTTGGCTAAAAGTGGAAAAGTAGCACAAATTATTTGCAAAAGCAAAAAATATCTTATGAGCAAATAGTTAATTTTATGAAAAATTATTCCAACATTGAGCTGATTGCAAAAAGTATTTGGTAAATTGATTTTGTTTCTCAAATATTTCATGTAACAAGTGCAATTTATAATATTATGCTAGGAAAGGAAAATGTTGGCAATGTTTATTTGGAGTAGTCAAAAATTGTTGAAGTAGTTTGATCCAAATAAAACCCTTCAACTCCTTCTGTTATGATACCTTCAGGATTTTAGAAACTGCAGCTCCCAATCCAGGTTCTTATTGTTTAAATAGGCGCCGTACTGGAATGAGCAAATACATGCAGTTTAATCTTCTTAAATTTGTAAAAGTTCTATTTTTAGAAAATTACTTTGAGGCATAGAATATACCTACCTCTTCGAACAACTTCTACTTTTTACGCATTAGTTGTAACTGAAAGCTCTAACTAACTTTACATTTTTAGATGTACGCCTCAAAGAAGAGTGTAGATTTCTTCATAGCAAGAAGATGGAAAGAGTTCGCAAACCATCCTCATTTTTCATTCCGTTAGACGGAGAAAGAAATTCGGTTTTGCAGATAAATATCCATTTCAATCTGATGAGATGGGGAAAACGGATGAGAAAAAGTCTATTTACATAGGCATTTTAAAATTTCATCATCCGCAATAAAGTCTGAAAACAATCTTAGAATTCGTTTAAATGAGACCCCAACTAACTCCAACTAACCGGAAGCTCTAACTAACTTTACATTTTTAGATGTACGTCTCACGGAAGATGAAAGAGTTCGCAAACCCTCTTCCTTTTTCGTTCGATTATGCGGAGAACAAATTTCGTTTTGGAGACAAATATCCATTTCAATCTGATGAGATAGGAAAACGGCGCTCTATTTACATATGCTTGTGAAATCATATCCAGAAGAAAACCATTAATTTCTTCATCAGAATGCCGAAATATAGTTCACAACTCAAGTAACTACTGTTCCAAATTCATCATCCGCAATAAAGTCTGCGAAACCACCTTAGACATTCCATTCTTTTCACATATGGTTATATGATAGGCACTGTTTGGTTTGAGCTTCTTGAGTTTAAGTTTAGATTATCCGAATTTCGAAACGAAGATACGTATTCCTTCTCGAAAAAGTAACAAATTATCATGTTAGCTCCGTTAGTTGAAGAAATGTTTTCGGCTAATGAAGGAATATATCTTTCGCACTGATCTGATGAGGAATACGCACATCTTTAGATGTATTCTTACTTACATAAACGGCCTATAATTACAACCTATTTGGGTCAAAGACCGAACCCATTTTTGAATTCCATGTGCTTCTATCTTGTGCTCATATTCTTCAATTTCGTATGCCAAGTTTTAAAAGAATTTCTACAACTTGGTCCTTCCATCGAAGTTTTGGAGGCCCTCTTCTACGTGTTCCCACAGAATCACTTTTCTTGCCGGAGTATGCTTGCGAATGAAAAAGTCATCAATCATATTCAAGCAACGGAAGAAAGATCTGTGGAAATTAGGTTCAAAACTTAAGTAACTGTGAGCATGAACGATAGATTTTAAAAACGTACCCAAAGTTAATGAAGGCATGTCAATAAAAGCTATTTCACCTGGAATTTATAAGACAGACTCAAGTCTGTCAGATGTCCACAAACACTACTCCTTCTATCCTCCTTCCCATAACCTATTTTCCTAGTTCCAACACAATGCGTTGCATTAGTAGGGGTCATCCCCTGAGTGCTGGTCCTAAATTAAAAAAAAAAAAAAAAGCTCTCTAGCATTTACCTCGTGCCCGGCTCTTATATAATTTATATAAGAGCTTGCCGAGCCATCTTGTTGAACGCTCTGCTACTATTCATACTATGCAGGGACAGCAGACAACGCCATATTTCTTGCTGCTCTTTTGACGTTTCTCTTTAGTAAGGTTTGCCATTTCATGATGGAAAGATATACGAACCAACAACGAGTCGAAATTATTAAAATTTACTACCGAAATTTGGAGTCAGTGGCCTTAACGTTAAGAGCGCTACGTCATAATCGTCCTAGCAGATCAACAATTGAACGTCTAGTGAACAAAATATTCCCGTGCCAGTGAGACAAAGAAGTGCCCGTAGTGTCGAGAACATTGCTACCGCTGAGGCTTCACTTGGAGAACATGTTATCTCACGAAATGGTCCAATTGATTGGCCGCCTCGGTCGTTGCGTTAGACTGTTTCCTGTGGGGCTACGTCAAGGCTATGGTCAATGCCAACACGCCAGAGACGATTAATGAACTTTTTACGTATATGGAACGTAGAATTGCAGCAGTATCGGCCAAGTTATGCCGAAAATTAGGTTGAGCGTCTGGACTTCTGCAAGCGTGCCCATGGTGGCCATGCAAATGAAATCGAGTTCCACACATAATGGCATCAAACGTGCTTTTACCGGAATTTTGTTTTATTTAAAAAAAAACTTTTGTAGCGTTCTTATTGAAAACCCCTTTACATCCTAGCCAATCTTCTTCCTTAATGTCGAAAATTTCTGACTTGAATTTATTCTTAAAATATTTGAATGAGCAAGTTGAAATCAGGATGCGCAGTATGCTCAGGTTACATGCTAGGAGATTCCATCAACTGAACAATGAATCCATTAACTGAACAATCATTTTGACTTGAAGTTGTCATAATGATGAGTAGGAAGAGACGGTCACCTTCTCCTCTATTATAGCCCAACACTTTCTGATCTGAGATCTTTTCATCAGGGTTGCACAAACATGCAGTTAGCTTTGATAACAACAGTAACAACAATCTTCACTTTAAAAATAACAAACATGGCGTGCAATATTTGTGTGCTTTATCCCATCACCTTTGACCTCTCTACTATCCCCATTCCAAAGAAGGTAACCCTATTCGAGTATATAATTGTATAGGCAGTATTTGCCTGTGTGTTACTTGTCCGGCTCTGACAAGCTCTTATTGTCTCGAGAGTCATGAGATTCTTCTCTTCTTTTCCAGCTCTGGCAGGTAACACAGAATTGAAACTCATCACTAAACTAATTACAGTCACAGTAGGATTCAGCCCAATCTCGGAAAATGAAAAGACATAGGGTTTAGTTAGCCAGTGTGGTAATCAGCCTCACTTAGACTTAGAAGTCCATTGAGATTAAGCTGAATCTTTTGAAAAAAAAATTCAACCAAAATCACGGAAAAACTCTAAGAAGTATTCACTATTGTGAATTATCTATGTATGTACAAATATAAGGTTGGCAACTCCGCATTTCATAATCTAATTTTTGTTGTTGTTGTCGTTTATGCCTTGATTTTTGTTTGTTTACATTACAATACTCGTATGTTTGTTTTTGTTTTCTTTGCTTAAAAGAGTGGCCAGATGTATGAGAGACAAAAATGGCATAAGCTCTAAAAATAGAAGATAAATATTTTTACAATTAACCATATTTTGTTGTTTCAACAAAAAAAGAAACCCTTTAAATCTGTTGGTAACAGAGTTTTTACACGAGTGTGATTTTTTGAATATTTTGCTGCGGCTACATTGTCTTGATGTCTGTCATTTTTTACTTCACAATCTAGAATTGATGGACGACGACTCATGTGCATGTGCAACATGTAAAGACACATGTATGCACACAGTTCGAAATTGAAGAAGTGTCTCCAGTAATAAAGGACTAACTAGCAATCTTAATATTAGAATGTCACTAAAGGGTATAAGATAGAGCGGCTCTTGTCTATGTAAAAATTAACTATGGATCAATTCCAATGAAAAAAACTTATTTTAAAACCTCTAGGAATTTTACGGGAATTGGTGGTGCTTGAATTTAGAACTGCTGGGTATCTACATGCCTCATGTAAATTATCGAAGCCCAACTCTGACTATGTAAAATGTCTTTATGTCTTTGCATGTTGCTTCGAGTTATAACAAAAAAAAAAAAAAAAAATACAGAAAACGAACAGTAAAAACTCAATTTTGAATGATGCAACATTAATAAACGCAAGCACAATTTAAAAGTTTTATAGCCTTTTGTTATTATTCTTTTGTTTTCGGGGTCTTTCAATCTTTTTTTTTTTTTCGTCTGCATTTTTTGCAGGAAATATCGAAGATCAGCTGCAGCTGAGAGAACAGAAGCTTGATGTTTTTTGATTACTTGTGGTTTATTGTATTAAAAAATTTTGACACAGACTCACTTCATACACTTCGATAGTCTGGTCTGGTTGTGAACGACATGTTGGCAAAAGGAATATATTTATGTATATGTTTGAATGTAGTAGGTATATTTTACATTCTATTTGACCACAAGGCCAATAATTAGTTTTGTCTCCAATTTTTTTTGCTTTAATTTTTTTTTGTGGTAACAATTTTGGAAGTGATGGAAATGTTTAGAGATTGAAGTTGAAGATATGAAATGGAGTGTGTTTTAAAGTCTGGACTAGACTAGTCTAGTAAAGTATACTAGAGTATAGTTCAGACTATACTATAGTCTAGACTATACTAGAGTTTAGTCCAGACTACTAGAGTATAGTTCAGACTATACTAGAGTACAGTTCAGACTATACTAGAGTATAGTTCAGACTATACTAGAGTATAGTTCAGACTATACTAGAGTAAAGTTCAGACTATACTAGAGTATAGTTCAGACTATACTAGAGTAAAGTTCAGACTATACTAGAGTTTAGTACAGAGTATACTAGAGTATAGTTCAGACTATACTAAAGTATAGTTCAGACTATAATATAATATAATAATAGAGTATAGTCCCGACTATACTAGAGTATAGACCCGGCTATACTAGAGCATAGTCCCAACTATACTATAATATAGTGCAGACTATATTAGAATACTATACTAGAGTATAGTCCCGACTATACTAGAGTATAGTCCCGACTATACTATGGTATAGTCCCGACTATACTAGAGTATAGTCCCGACTATACTAGAGTATAGTCCCGACTATACTAGAGTATAGTCCCGACTATACTTCCAAAAAAAATTTAGAGTATAGTCCCGACTATACTAGAGTATAGCCCCGACTATACTAGAGTATAGTCCCGACTATACTAGAGTATAGTCCCGACTATACTAGAGTATAGTCCCGACTATACTAGAGTATAGTCCCGACTATACTAGAGTATAGTCCCGACTATACTAGAGTATTGTCCCGACTATACTAGAGTATAGTCCCGACTATACTAGAGTATAGTCCCGACTATACTAGAGTATAGTCCCGACTATACTAGAGTATAGTCCCGACTATACCAGAGTATAGTCCCGACTATACCAGAGTATAGTCCCGACTATACTAGAGTATAGTCCCGACTATACTAGAGTATAGTCCCGACTATACTAGAGTATAGTCCCGACTATACTAGAGTATAGTCCCGACTATACTAGAGTATAGTCCCGACTATACTAGAGTATAGTCCCGACTATACTAGAGTATAGTCCCGACTATACTAGAGTATAGTCCCGACTATACTAGAGTATAGTCCCGACTATACTAGAGTATAGTCCCGACTATACTAGAGTATAGTCCCGACTATACTAGAGTATAGTCCCGACTATACTAGAGTATAGTCCCGACTATACTAGAGTATAGTCCCGACTATACTAGAGTATAGTCCCGGCTATACTAGAGTATAGTCCCGACTATACTAGAGTATAGTCCCGACTATACTAGAGTATAGTCCCGACTATATTAGAGTATAGTCCCGACTATACTAGAGTATAGTCCCGACTATACTAGAGTATAGTCCCGACTATACTAGAGTATAGTCCCGACCATACTAGAGTATAGTCCCGACTATACTAGCGACTCATTTAAGACCATCATAATCTTGTTGAGCGTAACATAGTTTGGAGAGTCATAACCTAGTCAAATTAAGATTATCATAGTCTAGTATATATTACTATAGTCTACTTTAAATGATCATAGTGTAGTTGAGACTACCATAGTCTGTTTGCGAAAAGAAATCAATTTCAATTCTATTTTATTTGCTTTTGTCTGATCCTGGTAATTTGATAATTTAAGTGTCTTCTTTTTTATGGGCCTTTAAGATTGAATCATTTGACATGACAAAGAAAATGAATGCGAATGTGTTTAAATTTATTATGCAGATGAAAATCTTAACAGATGCGATGAACTCAATTTCAGCTGAAGAATAAAGAAATGAAAATAAATTTTATTTCCAAAAAAAAATTATTTTTACAAATTGATTAAAGGAAACTTGTTAGGAAATGTTGGCAATATTAAAAAAAAAACAAAGATTTAAATTACAAAATTTCGTAAGAAATTGAAATTAAGGAACATTTTAAATGGAACTGATTTCCTCTATCCCATAACTTTTTTTTTTTGAGATTTGAATTCTTTTCTATCCACACACTTTTTCATTACACTCTCTTCTTCGTTAACTAAACAGCTACAAAATCTAACGGTTACCGGTATCTTTATTGTTCAACTAACGGTAATACAGTTTTAACTTTTAAGACTCATCTTGGCCAAAACAAAAACCACCATCAAAAGGGTTTAACTTGTTCCTTTTGTACATTCAAATCCATTGAATACTTTATTTTCTCCACAAATTCGATTTTCTTTGCGTCTTGTTTTTTTCTGGATTATGGAATGTAAAGTTTGGAAACGAAAAAAATTTTAGATTTTCAATATTAAATATTTATGTCCAGGGACATAATATTAAAAAGATTTTGGACTTGACAGATTTGCTGAAGTTTCTACAATGGAAATAATAAAAATTTTTAAATTTGTCACATAAACTTATCTGATTTTCAAAAATGGCAAAAAATTAGAAAAAAAGAAATAATTTTTCTCAATGTTTTTTTTTTATAGAAAATAAATTTATCTCGATAAATATTTAATAAAAAATATTTTTTTTATATCGAAAAATTTTCTATATTGAAAAATTTCTATTTCGAAAAATGTTGTTCGTTTCCATCCTTTAACCAGAATTTAAACTCTGCCGTTTGGTGGTTAGAGAACGGGGCAGTCTGGAGCATCTCCGATCCATATGTAAGTCTCCTTTAGTTCTTCTTCAATAAAAGTTTAACTGTCTGTTGTAGTTATTGTTTACAATTTGTGGCTTTGTGCGAATGTTGCATGTTGCTGCAAATTTTGTTGCTTTAGCTGGAACTGTTGTTGTTGCTGTTGCTGTTGTTATTATTGGTCATGCTTGCATGCATGTCTGGTGCTGGTGGTGCTGCTGCTATGGGTGCGTGTCAAAACTTAAACTTGGGATAGGTTGGAGCACCCGCAAGGCTTACAAAAGGAAATTATTTAACCAAACAAAAGCAACAACAACAACAGCAACAAAAAGAACTTGCAACCTTAATATACTGGTGGCTGGTTCGTTCTGGTGCTGGTGCTGGTGCTGCCTTTAAACATCTTCAACTCTACTTATATAAATGTTTGGGTTTGTTTGAATGTTTGAATGTTAAGGTTGTATAACCAGAGTTTTGGGTTTTTTCATTTTTTTTTGGTTGCCTCGTTTTGTTCATTGTTCCTGCTTCTTGAAGAAGAAGAATATTCTCTGCTAATTCCTCTGTTCTTTATGTAACTTTTTTGTGTCTTGGTTTCGAAATTTGTCTTTTTTTTTTGGATTCAATTTAAAAGTGCAATGAACGTAAATATGGCTGTGGTAACAATGATTGGCTTTTAAGTATGAATTGTTGCTGCTGTTGCAGTTACCGACTGCAGTTGCCTGTTTGATTTGTCTTTTGTTTGTTACTGTTGTTGCTGCAATATGCGTCATGCCTTTAAGGTTTAAACTGTTCTGGCGTTGCGGATCTTTGTCTTTTTTTCGGGGGGTTTCTGTTAAACGAAAATTGTTTATTAACAATTTTTGTGTATAAATGTTTAAGAAGATAAATTATGAGTATTCTCATTGTCTCGGACATATTGTGATTCTAAGAGGTTTTTAATTTTGAAATACTTGAGAGTTGTTTTTGGAAAAAAGGATTTTTCGAAGTTAATATTAAGAGACCTGAGAGACACTTACAAGTGTAGTGACGATTATCATAGTATGATTGAGGTTATCATAATAAAGTAAGGACTTTCATAGTAAATAGAAAAGACTATTATAGTATAATTTAGACCTTTTTAGACTAGTTGAGGCCATTACAGCCTATTTCATGCTATCAAAGTCTTGTTAATGCCATCATAGTCTAATTATGACCACCATAATCTGGTTAAGACTAGAATAATAGAGAGAAAATGTTATTATAGTCTAATTTGGACAAGTTTAGTCTATCAAAGGTATCTTTATACTATTGTAATGTTATTAATGTCATCACAGACTGAACCTGGATAAGTCAAGTTGCAACATTCATAGACTATTATAGCCTAGTTAAGATATCACAGCATATTTCTTACTGTCATAGTATCAAAGTCTTTCTCATAGTAAGGTTGAGATTATCATGGTCTAACCAAGACCTATTATAGTCTTGTAGAGACTATCAGATCTTATTTTATACTATTAAAGTATTGTTGATGATATCATAGTATGGATATGAATACAATAATCTGGTTAGGACAATCAAAGTCAATTTGGGACAATCATAGACTATCACAACATAGTTAAAAGTATCACACACTGTCTGGATCATAGTATAGTTGAGATTATTATACTCTAGTTGAGACCGTCATATACTAGTTAAGACTTTCACAGCCTATTTTATTCTAATATGAAGACCTTATTTTTTAACTGGATTAAGTCCATTTTTTTAAAATTGGAATATAAAGGGTTTTGCGCTTTAGTGTTTTTAAAAATATAGGTGACCAATTTTTGTAAATTAAATCTTAGGTTTTGATCAGAACCTATTAAGTTTTTTCTTTCATAAAAATAAATTGATAAAAACCATTTGAAAATGCGTTTTTTTTTTAGCGGGTTGAATGGACTTAGACCATTTTCAAAACAAAAATTTTAAAATATTAATTTTTTTGAATTGAAAAGAGTTTTCAAAACAAATTAAATATGAAAAAATGTTTACTATTGAGTTGAAAAATTTATTGGACTTATTCCGCTTTCAAAGCAAATAAAACGAAAAATTTTGTTTAAAAAAATTTTGCCAAATATTTTTCATAGCAAAATTCCTATAAAACGCAAATTTTTGAAAAAAAATCCTATAAAAGGCAAATTTTCGAAAAAAGTCCTATAAAACGAAAATTTTTTAAAATTTTTCTATAAAACGCAAATTTTTGAAAAATTTCCTATGAAAAGTAAATTTTTGAAAAATTTCCTATAAAAAGTAAATTTTTGAAAATTTTCCTATGAAAAGTAAATTTTTGAAAACTTTCCTATTAAAAGTAAATTTTTGAAAAATTTCCTATAAAAAGTAAATTTTTGAAAAATTTCCTATAAAAAGTAAATTTTTGAAAAATTTCCTATAAAAAGTAAATTTTTGAAAAATTTCCTATAAAAAGTAAATTTTTGAAAAATTTCCTATAAAAAGTAAATTTTTGAAAAATTTCCTATAAAAAGTAAATTTTTGAAAAATTTCCTATAAAAAGTAAATTTTTGAAAAATTTCCTATAAAAAGTAAATTTTTGAAAAATTTCCTATAAAAAGTAAATTTTTGAAAAATTTCCTATAAAAAGTAAATGTTTGAAAAATTTCCTATAAAAAGTAAATTTTTGAAAAATTTCCTATAAAAAGTAAATTTTTGAAAAATTTCCTATAAAAAGTAAATTTTTGAAAAATTTCCTATAAAAAGTAAATTTTTGAAAAATTTCCTATAAAAAGTAAATTTTTGAAAAATTTCCTATAAAAAGTAAATTTTTGAAAAATTTCCTATAAAAAGTAAATTTTTGAAAAATTTCCTATAAAAAGTAAATTTTTGAAAAATTTCCTATAAAAAGTAAATTTTTGAAAAATTTCTTATAAAAAGTAAATTTTTGAAAAATTTCCTATAAAAAGTAAATTTTTGAAAAATTTCCTATAAAAAGTAAATTTTTGAAAAATTTCCTATAAAAAGTAAATTTTTGAAAAATTTCCTATAAAAAGTAAATTTTTGAAAAATTTCCTATAAAAAGTAAATTTTTAAAAATTTTCCTATAAAAAGTAAATTTTTGAAAAATTTCCTATAAAAAGTAAATTTTTGAAAAATTTCCTATAAAATATAAATTTTTGAAAAATTTCCTATAAAAAGTAAATTTTTGAAAAATTTCCTATAAAAAGTAAATTTTTGGCTATTTAGAAAATTGCTTAAATAACCGCTAATTTCGAAAAAATTGCCTTACACTTTTGTGAAGAGGTGTATTTGTGTTAAATGCATTGGAATCACAAAAAAACCAACCTTTCTATATCAGTCCAACGATATGTAGAAGAGGATACCATGTCCTAGTTAAAACTAAAGGTCTAGTCGAGTCTATCTATCTTATATTGTTGTTGAGGCTACATAGATTAGTTAACCATAGACTAGTTAAGTTGATCATAGTCTGGTTGGGTCTATTAATATCTAGTGTTTAGTTAGGCTATGTTGAAACTATCATAGTCGACTTAAGTATACCATAGCCTAGTAGAATAGTCATAGCCCACTAGATCATAGTTTGGTTGAACCTATCAGTGTCCATTTTAGAATATATCAATTTAGACTAAGTAGAAACTATCATAGTCGACTTAAGTCTACCATAGCCTCGTTGAGACTATCATATATTAGTTTAATCATAGTCTCGTAAAGTCTTTCAATGTCCAGTTTTGTCTATATCAGTTAACTTAGGCTATAGCTTAATCGACGCTATCATAGTAAATTTGTGATTAAAGCTCATTTTTATCTTTCTGTATACCCTGTTTCAAAAATTTCAGTTTTCTACCTTATTTTTCTTATTTAATGTCGTTATTACTGACAATGATTAAAAAAACAGCTGCTGTTTTAATTTTTTTTTCCTACATAAAAGGCTCCAAACTCCAAAAACATAAGGAAAAAGTAGCGCTCGTAAAATTGTAAAACCAACACCAGGTGCATTTTTTTCAAATTCAATATATTCCAAAATATTTGCACATTCAAAACATTTCATTCACCACCTTTTGCTTTAGGCAGGTACTTTGTTTTTTTTTTGCTTAAAAAGGTCTTCTTTTTGATCTCCTTATTCTTTGAATACCTGTTCGACAGGATTTATCCTTTAATTGTTTTGTACTCTTTTCTTTTAGAGTTTTTGTTTTTTTTTGTGCAATATTGATCTTTTCTTTGTAAGGATTCTCTTTTAGGATAAATGATCCTTTGAGGGATAATGCAAAATGAAGCTCAATAAATTTGTTTAGAAGTTTAGGGATCAGAGATCTTTAGAAGGATAGGGATAGATAGGCCTATGGTATGAATATTTGCAAAAACATTTTATATTGGGTTCTATTGTAGTCATTATTTCAATTATGAATGAGTAATTTTTCGCTTGAAGTAATTTTCTTTTTAGGTATTAAATTAGCAATATTTAAAGGATCGGATATCGTTTAAAACATCTTTAGAAAAATTTCAATGCATCCTTTTTAACAATTTTAATGAGTTTTGTTGATTTTAATCTTAGTTTAGTTAGGACTATCATATTCTAGATAATACTATCATATTCTAGTTGAGATTATCATAGTCTTATTGAGATTATTAAACTGTGAACATATTTATCTTGTATGGACAACCATAGTGTAGTTGAGACTTTTATATTTAATTTTTTGAAAAAAAATTTTTAATAAATTTTTTTTTCTATAAAAATTGTTTAATAAGAATTTTTTGATAGAAAATTTTTTTGCTAAGATTTTTATAGAAAATTTTTTGATAAGAAATTGTTTTCTAGCTAAATTTTTGTATAGAAAGTTTTAGAAATTTTTGTATAGAAAATTTTAGAAATTTTTGTAAAGAAAATTTTAGAAATTTTTGTAAAGAAAATTTTAGAAATTTTTGTGAAGAAAATTTTAGAAATTTTTGTAAAGAAAATTTTAGAAATTTTTGTATAGAAAATTTTAGAAATTTTTGTAAAGAAAGTATTAGAATTTTTTTCTATAGAACTTTTTTCGATAAGAATTTCTCTATGCAAAACTGTTTGATAAGAATTTTTTTTATATAATTTTTTTTAAGAAAATTTTTTGAAATAAAATTTTTCAATAGAAAATTTTGGATAAGGAATGTTTCCATAAAAAATGTTTGATAAGATATTTTTCTATAAAAATTTTCCTAGAAAATTTTTTTAAAAAAATTTCCAATAGAATGTTTTTTTGAAAGTAAATGTTTCTTTAGAAATTTTTCTATTACAAATTTTCAATATAAATTTTTCTATAGAAGTTTTGTTATAGAAAATTTCTATAGAATTTTTTCTTAAAACATTTTAATGGATTTTTTTTAAGAAATTTTTCTTTGAAATTTTTTTATTAAAAATTTTGTATAGAAAAATTTTGTTGAAGAAAATTTTGTACTAACAATTTTTTATAGAAATTTTTGTATTTATTATTTTCTATAGAAAATTTTAATAGAAAATGTTTTATTAAAATTTTTCTATAGAAATTTTTCTTTTTAAAATTTTTTATAGAAATTTTTCTTTTAAAAACTTTCATTAGAAATATAAATTTAAATTTTTTTTTATAGAAATTTCTCTTGTAAATATTTTCTGTTGAAATTATTCTAATAAATTTTTCTTTTCTTTTTTTTTAAGAAATTTTTCTTTCAAATTTGTTTATTAAAAATTTTATATAGAAAAATTTTGTTAAAGAAAATTTTGTACTAACAATTTTTTATAGAAATTTTTGTATTTATTATTTTCTATAGAAATTTTTAAAAATTTTCTATAGAAATTTCTCTTTTAAAAATTTTCTTTAGAAATTTAAATTTGAATTTTTTTTTTACAGAAATTTCTCTTGTAAATATTTTCTGTTGAAATTATTCTAATAAATTTTTCTTTTCTTTTTTTTTAAAGAAATTTTTCTTTCAAATTTGTTTATTAAAAATTTTATATAGAAAAATTTTGTTGAAGAAAATTTTGTACTAACAATTTTTTATAGAAATTTTTGTATTTATTATTTTATATAGAAATTTTTAATAGAAAATGTTTTATTAAAAGTTTTCTATATAAATTTTTCTTTTAAAAATTTTCTATTGAAATTTCTCTTTTAAAAATTTTCTTTAGAAATTTAAATTTGAAAATTTTTTTTAAAGAAATTTCTCTTTTAAATATTTTCTGTTGAAATTTTTCTATAAAAAATTTTTTTATGTAATTTTTTATAAAAAATTTTCTATATAAATTTTCTGAAGAAATTTTTCTATATAAATTTTCTGAAGAAATTCCTCTATAAAAAATTTTTTGATAAGAAATTTTTCTATATAAAATTTTTAATAAGAATAGATAGAATTTTTCTATAGATTTTTTTTGATAAGAATTTTTTATAAAAAATTTCTATAGAAATTTCTCTTTTAAAAATTTTCTAAAAAAATTCTCTATTAAAAATTTTCTATAGAAATTTTCTATTAAAAATTGACTATAGAAATTTTTCTATAAAAATTTTTCTACAAAAATTTTTCTATAAAAAATTTTCTACAAAAATGTATCTATAAAAAATTTTCTACAAAAATTTTTCTATAGAAATTTTTCTATAAAAAATTTTCTTCTGAAATTTTTCTATTAAAAATTTTCTTTAGAAATATTTTTATTAAATATTTTCTATAGAAATTTTTCTATAAAAAATTTTCTGTAGAAATTTTTCTATAAAAAAAATTTTATAAAAAATTTTCTATAAAAAATTTTCTATATAAATTTTTTGAAGAAATTTTTCTATAAAAAATTTTCTAAAGAAATTTTTCTATAAAAAAATTTCTAAAGAAATTTTTCTATAAAAAATTTTCTAAAGAAATTTTTCTATAAAAAATTTTCCAAAGAAATTTTTCTATAAAAAATTTTCTAAAGAAATTTTTCTATAAACAAATTTTATAGAAATTTTTCATTAAAAAATTTTTTTGATAAGCAATTTTTCTATATAAAATTTTTAATAAGAATTTTTCTATAGAATTTTTTATAAATAATTTCTATAGAAATTTCTCTTTTAAAAATTTTCTCTAAAAATTTCTCTTTTAAAAATTTTCTTTGGAAATTTTCTATTAAAAATTGACTATAGAAATTTTTCTATTAAAAATTTTTTATAGATATTTTTCTATAAAAAATTTTCTACAAAAATTTTTCTATAAAAAATTTTCTACAAAAATTTTTCTATAAAAAATTTTCTACAAAAATTTTTCTATAAAAATGTTTTAATTGGAAATTTTTCTATAAAAAATTTTCTATAGAAATTTTTCCTTAAAAAAATTTTCTGTAGAAATTTTTCTATAATAAATTTTTTATAAAAAATTTTCTATATAAATTTTCTGAAGAAATTTTTTTATAAAAAATTTTTCCATAAAAAATTTTCTAAAGAAATTTCTCTATAAAAAATTTTCTAAAGAAATTTTTCTATAAAATAATTTTATAGAAATTTTTCTTTAAACAATTTTTTGATAAGAAATTTTTCTATATAAAATTTTTAATGAAAATTTTTTCTATAGAATTTTTTTTTTTAAAATTTCTATTAACAATTGACTATAGAAATTTTTCTATTTAAAATTTTTTATAGTCATTTTTCTATAAAAATTTTTTTATAGAAATTTTTCTTTAAAAATTTTTTAATAGGAAATTTTTCTATATAAAATTTAATAAGAATTTTTTTTGATAAGAATTTTTATAGAAAATTTTTTATGAAGAAATTTTTTTTGTAGAAAAATTTTTGGTCGGATATTTTAGAAATTTTTCGATAAGAATTTTTCTATGTAGAATTAAATTTATTTTATTTATTCTATATAAATTTTTGTAAAAGAATTTTTCTTTACAAATTTTTTCGAAATAAAATTTTCGAATAGAAAATTTTTTGATAAGTATTTTTTTTGTAGAACAATTTTTGATCAGAAATTTTTGTATAGAAAATTTAAGAAATTTTTCGATAAGAATTTTTCTATGTAAAATGTTTTGAAAAAAATTTTTGATAAGAAATTTTGCTATAGAAAATTTTTTGAAATAAAATTTTCAATATGAAAATTTTCTCTAAAAAAATTTTTGACAAGAAATTTTTCTATAAAAAATGTATTTGATAAGAAATTTTTCTAAAGAATATTTTTTGATAAAAAATTTTCAATATGAAATTTTTCTTTCGAAAATGTTTTAATAGAAAATTTTTTGATATAATAAAAAGTTTTTCGATATAAAATTGTTCACATTGGCTTATGACGTTTTTAAAGAACTTGGGACGACGACGTCGAAAACCGAATTTTCACACAAAAAATTGATTTTTTCGGGATGCATTAGATGCGGGATGCATAGATTTTTTTTGATAAGAATTTTTTATAAAAAATTTCTATAGAAATTTCTCTTTTAAAAATTTTCTAAAAAAATTCTCTATTAAAAATTTTCTATAGAAATTTTCTATTAAAAATTGTATATAGAAATTTTTCTTTAAAAAATTTTCTACAAAAATTTTTCTATAAAAAATTTTCTACAAAAATTTTTCTATAGAAATTTTTCTATAAAAAATTTTCTTCTGAAATTTTTCTATTAAAAATTTTCTTTAGAAATATTTTTATTAAATATTTTCTATAGAAATTTTTCTATAAAAAATTTTCTGTAGAAATTTTTCTATAAAAAAAATTTTATAAAAAATTTTCTATAAAAATTTTTTTATAAAAAATTTTCTATATAAATTTTCTGAAGAAATTTTTCTATAAAAAATTTTCTAAAGAAATTTTTCTATAAAAAATTTTCTAAAGAAATTTTTCTATAAAAATTTTCTAAAGAAATTTTTTTATAAAAAATTTTCTAAAGAAATTTTTCTATAAACAAATTTTATAGAAATTTTTCATTAAAAAATTTTTTTGATAAGAAATTTTTCTATATAAAATTTTTAACAAGAATTTTTTTATAGAATTTTTTATAAATAATTTCTATAGAAATTTCTCTTTTAAAAATTTTCTCTAAAAATTTCTCTTTTAAAAATTTTCTTTAGAAATTTTCTATATAGATAAGAAATTTTGCTATAGAAAATTTTTTGAAATAAAATTTTTAATATGAAAATTTTCTCTAAAAAAATTTTTGACAAGAAATTTTTCTATAAAAAATGTATTTGATAAGAAATTTTTCTAAAGAATATTTTTTGATAAAAAATTTTCAATATGAAATTTTTCTTTCGAAAATGTTTTAATAGAAAATGTTTTGATATAATAAAAAGTTTTTCGATATAAAATTGTTCACATTGGCTTATGACGTTTTTAAAGAACTTGGGACGACGACGTCGAAAACCGAATTTTCACACAAAAAGTGATTTTTTCGGGATGCATTAGATGCGCTTGGATCTAATTGACTTGCTTCGAGACTTGAATCCATAAGGCCACCTTGATCTTAGAATTCGTAGTTATATTTGACAGAGCCTAAAATTAAATTCTTTTTCCTTTTTGGTAAAATGTCTTTATCCAATTTTTATTTAAACCAAATATTAGATTTGTCGGCATTCTCCTTTAAATCCGTTTCCTGCCCCTTTTCTTTTTCTTTCCCTACTTATTTTTATTATTTCTCCTATTTTTATTTCGTCTTTGAGTTTTGTCATTTTATCTTTATCGATTTTACTTTTTTATATAAGATTATATTTTTTTTATTTTTCATTATTTGAATGTGTATCTACTCTACTCTTATAATACAGATTTTCCTGTCTTTTCCCTCTTTTTCAATTACCACGAAAAAGAAGGAATCACAAAAAGGATTTCCTAGAAATTTTCCAATAAAAAAATTTAATTAAAAAAAAAAATGTATTTTCTGAATCAAACAAATTTCTTCTCTGAACCTTAAATTTTCGATTTAATCAATTCGGTAAAATATAAAAAAGTATTAAGGCCATGATTTTTTTAATTCATGATTTTCATTAGTTCAAAAGAGGGACAGAAAGCCAACCAGATGGACAGACAGACAGACAAGACAAAGACTTAAGTTTTTTTTTGAAGTGTTGTCGCATCTTTGTCAAAATTGTTATTTGAAGGGGCTAATGATGACTTCTTTGATTCTTGAAGTTTAGTTTAAGTTGCTTTTAGAGATGATGTTGTATGAAATGTTGTATTGTCAACAACATTGTGTTGTTAATAATTATGATGATTACGATGACATTAAAAATGATTTTGCTGATTGTTGCCTACCAGATGATGACTAAAATCTTAAAACTACGATGATTAGTTTTTTTTATTGGATTCCTTTTTTGCTTTTCCTCCAAATGACTTTTGACTCCTCGCTTAAATTATATACTTTACTTTTGTAATTCTATTTATAGTTTTTATTAATGACTCGAGGCTAGAAAAGTCGTTGAAGAGTCATGTAAGGCGCTACCTCAAAGAATATTAATTTTAAATACAAACAAAGATATTCTTTTTATACCCTACAACTATAAAATATAAAATTTTTTCATGAAAAATTACAAAAAAAAAAATATATATTTTAATATTTTCAATAGAAATTTTTATTGAAAAAATTTTCTATAGAAAATTTTCTATAGAAATTTTTCTATCGAAAATTTTCTATAGAAATTTTTCTATTGAAAATTTTCTATAGAAATTTTTCTATTGAAAATTTTCTATAGAAATTTTTCTATTGAAAATTTTCTATAGAAATTTTTCTATTGAAAATTTTCTATAGAAATTTTTCTATTGAAAATTTTCTATAGAAATTTTTCTATTGAAAATTTTCTATAGAAATTTTTCTATTGAAAATTTTCTATAGAAATTTTTCTATTGAAAATTTTCTATAGAAATTTTTCTATTGAAAATTTTCTATAGAAATTTTTCTATTGAAAATTTTCTATAGAAATTTTTCTATTGAAAATTTTCTATAGAAATTTTTCTATAGAAATTTTTCTATTGAAAATTTTCTATAGAAATTTTTCTATTGAAAATTTTCTATAGAAATTTTTCTATTGAAAATTTTCTATAGAAATTTTTCTATTGAACATTTTCTGTAGAAATTTTTCTATTGAAAATTTTCTATACAAATTTTTCTATCAAAAATTTTCTATACAAATTTTTCTATCAAAAATTTTCTATAGAAATTTTTCTATCGAAAATTTTCTATAGAAAATTTTCTATCGAAAATTTTCTATAGAAATTTTTCTATCGAAAATTTTCTATAGAAATTTTTCTATCGAAAATTTTCTATAGAAATTTTTCTATCGAAAATTTTCTATAGAAATTTTTCTATCGAAAATTTTCTATAGAAATTTTTCTATCGAAAATTTTCTATAGAAATTTTTCTATCGAAAATTTTCTATAGAAATTTTTCTATCGAAAATTTTCTATAGAAATTTTTCTATCGAAAATTTTCTATAGAAACTTTTCTATCGAAAATTTTCTATAGAAATTTTTCTATCGAAAATTTTCTATAGAAATTTTTCTATCGAAAATTTTCTATAGAAATTTTTCTATCGAAAATTTTCTATAGAAATTTTTCTATCGAAAATTTTCTATAGAAATTTTTCTATCGAAAATTTTCTATAGAAATTTTTCTATCGAAAATTTTCTATAGAAATTTTTCTATCGAAAATTTTCTATAGAAATTTTTCTATCGAAAATTTTCTATAGAAATTTTTCTATCGAAAATTTTCTATAGAAATTTTTCTATCGAAAATTTTCTATAGAAATTTTTCTATCGAAAATTTTCTATAGAAATTTTTCTATCGAAAATTTTCTATAGAAATTTTTCTATCGAAAATTTTCTATAGAAATTTTTCTATCGAAAATTTTCTATAGAAATTTTTCTATCGAAAATTTTCTATAGAAATTTTTCTATCGAAAATTTTCTATAGAAATTTTTCTATCGAAAATTTTCTATAGAAATTTTTCTATCGAAAATTTTCTATAGAAATTTTTCTATCGAAATTTTTCTATCGAAAATTTTCTATAGAAATTTTTCTATCGAAAATTTTCTATAGAAATTTTTCTATCGAAAATTTTCTATAGAAATTTTTCTATCGAAAATTTTCTATAGAAATTTTTCTATCGAAAATTTTCTATAGAAATTTATCTATCAAAAATTTTCTATAGAAATTTTTCTATCGAAAATTTTCTATAGAAATTTTTCTATCGAAAATTTTCTATAGAAATTTTTCTATCGAAAATTTTCTATAGAAATTTTTCTATCGAAAATTTTCTATAGAAATTTTTCTATCGAAAATTTTCTATAGAAATTTTTCTATCGAAAATTTTCTATAGAAATTTTTCTATCGAAAATTTTCTATAGAAATTTTTCTATCGAAAATTTTCTATAGAAATTTTTCTATCGAAAATTTTCTATAGAAATTTTTCTATCGAAAATTTTCTATAGAAATTTTTCTATCGAAAATTTTCTATAGAAATTTTTCTATCGAAAATTTTCTATAGAAATTTTTCTATCGAAAATTTTCTATAGAAATTTTTCTATCGAAAATTTTCTATAGAAATTTTTCTATCGAAAATTTTCTATAGAAATTTTTCTATCGAAAATTTTCTATAGAAATTTTTCTATCGAAAATTTTCTATAGAAATTTTCCTATCAAAAATTTTCTATAGAAATTTTTCTATCGAAAATTTTCTATAGAAATTTTTCTATTGAAAATTTTCTATAGAAATTTTTCTATTGAAAATTTTCTATAGAAAATTTTCTATTGAAAATTTTCTATAGAAATTTTTCTATTGAAAATTTTCTATAGAAATTTTTCTATTGAAAGTTTTTTATAGAAATTTTTCTATTGATAATTTTCTATAGAAATTTTTCTACCGAAAATTTTCTATAGAAATTTTTCTACCGAAAATTTTCTATAGAAATTTTTCTATCGAAAATTTTTTATAGAAATTTTTCTATCGAAAATTTTCTATAGAAACTTTTCTATCGAAAATTTTCTCTAGAAACTTTTCTATCGAAAATTTTCTCTAGAAACTTTTCTATCGAAAATTTTCTCTAGAAACTTTTCTATCGAAAATTTTCTCTAGAAACTTTTCTATCGAAAATTTTCTCTAGAAACTTTTCTATCGAAAATTTTCTATAGAAATTTTTCTATCGAAAATTATAAAAATTATAAAAATTTCTATAGAAATTTTTCTATCGAAAATTTTCTATAAAAATTTTTCTATCGAAAATTTTCTATAGAAATTTTTATATCGAAAATTTTCTGTAGAAATTTTTCTATCGAAAATTTTCTGTAGAAATTTTTATATCGAAAATTTTCCATAGAAATTTTTCTATCGAAAATTTTCTATAGAAATTTTTCTCTCCAAAATTTTCTATAGAAATTTTTCTCTCCAAAATTTTCTATAGAAATTTTTCTATCGAAAATTTTCTATAGAAATTTTTCTATCGAAATTTTTCTATAGAAATTTTTCTATCGAAAATTTTCTATAGAAATTTTTCTATCGAAAATTTTCTATAGAAATTTTTCTATCGAAAATTTTCTATAGAAATTTTTCTATCGAAAATTTTCTATAGAAATTTTTCTATCGAAAATTTTCTATAGAAATTTTTCTATCGAAAATTTTCTATAGAAATTTTTCTATCGAAAATTTTCTATAGAAATTTTTCTATCGAAAATTTTCTATAGAAATTTTTCTATCGAAAATTTTCTATAGAAATTTTTCTATCGAAAATTTTCTATAGAAATTTTTCTATCGAAAATTTTCTATAGAAATTTTCCTATCGAAAATTTTCTATAGAAATTTTTCTATCGAAAATTTTCTATAGAAATTTTTCTATTGAAAATTTTCTATAGAAATTTTTCTATTGAAAATTTTCTATAGAAAATTTTCTATTGAAAATTTTCTATAGAAATTTTTCTATTGAAAATTTTCTATAGAAATTTTTCTATTGAAAGTTTTCTATAGAAATTTTTCTATTGATAATTTTCTATAGAAATTTTTCTACCGAAAATTTTCTATAGAAATTTTTCTATCGAAAATTTTTTATAGAAATTTTTCTATCGAAAATTTTCTATAGAAACTTTTCTATCAAAAATTTTCTATAGAAACTTTTCTATCGAAAATTTTCTCTAGAAACTTTTCTATCGAAAATTTTCTCTAGAAACTTTTCTATCGAAAATTTTCTCTAGAAACTTTTCTATCGAAAATTTTCTCTAGAAACTTTTCTATCGAAAATTTTCTCTAGAAACTTTTCTATCGAAAATTTTCTCTAGAAACTTTTCTATCGAAAATTTTCTATAGAAATTTTTCTATCGAAAATTTTCTATAGAAATTTTTCTATCGAAAATTTTCTATAGAAATTTTTCTATCGAAAATTTTCTATAGAAATTTTTCTATCGAAAATTATAAAAATTATAAAAATTTCTATAGAAATTTTTCTATCGAAAATTTTCTATAAAAATTTTTCTATCGAAAATTTTCTATAGAAATTTTTCTGTCGAAAATTTTCTATAGAAATTTTTCTATCGAAAATTTTCTATAGAAATTTTTATATCGAAAATTTTCTGTAGAAATTTTTATATCGAAAATTTTCTGTAGAAATTTTTCTATCGAAAATTTTCTGTAGAAATTTTTATATCGAAAATTTTCCATAGAAATTTTTCTATCGAAAATTTTCTATAGAAATTTTTCTCTCCAAAATTTTCTATAGAAATTTTTCTATTGCAAATTTTTTATTGAAATTTTTCTATCGAAAATTTTTTATAGAAATTTTTTATAAAAAATTTTCTTTAGAAATTTTAAATTTTGTTATGTTGAATATTTCGAAATTATGTTCGAATTTTTCGAACATTCTAGCTAAATTGTATCACATTTGTTATAATTCCAACTAATTTACATAATTTCCATTCTTTTTGAACTTTCAAAATTAATTTCGAATCTTAACGATGTAGCTCATCTCAGTCAATCGCCCTTGACCGATTCTAAACATTTATTTGTTGTTCTTTAATTACATTTTTTCTTTAGTCATTTAAATCTTGTTCATCATTCTCATATTAAAGCTCAACTAAAATTTTGTAAAAAAAAACTATAAAATTTTTGTTCCATTCTCCTTTTTGACATCGTCATCAGCTTCATCGTCGTCGTCATTATTAAATTGCGCGAATTTAAGTCTGATTGTCGCTATTTTTCTTTCATTTTTTTACAAACATTTTCTGTGGCATTATTTGCACAATTTTATTGTTTTTCATGACAAAAAAGAATCCACAAGACTTTTCAAGAGGCATTATTTTCGATTTTTTTCTCTGTTTTGAAACTGATAACAAACAAGTGCTTTTTCCTTTTAATTTTCCTTCTCTTGGTCGCCGCAGCCTTTTAATGACGTTCCGTTCGCTCTACACGTTTTCGAATTTAATAAAGTTCATTTGCAAATACTCGCGTCACAGATTCAGATTCAAAAGGTTAATTTTCTTTTATTGGCTGGCGCACGATGGGGTCAATATTGTTATTAAAAGTATTTTGTTTCAATTTATTTGAATATTTTATTGTGAGAGATTTTTGTGAAAGGGGTAGAGGTATAGGAAGGGAAGGATCGTGTTGTGTATTTCTTCGATTTTCTAGTTCATTTTTGTAATATAATTCTAGAATTTTGTTTAAATGGTGTCAATGTTAATGTCAAAGTGGTTTTTATTTAGTTTTAATTTGAATAATATTATATTTAAACTTAATTTCGAATTTTCGAACATTACAAATAATGAGTAATGTTTGTAAAATTTACCAATTTTGGACTTTGTCTTAACGTTTTACTAAAAATAAACCTAATTTTTTGAATTTTGAAAATTCTCCTATAAATATTCGAATTTCGAAAAATCTCTTGTAAATATTTGAATTTTGAAAATTCTCCTATAAATACTCGAATTTTGAAAATTCTCCTATAAAACTCGAATTTTGGAAATTCTCCTATAAATACTCGAATTTTGAAAATTCTCCTATAAATACTCGAATTTTGAAAATTCTCCTATAAATACTCGAATTTTGAAAATTCTCCTATAAATACTCAAATTTTGAAAATTCTCCTATAAATACTCGAATTTTCAAAATTCTTCTTTAAATACTAGAATTTTGAAAATTCTTCTATAAATACTGGAATTTTGAAAATTCTATAAATACTCGAACTTTGAAAATTCTCATATAAAGTCTTAAATTTTGAAAATTTCGAATTTCAAACATTTCTACAAATTCGACTGAATAATAAAAGTTTGTATTTTATTTTTTTAAGGTTTTACTTAGTTTTTTTCAGTTTGGCTCATGTTCGAAAATTCGAACATTTTTTCGAAATTTGGTTTAGTAGTAAAAAATTAAAAATTTTGCAAAATACATTTTTTTATTGTTTTCACGACAATTGCTTAGTTTTATGAGATTTTATACATTTTCGAAATTTCGAACTTAATTTCAAATTTTCGAACATTAGCAAAAATGCTGAATTTAAGTAAAATAGTATGATTTTACTTGAATTTGCATTAAAAAAATTTAATTTCTTACTTTTTTAGTCTTTTTTGAGAAGTTTTTTTTAAATTCTTCTAAGTTTTTAATTGCAAAAAAAATCCTATTAAATGATGAAAAAATCTAATAAAACTTATACGATTTTTCTTTAAATTAATTCAAAGAAAATCTTAAATGTCTTTTGGAAAATTTCTTAAAAAAAAATTTAATAGTTTTAAGTTTCTCATAAATAAAAAATTTAACATAAGAAATTTTTAATTCCAACTTAAAATTTATAAGAAAATTTTAAATCTCTGATTTTTATAAGAATTAAAATTTTTTTTTTAAATAAGTCGTAATTACTTGCAAGTGTCTTAAGACTTTTTATTCCTCAACATAAAAGAAAATTTATGAAAATAATAAAAAACAGAAAAAATCGTTTTAATGCCATTAAATTTTTCCCCACGTACCAACATTTATGTTCATTCTTTTTTTTCTTGAATTCTGCTTCCAAAACGTTTAACTCCTTAACCCTTTAGAGGAGCTTTGAAAAAGGAATACAAATTTTCTTAATTTTTCTACCCCTTTTTTATTACATATTATTATTTTCTTTTCAAGTGTTTTTTGTTGTTGAAAATTTTTTCTTCTTGATATTAAGAAATCCTTTGAGATAATAATGAATTTAAGACGATAAAGTCCCTTTTTGAAAATAAAATCTTGATTTTGGAGGAATTTTAAATTATTCCTTTTTTTGTAGAAGTCTTAAGAAAATAAGAAAAACTAATTTCAATTTCTATTAAAATACAATGTATTAAAAGCGTAACCAAATTAAGATTCTCAGATACTTTGAGGCTTATTTAAATAAATTAATTGGCAAATTATTTAGAAGAAAAAGACAATTAGCAAAATTTTTTGTTATAATAGGAATAAATTAGGGACTGACTCAAGAAATCAAGATTAAAAGTGGGATATTACATTTCTTTTTTGTGAAAATACAACTGAACCTTTATAATTTTACTTAAATTTAACCTTTTTGCTATTATTTAAAAATTCGAAATTAAGTTCGAAATTTCAAAAATGTATTAAAAATCATAAAATGAATCATTTTTCTTTAAAATAATACAAATTCTCCTAAGTTTAAATTTTTTACATTTTTTGTATTCTCTACTAAAAAAACAAAGTTCGAAAAAAATTCGAACATGAGCCTAAATGAAGGAAATTAAGTTTATTTTTCTGTAAAAAAAAAGAAAAAAGTTTTATACTATTCTCGAAATTATACCATATTTGAGAAAATTTTTAAATTTTACTCAAATTTAACCTTTTTCCTAATGTTCGAAATTAAGTTCGAAATTTCGAAAATGTATTAAAACTCACAAAATTAATCAATTGCCGTTGAAACAAAACAGATTCCCTTGATTTTAACATTTTTTTCTACATATTTTGCATTTTTACTAATAAATCAAAGTTCGAAATTAAGTTTTTTCTGCAAAACTTGAAATAAAATTAAAAAAAAGTTTTATACTATTCTCGAATTTGTCCAATTTTTTAAATGTTCAAAAACTCGAAATTACACTATTTTAAGGAAAATTTTTGCGAGTATTTATAGAAGAGTTTTTAAAAATCGACTGTTTTTAGAATAGTTTTCTAAATTTAACTTTAACTTCGACTTTTCTAGGAGAATTTTCAAATTTCGACTATTTTTAGAAAAGTTTTTAAAATTCGAATATTTATAGAAGACTATTGAAAATTCAACTATTTTTGGTAGAACTTTCAAAATTCAACTATTTTTGGTAGAATTTGTAAAATTCAACTATTTTTGGTAAAATTTTCAAGATTCGAAAATTTTTGAAAAATTTTCGAAATTCGACTTTTTTAAGAAATTTTTAAAAATTCGACTATTTTTGGGAAATTTATCAAAATTTGACTTTTTTGGGTCAATTTTGGATATTCGACTTTTTTGGTAAATTTTCGAAATTCGACTATTTTTGGGAAAATTTTTATAATTCGAATATTTTTGGGAAAATTTTTAAAATTCGAATATTTATAGAAGAGTTTTGAAAATTCGACTATTTTTGGTAGAACTTTCAAAATTCAACTATTTTTGGTAGAATTTATAAAACTCAACTATTTTTGGTAAAATTTTCAAGATTTGAAAATTTTAGAAAGATTTTCGGAATTCGACTTTTTAAAGAAATTTTTAAAAATTCGACTATTTTTGGGAAATTTATCAAAATTTGACTTTTTTGGGACAATTTTGGGTATTCTACTTTTTTGGTAAATTTTCGAAATTCGACTATTTTTGGAAAAATTTTCGAAATTCGACTATTTTTGGGAAAATTTTTAAAATTCGACTATTTTTGGGAAAATTTTTAAAATTCGAATATTTATAGAAGAGTTTTGAAAATTCGACTATTTTTGGTAGAACTTTCAAAATTCAACTATTTTTGGTAGAATTTATAAAACTCAACTATTTTTGGTAAAATTTTCAAGATTCGAAAATTTTGGGAAGATTTTCGAAATTCGACTTTTTTAACAAATTTTTAAAAATTCGAATATTTTTGGGAAAATTTTTAAAATTCGGCTTTTTTTTTTGAGAAAATTTTCATAATTCGACTATTTTTGGGAAAATTTTTAAAATTCGACGATTTAGAAGAATTTTCAAAATTTGACTATTTTTGGGAAAATTTTTAAAATGTGACATTTTTTGGGAAAATTTTTAAAATTCGACTATTTTTGGAAGAATTTTCAAAATTCTACTTTTTTTTTGGCAGAGTTTTTAAAATTCGATTATTTTTGGGATGTTTTTCACTTTTTTTTTGGCAGAATTTTCAAATTTCGACTATTTTTGGGAGAATTTTCAAAATTTGACTTTTTTGGGAAAATTTTTCAAAATTTGACTATTTTTAGGTAAATTTTCAAAATACGACTTTATTTGGTAGAGTTTTCAAAGTTCGACTATTTTTATAGGTAAATTTTCAAAACTCGACTTTTTTGGGTCAATTTTGGAAATTCGAATTTTTTGGGAAATATTCATAGTTCGACTATTTTGGGTAAAATTTTAAAAATTCGACTATTTTTGGGAGAATTTTTTTGGGAGTATTTTCTAGATTCAACTATTTTTGGGAGAATTTTCAAAATTTGACTATTTATAGGAAAATTTTTAAAATTTGTCTATTTAAAAGAAAATTTTTAAAATTCGACTATTTTTGGGAGAATTTTCAAAATTCGGCTATTTTGGGAAAAAAAAATTAAAAAAAAAGAATTTTTGAAACTTGACTTTGGGAGACTTTTCAAAATTCGAGATTTTTCAAAAAAATAATATTTTAGGGATAATTTTCAAAGTTCGATTATTTTTATAGGTAAATTCTCAAAATTCCACTGTTTTTGGAAAAATTTTTAGAATTCGACTATATCAAAAATCGACTTTTTTCAAAATTCGATTTTTTCTAAGAAAATTTTCAAAATTCGACTTTTCTTAAAGAATTTGCAAAGTTCGACTATTTTGAGGAGAATTTTAAAAATTTGGCTATTTATAGATACATTTTAAAAATACGACTGTTTTGAGATATATTTTCAAAATTCGACTATTTATAGAAGAATTTTTAAAATTTTTCTATTTTTGGAAGAATTTTCGAAATTCGAACTTTTGAGAGGTTAATTTTCAAAATTTGTCTATTAACAGGAAAATTTAAAAAATTCGACTACTTTTTGAAGAACTATCAAAATTCGACTTTTTTGGAAAAATGTTCGAAATTCGACTATATATAGAAACATTTTTAAAATTCGACTATAGGAGATTTATAGAAGAATTGTATTTAACAAAATTTTTTAATATTTTATTCTTGTTAACAATTAATTAGTTATTTATCCAGATTTTTAAAATTGTTATTGATATTTAAAACACTTTTATTGTAAATTTTACATACATACACACTTTTTTGTTGTAATATGTTTTCAATTAAATTTATTGCTTGTGGTTTTTGTCATTCTTTCATACAATAAAATTTTTTGTTTTTTCCCTTTTTATTAAATTTATATTTATTTTCTTTTTTTTTAATCTCTTTTTAGGTAAGTGACACACAAATTAAATGGTTATTTAATACTTCAATTTAAAATGACAGATTATTTTTACACTCCCTTCGAAAAAAAAGTGAGATAATTAAATAACAAGTAAGTCAATGAATGAATGAATGAATAAAATGAAATATTACATATGATTTTTGACAAGTCAAGAAATTTGAGAGATTACAAAAATAGATTTGAAATAATAAATTAGTGTAATAAAAATTGTAATAAAAATTGTAAAAAAATTGTGTATAAATAGACGAATGTCGAAAAATATTCTTAAATAGTCGAATTTTGAATATTTACTATAAATTTTAAAATTTCAAAAAATTCTTCAAAAAATCAACTATTTATAGCAGATTTTTCAAAATTCGACTTTTTGTGGGAGAATTTTCAAAATTCGACTTTTTATAGGAACATTTTCAAAATTCGACTATTTATAGGAGAATTTTCAAAATTTGACTTTTTATAGGAACATTTTCAAAATTCGACTTTTTATAGGAGAATTTTTAAAATTCGACTATCTATAGGAAAATTTTCAAAATTTTACTTTTTATAGGAGAATTTTCAAAATTCGTCTATATATAGGGGAATTTTTCAAATTAGACTATTTATAGGAGAATTTTCAAAATTTGACTTTTTATAGAAGAATTTTCAAAATTCGACTATTTATAGGAGAATTTTCAAAATTCGATTATTTATAGGAGAATTTTCAAAATTCGACTATTTATAGGAAAATTTTCAAAATTCGACTTTTTATAGGAGAATTTTCAAAATTCGACTATTTATAGGAGAATTTTCAAAATTTGACTTTTTATAGGAACATTTTCAAAATTCGACTTTTTATAGGAGAATTTTTAAAATTCGACTATCTATAGGAAAATTTTCAAAATTTTACTTTTTATAGGAGAATTTTCAAAATTCGTCTATATATAGGGGAATTTTTCAAATTAGACTATTTATAGGAGAATTTTCAAAATTTGACTTTTTATAGAAGAATTTTCAAAATTCGACTATTTATAGGAGAATTTTCAAAATTCGACTATTTATAGGAGAATTTTTCAAAATTCGACTATTTATAGTAGAATTTTCAAAATTCGAATATTTATAGAAGAATTTTCAAAATTTGACTTTTTAAATGAGAATTTTCAAAATTCGACTATTTATAGGAGAATTTTCAAAATTTGACTTTTTATAGGAAAATTTTCAAAATTCGACTTTTTATAGGAGAATTTTAAAATTCGACTATTTATAGGAGAATTTTCAAAATTTGACTTTTTATAGGAAAATTTTCAAAATTCGACTTTTTTTAGGAGAATTTTCAAAATTCGACTATTTATAGGAGAATTTTCAAAATTTGACTTTTTATAGGAAAATTTTAAAAATTAGACTATTTATAGAAGAATTTTCAAAATTTGACTCTTTATAGGAGAATTTTCAAAATTTGACTTTTTATAGGAGAATTTTTTAAATTCGACTTTTTTTAGGAGAATTTTCAAAATTCAACCTTTTTATAGGTGAATTTTCAAAATTCGACTTTTTATTAGAGAATTTTCCAAATTTGACTATTTATAGAAGAATTTTCAAAATTAGACTTTTTATAAGAGAATTTTCAAAATTTGACTTTTTATAGAAGAATTTTTAAAATTCGACTATTTATAGGAGAATTTTCAAAATTCGACTATTTATAGGAGAATTTTCAAAATCTGACTTTTTATAGGAGAATTTTCAAAATTCGACTTTTTATAGGAGAATTTTTAATATTCGACTATTAGTAGGAGAATTTTCAAAATTTGACTTTTTATAGGAGAATTTTCAAAATTCGACTATTTATAGGAGAATTTTCAAAATTCGACTATTTATAGGAGAATTTTCAAAATTCGACTATTTATAGGAGAATTTTCAAAATTCGACTATTTATAGGAGAATTTTCAAAATTCGAATATTTATAGAAGAATTTTCAAAATTTGACTTTTTAAAGGAGAATTTTCAAAATTCGACTATTTATAGGAGAATTTTCAAAATTTGACTTTTTATAGGAAAATTTTCAAAATTCGACTTTTTATAGGAGAATTTTCAAAATTTGACTTTTTATAGGAGAATTTTCAAAATTCGACTATTTATAGGAGAATTTTCAAAATAAGACTATTTATAGGAGAATTTTCAAAATTCGACTATTTATAGGAGAATTTTCAAAATAAGACTATTTATAGGAGAATTTTCAAAATTCGACTATTTATAGGAGAATTTTCAAAATCTGACTTTTTATAGGAGAATTTTCAAAATTCGACTTTTTATAGGAGAATTTTTAATATTCGACTATTTGTAGGAGAATTTTCAAAATTCGACTATTTATAGGAGAATTTTCAAAATTCTACTATTTATAGGAGAATTTTCAAAATTCGACTATTTATAGGAGAATTTTCAAAATAAGACTATTTATAGGAGAATTTTCAAAATTCGACTTTTTATAGGAGAATTTTTAATATTCGACTATTTGTAGGAGAATTTTCAAAATTTGACTTTTTATAGGAGAATTTTCAAAATTCGAATATTTATAGAAGAATTTTCAAAATTTGACTTTTTAAAGGAGAATTTTCAAAATTCGACTATTTATAGGAGAATTTTCAAAATTTGACTTTTTATAGGAAAATTTTCAAAATTCGACTTTTTATAGGAGAATTTTCAAAATTCGACTATTTATAGGAGAATTTTCAAAATTTGACTTTTTATAGGAAAATTTTCAAAATTCAACTTTTTATAGGAGAATTTTCAAAATTTGACTTTTTATAGGAGAATTTTCAAAATTCGACTATTTATAGGAGAATTTTCAAAATTTGACTTTTTATAGGAGAATTTTTCAAATTCGACTTTTTTTTAGGAGAATTTTCAAAATTCAAAATTTTTATAGGAGAATTTTCAAAATTCGACTTTTTATAGGAGAATTTTCCAAATTTGACTATTTATAGGAGAATTTTCAAAATTAGACTTTTTGCAAGAGAATTTGCAAAATTCGACTATTTATAAGAGAATCTTCAAAATTCGACTATTTATAGGACAATTTTTAAAATTCGACTATTTATAGGAGAATTTTTAAAATTCGACTATTTATAGGAGAATTTTCAAAATTCGACTTTTTATAGGAGTATTTTCAACATTCGACTATTTATAGGAGAATTTTGCAAATTCGACTTTTTCTAGGAGAATTTTCAAAATTCGACTTTTTTTAACAGAATTTGCAAAATTCGACTTTTTCTAGGAGAATTTTTAAAATTCGATTTTTCTAGGAGAATTTTTAAAATTCGATTTTTCTAGGAGAATTTTTAAAATTCGATTTTTCTAGGAGAATTTTTAAAATTCGACTTTTTATTAGAGAATTTTCGAAATTCGAATTTTTGTAGGAAAATTTCTTATTATTTAGATCGAAATTTCGGCTATTTTCTTAATTTCCATTTAGATGTTAAGAGGCTGATGAAGTAGATTTGTAAATCTTTGTCATTTTGTTGTAATGCCGCAGAAGAATAGAATAAAACAAAAACCAAATAAAAAACTAACAAAAAACTTTTTATACAAAAGTAATAAAAAGAATGAAAGAGGGAAAATAATAGAAGAAAGAATGAGGGAAAGAAAGAAAACAACCCTTATTCTTGTGTCATTCGCTACAATTTTAGGTCGTTGTTCTGGTTTGGTTGAATGCGAATGAAGAATCGAAAATGTTGGAAAGGAAAAAGTTTGTCGGTTACATTTTTTTCGCCCTCAATGTGGATGAAATTAAATCTTTGAGCTGTTACAAACATAAAAACAAAAAAAAAATGAAACGTCTTTTCCTCTTTGTAAAAAAATGTTTGAGTGTTTGTTTGTTTGTGTGTGTGTGTGTAAATGTTTCCGAGTAAATTTGTGTAAAATTTTGTATACCCCATTTCGTAGATGTAAATGTAATCTTTTTGTGTGTGGGTGTGTAAACTAAAAACATTATTGGATTTTTATGTTGAAAATTATCGATCGATTCTTTTTAATTTTGACGATAGTTTTAAGTTAACAAGTTTTTGATGTCAATAGTTTGAAATTTAAATAAAAGAAATTAACAAAATAAAGTGGATACTTTTAGTGTTTTCTTTGTTGTTGTTCTTTTTGTTTTGTATAAATAAAGTTTAAAGGAAATTATTGAACACATGTGAGATTTTGTTGATTTTGGAAATGTAAATTTTAAATGACATATTGATACTTTTTCTCGTTTGTCTGTCTCATGACTTTGGAAACACATACAGCGCAGAAAATTACTTTAAATTATTTTCAGTGTAATTTAAAACCTGTAGTTAAGAGTTAAGAAAATTCCGTCGTCGTAGTCTTTATTGATTTATAGGGTTTTATTAGATTTTATTATGCTTCGTTGTTGGTTGATTGCCTACAGACACAGATGTTTTTAGTTAAATGATTATGTAAAAGTATTTTTAAGGGGGCAGAAGAATTATTTACATATTTAATTTAGGTTTACTGAAAAAGTTATAAATGTTTGATAATTTCAAAATAATTTGAAAATTTCGTAATTAGCAAAACATAACATTTTATTTATAACGACAAAAAGAAACTTATTCTTTAGAAAAGTTGTCTGAATTCTTGTATTAAAAGGTATATTTTCTAAATTCTAATCATTTTAGATAAACTTTCAATATTGAAAAAATCCTAAAAATTTAAAAATTGAAAATTCTCCTATAAAAAGTAAAATTTTGAAAATTTTCCTACAAAAAGTCAAATTTTGCAAATTTTCCTATAAAAAAGTGCAGTTTTGAAAATTTTTCTATAAAAAGTCGAATTTTGAAAATTTTCCTATAAAAAGTCAAATTTTGTTAATTTTTCTATTAAAAGTCAAATTTTGAAAATTTTCCTATAAATAGTCGAACTTTGAAAATTTTCCTATAAAAAGTCGAATTTTGAAAATTCTCTTAAAAATAGTCGAATTATGAAAATTCTTCTATATATAGTCGAATTTTTAAAATTCTTCTATAAAAAGTCGAATTTTTAAAATTCTTTTACAAATACTCGAATTTTTAAAATTCTTCTATAAAATAGTCGAATTTTGAAAATTTTCTTATAAAAAGTCGAATTTTATAAATTTTCATATAAAAAGTCGAATTTTTAAAATTTTTCTATTAAAAGTCGAATTTTGAAAATTTTCCTATAAAAAGTTGAATTTTGTAAATTTTCATATAAAAAGTCGAATTTTTAAAATTTTTCTATTAAAAGTCGAATTTTGAAAGTTTTTATATAAAAAATCGAATTTTGAAAATTCTTCTATAAAAAAGTCGAATTTTGAAAATTTTCTTATAAAAAGTTGAATTTTGTAAATTTTCATATAAAAAGTCGAATTTTTAAAATTTTTCTATTAATAGTCGAATTTTGAAAGTTTTTATATAAAAAATCGAATTTTTCTATAAAAAGTCGAATTTTCAAAATTTTTTTTTAATTTTTCTACAAAAGGTCGAATTTTGAAAATTCTTCTATAAAAAGTCGAATTTTAAAAATTCTCCTAAAAATTTGTCAAATTTTGAAATTCTTCTAAAAATAGTCGAATTTTGAAAAATCGAATTTTGAAAATGTTTCTAAATAAAGTCGAATTATGAATATTTTATTTTGAATTATATATATTTTCTATATAAGTCGAATATGGAAAATTCTCCTATAGAAAGTCAAATTTTGAAACTTCTCCTATAAAAAATCAAATTTAGAAAATTCTCCTAAAAATAGTCAAATTTTACAAATTTTCCTATAAAAAGTAGAATTTTGAAAATTCTCTTAAACAAAGTCGAATTTTTAAAATCTTCCTGAAATAGTCAAATTTTAAAAATTCACCTGACAATCAAATTTTGAAAAATCTCCGCAAAATAGTCGAATTTTGAAAATGTTTCTAAATAAAGTCGAATTTTTAAAATTTTTCTATAAATACTCAAATTTTGAAAATTTTTCTAGAAAAAGTCGAATTTGGAAAATTCTCCTATAAAAAGTCGAATTATGAAATTTCTCCTATAAAAAGTCGAATTTTAAAAATTCTCTCAAACAAATTCAAATTTTTAAAATCTTCATAAAAATATTCGAATTTTGAAAATTTTTCTAAAAATGGTAGAATTTTGAAAGTTTCTAAATACTGAAAATTCTAATGCAAAAAGTGGAGTTTTGAAAATTCCCCTAAAAATACTCGAAATTTAAAAAAATTTTCCTAAAAATAATCAAATTTTGAAATTCTTCTAAAAATAGTCAAATTTTTAAAATTCTTCTAAAAATAGTCAAATTTTGAAAAATCTCCTAATGAAAATGTTTCTAACTAAAGTTAAATTTTGAAAATTCTTCGAAAAAAACTCGAATTTTGAAAATGTTTCTACAAGAAGTCGAACTTGGAAAATTTTCCTATAAAAAGTAGAATTTTGAAATTTCTCCTATAAAAAGTCGAGTTTTCAAAATTCTCCTAAAAAGTCGAATTTTCACAATTCCCCTATAAAAAGTCTAATTTTGAAAATTCTCGTATAAAAAGTCTAATTTTGAAAATTCTCCTATAAAAAGTCTAATTTTAAAAATTCTCCTATATAAAGTCGAATTTTAAAAATTTTCCCAAAAATGGTAGAATTTTGAAAAATTTTCCTAAAAAAATAGAATTTTCAATATTTTCCTACAAAAAGTCGAATTCTAAAAATTCTTCTATAAGTACTTGAATTTTAGATTCTTCTATAAAAACTCGAATTTTGAAAATTTTTCCAAAAAAGTCAAATTTTAAAAATTCTCCTAAAACAGCCGAATTTTGTAAACTATCCTTTGATCCGTCGAATTAAAAAATCCGCTTAGTTTTTATTTCTAATATCTAAAAAAGAACGTGTGACAAAGCTTTTTTCCATAATCTAAATTTTATTATTTAGTTGCCAATATACCCGCAGATACACAACAATTCTGCCATAATGCAAGTTCCAAATGACAATCCAAAACAACCCCCTGCTTGCGAAAAGAGGCGCAAATAATACAAAAATTATTTTATTCAATTGAAGGTCATCGATCTTAGACGCTAACAGTAATTTCTGTGGTTGTTTTTGTTTTCATTTTATGTTCTGACTTTGTTAAGCCCAGCGGGAAATTTTTAGAAAAAGGTATTTTTATAGGAAAATTTATAAGTTTTACAAGTTATGGGAGAATTTTTAAAATATGACTATTTATCTTGGCGTCATGGACTTCTTTTGTAGGGTTCAAGTAAAGATATGGAGGTTGTACTCCATACATTGATTTGCCGTATGGTCCATTTGAAAAGTCCCATGAATGCGGAAGCCATATTTCACAAGTTTTTTGAGTTAGAGCATATTAAACGTAAGCTTTTACTAACAATCGGTCATTTTTAGCAGTCGTTTTCTTCAAATGAAAGTAGGTTATCAGAGTTTCCCGTAAAACATATTTCTTAGGCGTAAAATTTTTCATTTTTATAGAGACTGAAAAAATATATGTTTACACTTTGGCATCTATCGAATATCGAATTATAACGACAGATGTTTACCATTCAAAATATTATATTTGTTATTATGGACACAAACCATAGGTAACAGTTGTACCATATGTTGTCTAAATCTACATTTTTAACTTGGACTAGATTTTTAAAATCCTAATGTTATAGAAGAATTTTCAATGTTTGACTTTTTATAAGACAATTTTCAAAATTCGACTTTTTATGGGACAATTTTCAAAATTCGACTTTTTATAGGAGATTTATCAAAATTCGACAACTTATAGGTAAATTTTCAAAATTTGTCTATTTATAGGAGAATTTTTAAAATTCGACAATTTTTGGAAAAATTTTCAAAACTCGATTTTTTTGGAGAATAAAAGACAAAATTTGGTTATTAAAAGGCGAATTTTAAAAATTTTACTATTTATAGGAGAATTTTTAAAATCGGTTATAGGAGAATTTTCAAAATTCGACAATTTTTAGAAAAATTTTCAAAACTCGATTTTTTTGGAGAATAAAAGACAAAATTTCGTTATTTATAGGAGTATTTTCAAAATTCGCATATTTAAAGGCGAATTTTAAAAATTTTACATTTGTAGGAGAAATTTTAAAAATCGGCTTTTTAAAGGAGAATTTTTAATATTTGACTAACTTAAGAAGAATTTTCAAAATTTAACTATTTATAGATACATTTTCAAAATTCGACTATTTTATAATTCGACTATTTTTGGTAAGTTTTCAAAATTTTTCTATTAATAGGAAAATTTTTAAAGTTTGACTTTTTAAAGCAGAATATTCTTGACTCGACTTTTTTAAAAAGAATTTTATAAATTCGACTAATTCAAAATTCATCGATTTATAAAATAATTTTCGAAATTCAAATTTTCAAAAGTTGACTATTTATAAGGTTTGCTTAAAAAATCATTAATTAATCATAAGAAATTTTCTAAATTTGTATAGCCCTCCAGGCCTTGGTTTTATTCCCGCTGGGATAATTTGGCTGATTTTAGCACAGACTCTCAGCCTCAAACTAACAAAAAACACTTACACATATGGCGTTTGTTTATAATTTTATATGGGAAAGAAAAAACGACCCCCAGGACTGTCTTTGTCGCTTTCAAAGGTTGGAAACGATAAAAAAGTTACATATAAAAATGTAAATATTGAAGTACATAAAAACATTAATGGAAAGATTTGATATTTTTCGGAGTTTAAGAAATTTTTGGAAAAATTTAAATAAGAAAAATTTTAGTTTTGTTTAAGCTTACTTTTAAAAATTGTAAAATTTTTTTCGTTTCCAAACTTTACTCTCCCCTAATTCGTTAAAGTTAAATTGTTTACATTTCAATATTTACTCAGGGGGAGTAAAGTCAAGTTTTTGCTTTGTTTGAATTCAGGAAGAATTTACTGTTCCTTTAAATTTTTGAATAAAAAATATTTGGAAAAGGGGAACATGATACAAACATAAAATCTTAAAATCTTATTTATGTACTTATTTATTATTTAAAAAATAAAAATAAATATTTAAATTCTCTTAAAATATTTTGTCTTAAATGTTTGACCTTTAGATCTTAAAATTTGTTTCCAAATTTTTTTATTTTCTTGAATATTTTGTTATAGAAAAGAACCATAAATAACTCCCTTTGAAAAATTATATGGTTTTAATTAAATTTCTTTTGTGATTTCTATTTCTATAGTCAGTCAGTCAGTCCGTCCTTCCCTCGATAAGTAAAAGTCATTGGAGCTGACTTCCATTGACAAGGAAAAATTCGTTATTGTGTCAAAAAATTTATTTGGTTTTGGTATTTTTTTCTGTTTTTTTTTTCACATTTTTATTTTCCAGCAACTGGATATTACTTTAACAATAAGATATAACTTTTTTTTTATATTTTTTCAAACATTTGTCAAGTCACAGAAAACCACAAAATTTATATATTTTTTTTATCTAAGTTTTTCTCTGAATGTTTTTTTCTTTTTTAGATTTTTATGTTTGTTTTAGTTTATTTTGTTATCTTATTTTTGTGTCCTTTGAATCAAAAAAGAAAAAGAGAGAAAAACTTGTATTTTGTATATAAATATTTATTTAGGAAATATATACATTAGGGTGCATCTTATTCTGTGAAAGTGCGAAATTGAACCGTAAATCCCTTTAGAAATAATTTTTAATAATATTTCAATCAAATTTTTACCACTAAGAATTATATAATTAAAAAAATTTAATGGAATATAGAAGAAAACTGAAGCAGCTTTATTTGAAGCCATCAAAATTAAAAATCCATGAAATAGTTTCGGAGTTATTGCAATTTTCCAACGAAAATTCGTGTTCTTGACTATACGCCTAAGGATATGCAGCGAAAAAATTTATTTAAGAATAAATAAATTTTAAAGTAAGAAATGATTTACAATTTTATGACCTGTAAGCACTAAATAGTTAAGTTTTGTTAAAATATCAAATTTGCTACTTATTTTTTTTTTCTCATACAAGAAAATTGAACATTTTTCTCAGGCCGGGCTGGTTTCAAAAATCATTTTTTAATTTTTTGAAAATTTTGTTAAAAAAATATGACAAATAATAAATTTGTTTTCCAGTGACATAAAACTAATAAATGGAAGAATAAAACACCAAAAAAATGAGGTCGATATTTTTAATCGTTTTGCCGTACCTAAGATTTGAAATCGTAAAATTTCGCGAAAATGTGAATTTTTTGTAATAATTTGAGTATAGGCTTGTTAAATTGTAGCAATGTTTGACATTAATAAGAGCAAAAGTAAATATTTGTCCTCAGACTATGTATGTATGTAGAATGTACACGATATTGATTTTTAAAAATTGGAAAATTTTAACCCTTTCTTCCCCGGGGCCAAAGATACAGAAAAATTTGTGTTTAACAATTTTTCTTTAAAGAAAAATTTTTGTCATAGAAATTTTTTTCTATAGACAAATTTTTGTTTAAAAAATTTTCGCTTAAAAAATTTTTTTATTCATTATAAAAAAAATGTTTGTTTTAAAAATTTTTCTCTAAAGAATAATTTTCATTATAAAAATGTTTCTCTATAGAAAAATTTTAGTTATAAAAATTTTTCTCTATTGAAAAATTTTGGTTATAAAATTTTTTTTTTATAGAAAAATTTTGGTTATAAAAATTTTTCTTAATAGAAAAATTTTCGTTACAAAATATTTCCTCTATAAAAAAACGTTGTTATAAAAATTTTATAGATAGAAAAATTTTCGTTATAAAAATTTTCTCTATAGAAAAATTGTGGCTTTAAAAATATTATAGAAAAATTTTCGTTATAAAAATTTTTCTCCATAGAAAAAGTTTTTTTTATAAAATTTTTTCCTATAGAAAAATTTTAGTTTTAAAATTTTTTCTCTTTAGAAAAATTTTTGTTTAACAAATTTTTTCATATAGAAAAATTTTTTTTTGTTTAAAAAATTTGTTCATATAGAAAAATTTTTGTTATAAAAATTTTTCTCTATTGAAGAATTTTCGTTATAAAAATTTTTCTCTATAGCAAAATTTTCGTTATAAAAATTTTCTTTATACAAAATTTTTTTTTTTTAGAATTTTTTTCTATAGTAAAATTTTCGTTATAAAAATTTTTCTCTATAGAAAAATTTTTGTTTTAAAAATTTTTCTCTATAAAAAAATTTTTGTTACAAAAATTTTTCTCTATAAAAAAATTTTCGCTACAAAAAATTTTTTTTATAAACAAATTTTTGTTACAAATATTTTTCTCAATAGAAAAATTTTCGTTACAAAATTTGTTTTCAATAGAAAAATGTTCGTTATAAAAATTTTTTTCTATAGAAAAATTTTTGCTTTAAAAATTTTTTTCTATAGAAAAATTTTCGCTATAAAAATTTTTTTCTATAGAAAAATTTTCGCTATAAAAATTTTTCTCTATAGAAAAATTTTCGTTATAAAAATTTTTCTCTATAGAAAAATTTTCGTTAAAAAAATTTTTCTCTATAGAAAAATTTTCGTTATAAAAATTTTTCTCTATCAAATAATTTTCTTATAAAAATATTTCTCTATAAAAAATTTTTGTTCTTAAAATTTTCTCTATAGAAAAATTTTCGTTAAAAAAATTTTTTCTATAGACAAATTTTTGTTATAAAAATTTTTCTCTATAGAAAAATTTTCGTTAAAAAATTTTTTTCTATAGAAAAAATTTTGTTATAAAAATTTTTCTCTATAGAAAAATATTTGTTTTAAAAAATTTTCTCTATAGAAGATTTTCGTTATAAAAATTTTTCTCTGTAGAAAAGTTTTCGTTATAAAAATTTTTCTCTACAGAAAAATTTTCATTACAAAAATTTTTCTTAATAGAAAAATTTTCGTTATAAAATTTTTTCTCTATGGGAACATTTTTGTTTTAAAAATTTTATATGCAGAAAAATTTTCGTTATAAAAATTTTCTCTATAAAAAATTTTCATTTTAAAAATGCTCTCTGTAGAAAAATTTACACTATAAAAATTTTTCTCTATAGAAAAATTTTCGTTACAAAAATTTTTCTTTATAGAACAATTTTCGTTATAAAATTTTATCTCTATAAAACATTTTTTGTCATAGAAATTTTATGTATAGAAAAATCTTCGTTATAACAAATTTTCTATAAAGAAAAATTTTCGCTTTAAAAATTTTCGATATAGAAAAATTTTCGTCAAAAAAATTTTTATCTATAGAAATATTTTAGTTGTAAAAAATTTTCTTTATAGAAAAATTTTAGTTGTAAAAATTCTCTATACAAAAATTTTCGTTACAAAAATGTTTGTTTTAAAAAAAAATTTGTTTAATAGAAAAATTTTACTTATAAAATTTTTTCTCTCAAAAAATATTTGCTATAAAAATTTTATGTATAGAGAGATCTTCGTTATAACAAATTTTCTCTATAGAAAAATTTTCGCTTTAAAAATTGTCTCTATAGATTAATTAACTATAAATTTTTTTTCTATAGAAAAATTTTCGTTATAAAAATTATCCTTTTTTAGAAAAATTTTTGTTTTAAAAATTTTTGTCGATACAAAAATATTTATTTTAAAAATTTTTTTGTTGAGAAAAATTTTGGTTATTCATTTCATATGCTTATTTAAGGTGCATCCTAATATTCATACATTAGGGCGCTCCAATAAATTTTCGTACTTCCAAAATCTCCTCCAAAAAATAGACGAACTTCAACTAAATAGAGGAATATTATATAATCGTCGAATTTTAAAAATGTTATTATGAATAGATGAATTTTAAAAGTTCTACTATAAAAAGTCAAATGTTTAAAGTTTGTTTATAAATAAACGAATTTTTTTTTATAGAATTTTAAAAATTATCTTATAAATAAACGAATTTCGAAATGTCTACTGTAAATAAACTTTTGAAACTTCTTATAGGGATTTTGAAAATTTGTTAACTCTCCAAAATATAATATTTGTTATTAGTGACACAAACCATATGTTATAGTTATGTCATATGTAGTCCAAATCGACATTATTAACTTTTATACACAATCATTTTTTTTTATAGAATTAAAAATTTTTCCTATATAAAATTATTTGCTATCAAAAAATTTCTCGTTAGAAAAATTGTGAATATTAAAAATTTTTCTATATAGAAACATTTTTGCTTAAATTTTTTCTAAATTTAAATTTTTGTTCCTAAAAATTTTCTCTTTGGAAAAAATTTGTTCTTAAAATTTATTTATAAAAATTTATTTATAAGTTTCGTTGTTAACTATGTAAATTTTTAAGTTAGAAACCTAAAGAAAATAGAAAAAAAGTTTCCAATGTAAGTCACCGAGGAAGAGCAGATGGATAGAATACATTCTTTAACACAGTAATTCCCCGAGGAGATTTAAACAGACATTGTAAGGATGGTCTTTGGGTGTAAATGTGTTTGTCTTAGAGAAAGTTTTCGTTTTTGTGTTTGTGCTTTTGTAGATTTTGTTTGCTTTTATGGTGCATAAAAATAACATAGCATACTTTTAGGCGTGTTTGTCTTATATCTAGGATAATACTAGAATTTAAATACATACATACACAAACAATCTCACAATTATTTTGATACCTTCATAGGATTCAACAAACATTCTTACAAATTAGTTTAGTTTTTGTTTTTAGAAAAATTTTCTTTCTATTATATACAATTTTAGCCAAAGTTTGATGGTTCTAATGGAAATAAGTAAAGTTTGATTATAAAAGTAATTATTGTACAATATTTTCTTAAACAAGTTTTTGTTTTTATTATTATCTTAATTGTTAAATATTTAATAGTAATTTTTTGTTATTTTAAAAATTAAACAAAAAAATCGACTAAAAAAGTAGTGTATACTTTAAGGAGATTTTTCTCCAAACAAAAGTTTAAATTAAACAATTTTTTTCCTACAGAAAAATTGTTGGTTTTATGGAAACATTTTAGTTATTAAAATGTTTTTTTTTATGGAAAAATTTTCGTTATTAAAATTTTTCTATAGAAAAATTTTCGTAGTGTATATTCGTTATTAAAATTTTTCTGTAGAAAAATTTTCGTTTTTAAAATTTTTCTATACAAAAATTTTCGTTGTTAAAATTTTTCTATAGAAAAATTTTCGTAGTGTATATTCGTTATTAAAATTTTTCTATAGAAAAATTTTCGTTATTAAAATTTTTCTATAGAAAAATTTTCGTTATTAAAATTTTTCTATAGAAAAATTTTCGTTATTAAAATTTTTCTATAGAAAAATTTTCGTTATTAAAATTTTTCTATAGAAAAATTTTCGTTATTAAAATTTTTCTATAGAAAAATTTTCGTTATTAAAATTTTTCTATAGAAAAATTTTCGTTATTAAAATTTTTCTATAGAAAAATTTTCGTTATTAAAATTTTTCTATAGAAAAATTTTCGTTATTAAAATTTTTCTATAGAAAAATTTTCGTTATTAAAATTTTTCTATAGAAAAATTTTCATTATTAAAATTTTTCTATAGAAAAATTTTCGTTATTAAAATTTTTCTATAGAAAAATTTTCGTTATTAAAATTTTTCTATAGAAAAATTTTCGTTATTAAAATTTTTCTATAGAAAAATTTTCGTTATTAAAATTTTTCTATAGAAAAATTTTCGTTATTAAAATTTTTCTATAGAAAAATTTTCGTTATTAAAATTTTTCTATAGAAAAATTTTCGTTATTAAAATTTTTCTATAGAAAAATTTTCGTTATTAAAATTTTTCTATAGAAAAATTTTCTTTATTAAAATTTTTCTATTGCAAAATTTTCGTTATTAAAATTTTTCTATTGCAAAATTTTCGTTATTAAAATTTTTCTATTGAAAAATTTTCGTTATTAGAATTTTTCTATAGAAAAATTTTTGTTAATAAAATTTTTCTATAGAAAAATTTTCGTTGTTAAAATTTTTGAAAATCTAAAAACAACTTAATGACTTAAGAAGCTCTCAAACAGAATTTAGCTTAAACCTCCTGAAAGTATTCTATAAAAAATTAAAAAAAATATTTAAGCTTGTACAGATTAAAAGAATATTTCCCTTATATATTTCTTTATAAGTATATTTGATTTGAAGTGGATACCTCAGAGTGTCTATATATTTTGTTGTGACCACAAATGAAGTTTTATTACGCACGAATCGCTGCCCCAGGATCTCTTCTAACTTTTGTGGACTTTTCCGACTATAAAGAGCCCAAAACAAACACTCGCAAATTGAACACACACACACACACACACACATACATTAGGTGACATTATTCTTAACACAATAATTTCGTAACAATTTAATTTTTTCTACTCTGTCCCTCTTTCTTCCTCTTTCCCACCTTTTCATCTTGTTTATTTAAATTTTCTTTGTAAACGTTAGAAAATTTATTAAAGCCTATATTAAGGCGTTTTATAAATAGCCTTTTGACATGAAAATTAATTGTGAAAATAACTACAAACAAGAAAGAAAATACACATTTCATGTTTATTTTGGGAGGCAGTTTTTTCAACGTATTTCCTTTTTCAAATGTTTATGTTAATATTGAAATACTAGAGGAAAGAAAATTAATATCATGATAAAATATTTAGGCCAATTATTATGGGAAATTAAACAAATCATGGCAGGTATTTACCAATACCAGCTGCCTTAGACTTCGGCGAAATAAGGTTAAATTATTATTATACTAGCGACATTTAAAGGAAATTTCCCTGTTTAAAATATATAAAATATTGTAACAACTAAAATATTTTAATTTTTATTATTGACTATTTATCATCTCTAGATTTAAGAGGATTATTTTAAATTCATATTTTTGAAAAATCTAGGAAATGAATAATTTTGTAGACGTCATTCATTACCTCAACGCGTGAGATTTAAAATATTTAATTTGTTTTATTTTATTATTTATAATTGAAATCTTTTAAACGTGTTAATAATTTCCCATGAATTAGTGTTTTATTTATTATTTGATTGATAGGGGAAATGAAACTACAATTATTTATCATGATTTATAAGAGATTATAAGGATTCAAAAATGTTGCATAATTTTAGGGATTTAAAATTACAAGGACAAAAATTTATATTTATTAGCACAAAATTACAATATTTTAAAACCGACGCAAAGAAAATAAAAAAAAAAATTTTTCTACAGAGAAAAATGTGTAAAAGGAAAATTTCTCTATAGAGAAAAATTTGTAAAAGGAAAATTTTTCTATAGAGAAAAATTTGTAAAAGGAAAATTTTTCTATAGAGAAAAATTTTTAAAAGGAAAATTTTTCTATAGACGAAAATTTTTAAAAGGAAAATTTTTCTATAGAAAATTTATAAAACACAAATTTTTCTATGGAGAAAAATTTTTGAAACAAAAATTTTTTTATAGACAAAAAATTTTTCTATGAAGAAATATTTTTAAAACGAAAATAAATTTTTTTTTAAAGAAAAAAAATTTCTATAGAGAAACAATTTTAAATTAAAATTTTTCTATAAAGAAAAATTTAAAAACTAAAAATTTTCTATAGAGAAAAATTTTTAAACAAAAATTTTTTCATAAAGAAAAATTTTTAAACAAAAATTTTTTCATAAAGAAAATTTTTTAAAAAAAAATTTTTATAGAGAAACAATTTTTAAAACGAAAATTTTTCTATAGAGAAAAGATTTTAAGACAAACATTTTTTTATAGAGAAAAATTTTTGAAACAAAAGTTTTTAATACGAAAATTTTTCTATAGAGAATTAGTTTTAAAACGAAAATTTTTCTATAGAAAAAAATTTTTAAAACGAAAATTTTTCTATGGAAAAAAATTTTTAAAACGAAAATTTTTCTGTAGAAAAAAATTTTTGAAACGAAAATTTTTCTATAGAGAAAAATTTTCAAAACGAAAATTTTTCTATAGAGAAAAATTTTCAAAACGAAAATTTTTCTATAGAGAAAAATTTTCAAAACGAAAATTTTTCTATAGAGAAAAATTTTCAAAACGAAAATTTTTCTATAGAGAAAAATTTTCAAAACGAAAATTTTTCTATAGAGAAAAATTTTCAAAACGAAAATTTTTCTATAGAGAAAAATTTTCAAAACGAAAATTTTTCTATAGAGAAAAATTTTCAAAACGAAAACTTTTCTATAGAGAAAAATTTTCAAAACGAAAATTTTTCTATAGAGAAAAGTTTTTGAAACGAAAATTTTTCTATAGAGAAAAATTTTCAAAATGAAAATTTTCCTATAGAGAAAAATTTTCAAAACGAAAATTTTTTTATAAAGAAAAATTTTCAAAACGAAAATTTTTCTATAGAGAAAAATTTTTTAAAAAAAAAAATTTTCTATAGAGAAAAATTTTGAAAACGAAAATTTTCTATAGAGAAAAATTTTCAAAACGAAAATTTTTCTATAGAGAAAAATTTTTAATACCAAAATTTTGTTATAGAGAAAAAATTTTAAAACGAAAATTTTCTATAGAGAAAAATTTTTAAAAATGAAAAATTTAAAACCTAGAAAATTTCTATAGAGAAATATTTTTAAAACGAAAATTTTTCTATAGAGAAAAATTTTTTGAACAAAAATTTTTTTATAGAGAAAAAGTTTTTAAAACGAAAATTTTTTATAGGGAAAAATTTTTAAGACGAAAATGTAAAATTTTTTGTAAGAGAAAATGTTTGCAACAAAGTTTTTCTGTAGAGAAAAATTTTCTAAAGACAATAATTTATAAAACGAAAATTTTTCTTTGGAGAAAAATTTTTAAAACGAAAATTTTTCTATAGAGGAAAATTTTTAAAAATAAAATTTTTTTATAGAGAAAAGTTTTTATAACGAAACTTTTTATAGAGAAAATTTTTTGGAACAAACATTTTTTTATAGAGAAAAATTTTTGAAACAAACATTTTTAAAACAAACATTTTTGAAACAAAAATTTTCAAAACGAAAATTTTTCTATAGAGAAAAATTCTCAAAACAAAAATTTTTCTATAGAGAAAAATTTTTAAAATGAAAATTTTTCTATAGAGAAAAATTTTTAAAACGAAATTTTTTCTATAGAAAAAAATTTTCAAAACGAAAATTTTTCTATGGAGAAAAAATTTTAAAACGAAAATTTTTCTAGAGAGAAAAATTTTCAAAACAAAAATTTTTCTATAGGGAAATTTTTTAATACGAAAATTTTTCGATAGAGAAAATATAGGGAAAATATTTGTATGTATTTTCTAAACAAACGTTTTAAACAAATATCTTCATCATATTATGTATAACAAAATTCTTAAAGCATACTTTTAGGAGTTAATATATTTTTCCCCGAAAAAAACCATTATCTATCCAAAAGGAAACCAAAATGATAAAAAGTAAAAGAAAATTTTCTTTTTTCTTTCTTAAAAAAAACATTCTAACCAAAAGGAAAAACCAAAGATTTGTGAAAGGCAAAAACAGTTTTACTGGAATATTTTACGGCTGCTGCGCAATTTTTTCTTTCTTTCGCCATCATTTAACCTGTATGTCCTTAGAGAAAATCATCATTTATACGAAAGTGTGTGAAAAGAAAGTTGTACGATTTCAAGGGATTCAAAAAGATAATGGCGTTTGCTATTTGTTTGATTTTTCTTTATTTTTTTTGTTTGGTTTTAAGGAATAAGGAAGGGTGTTAGAAACTGCTTAAAAAGGATCTTACTCTAATGCTGCAATTGTCAAACTGAGAGTTACGAGGCACTTGATATACATACTTATACTTATGTAGTTTTGTAGAAAAAGGATTTATTTAGAAATTTATGTTGGTTATCAATTTTGTGCTAAGACTTAAGGGACTTGACCTAGAATTGAATATTTCGGAAAATTTATCAATAAATTGTATTTGTATTTCAAATTGAAAGAAAATTATAGAATTTTTCCTTTTTTCCATTTCAACAAAAATCCGTTTTTTGTTTGCCCAACGAATCCTTATAAATTTTAATATTGATTTTTCTTTTTCAGACCTCATTTATTTTATAGTGGCAATCTTGTTTTCCCACAACAAACCGGGAAATATTTTATTTAACTATTTTCTTTTCGCTTTATCAGCATTTTCAAAATGTCCTGTACGTGTCTGTAGTTGTTAGCTTTTATGTATTTGTGTGGCCTCAAAAAACGTAAAACCTCCCGGCGGCAAACGGGACTTCTTTGTCATCCTGAATACTCGCAATAATTTGTATGAGTATAAAGTGTTTAAAACACAAACGTTCAAATATTTTTTGGTCAATATAAGAGACCCAGGACAGGCTATTTATTGCCGGGTGTTTTATTTTTTTTTGGTGTTCCCAATTTTATTTTTCCATTTAGTCTGAAATCCTGTTTGCTCTGTTTAGGGCCTATGTAAAGCTCATTTTATGGATTTTGTGCACGAAAATGATGACGATAATAGAAAAGTACACACTTTAACACAGTTACAGACACAGACAAGCAAACACTCGAATAAACTAGCAAGGAATTAAGCCAACAAACATAAGGACATACACACACACAGCCAGGAAGACAAGGATAATGGTGATGATGACGCTGAAAATTTCTAAAGGGTGGGTGGATGGTTGGAATGACGATGGGAATTTTGATAACGTGTAAAAGTTGGTTAATATGTACTTAAGTTGCTTACATACTCATGTAATTTAACTGTATAAGAGTAAATTTTGATTATATGTTTTAGTTGTTTCAAAGAATCTGAGACGTATATGTTTAGAAATGTTTTCGTATTGGTTTTAAAGATTTTCTTTTGGTGCAAATTTACTTAAAATGAAAAAAAATATTGATTTAAAGAAAATTATTGAACCAATTATTTAACTCCTTAAAATAGACAACATTTCTGGTAAGTGCCGTAAAGTATGCTAATTTTTTTGTTATGAAAATTTTTATCAATTAAAAAAATTTTCGTTTTAAAAATTTTTCTCTATAGAAAATTTTTTGTTTTAAAAATTGTTCTCTATAGAAAAATTTTAGCTTTAAAAATTTTTCTCCATAGAAAAAATTTCCTTTAACAATTTTTCTCTATAGAAAAACTTGGGATTAAAAATTTTTTCTCCATAGAAAAATTTCGTTAAAATTTGTTTCTCTATTGAAAAATTTTTGTTTCAAAAATTTTTTTCTAGGAAAATATTAGCTTTAAACATTTTTCTCTATAGAAAAATTTTCGTTTTAACAAATATTTTCTATAAAAAAATTATATTTTCAAAAATTTTTCTCTATAGAAAAATTTTCGTTTTAAAAATTTTTCTCTATAGAAAAATTTTCGTTTTAAAAATTTTTCTCTATAGAAAAATTTTCGTTTTAAAAATTTTTCTCTATAGAAAAATTTTCGTTTTAAAAATTTTTCTCTATAGAAAAATTTTCGTTTTAAAAATTTTTCTCTATGGAAAAATTTTCGTTTGAAAATTTTTCTCTATGGAAAAATTTTCGTTTTAAAAATTTTTCTCTATAGAAAAATTTTCGTTTTAAAAATTTTTCTCTATAGAAAAATTTTTGTTTTAAAAATTTTTCTCTATAGAAAAATTTTCGTTTAAAAATTTTTCTCTATAGAAAAATTTTCGTTTTAAAAATTTTTCTCTATAGAAAAATTTTCGTTTTAAAAATTTTTCTCTATAGAAAAATTTTCGTTTTAAAAATTTTTCTCTATAGAAAAATTTTCGTTTTAAACATTTTTCTTTATGGAAAAATTTTCGTTTTAAAAATTTGTCTCTATAGAAAAATTTTCGTTTTAAAAATTTTTCTTTATGGAAATATTTTCATTTTAAAAATTTTTCTCGATAGAAAAATTTTCGTTTTAAAAATTTTTCTCTATAGAAAAATTTTCGTTTTAAAAATTTTTCTCTATAGAAAACTTTTCGTTATAACAAATTTTCTCTATCGAAAAATGTTTGTTCTTAAAATGTTTCTCGATAGAAAAATTTTCGTTTCAAAAACTTTTTTCTTTAGAAAAATTTTCGTTTTAAAAATTTTTTATATATAAAAGTTTTTATTTTAAAATTTTTTCTCTATAGAAAAATTTTTATTTTAAAATTTTTTCTCTATAGAAAAATTTTTATTTTAAAATTTTTTCTCTATAGAAAAATTTTTATTTAAAAAATTTTTTTTTATAGAAAAATTTTTATTTTATTTTTTTATAAAAAAAATTTTGTTAAAAGATTTTCTCTATAGAAGAATTTTCGCTTTAAAAAATTTTCTTATCTATAGAAAAATTTTTGTCTATAAAAAATTTTCGTTATAAAATTTTTTTTCTATGGAAAAATTTTCGTTTTAAAAAATTTTCTCTAAAGAAGAATTTTAGTTAAAAAATTTTTCTATATAGAAAAATTTTTGTTTTAAAAAATTTCTGTAAAGAAATCACAAAAATTTTCGCTTTGAAAAATGTTCACTATAGAAAAATGTTTGTTTATAAAAAAATGTTCGTTTTTTCTCATAGAAAAAATTTTTGTTAAAATTTTTTTTTCTATAGAAAAACTTTAGTTTTAAAAATGTTCTTTATCGAAAAATTTTTAAATTAAAAATTTTTTTCTAAACAAAAAATTTTTTGTCTGTAAAAAAAATTTTCGTTTTAAAAATTTTTGTCGATAGAAAAATTTTTATTTTAAAAATTTTTCTGTATAGAAAAATATTTGCTTTAAGTATTTTTCTCTATAAAAAAATGTTCGTTTTAAAAAATTTTCTCAAAAGAAAAATTTTAGTTTAAAAAAATTTCCTCAAATATTTCCCCATCAACATTTTTTGGTTTTATCAAAAAACTATTTATTACAATAATAAATAATTGAAATGAATTGGGATCTTAGTGCAATACACTACAGTAAAACTTTTTAATTAAATGTTTGATATCCCAAAATTTTGATAAACCTTTTTGAAAAATTTGAGTTTTAAAATAAAAGCTTCTCAATAGAAACATTTTTGTTTTAAAAACTGTTCTCTGTTGAAAATTTTAGTTTTAAAAATTTTTCTCCATAGAAGAAAAATTTTTGTTTCAAAAATTTTTTTGTATAGAAAAATTTTTATTTTAAAAATGTTGATCTATAGAAAAATTTTCGTTTTAAAAGTTTTCCACTAAAGAAAATTTTTCGTTTTAAAAATTGTTCTCTATAGAAAAATTTTCGTTTTAAAAATTTATTTCTAAAGAAAAATTTTAGTTTTGAAAATTTTTCTCTGCAGAAAAAAAATTTTTTGTCGATAGAAAAATTTTTGTGTTTAAAGTTTTTCTCTATAGAAAAACTTTTGTTTAACAAATTTTTCTCTATAGAAAAATTTAAGTTTTACAATTTTTTCTCTATAGAAAAATTTTTGTTTCAAAATTTTTTTGTATAGAAAATTTTCGTTTTTAATTGTTTTTTTTTATAGAAAAATTTTTCTTCTAAAAAATTTTCTTTATAGAAAAATTTTCGTTTTAAAAATTTTTCTCTATAGAAAAAAATTAAAATTTGTTTGTTTAGATAAATTTGTGCTAAAATTTTTCTTTAATCTGTTTAAAAATGTTTCTTTCCATAGATACCTACATAATTTGAACAAAAGAATTTTGTTATTTCTAAAAACGTAACAAACTTTAAGGCTTTTTAATTAATAATATTGTTGCATACTCTAGGATTCTCACAATATTTAGAAATGTTGCATATTTTGGGGCATACAAATAATTTGACTTATGAAAAAATATTCCCAAGGTACTTTAATTTCAGAGAAATGCAAGAGGTAACAATTTTCTTAACTACATATACAGATATTTCGCTTTCACTTCCAAAAACAATTAAATAATGATTCTAGTTCTTTTGGGGCAAAGAATATGTTTTTAAATTTAACCAAAAATACTTTACATCGAAATGTAAATTTCTCTTAAATCCCTTTTAAGTCAAGAAAATAAATAGAAGGAGGTGAAGGAAAAAGCCCCAAAAAACATTCTCCTAACATTTATGAAAAATTTTCTACCAGCAAAAGTTTCTGTTACAAATTTATTGTGGTTTTGTAATTAGATTTTTTCCTCTCAGTTATTTCCAGAAAAATTTATCCAAACATATTTGCATATTGAAATCTTAATTTAACCTTCTATTAAAATGAAACCTAAAACCTCTACTACTTCTACAACTTTTCTACTACCATTTCGACTACTTACTACTACTAGTAGAACTACTATTTTTGGATATTTTAGTAGATATATTCGGATTTTTGTTTTTGGGTACAAAATAAGTTTATATTTCATTGTTCTCGTTTTTTCTGCTTTTCATTCTGTTTGTGGCTTAAATGTTTATTTATGGCTGAAAATCCCTACAACCACTTTTCAGAAAAAAAAAAATGGAAACAAAATTTGAATTTGAGAGATCAAAAGTTCAAATATGTTTTTTGTAGATAGTTTTTTTTTCTAACTTTTTCATTTATTCATTCATTGTTTTCGATTTGCATTAATTGTTTCGGCAGCAACACAAAAAGTTTATTTTGGCATATTTTTGTAAACTTTTTATTGTTAATTGCTTTTTTTCTGGGTTTTGGTAAATATTGAAGTTTATAGAAAACTACGAGTACGTTCTAAATATTTTTTATGCAAATATATAGTTTTCGTGACCACTTTGTTAACCCCCTTCCGCCACCAACATTATTTACAGTTTTTTTAGATGATAAATATTTCTGGAAATATTTTGAATTTCATGTAGATTTAATAAAATTTTTTGTTAATTATGAAAATATGTACAATATGTAAGAAAATTTAAGAAATAGATACTTTCGCGCCTTAATATAGGCAATAAATTTATAATTTCGACACGCCTTAAAGTATGCTATGTTTTTGTTTTAATCTGAATAAGCTTTAGGTTCAAAATATGTATTATATTTTTCAATGTGAAATATTTTTTTATAACAAACGAATTTGTATAGAGAAAGACTTTAACAACGAAAATTTTTCTATGAAAAAAACTTTAAGAACCAAATTTTTTTATGGAGACAATTTAAAGGAATCAAGATTTTTCTATAGAGAAAAATTTTTAGAAGAAAAATTTTTCTATAGAGAAAAATTTTTAAAAGAAAAATTTTTCTATAGAGAAAAATTTTAAGAACGAAAATTTTTCTATAGAAAAAAGTTTTTAAAACGAAAATTTTTCTATAGAGAAAAAATTTTAAATGGAAATTTTTCGATAGAGAAAAATTTTTAAAACGAAAATTTTTCTATAGAGAAAAATTTTTAAAACGAAAATTTTTCGATAGAGATAAATTTTTAAAACGAAATTTTTCTATAGATAAAAATTTTTCAAACGAAAATTTTTCTATAGAGAAAACTTTTTAAAACGAAAATTTTTCTATAGAAAAAAATTTTTAAAACGAAAATTTTTCTATGGAGAAAAATTTTTAAAACGAAATTTTTTTATAGAGAAAAATTTTTAAAACGAAAATTTTTCTATAAAGAAAAATTTTTAAAACGAAAATTTTTCTATAGAGAAAAATTTTTAAAACGAAAATTTTTCTATAGAGAAAAATTTTTAAAACGAAAATTTTTTTATAGAGAAAAATTTTTAAAACGAAAATTTTTCTATAGAGAAAACTTTTTAAAACGAAAATTTTTCTATAGAGAAAAATTCTTAAAACAAAAATTTTTCTATAGAGAAAAGTTATTAAAACGAAAATTTTTCTATAGAGAAAAATTTTTAAAACGAAATTTTTTCAATAGAGAAAAATTTTTAAAACGAAAATTTTTCTATAGAGAAAATATTTTTTAAAACGAAAATTTTTCTATAGAGAAAAATTTTTAAAACGAAAATTTTTCTATAGAGAAAAATTTTTAAAACGAAAATTTTTCTATAGAGAAAAATTTTTAAAACGAAAATTTTTCTATAGAGAAAAATTTTTAAAACGAAAATTTTTCTATAGAGAAAAATTTTTAAAACGAAAATTTTTCTATAGAGAAAAATTTTTAAAACGAAAATTTTTCTATAGAGAAAAATTTTTAAAACGAAAATTTTTCTATAGAAAAAAATTTTTAAAACGAAAATTTTTCTATAGAGAAAAATTTTTAAAACGAAAATTTTTCTATAGAGAAAAATTTTAAAAACGAAAATTTTTCTATAGAGAAAAATTTTTAAAACGAAAATTTTTCTATAGAGAAAAATTTTTAAAACGAAAATTTTTCTATAGAGAAAAATTTTAGAAAGAGAATTTTTCTATAGAGAAAAATTTTAGAAAGAGAATTTTTCTATAGAGAAAAAATTTTTAAAACGAAAATTTTTCTATAGAGAAAATATTTTTAAAACGAAAATTTTTCTATAGAGAAAAATTTTTAAAACGAAAATTTTTCTATAGAGAAAAATTTTTAAAACGAAAATTTTTCTATAGAGAAAAATTTTTAAAACGAAAATTTTTCTATAGAGAAAAATTTTAGAAAGAGAATTTTTCTATAGAGAAAAATTTTAGAAAGAGAATTTTTCTATAGAGAAAAAATTTTTAAAACGAAAATTTTTCTATAGAGAAAATATTTTTAAAACGAAAATTTTTCTATAGAGAAAACTTTTTAAAACGAAAATTTTTCTATAGGGAAAAATTTTAAGAATAAAAAATTTTCTATAGAGGAAAAATTTTTAGAACGAAATTTTTTCATTGAAAAAAAATTTTAAGAATGAAAATTCTTAAAAATTTTTACAACGAAAATTTTTATGTAAAGAAAAATTTTAAGAAAGAAAATTTTTCTATAGAGAAAAATTTTAAGAACTAAAATTTTTCTATAGAAAAAAATTTTTTTCACTTACATTTTTTTATATAAAAAACGAAAAATTTTCGGTAGGAAAAAATTTTTAGATCGAAAATTTTTCTATAGAGAAAATTTTAAGAACGAAAATTTTTTGGTAGAGAAAAATTTTAAGAACGAAAATTTTTCCATAGAGAAAAATTTTTAGAACGAAAATTTTTCTATAGAGCAAAATTTTAAGAACAAAGAAAATTTGTCTATAGAGAAAATTTTTTTAGAACGAAAATTATGTCTACAGAGAAAAATGTTTTTATAGGGAAAAATTTAGAACAAAATTGTTTCTGTGGAAACAAATTTTTCTGTTTTTTTAAAGAACGAAATTTTTTTGAAATAAAAAATTTGATAACCAAATATTTGTGTAAAAAATTTTTAAAATGTTAATTTTTCTGTTCAAAAAAAATTTTATATCTGAGATTTAGAAAAAAGTCGTTGTCAAAATAAATAAAGAACATCTGCTTAAAAAATTTATTAATTTTTTTTCTTTAAAAAAAATCAAAAATTTTTCTGTACAAAAATTTTTTATCGAAATTTTTCTTTGGGAAAATTTTACAACCAAAACTTTTATTTTTTTATATTTTTTCGTCTTTTCGCGTCTTTGAAATTATTTTCGTTTTCTCAGCTTCCCATTGTAAACCCTGTTCCTAAATTCTTTTTGACTTTCTGCACTGATTGCTGATGTAGTTAAACTTTGTGGTTCCAAAAGTTACAAAAGAATTAATGTACTCATAAAAAAATCCGCTAAAACTTAAAAAAAAAACATTTACAACAAAGAACAAAAAAACTAAAAAAAAAAACGAAACTAAAGGGTTGTATAACCCTCATAAGTTTTGTAAGGAAGAAAAAAAATCCAAAAACCTAAAAACTTAAACAGGAAATGAAAAAGGAACATGAACAAACATGCTTTACTTTCCTCCAAGTTCCATCAGTGCTTCTTTATAATGTTACTAAACCAGGGCCTACGACAATATTTCATATACATCGTACAAATGTATTAAAGTCAACCACTATTTTTCTCCTCCTTAGTCATCTTTTGTAATTCACTTCCTTTTTGAAACTCTATTCAATTTTCCCCTATTTTGACTTGGAATTATTGTTCGAGGGTAAAAGTGATCCTAAAAGTTATTGTTGGCAAAACTTAAACATTTTTATATATATTCTCGTTTTAATGAGAAAACTTTGGGACCCCCAATTAGAATATGAATTTAATTTGAAACCACATGTTTATGTTATAGAATGTTAAGAAATCGTATGTAATTTTATAGTTTCATACATGATGTGGCGAAAAACATATTGTAATTACTAAGAAATTTGTGTTGCATACTTTTAGATGTTTGGGAATAATTAAAATTTTTATTTTTAGATTTTTCTTTACTCGTTTGTTTAAGAATTTTAAAAGGAAAGGCAAATAAATTTACTTTTCTTAATTTGTTTCAGTGAAATTGTCTATTAAATTTATTATTTATCTTTTAATAAAATTAACTTGTTTTTTCTTAACTTTTACTAATACGCCCTAAAAGTATGCAAAGTAATTTTCTTTCAAATAGTTCGGACTTCGATTTGTATTGCCTTTTTTCAAAACACAATAATTACGAATTATTTTTGTAATAGAAAATTATTCGTTATAAAATTTTTTCTATAGGAAATATAATTTTTTTTTGTATAGAAAAATTTTCATTATAAAATTTTTTCTATAAAAAACTTTTCGTTATAACATTTTTTCTATAGAAAAATTTTCGTTATAAAATTTTTTCTATAGAAAAATTTTCGTTATAAAATTTTTTATATAGAAAAATTTTCGTTATAAAATTTTTTATATAGAAAATTTTTCGTTATAAAATTTTTTATATAGAAAAATTTTCGTTATAAAATTGTTTATATAGAAAAATTTTCGTTATAAAATTTTTTATATAGAAAAATTTTCGTTATGAAATTTTTTATATAGAAAAATTTTCGTTATAAAATTTTTTATATAGAAAAATTTTCGTTATGAAATTTTTTATATAGAAAAATTTTCGTTATGAAACTATTTCTATAGAAAAATTTTCGTTTAAAATTTATTTTAAAGAAAAATTTTTGTTATAAAATGTTTTCTATAGAAAAATTTTCGTTATATAAATTTCCGTTATAAAATTGTTTTTAGAAACATTTTCGCTATAAATAATTTTTTTATAGAAAAATTTTCGTTATAAATTTTTTTCTATAGAAAAATTTTCCTTATAAAATTTTTTCTATAGAAAAATTTTCGCTATAAAATTTTTTCAAAAAATAACAAAATAGTCGGGATGTAAATATTATTCAAAAAGAAGTGTATTTGCATTTGATCCCAAACCTGTTACATTTATTTATTAATGTAACAGATCAATTTATTGATAAAAAGCCAAAAAATGTTTGCGGAGAAACCAAATTCCTCGACGCGTTTCGATGGTTGGTTAAGCCATCTCTTCAGGAGGATTATCCCCAATTTAGACAGATCGAAAACCTCGCATTATTACTAAATTTACAAACATAACTATTAAGAATTATGTTCATAAACCAAAAGTAAAAGCGTAGATTATCGACTATAGAAAAATTTTCGTTCAAAAATTTTTTCTGTAGAAAAATTTTTTCTATAGAAAAATTGTCGTTATAAAATTTTTTCTATAGAATAAGTTTCGTTATAAAATTTTTCTATAGAAAAATTTTCGTTATGAAAATATTTCTATAGAAGTATTTTCGTTTAAAATTTATTTAAAAAAAAAAAATTTTTGTTATAAAATGTTTTCTATAGAAAAATTTTCGTTATATAAATTTCCGTTATAAAATTTTTTAAAGAAACATTTTCGCTATAAATAATTTTTTTTTATAGAAAAATTTTCGTTAAAAATTTTTTTCTATAGAAAAATTTTCCTTATAAAATTTTTTCTATAGAAAAATTTTCGTAATAAAATTTTTTCTATACAAAAATTTTCGTAATAAAATTTTTTCTATACAAAAATTTTTGTTCAAAAATTTTTTCTGTAGAAAAATTTTCCTTAAAAAATTTTTTCTATAGAAAAATTTTCTTAAAAAAATTTTTTCTATAGAAAAATTGTCGTTATAAAATTTTTTCTATAGAATAAGTTTCGTTATAAAATTTTTCTATAGAAAAATTTTGATTATAAAATGTTTTATATACTAAAATTTTCGTTAAACAATTTTTTCTATAAAAAAATTTTCGTTCAAAAATTTTTTCTATAGAAAAATTTTCGTTGAATAATTTGTTCTATAGAAAAATTTTCGTTAAAAAATTTTTTCTATAGAAAAATTGTCGTTATAAAATTTTTTCTATAGAATAAATTTCGTTATAAAATTTTTCTATAGAAAAATTTTAATTATAAAATTTTTTATGTACTAAAATTTTCGCTAAAAAATTTTTTCTATAGAAAAATTTTCGTTGAAAAATTTTCGCTAAAATTTTTTTCTATAGAAAAATTTTCGTTATAAAATTTTTTCTATAGAAAAATTTCGTTATAAAATTGTTTATATACTAAAATTTTCGTTAAAAAATTTTTTCTATAGAAAAATTTTCGTTCAAAAATTTTTTCTATAGAAACATTTTCGTTGAATAATTTGTTCTATAGAAAAATTTTCGTTAAAAAATTTTTTCTATAGAAAAATTGTCGTTATAAAATTTTTTCTATAGAATAAATTTCGTTATAAAATTTTTCTATAGAAAAATTTTAATTATAATATTTTTTATATACTAAAATTTTCGTTAAAAAATTTTTTCTATAGAAAAATTTTCATTAAAATTTTTTTCTATAGAAAAATTTTTGTTAAAAAATTTTTTCTATTGAAAAATTTTCGTTAACAAATTTTTTTTATAGAAAAATTTTCGTTAACAAATTTTTTCTATAGAAAAATTTTCGATAAACAATTTTTTGTATGGAAAACTTTTCGTTAAAAAATTGTTTCTATAGAAATTTAAAAATTTTCGTTAAAAATTTTTTCTATAGAAAATTTTTCTTTATTTTCTAGTTTATGAAATATTCCATAATGAATATTAAATACTGCCATATTTAAACTTGTAAAACATATTTGGACCCTTTCTGGACCACAGCCTTAGAGAACAGAATATAGTTTGTTTTTACTTAAGCCTTCTTTTAAATTCGGCTACACCTGCTAATGCTAGATAAAATTTCATCAAAACAAAATTATTCCGTTATTGTAAATTTTTCGAGTCCCTCCCACCAGGCGCTATAAACCTTTTTATACCCTACATTACAGCCCATAAAAAACTCCAGCAGAAGTTATGCTTAAAGCTATTCCATTTCTCTTCTTGCCACCATATGTATGTATGTCATTTCCTAGCCATTTTTCCCCAGCTTCAAAACAAAATTGCTACAAATTTCCATTTTTCTCACACTCAAATACCAACAGACTCCAAATACTACGAGTATGATAAACTATGAAATACCCTGGGCAAAATTTTCATACCTCTCCATCGTATTTTACATACTTACAATAGAAATGCAAAATAGTAAAAAAAAAGTTTAGTAAATTTTATTTCAACCATTTACGCATTTAGTTGCAGCTCATGATGATGATAATGATGATGCTGTGCATTTGTAATGAATCCCAGAATTAACGAACAACAACAACAGCACAAATTTAACCCTTTTCGAACCGAGTTATCTACCATATTAAAAAGCTGGTAGAAAAATTATAAAATGGTTTTTGTCTAAGCTAGAAAAAATTAATGTTAGACATTTAATGTTGAATATCTTTTAAAGGACATTATGGATTCTACTGGAATGAATATTTTTTAATACCACTAAGATCCAGCTTATAGGTACAAAAAGAAGTTCTCAGAAAAATTTAGAATTACGGGAGTTATCAAGGAATTTGTAAAATGTTGCTTATAGGCAACAATGGTCATAAAAGGGTTAAAATCCTTAAAAGTATAAAAAAAAAATAGCAACAGCATCAACACAACTCCAACACTGGCAACATATTGTCGTTATATGCTTGCTTATATGTATTTGTGTGTTGCAAGTTCCAAGTTGTTGAGATGTTACGTGCAAATATTAACTGCCTTGGATTTTTGTTGGCAGATAAAAACGTATTTTCGTACGCTGTAATTGTAAAAGAGTACCTACTCTTTTACTATTTTTATAATTTACCTACTCGTGTAGTTTCTTTTATGTGTTGCATATTTAAATATTGTTTAAATAATTTAAATAAATATTCGTACAAGAAAACAGCTACAAAAATGCCATATTTGTTAATTTTGCATCTTTGAAATTGTTTTTCTGGCTAATAAGCAAAATCGATTAAATAAAGATTTGCCTTTTTTCTCCAGTTCATTTGTTTATTTTGGAATTTATCAACGAATGTAAATACTTAATTCTATGAAAAATTTGTATAAGGTTGCAACTATAATTTTTAGACTAATTAGATGACGTCATGTAAGATTCAGTAGAAATAAATTTACAAAGTACTACACTCTATCGAGGCTCAGAAAAATTTTGATCAAAATTTGTCTAGGTAAGATTTTGATCAAAATTTGTCTTTTGGTAAAATTTTGATCAAAATTTTTCTTTAGTTAAAATTTTGATCAAAAGTTTTCTTTAGTAAAGTTTTGATCAAAATTTTTCTTTAGTAAAATTTTGATCAAAATTTTTCTTTAGTAAAATTTTGATCAAAATTTTTCTTTAGTAAAATTTTGATCAAAATTTTTCTTTAGTAAAATTTTGATCAAAATTTTTCTTTAGTAAAATTTTGATCAAAATTTTTCTTTAGTAAAATTTTGATCAAAATTTTTCTTTAGTAAAATTTTGATCAAAATTTTTCTTTAGTAAAATTTTGATCAAAATTTTTCTTTAGTAAAATTTTGATCAAAATTTTTCTTTAGTAAAATTTTGATCAAAATTTTTCTTTAGTAAAATTTTGATCAAAATTTTTCTTTAGTAAAATTTTGATCAAAATTTTTCTTTAGTAAAATTTTGATCAAAATTTTTCTTTAGTAAATTTTTGATCAAAATTTGTCTTTAGTAAATTTTTGATCAAAATTTGTATTTAGTAAATTTTTGATCAAAATTTGTCTTTAGTTAAAATTTTGTTTAAAATTTGTCTTTAGTTAAAATTTTGTTTAAAATTTGTCTTTAGTTAAAATTTTGTTTAAAATTTGTCTTTAGTTAAAATTTTGTTTAAAATTTGTCTTTAGTTAAAATTTTGTTTAAAATTTGTCTTTAGTTAAAATTTTGTTTAAAATTTGTCTTTAGTTAAAATTTTGTTTAAAATTTGTCTTTATTTAAAATTTTGATCAAAACTTTTCTTTAGTAAAATTTTGATCAAAATTTTTCTTTAGTAAAATTTTGATCAAAATTTTTCTTTATCAAAATTTTTCTTTAGTAAAATTTTGATCAAAATTTGTCTTTAGTTAAAATTTTGTTTAAAATTTGTCTTTAGGTAAAATTTTGTTTAAAATTTGTCTTTACTTAAAATTTTGACTAAAATTTGTCTTTAGTAAAATTTTGATACACATTTTTTTTAGTAAAATTTTGATCAAAATTTATTAATCGTTAAAAATTAATCGAATAAAATGTTAACATTTTTTTTTATAAATTTTATTAACAACTCTCAGGTTTCGTTTGCGTTAGGTAATACGAAATTTGAAATGAAGACTAACTTTAAAAAATTAATCGATTATTCGGAATAAAATAATCGAATAATTTTTTATTCGATTATAATTTAAAATTTTTTATTAATTTTATTTAACAAATTTTATCTTTTTTTTCATTTTAGGTAAGTCTTCAAAACAAAATTTGAATTCTAATTTGAATTCTATCTTCTAAAGTGAGGAGTGGGTAAGATAATTTTAAAATACTAAAGGATTATCTTATTAACGAGATATAATACAACATAAAGAGGTTTATCGAGGATCTATATAAGATGTATCTGGTGAGTTTTCAGGGTCAATAATTTGGTATATTGAAAACATTCGATAATGACAATTGTCATTACTTAAGTACGTGATCCCCAGTTTTTTTAGATTGATCTTCAGACTCGGTGGATCATGATTATACAATGAACTCGTTTTCAAAAGTTGTTCAAAATGTTGTTGACATTAACGCATTGCTGAACACTTAAAGATTTATGTAAACTTTTAACAAATAGAAGAGTGATTTTAAAATGCTGTAATAACATTTAAAGATTTTTATTTTATTGTTTGTTTTTTCTTTTTGAACAATAAAAAATCCGCAAAAAATATTAACAAAAGAAAACATTAAATTTTAAAGACTTGAATTATAAAAAAATAGTAATTACTAGAGTTACTAGCAAAAATGCCGCACATATCGTTTCAACTAAAATAAATACACAAAAATGCGAATACGAATAAAATTTAATTTATTTTCTACAATAAAGTTTAACAAACTTTATGGTTCAGCGCTATTCTGACGCATGGTCGGTCCCTCGTTCACTTCAGTTAAGCTTAGATTGGTTTCTTTTATTTTGCGTCGTCTTTGCATTTTAACTAAAAGTTTATGAGAGTCCATTTGGTTTTTCCAACAAATGTTGACCCTCTTCTCAAAAGTCCATTTTTTTCGAAACAAATAGAAAATTTATAAAACAGAATAACTTGGAAAATGTTTTAAGAGAAATTTTCTTTGGTCTCCGAGTGTTTGAATGTTCAAATATTTATATTCGTGTAACTCTAAGTTTTATTATCATCATTAAAATCATGAGCAAAAATCGTTGATTATGTCTTGAGTTTTTCTTAGTTAATTTTTTGTCTAAGTTCCGCATCGTCTATTTAGTTTGTAAGTCTCTCATAAATGTGTCGCCGCCGTCGTAGTACTTTTTGGTGTCTTTTTAAATCTTTAATTGAACCATAAAAAAGGCGGAGGGGAGCCAGTCAAACACTCAGACATTTAGACTATAAAGATCTTCTTGGATTTTTGTTAGTGAAATTTTCAAAAATAACTCATTAAAGTTATAGTTATTCACCGTAAAACTTCAAGATCTTAAAGTTTATACATTATTTTATAATAAGCTAATGAAGTTGCCGGATGTTCAAATTTTTTCTCATATAAAAAGCGGCGGTTCACCTCATACCCCAGCTAGCCACTAGTTATTGAGTATTAGGCTATGTAAAACTTCACTAACTAATGTATTTGCAGTTAGGTGCCGGAGTTAAAACATAGGTCCCTTTCAATGAGTCTAAAAATAGAATCGGATGCAGCTATATATACAAATATAATTTTGTCTTTACTACTATTTTGATCAAAATTTGTTTTCAGTTAAAATTTTTATCAAAATTTGTATTTAGTTAAAATTTTGATCAAAACTCGTCGTTAGTTAAAATTTGGATCATAATTTCTCTTTTGTAAAATTTTGAATAAATTTCGTCTTTAGTAAATTTTTTATCAAAATTTGTCTTTAATAAAATTTCGGTCAAAATTTGTCTTTAGTAAAATTTTATCAAAATTTGTCTTTAGTAAAAATTTGGTTAAAATTTTTCTTTAGAAAAGCTTTGATCAAAATTTGTCTTTAGTAAAATTTTGATCAAAATTTGTTTTCTGTAAAATTTGTTGTTTGTAAAATTTTGATCAAAATTTCTTGTTTGTAAAATTTTGATCAAAATTTGTTTAGTAAAATTTTGATCAAAATTTGTCTTTTGTAAAATTTTTATCAAAATTTGTGTTTATTAAAATTTTTATCAAAATTTGTCTTTAGTAAAATTTTGATCAAAATTTGTCTTTAGTAAAATTTTGATCAAAAGTTGTCTTTAGTAAAATTTTGATCAAAATTTGTCTTTAGTAAAATTTTGATCAAAATTGTCTTTAGTAAAATTTTGATCAAAATTTGTCTTTAGTAAAATTTTGATCAAAATTTGTCTTTAGTAAAATTTTGATCAAAATTTGTCTTTAGTAAAATTTTGATCAAAATTTGTCTTTAGTAAAATTTTGATCAAAATTTGTCTTTAGTAAAATTTTGATCAAAATTTGTCTTTAGAAAAATTTTGACCAAAATTTGTCTTTAGAAAAATTTTGTACAAAATTTGTCTTGAGATAAATTTTGATCAAAATTTGTCTTGAGAAAAATTTTGATCAAAATTTGTTTTTGGTAAAATTTTGATCAACATTTTTCTTTAGTAAAATTTTTATCAAAATTTTTCTTTAGTAAAATTTTGATCAACATTTTTCTTAAGTAATATTTTGATCAAAATTTGTCTTTAGAAAAATTTTGATCAAAATTTGTCTTTAGATAAATTTTGATCAAAATTTGTCTTTAGATAAATTTTGATCAAAATTTGTCTTTAGATAAATTTTGTCTTTAGTAAAATTTTGATCAAAATTTGTCTTTAGTAAAATTTTGATCAAAATTTGGCTTTAGTAAAATTTTGATCAAAATTTGTCTTTAGTAAAATTTTGATCAAAATTAATTTTTAGTAAAATTTTGATAAAAGTTTGTCTTTAGTAAATTTCGATCAAATTGTGCCGTTAGTAAAATTAGAACTGCTCTGGTAAGTAAACATATGTGATTTCAAAAGTACCTCGTACTCATTTTATAATGCGTTATAATTTTCCGTCGATCTGGCAACCCTTTTTGATCTTCACATAATATTCTTAACATATTCTCTTTCTCTTCTTCCATCATTCTTCTCACATTGTTTTTGTTATTATTTGTGTGTTACTTCATGATTACGATCGTGGGGTTACATTTAGGTTGTCATGACGAAATTGTTGCTGTTGTTTGTGGAACCTGTGCGATCAACATTACAACATGTGAGTGATCCTCACTCAAAACAAAGTTATATAAAACGCTTCACGTACGATGGAAATTTTTGGTGAACCTGCTATTTTTTCATACAAATTTCGTGTTTTATTTTTCCAACTCATACGATTATCCGATCTCTCGCCAATTTTATGGAACTTTGGGTTGTTACAACTTGTGATGTGTTGAGTCGCATTCTAACTAAAATTTCTAGTTGGTTGGTTTGTTTTAAGTCAGTTGTTTTTGTTATTTGGTTGGTTAGAGGTCAATCACTTGTTTTTTTTCTTTGAGATTTCAAAGTTTAACTATAAATGAATATTGATTTCGAACTTTTACATGTCATTATTGGAATAATAAGGGTAATTATTTTAGGAATATATTCTATTGCGAATATGTTCTATTTTGTCGCGAAAATTTTCCAAAAAAAAAAAAAAAAACCGTAGCGAAAAATTTTCTAAAAAAATTTGTAAATTTTTTTGTAAAAATAATTTAGTAGGGAAAATTTTTATATAAAAATTTTATAACCAAAATTTGCTATAAAAATATTATAAACGAACATGATATAAAGAAATTCTGGTACAAAAATTTTATAAAAATTGTTGAAAGAAAACTTTTTAAAGAAAATTTTTCTAAAACTAAAATTTTTCTATAAAAAAAAAAATTTCTATAAAAATTTTTTTATGAAAATTTTTCTATAAAAAATTTTTGACGAACATTTTTCTATAAAAATTGTATGACGAAAACTTTTCTATAAAAGTTTTATGACGAAAATTTTTCTATAAAAATGTTATGACGAAAATTTTTCTATAAAAATGTTATGACGAAAATTTTTCTATAAAAAATTTTTGACGAACATTTTTCTATAAAAAATTGTATGACGAACATTTTTCTATAAAAAATTGTATGACGAACATTTTTCTATAAAAAATTGTATGACGAAAACTTTTCTATAAAAGTTTTATGACGAAAACTTTTCTATAAAAGTTTTATGACGAAAACTTTTCTATAAAAGTTTTATGACGAAAATTTTTCTATAAAAATTTGATGACGAAAATTTTTCTATAAAAATTTTATGACGAAAATTTTTCTATAAAAATTTTATGACGAAAATTTTTCTATAAAAATTTTATGACGAAAATTTTTCTATAAAAATTTTATGACGAAAATTTTTCTATAAAAATTTTATGACGAAAATTTTTCTATAAAAATTTTATGACGAAAATTTTTCTATAAAAATTTTATGACGAAAATTTTTCTATAAAAATTTTATGACGAAAATTTTTCTATAAAAATTTTATGACGAAAATTTTTCTACAAAAATTTTATGACGAAAATTTTTCTACAAAAATTTTATGACGAAAATTTTTCTATAAAAATTTTATGATGAAAATTTTTCTATAAAAATTTTATGACGAAAATTTTTCTATAAAAATTTTATGACGAAAATTTTTCTATAAAAATTTTATGACGAAAATTTTTCTATAAAAATTTTATGACGAAAATTTTTCTATAAAAATTTTATGACGAAAATTTTTCTATAAAAATTTTATGACGAAAATTTTTCTATAAAAATTTTATGATGAAAATTTTTCTATAAAAATTTTATGACGAAAATTTTTCTACAAAAATTTTTCTATAAAAATTTTATAAAAAAAAAAATAATAATATGAAGAAAATTTTTCTATAAACATTTTATAACTAAAATTTATCTTTAAAATTTTATGAAGAACATTTTTCTATAAAAACTTTATAACGAACATTTTTCTTTAAAAAATTTGTCGCAAAAATGTTTCTTTAAAATTTTGGTAACAAATATTTTTCTTACAAAATTTTATAAGGAAAATTTTTCTATAAAAATTTTATAGCAAAAATTTGTCTATTCAAATTTTATAACTAAAAATTTTATAAGAAAACTTTTGATAGAAATTTTATGAAGAAAATTTTTCAAAAAAATTTTATAACGAAAATTTTTCTAAAAAAAATTTATAACGAAAATTTCTTTAAAAAAATTTTATAGCGAAAATTTTTCATATAAAATTCTTATAGAAAATTTTTCTTTAAAAAATTTGTCGCAAAAAATTTTCGTTAAAAATTTTGTAACAAATATTTTTTTTCAAAATTTTATAAGGAACATTTTTCTATAAAAATTTTTTTTTTATAAAAAAAAATTTATAGCGAAAATTTTTCTAAAAAAATTTTATAACAAAAATTTTTCTAAAAAATTTTATAACGAAAATTTTTTTAAAAAATTTTATAACGAAAATTTTTCTTTCAAAATTTTATGACGTAAATTTTTCTATAAAAATTTGTTTACGAAAAGTTTTCTATAAAAAATTAATAAAGAAGATTTTTGTTGAAAAATTTGATGGCGAACATTTTTCTATAAAACTTTTTTGATGAACATTTTTCTAATAAAAATTTTTGAACGATTTTTTTTTAACAAATTTGATGAGGAAACTTTCTCCATAAAAATTTTTGTTATAAAATTTTTCTATAAAAATTATAAGCCCAATTTTTCTATAAAATTTTTACAACAAAAATTTTTTTACAAAATTTTACAACGAAAATTTGCTTATTAAAATTTAATAACGAACATTTTTCTTTAAAAAATTTTATATCAAAATATTTTCTATTGAAATTTTACAACGAAAATTTTCTTATAAAAATTTTATAAAGAAAATTTTGCTCTGCAAAATTTTATGAAAAAAAATTTTTGACAAAAATTTTAAGACAAGAAATTTTGTAACGGAAAATTTTTCTATAAAATTTTGAATCGAAATTTTTTCTATAAAAAATTTATAACGACATTTTTTCTGAAAAAAAAAAAAATTTTCTACAGAAATTTTATAAAGAAAATTTTTCTATAAAAATTTAATACAAATCTGTTTCTACAAAAATGTTATAACGAAAATTTTATGAAGAAAATTTTGTTTCGAAATTTTTTTGATGAAAAATATATAACGAAATTTTTTCTATTTTGTTATAAAGAAAAATGTTTCTACAAAAATTTTAAAACAAAAATTTTTCCATTAAATTTTATGAAAAAAATTTTTCAAACAAAAATTTTTTAATAAAAATTTGTTAACAAATATTTTTGAAATAAAAATTTTATTTTCGAAATTTTATAACGAAAAGTTTTCTTCTAAAAATTTGTAACGAAAATTTTCAAATTAATTGACCTCTCTACCGTAAGGTATAGATGAGTCGGCCTTGATTTGACTATAGAACTTTCTTACTTGTTTTGAGTTTAAGCGAAATGCATTTTCCTTGTATTACTTAAGTAAAATTTTAGTTTTTCTCTTGTTTTCTTTAACAATTTTTTTCTCTAACTTTTCTTAAGTAATACTTGGATGGTTGCACGTGTGTATTCGAGTGAGTGACTGAGTGAATTACTATTTTTTTGTATTTACAAGATACCTGACTTGAATAATTGCGAAAAATAAAATATTTTATATTTCTTTGTATTTAAAGCCCCTGGAAGAAAAATGCCTCAAAAATGCATTGAACAAAATACAGTAGAATCTCGATTATACTTCAAAGAAATGATCAAAAATTATTAAGTTTTGGTAAATGATGAAGATAGATACGAGTTTAATTAGCAAAGGCAAAAGCTATTTGAATTAAATTATAATTTTTTATTTTTTTTTTTAAATTCGATTTATTAAAGCACTAACTATCGCTCTGCCACTGTCTTAAAATAAAAGTAGGATTCAGAGAAAAGCCAGGTGTTGGTGTAACAGTGTCTATTTACATGTGTAGAAAATTTTTAATTATTTTTTATGTTAATTATAAAATAGCACAAGAAAAATAGGATTTTTTTTTATAATTTAATGAGGGAATTATTTTGAATGCAATGAAAAGAATTTGTGATAAAATATTTAAAAAAGATTTTGTTTTAAGACAATTGCATAAAAAAATTTAAATTATTCCAAAAGCGTTCAGGTAATTACAAAATAGTTTACAAGAGAATGAAAAAGATTTTGAAAAGTTTCTTAAATGATTCCCCAGACAATTCTAGAAGAGTTAAATTTGGTATTACTACATGATTTCTATTGTAGAACAAAATCTGTTAAAGGATGGAAATGAAAAATGTTTACATTTTACAATTTTCAAAATATTGCATTGATTTATGGTACAAACTTTTAAATTTTTACTTATTTGTATATTTAGGATTTATACCTAAAAACTCTCTTTTTTTATAAGATTTATGACATTTTTTCTATTAAATTGAAAAACTCGGTTTTGCTTTATTGACTCTTTTAATTATTTACTTCCTTAACTTTTGAGGCCTTTTGTTGTTATTTTTTCCATTATTAATTTAATGTTTGTAATTAATTTTTATTACAAAATTTCCTTAAGTTTCTTGACGGCTGCTTTGCCAAGACATGCAATATTTCAATTATTACACATTTATTAACAAAAAAGTTATTGCAATTAACAATTTGTTAATTGTTAATTAATAAGCAGGGAAATGTTTAAATTGAAAACTATTTATTAAAAAAAAAAAAACTAGAAATTATAATTTCCCAAAATTGTTATTTAAACATAGTTTTTGCGCAGATTTACACAATCTACTTAGTTTGCGAACATTTATTGATCCCAAAGTCCAGTGTAGGATAACAGAAGAAGAAAAAGTTTAAAGGTGAAAATTTATAAGGCTACAATTTTTTACCTTTACCAGTCCTAACTTTTTCTAAGAGTCCCAATAACAATCGTCATTCTTTATAGTCCCTATTCTAATCGTCGGCCGATCGTGGATGTTTGTAGAGTGCCAATACCTTTTTTTAACTCCAATTCTAATGTTTGATCTTAATAGATTCCCTATAGTAATCATGGAAATTTATAAATCTAAAAATGTAATTGTGAATATTTGAAGAGTCCCAATTCCAACCGATCTTTATATATATATTCCCTAAAATCCCACTTTTATAAAGTTTCTAAACCAATTTTGGATCATTAAAGAGTATTTTTTTTATCAAATATGCAACTTTGTAGAGTCCCAATTTAAGCGTTTATCTTTAAAGTTTCCTAAACCAATGGTGGGTCTCTTTATAAAGTCCCAATTTCAATCGTGAATCCTTAAAGAGTCCTAATTTCAATCGAGCTCAATTGATCCTGTATAGATTCCCTAAAACAATCTGGATTCTTATGTCTTTAAAGTTTGCTAAACCAATAGTGGGTCTCTTTATAGAGTCCCAATTACAATCCTGTACCCTTATAGAGTCCCTAAACCAATAGTTTTTTCTTGTAGAGCCCTAATTTTAATCCTGTGTTTTTAAAGAGTCCCTAAACCAATTGTAGATCCTTATATAGTCCAAATTTTAATATCCCTGGGTCTTTAACCTAAACGTGTAACTTTTTTCATTCTCAATTCTCAATCTAATTGAAGGTCTTTATCTTTATAGAATCATAATTCCAAACAAAGAAGTTCATATGTGTATCTTCATAGACAGTCCTAAATTCAAATGTGTATCTTTATAGAGTCCCAAACAAATCGTGGATCACTATAGAGACTCTACACCAATCGTGGATCTATATAGAGGCTCTACGCCAATCGTGGATCTATATAGAGCCTCAATTTTAATCGAGGGTCTTTATAAAGTTCCTATATCAATGGAGAAATATTAAAGAGCCCTATACCAATTGTGCATCTTTATGAAGTCCCTATACCGCGCCTGGATCTTTAAATAGTCCCAATACCAATCATAATAAAACTAAAGTGTCCCTGTTTTAATCTTAAATCTTTATAAAGTCTTAATTCTAATCGTGGGTCATTATAAAGTCCCATTTTTAATCATGTCCCTATACCAATCGTTCCTATAACAATAGTGGCTCATTAACACTCCCGATACCTATCGTGGATCTTTATAGGGTTCCTAAACCAATCGTAGGTCTACATAGAGTGTCTAGGTCTACATAGAGTGTCTAGAGCAAACATTAAAAAGTCTCTATTTAAATCGAGAATCATTGGTCACTCTACTAATCGTGGTTCTTTAAATAGTCCCAATTCCTAAAGAGTCCCTACTTCAATCGGAAATCTTTATACTTAGAGCCTTAATTCTAATCGTGGGTCCTTATAATGTCCATTTTCAATCGTGTTTGCTTGTCGAGTTCCTTAACCAGTCGTGGATCGTTATAGAGTCCCTATAGCAGTCGTGAGCCTATACATATAGAGTCCCTATACCAATCGTGAGTCTTTATAGAGAAATTTATACCAATCGTGGATCTATATAGAGTCTCTATACCAATTGTGAGTCTTTATAGAGCAATTTATACCAATCGTGGATCTATATACAGTCTCTATACCAATCGTGAGTCTTTATAGAGCAATTTATACCAATTGTGGATCTATATAGAGTCTCTATAACAATCGTGAGTCTTTATAGAGCATCTATACCAATCGTGGATCTATATAGAGTCCCTATACCAATCGTGGATCTTTAAATAGTCCCAATACCAATCGTGGATCTTTAAATAATCCCAATACCAATCGTAGATTAATACAAAGTCTCTATTTTAATCGAAAACAATATATATAGCCTCAATTCTAATCGTGGGTCTTTATAATGTCCTATTTGCAATGGTGTATGTTAATAGGGTTCCTATACAAATCGTGGATCATTATAGAGTCCCTTCACCAATTTCGGGGCTTTATAGAGTTCCAATACCAATCGTAGGGCTATATAGAGTATAGAGTATATCTATATCTATATAGAGTATCTATATCTTAAGAAAGTCCCCATATCAATCGTGGATCTTAAGAAAGTTCCCATATCAATCGTGGATCTTAAGAAAGTCCCCATATCAATCGTGGATCTTAAGAATGTCCCCATATCAATCGTGGATCTTTAGAAGGTTCCGATATCAATTGCGGATCTTTAGCAAGTCCCGATATCAATCGTGGATCTTTAGAAAGTCCCCATATTAATAGTGGATCTTTAGAAAGTCCTGATATCAATCGTGGATCTTTAGAAAGTCCCGATATCAATCGTGGATCTTTAGAAAGTCCCGATATCAATCGTGGATTTTTAGAGAGTTCCGATATCAATCATGAATCTTTAGAAAGTCCTGATATCAATCGTGGATCTTTAGAAAGTCCCCATATCAATCGTCGATTTTAAGAAAGTCCGCATATCAATCGTGGATTTTGAGAAAGTCCCCATATCAATCGTGGATTTTGAGAAAGTCCCCATATCAATCGTGGATTTTAAGAAAATCCGCATATGAATTGTGGATCTTAAGAAAGTCCCTATATCAATCGCGAATCTTAAGAAACTCCCCATATCAATCGTAGATTTTAAGAAAGTCCCCATATCAATCGTGGATCTTAAGAAACTCCCCATATCAATCGTGGATTTTAAGAAAGTCCCTATATCAATCGCGAATCTTAAGAAACTCCCCATATCAATCGTGGATTTTAAGAAAGTCCCCATATCAATCGTGGATCTTTAGAAAGTCCATATCAATCGGGAATCATATTTCAGAAGTTTCTTAAACTGTTTTAGATTAAAAAAAACATGGCTCAGTTGGGTACTGGGTACTAAGTACCGAGTATCCGGTAACCAAGTAAGGTAACTATTAATAAATGATAATACGATAAAAGAATATTTTGAATTAAAAATTAGTAATTGCATTTTAAAATTTCAAGGTTTCTTTAATACATATTTTTTTTTGCGAAAATTCGATTTGGTCTTCGATTCGGTTAATTTGAAGTATATTTTTCATTTTAAAATTTAATACATAATTACTAATATTAAACAATAATTCAGCTGCACTTTACTAAGAATAAATAAACATTAAACAAAAACAACAGCAACAACTAATTGTGGCTTTTAAAATGTTGCATTAAAACAACATTAGAGCAAAAACTCCCACCTTGACAAGAGCAAATGCGGTTAAAGTGGCTGACTGATAGACAGACAGACAGACCGAACGACCTACTGAGGCTACAAAATGCTAGTGTTGCCGTTGCTATTGGTGGTATATATGTTTCTAACTAATTGCAGTGGATGACGCGGCGATGACTCTGATGTGTTATTAAAATGTAATTTTCAATTTTAATTCTAAGTATTTAATTCTATTTATTAGAATTTGATTTGCTCATGCAACGAGAGCCGCAGCTAAACATCTAAGCGATGATGTCGTTGTCGCATGTGGCCTAAAGGTGTGAAATAATGTTTTATTTATAACCAACATCCACAGCCATGACACAACATCATCAAACCACGAAATCTTTTGGCTGCTATGAAGAAGCTACTGATGATAATGATGATGATAATGACGATGATGAAGACGAGCGAGAGATCATGTCATTGATTGTGGTGATGACTTTGATGATGATGATTTAGCTGTTAATCTTGATGCCAGATGGTATCAATAGATAAAAAATTAAGGTCTTAAATATTTTTGTTTTCTTATAAAAAAAGGGGGAGTGTTTATTGTTAATTTTTTAAATTAACTTTTAACTTTGTTAATGATTTTTTAATGTTGATGCAAAAAACTTATAATTTTGCATGAACAAAAACGATGTTTTTGCCTTTAGTTACTAGTTCAATGCTAATTTTGAAAATGTCATCATTATTAGGAAAATTAAGTGAACACTTAGAAACTATTATACATTTTGTATCTACTATCGGGTGTTTTTTTTTATAGAGTGACACAATTTTAAATCATAATAAAACGAGGAAATATATTTTTAATATCAATGAAACGGGTGTCATTGGAAAGTAAGTTTTATGAATTTAATGTTTAAATATGATTCTGCCATGCCACCTCCAGGGCTGGCGCGTAGAAGGCGCAATCTGGAACAGCAATCTCAACATCTTTCGTTATAATCGTTCTTTTGGATTTTAGAGTATTTTTTAATTAACTTTATTATATTTTCTATAGAAAATTTTTGATAAAAAATTTTCCTTAGAAAAATTTTTGATAAAAGAATTTTCTAAAGAAATTTTTGATAAAAAAATTTTCTATAGAAATTTTTGATAAAAAAAAATTTTAAATAGAAATTTATAATATAAAAATTTCTATAGAAAAATGTTTAATAAAAAAAATTTTCTAAGAAAAATTTTTGATAAAAAAATTTTCTCTAGAAAAATTTTTGGTTTAAAATTTTTTTATCAAAAACTTTCTATAGAAAAATTTTCGATACAAAAATTTTCTATAGAAAATTTTTTGATGAAAAAATGTTTGGTATAAAAATTTTCTATAAAAAAATGTTTGATGAAAAAAAAAATAGAAAAAAAATTTCTATAGAAAAATTTTTGATACAAAAATTTTCTATAGAAAATTTTTTGATGAAATATGTTTGGTATAAAAATTTTCTATAGAAAAATGTTTGATAAAAAAAATAGAAAAAAATGTCTATAGAAAAATTTTTGATAACAAAATTTTCTATAGAAAAAATTTTTGATAATAGAAAAATTGTTGATAAAAATTATCTATAGAAAAATTGTTGATAAAAAATTTTCTATAGAAAAATTTTTGATAAAAAATTTTCTATAAAAAAAATTTTTATTAAAAAATTTTTGATCAAAAAATTATTTTTAGAAAAATTTTTGATAAAAAAAAAATTTCCATACAAAAATTTTTAATGAAGAAAATTTTCTATAAAAAAATTTTCTATAAAAATTTTTTATCAAAAAATTTTCTATAGAAAAATTTTTGAAAAAAAATGTTTGATAAAAAAAATTTTCTGTAGAAAAATTGTTTCTAGAAAAAAAATTTTCTATCGAGAAATTTTTGATAAAAAAATTTTCTAAAGGAAAATTTTTAATAAAAAAATTTTCTATGAAATAATTTGTTAAAAAATTTTCTATAAAAGAAATTTTAGATAAAAAAATTTCTGTAAAAAAATTTTTGATAACAAAATTTTCGATAGAAAAAATTTTTGATAATAGAAAAATTGTTGATAAAAATTATCTATAGAAAAATTGTTGATAAAAAATTTTCTATAGAAAAATTTTTGATAAAAAATTTTCTATAAAAAAATTTTTTATTAAACAATTTTCTGTAGAAAAATTGTTTCTAGAAAAATTTTTGATAAAAAAATTTTCTATAAAAAAATTTTCTATCGAGAAATTTTTGATAAAAAAATTTGCTAAAGGAAAATTTTTAATAAAAAAATTTTCTATAAAATAATTTGTTAAAAAATTTTCTATAAAAGAAATTTTTGATAAAAAATTTCTGTAAAAAAATTTTTGATAAAAAAATTTTCTATAGAAAAATTTTTGATAAAAAATTTTCTATAAAAAAATTTTTGATAAAAAATTTTTATTAAAAAAGTTTCTATAGGAAAATTTTTGATAAAAAAAAAATTTAACCAAAAATTTTTCTAAGAAAATTTTTAATACAAAAATTTTTCTAAGAAAATTTTTAACCAAAAATTTTTCTTAAAAAATTTTTAATACAAAAATTGTCTATAGAAACATTTTTGATAAAAAAATTTTCTACAGAAAAATTTTTGATAAAAAAAATTTTCTATAGAAACATTTTTGATAAAAAAAATGTTCTATAGAAACATTTTTGATAAAGAAATTTTCTATAGAAAATTTTTTGATAAAAAAATAAAAAAAAAAATTTATAAAGAAAATTACTATAGAAAAATTTTTGATTAACAATTTTCAATAGAAAAATTTTTGATGAAAAATTTTCAATAGAAAAATTTTGGGTTAAAAATTTTTTGATAAAAAAATTTTCTATAGAAAAATTTTTGATTAAAAAATTTTGTATAGAAAAATTTTGATAAACTTTTTTCTATAGAAAAATTTGTAATAAAAAAATTTTCTATAGAAAAATTTTTTATAAGATAATTTGTTAAAAAATTTTCTATACTAAAATATTTGAAAAAAAAAATTCTATAGAAAAATTTTTGATAAAAAAGTTTTGTATAGAAAAATTTTGATAAAAAATTTTTTTATAAAATTTTTCTATGAAAATAAAAACATTTTCTATAGAAAAATTTTTACTAAAAAAATTTTCTATAAAAAAAATTTTTAATACAAAAAAAAAATAAAAAAATTTGTATAGAAAAATTTTGATAAAAAATTTTTTGATAAAATTTTTCTATAGAAAAGTTTTGATAAAAAGATTTTCTATATAAATAAAAATTTTCTATAGAAAAAAAAAAATAAAAAAAATTTTCCAAATAAAAATTTTTGATAAAAAAATTTTCTATGGAAAAATTTTTGATAAAAAAATATTTCTACAGAAAAATTTTTGACAAAAAAATTTTCTATAGAAAAATTTTTGACAAAAAAATTTTCTATAGAAAAATTTTTGACAAAAAAATTTTCTATAGAAAAATTTTTGATAAAAAAAATTTTCTATGGAAAAATTTTTGATAAAAAAATATTTCTATAGAAAAATTTTTGACAAAAAATTTTCTATAGAAAAATTGTTGACAAAAAAATTTTCTATAGAAAAATTTTTGACAAAAAAATTTTCTATGGAAAAATTTTTGACAAAAAAATTTTCTATAGAAAAATTTTGGATAAAGAAATTTTCCAAAGAAAAATTTTTGATAAAAAAATTTTCCAAAGAAAAATTTTTTTAAGAATTAATAAAAACGAGCTCGAGGTCTTTGTTTTATAGTTTTATTTATTATTCTCGTCCAATATTTCGATATCCTTTGGATATCATCATCAGGGACCTTTAGAAGTTTATAAAATTTTTGAAGTTTATACAATTTTTGATAAAAAAATTTTCTATGGAAAAATTTTTGATAAAAAAATTTTCTATAGAAAAATTGTTGATAAAAAATTATTCTATAGAAAATTTTTTGATCACTTTGTTACGTATGTGACTTGTACCGAACTTGCCAAAGTACAGTACAGTATTTTATAGTATTTTTTCGAACCTTGGCCAATTAAATTGGGCCATTACATGAAATTCTTATCAATCTATTCGAGGAAGTGGCTCTGGTATAAGTCGACAACACGCTGTCGATGTAAAATAAATAAAATTAGCTGTATAAAAAGCTTAGCAAATTTTGTTTCTTTATCAGAATTTAAGCCTGAAAAATTAAGAAACATTTTAAATGTTTTCCTTTTATTTCGTTTAATGTCATTTACCTCGTCCTTGTGTAAATAGCCTGTAAATATTGTATGTTTAAGTGTAATTATTTACAGTTTTTAAGTACTTTCGCATTTACTCTTTAAGTCCTTATTTTGTTGTAATTCTTATCCTTGTAATAAAATAATTGACATCGTTTTGGCATAATGTAAGTTCGTTCTTAAAACATTTAAATGCCATTTTTAACAACAAATTATAATTATTTCGTTTTTTACATTTTTTTTTACCAGAAACAATTTCAAATGGGTGGCCCACAACTATTTAGTCATAGTAATTTGAACATTTTATATAAGTTACACCCTCTTTGTCAGGTTTTTTATAATTTTCTTTTAATTTAAAAATTTTTGTTACAAGGAGTTTATGTGTCGAGTGTTTTGGTTTTTTTTTTTTGCAAGAAAACCACAATAATTTTTTTTTGGTTTACAAGGTAATTTGGTATCTGGCAAATTCCATTAGATGTTTGGAAATTATACAATATAACATTAAGAGCAACAGCAGAAAAATAAGTTAAAATAATACCCATAAACACCCAGAATTACGGACGGACGGACTGACTTTTGTTGGGTATTGAATATTGACGTATTGCCAGTATTGACTTTAAAAAGTTTTGGTTTCTGTTTTTTTGTTTTCTTCTGTATGGAAGCCATTATTATTCTTCTAATGACAAAAAAAATAGAAAAACACATTTACTTATTGACATTTTACAGCAACAAAATAAAAATCTTGAAACTTTGTAAGAAATACAAATATTTTTTAAATAAATAGAATTCTAGCGAATTCATGGCTTGGAAAAATACTGAGACATTGTTTGAAATACTCTTAGTAACAAATAGAAAAATTATTTAAATACAATGTATAGAAAAAAATAATGAATATTTTTTTTGTAATTTTAATAGGTTTAACGATTTTTATAAGTAAACATATAACAGGAGTTTTGAGATAATTTTAACCTTGAAATTCAAAAAATATGTTTAAAATTCTGTAAAAATTTAAAGTTGATACTCATTAGTATAAGGAAACATATTATTTTTATTGAAAAAGCTAAAATAAACAACTTTTTAAACGAGTAACCATTTATTTGTATAATGGTTACTCGGGTAATCGTTTTAATTTTTTTAATAGAAGCATTTTGTTAAACTTTTTGTAACAGTTTTGTTTTTGAATATCTTAAATTGCTTATTTTTAACAATTTTTCAAATGGTTACCCGAGTAACCGTTGCAAAATTGGTTGCAACAAATTAAAAATGTAGTTAAATTTGAAATTTTAGAAATAAATGCTCAAACAACTAAAATATATGTATATCGTTTTACACTAATAACGAATGGTTACCCGAGTAACTACTTATTTGTGGTTGTTTTTTTTTTTTTTTTGGAGTGTCACAAGTTTGAGTTGGCATCACCCATTTAACAGCTGATAGTTCAAGAGAATGGGCTGGTCATTGGTCTCATGTTGAAAAGCCCTAACTCACACTTTTTTCGAAATTGATTTTTTTGTGATTCTAATACATTTAACGCTCTCATTAAACTCCTCCAAAAATTTTATACAAATTTAATTTTCAAAAAGGTCCTAACTAAAAATATATTTTAATCGACAAATAAAAATAAAAAACTTTGAAAGCTTTCGGTTGAATGCATAATAATTAATATAATTCCTTATATTAAACTTTTGTCGACATTTTTCGGATAAAAAACTTTTAATATCAAAAGCTTTGCTATAGGTAACTTTTAATATCTAAAGCTTTCTACTAAAAACATTCCACGTCGAAAGCTTTCCAGTAATAAACTGCCATTATCTATTTAAAGTTTTCATATATAAAACTTGGATGTCGAAAGGTTTTCTATTATAAACTCCCGATATCGAAGGATTAATTATATAAAACATTTGTCGTCAAAATATTTCAAAAAGAAAACTTTTTTATATAAAACTTTTTAGATAAAACTTTCCTTTAGGAAAATTTCTATATCAAAAGCTTTCCTTTAGATAACTTTAATATCTAAAGCTTTCTTAAAAACTGTTTATAATAAAAATTCCTATATAAAGCTTTTGATGTTGAAAAATTCCTATAATCGATATCGAAAGATTTCTTTTATAAAATTTTCCTATAGAAAACTATCAATATCAAAAGCTTTCCTATATGTAACTTTTGATATATAAAGCTTAAAAAAAATTCCTATATAAAACTTTTGATGTTGAAAACATTGATTCAATATCGAAAGATTTCTTTTATAAAACTTTCCTATAGAGAACTTTCAATATCAAAAGCTTTTATATGTGTAACTTTTGATATAAAAAGCTTTAAAAGAAGATATCCTATATAACAAACGTTTGATATTGGAAGATTTTCTATATAAAACTTTTGGTATGAAAAAATTTCTATTATACAATTTTTGTCGTCAAGATATTTCGGATTGAAAACCTTTAAAAGAAGATATCCTATATAACAAACGTTTGATATTGGAAGATTTTCTATATAAAACTTTTGGTATGAAAAAATTTCTTATATACAATTTTTGTCGTCAAGATATTTCGGATTGAAAACCTTTTATATCAATAGATTTCCTAAAGGTTACTTTAAATGTCCAAAGCTTTCCTCTAAAAACATTTCATATCAAGAGCTTTCGAATATAAAACTGCAAATATCGATGTCGAAGGGTTTCCAAAAATATACTTTTGATTTCCTTCATAAAACTTTAAGTATCGAAAGATTTATATAGAAAACATTAGAAGTCAAACTTTCAATATCGAAAACTTTCCTATAGAAAGAAAACTTTTATAAATAAAGATTTTCTATAGAAAACTATTAATATTAAAAGATCTCATGTAGACGTGATGGGCCTACTACCAAAAGCTTTCCTAGAGGTAACTTTTGATATAAAAGCTTTCAACTAAAAACGTGCCATATCAAAAGCTTAAAAAAAAGGTTTCCATAAAAAAACTTTCGATTCCGAAAGGTTTCCTATAATAAACTTTTAATATTGAAAGATTTTCTATAGAAAACTTTCAATATGAAAAGGTTTCTTATAAAAAACTTTTGTCGTCACGATATTTCTTATTGTAAAACTTGTATATCAACAGATATCCTAAAGGTTACTTTTAATATCTAAAGCTTTCTTCTAGAAACATTTCATATCAAAAGCTTTTCAATATAAAACTGCAAATATCTAAAGCTTTCCTATATAAATCGATGTCGATTCCTATAATAAACTTTTGATATCGAAAGATTTTCTATAGAAAACTTTTGATTTCCTTCATAAAACTTTGAATATCATAAGATTTATATCTGTGGCTTTTTGCTAAAAGGACCAATGTCAATTTTTTGCTGTTTTGAAGGAAATCATTTTAATAGATTCCCTTCTTTACCCTCTTTTATTTGGTTCCAACAGCATAACTCTGAACAGATTTATAAGTTTTTTTATGGCCAACGTTACTATAAATTTATTTGAAAAATAATAACTTTAAATCAAATTTTTTCAAAACTAGTTTTTTTTTTACATTGGCTCTTTTAGCACCAAGCCACAGATATAGAAAACATTAGAAGCCATACATACTTTCAATATCGAAAGCTTTCCTATAGAAAAAAAAACTTGTATCGAAAACTTTTAATATCGAAAGATTTCCTGTAGAATTCATTCGCTTTCGAATGATTTCCTATAGAATACATTTGCTATCGAAAGCTTTTCTGCAGAAAATGTTAGCTTTCCTATAGAAAATATTCGCTATGTAAAGCTTTTCTTAATACAGTTTGTTTTGATCACTACAGAAAAAAGCCTTATGTTATGTTTATGACTATAAAAAGCCCTATCTCAAATTTGTTATTTATATGTTTAAAATTAAAAGAAGTTTTGAAAATCAAATTCGTCTTTCAGTTAAAAAATAACCGGTATTTAAAAAAACCTAAACTTTTGTCAATTACTGTTTTAAATCTGGTTTGACCTACTCCTGTAAAGTTTTAATTTTGCGAGTTAGCACCTTTCTACATGAGATCGACATGATGGGCCTTGTTCTAGAAACCAAAAAAATTAACATTTTTATGACATTATTTTGCAATTTCAAAATGTAAAATTTTCTTTGTTTTCAAACTTTATTCCTCCGTTTGCCATTCTAAGTTGTATCACTGCAACTGACAATTACAAAATGTTGCAATGAAATTCAAAATGATTTAACAAAAAAAGAAGAAAAAAATCAGCACAAATAAATTTCAAAATGTATGATAACAGTTAAGAAATAGTAAAATATATGACGCAGTCACCAACAACGTCATCATCACTGGCAGTCAGTCAGACCTCGAAAAGGCAGCGTCAACAGCAGCTTTAGATTTTCAAAAAATTTGCACAAGTTTTTGAAACAATGACATAAAAACAGTTCTTAAACTTAAAACTTTAGTTTGTTGTAGATTTTCAAAATTTTCTTAACATTATTATTCAAATAGATTTAAGCACAGAGCAGCTGTAAAGACATTATTTGTGACGACTTTAACTTTAGAGATCATGCTAACGAAAAAATTTTCGAATTTTTAAATGTTGCATGTTTCAATTCTTGCAACAATAACAAACAACTGAATACTAAACTAAACAGCAAAGTCAACCAATTTTTTTTATTTCAAAATTTAACCTAAATTCTAGTATTCACAAATTCAAAAGAATAAAAATTCTACATTGAAACCGAAAAATATTGACAAAAACAGAAAATTTATTTATTTGTATACGAAATGTGCACGTTTTTATGTCATGTGCTCGTTTTTTTTTTTTTTGTTAAACAAAATATACAAAAAACAACAATAACAGAAAAAAAATTGTTAAACAAAGTTAACTTGAAGAAAAGTTCAATTATTGAATAACGCAACGAGAAAAAAATAACAACAAAATAATAAATAATATGAAAAAAAAAAACGAGTAACTCAGATGTAAACACCAAATAAATCATAAACGTGAGATATTGAGAGGAGACTAGAAGAATTTTGTAAGATACCCTATAAGAAATATCTCTGCTAGAAATAGCTCTAGAGTTTATTCATTAAAAACCTTCTTGTCTTATCGACTTTTAACAATATGAGCAATTTTTGCCAAAATTAAAATATATTGCCTACTTTTAGGAATTTTAATGATTAAGACACCCTGAAGAATATGCGGATTTAAAAAGACACTACCCGAAATATAATTTTTAGAAATAGCCTTATAAACTTTTAACAAAATTGCAATAAAAACAAGTAAGAAAGTGCTATAGTCGGTCAAGCCCCCGCCATACGATACCCTTCACCACGAAGTTCAGACGTGTTCTCTTTCGTGTATAAAGACAAATATTTGCTAAATTTTGTCATCATACAAACATTTTCTCAAGACTTCTATATTTAAACTCTTTCCGTCATTTGGAATTATATGGGAGATAGGGTCAAATGTGGACCGATTATTTTGAAATTTAACAAATTAATTACAGTTTTTACAAAAATTATGTATGTAAAAAATTAACTTAAAATAATTATTTTCTTCAGAGTTACGAGCGTTTTGATAGAAGAGTATGTATGGGATTTATCTTCAAATGTGGACCGAATTCAACGAAATTTGGTACAGTAATTTTCAAAAATAGCGTTGGTTTAAAGACAATTAAATATAAAGATATTACTCTCCATACATTTTTTTGCTGCGAAAATAAAGTGGATAAATGCACAAAAAACATACATTTCACGAGCATGTGTGTGTGCCTTAGCTTTCTCTCATTGGATAATGGTCTATATTAGTTGTTTCCGAATTCGAGTATACCGCTTACTCTCTTTTTTGTGGGTCTTTTCAAAACGATCCTACGCAAATCAATGTATGGAAGTGTAACATCTTTTTATTAAAAAGTCTTAGGTTAGCATGAAGAAAATATGTTGCCTACTTTTAGGAGGTTCTGTAAATACAAGTAATAGTTGATTTTATCCACGTATTTCGTCAGTTCTGAACTTAGAAGTAAGTTTTTGATATTCTTACTAATTTCGTATCTCAATTCCTTCAAAAGTAGGCAACGTCCATAATATGGATATAAGCACGTGTCGACGCAAAGAGAACAAAGCAACAAAATAGTCGGCAGAGTTGCCGTTTTTTACTTTTAACTCAAATAAGTATATTTTTTCAATGTGTAGTTCTAACGTTTTAAAAAGAAAAAGTTTTCTACTCCACTTTTTTTTAATTTTCTTATCAAAAATTTTTCTATAGAAAATTTTTTTATCAATAATTTTTCTATAGAAAAATTTTTTATCAAAAATTTTTCTAAAGAAAAATTTTTTAACAAAAATGTTTCTATCAAAATTTTTTTATCATCTTTTTTTAGAAAATTTTTTTATCAAAAATTTTTCTATAGAAAATTTTTTTGTCAAAAATTTTTCTATAGAAATTTTTTTTTATCAAAAATTTTTCTATAGAAAATTTTTTTTATCGAAAATTTTTCTATAGAAAATTTTTTTATCAAAAATTTTTCTATGGAAAATATTTTATCGAAAATTTTTCAACAGAAAATTTTTTTATCAAAAATTTTTCTATGGAAAATATTTTATCAAAAATTTTTCTATGGAAAATATTTTATCAAAAATTTTTCTATGGAAAATATTTTATCAAAAATTTTTCTATGGAAAATATTTTACCGAAAAATTTTCAATAGAAAATTTTTTATCAAAAAATTTTCTATAGAAAATTTATTACATTATACAAAATTCTATTACATTAATTTAAATAAATGTAATAGATAGGAATCAAATGCGAATAGAATTTCTTTTTTGAATAATATTTACATCCCGACATTTTTGTTATTTTTTGAAAATTTTTTATAGAAAATTTTTTTATCAAAAATTTTTCTATAGAAAATGTTTTTAACAAAAATTTGTAAATTTTTTCATATAAAAAAATTTGATCAAACATTTTTACAGAAAATTATTTTTTTCAAAAATATCTAAAAAATATGAAAATCTAACAATTTTAGAATATTAGGATTTATTTCTGTTTTGAAAAATATTCCCAATATTTACAAAAATATTCCAATGTTTACAAAAATAATAGTGTCGTGGCAACAATGTTCGAGATTATATTTCTTTGTTCTCTCGAATCGTGTATTTTGTTGCTATAAATTGGATTTTGATTTGTTTCTTGCCTATTTTCCTTTTGCCTTTTCTTTAACAAAGCGGCACCAACCAACTCTGTTAAAATCCAAATTCCAATTGAATGATTTTAATACTCATTTTCACGAGTTTTATTAATGATCGTGGTATTTACGAAAATTAAAAAAAATTCATCGGCTACTGGTGGTATGAGCTGCCTACTCCTGGGTATAAGTAGGACTATAAACTCGTCTATAGACCAGATTATGGATAAGTTTATGGAATAAAATCTGGGGCCAAATCGCTGCATTAGATATCAATCGAAAACTGAGATTTTTGAGCAAATATTGATTTTCAAAATTATTTATTTTCCAAAAAGTTCAATAAAATTTGATATCTAAACATATCCATTTGTTAGTCTAAATATTTTGTTTTAATAAAATTCTTTTACTATCAGGGAACTTTTGAAAAATAACTTGCATATATAAATTATTCAGATTATCCTAAAAATATGCTAGACAAATGTTTCTGAAATATCTTATGTTTTGATCGATATTGAGCGCTTCGATTTGGCTTATGGACTAGGCTTTTGGTTGGATAATCTGTTTCGCTTCATCTTTCCCGTAGTCAAGTTCATAATCCGGTTATCAATTACCACTCTTAGTATTTTCAATAAAATGTTTCTACTAGGGAACTATCGTTTTATCTATTTGTGAAAAATAAATGATATTTCAAAAAAATTATATTACCTACTTTTAGGAGATTCTATAAATATAACAATTGAATCCATTTACATTTGGAGTCAGTTCTCAATGTGGAAGAAGTTAATTTCTTATATTCTTACGGCATTTAGACTCGATTTTCCTCAATTTTAATCGTATTGTAAAGAAACATGCAATATTTCAAATAAAATTGTGAAACCTACTTTTAGTAGATTCTATTAACAAATATAATTATTATATAACAATTGAATTCATCACATTTTAGTCAGAGGCAAAATCATCAAAAGCATTCGATATCGATCGAAATGTAAGATATTTCAGAAACATTTGTGTAGCATACTTTAAGGATAATCTAAATAATATATAACATAAAAGGTTCACTACATTGTAATTTATTTGCCAAAAGTCTCCTAATAGTAAACGAATTTCATTTAAACTTAATATTTTGACAAACAAGCGAATATGTTAAGATATCAAATTTATTGAAATCTTTAAGGTATGTTACACTATCCGGTATGTGATGGAAATCGATCGATTTCAGATATATTATTGATATAGTTTTCGCCATTTCCGCAAAAAAAAAATTAAGCCAAATAAAAGATAAAATATCAGTGAAAAGGATTAAAGGCCAAATTTTGATTTTTTTTGGGAAAATAATCGGCAATTATCTCAAAAATATATATATACCGGAATATTTGCTCAAAAGTCTGGGGCCAAATTACGGCATTCGATATCGATCGAAATCTTAGATATTTTCAAAACATTTGTATAGCATACTTTAAGGATAATGAAAATTATTTAAAAGATGCACAGTTTACTATATTTTTTTAAAGTTATTTGCCAAAATATGAACAATAGTAAAAGAGTTTTTATTGAACTATATGTTTTTATAAAAACGGATCAAAATGGATACCAAATTTCAAAAAACTTTTTGCATCGTAGTAACTTTCAACATCCCTAAAGTATACTTCACAATATTCGCTTAAAAGTCTGAGTTTTCGATCGATATCGAATGCGGTAATTTGGCCCCTGAATTTTTGATTGATTTCGAAAGTGACGATTTGGCTCAAGTTCTCAATGCAGAAGAAGTCAATTTCTTATATTTCTGATTTTGAAACTCAAACATCCTCAAAATAGATAATATTTTTTATTGAAGTCTAGTTTTGTTACATTATTAAAATCTTTAAATTTCCTTACAAAGATTTCTAGTAGAATGTGGGTATTTTTTTTTTTGAAAACTTTGTTGTCTACTTTTAGGAGGTTTGTAGAAATCGAAGAAATTGACTAGTAATATGCTTATAGCTAGCATTGAATACTCCTATGTATGAATGTATATCTTTATTGACATGTTAATAAAGTCTAGTATTACAAAGGCAATTATTATAAAAATAAAATTAGTTTTGCTAACGTCATTCATTTTTTTATATTTAAATCGTAAACGTGTTCTTTAGTTTTTTTTTTGCTGTTAAGATGTCGAGCGTTTCGTGAGTACTTCCAATATCATGTGTTGAAATTCAAGCTAATTTGTTGAGCGCCATGACAAATAGGTTATTCAAAACTTCACACTAGTTAATATTTTTAAAAATTTTGAACTGAAGTTTAGAAATGAAAATATTTGTACATTTGCAAATTTAGCAAGAAATAATGTTAAGAGTCTTTTAAGTCGTATAAATGTAGAACGATTGTTGTATATGTGCAAAGTTTTTTCCATTTAATCTCAAACTTTTTAAAATTTGTAATTCTATAAGGCAGTCCTATAAGTGACACTGGAAGAGCGGTATAGTTTGGGTGTTGAGGCTTAGTTGGCATATTGACTACTACTACTACTATCATATTCTAGGTTTAAGTCCTAGTCACGGCAATCAAATAAGCATTAACACGCTGTCGATGTAAAATAAATAAAATAGCCTGTATAAGTCTAAAAATACACGTGACGTACAATTACAGTGTTAAATAATATAGAACTTTGGCTACACTTTCCGCTCACCAAATTTCTATATACTATATACAATTTTTTAGTCACAATTTGGATGCCTCTGTTTTTATAAAAATTTTCAGCATTTCTTAAAATTTGATCTATTCAATGTCCAGACTTAAAGTAGCCAATGGACTAGAAATATGAATATGAAATTAAATACTCGACAAAAAATCGGGTTATAGACAAGAATAAGGCCTAACCTGTGCACAAAACTATTGACTGTATTATTAATTATAACTACTGTAGACTAGTTTGGACTATAATATATTAAAATTATTAATTTTAAAATTAATTGAACTAAAAAAACAGACTATGGATTTGATTTCGAACTAGTGAATATATCTTGGTCTATGGACTAAACTGTAAAATATGCTTCATACTGGGTTCAAATATAAATGGGCAAATCCCATCAAGTATTTGCTCATTTATTTGCGTACATTGGCGACTATATTTTAATCACGTCTACTGATCACACTATGAACTAGACTAGACTACTCTGTAAAGTATCTTATGGACTAGAATAATGTCTAGAATAGCTGTAGACTAGATCATGGATTACAACAACCTAACAGAAAAGAGTGAAGTTTAGAAAAAAACTATTCTATGGACTAGATTAGACCTCTGAACAATGATTAGAGACTATACAATGCAATGGACTATACAATAGTTTAAGGCACAAACTATGAAAAAATTTAACCTGGACATAAACCAAGTAGGCTTAGGACTAAAATATGAAACAGCCTAACAGAACAGAGTGAAGAATAGATAGTAAACTATTCTATGGACTAGATTATACCGCAGAACATTGATTAGTTTAAGACACAAATTTAACCTAGACACAAACCAATGTTAGTAGGCCTTGAACTAGAATATGAACCCGCCTAACGAATAGAGTGAAGAATAGATTATAAACTATTCTATGGAGTAGACTAGACCGCACGCGGAAAATTTATTAGAGACTACACAATGCAATGGACTATAAAATAGTTTAAGGCACAAATTGTGAAATAATTTAACCTTAGACACAAACCAATGCAGTTAACAGTGGTATACTATGTTGTTAACATAGTTCTGTTAAAAACAGAAAATAAAGACAATTCTGCATTAAGACGAATTGCCAATGAACCAGACAATCTATTTGGACAAATGAGGTATCGGGTTGTAGAGAAGATTTTTTTTACCCATTTTTGCGTCATTAAAATCTTTTCTTAAGAAACATTTTTAGAAAAAATTTGATGCAATAGAAGGATTTGTGATACAAAAATATCAAATGTGGGATTATGCTAAGGCTTGGTATCAAAATTTTTTTCTTTAGAAAAATTTTGGTATCAAAAATAGTTTCTTTAGAAAAATGTTGGTATCAAAAATTTTTTCTTTAGAAAAATTTTGGCATCAAATATTGTTTCTTTAGAAAAATTTTTTCTTTAGAAAAATTTTGATATCAAAAATTTTTTCTTTAGAAAAATTTTGATATCAAAAATATTTTCTTTAGAAAAATTTTTGTATCAACAATATTTTCTTTAGAAAAATTTTTGTATCAAAAATATTTTCTTTAGAAAAATTTTGATATCAAAAATATTTTCTTTAGAAAAATTTTTGTATCAAAAATATTTTCTTTAGAAAAATTTTTGTATCAAAAATATTTTCTTTAGAAAAATTTTGTATCAAAAATATTTTCTTTAGAAAAATTTTTGTATCAAAAATATTTTCTTTAGAAAAAGGTTTGGGATCAAATGCAAATACACTTCTTTTTGAAAAATTTTTGTATCAAAAATTTTTTCTTTAGAAAAATTTTTGTATCAAAAATTTTTTCTTTAGAAAAATTTTTGTATCAAAAATTTTTTCTTTAGAAAAATTTTTGTATTAAAAATTTTTTCTTTAGGAAAATTTTTGTATCAAAAATTTTTTCTTTAGAAAAATTTTTGTATCAAAAATATTTTCTTTAGAAAAATTTTGTATCAAAAATATTTTCTTTAGAAAAATTTTTGTATCAAAAATATTTTCTTTAGAAAAATTTTTGTATCAAAAATTTTTTCTTTAGAAAAATTTTTGTATCAAAAATTTTTTCTTTAGAAAAATTTTTGTATCCAAAATTTTTTCTTTAGAAAAATTTTTGTATCAAAAATTTTTTCTTTAGAAAAATTTTTGTATTAAAAATTTTTTCTTTAGAAAAATTTTTGTATCAAATATTTTTTCTTTAGAAAAATTTTTGTATCAAAAATTTTTTCTTTAGAAAAATTTTTTTATAAAAAATCGAAAATTTTTTCTTTAGAAAAATTTTTGTATCAAAAAATTTTTCTTTACAAAAATTTTTGTATCAAAAATTTTTTCTTTACAAAAATTTTTGTATCAAAAATTTTTTCTTTACAAAAATTTTTGTATCAAAAATATTTTCTTTAGAAAAATTTTTGTATCAAAAATATTTTCTTTAGAAAAATTTTTGTATCAAAAATTTTTTCTTTAGAAAAATTTTTGTATCAAAAATTTTTTCTTCAGACAAATTTTTGTATCAAAATTTTTTTTTTAGAAAAATTTTTGTATCAAAAATTTTTTCTTTAGAAAAATTTTTGTATCAAAAATTTTTTCTTTAGAAAAATTTTTGTATCAAAAATTTTTTCTTTAGAAAAATTTTTGCATCAAAAATTTTTTCTTTAGAAAAATATTTGTATCAAAAATTTTTTCTTTAGAAAAATTTTTGTATCAAAAATTTTTTCTTTAGAAAAATTTTTGAATCAAAAATTTTTTCTTTAGAAAAATTTTTGTATCAAAAATTTTTTCTTTAGAAAAATTTTTGTATCAAAAATTTTTTCTTTAGAAAACTTTTAGTATCAAAAATTTTTTCTTTGGAAAAATTTTTGTATCAAAAATATTTTCTTTAGAAAAATTTTGATACGAAAATTTTTTTCTTTAGAAAAATTTTTGTATCAAAAATTTTTTCTTTAGAAAAATTTTTGTATCAAAAATTTTTTCTTTAGAAAAATTTTTGTATCAAAAATTTTTTCTTTAGAAAAATTTTTGTATCAAAAATTTTTTCTTTTGTGTCAAAAATTTGTTTTATATCGGAATGTTTTATACCGGAATTCGCGGTCAGAATCTTTTAAAGAGTTAGTTTGTTTCTATGGCTTATTATAAGGTAACATTTATTATAATAACCTCTTCTGAAATTACTTTTCTCGACACACTAATACCTTAGTTATGATCCTAATAGTTTATTAGTTCAAATCTTATACTTATATCTTACAGTTATTTGTTCTACCTTGAGATATTTTTATTCTTTTCCCGTAATTTAGTTTTTACTTATTTTTTTATTTCTCATAACATTTTCTTAACTTAAAAGTTCAAGTTGAAATATTTTCTTCTGTTGAAGAACTTAAAAAAAAATATAGAATTGTTATAACATTATGAGGTTTATTATTACTAGCAACTATTATTGTTATTTTTATCTAACAATAAATAATAAATGAAAACCCCTCTAACTCTTGGTAGTAGAAGGTAATGGTGGCTTTTTTTTTTGTTTTGCCGATTTCAGCTGAAGCTGCAGCTCAGACCTCATTTTAAGCCAGTTGTGTTGTAATAAGACCTACTTTTCATTTTTAGTTTTGCTGTTTTTGTAGTTTTTTATGCTGAGTGCCAAAGCTACACAAAATGTGTCTGTTTTTGGTGCAGTTGCAATTGCATTTGCCACAACAACAGCAGCAGCAGCAATAGCAACAACAACAATTGTTATTAGAGGCATGCGAATGATGGCGCTGATGGATGCACTTAAATGCAACAACTCAACGCTAAAAAAATTTTGAAATTTTATTTTTTTTCGAAAAAACTTATTTATTTGAATGTTATGAATGAACAAATGAATGATATGGAACATATAAAACTGGGGCATGCAAGAATGCTAACAGCAAAAAATTGAATTATGTTCACAACAAAAATTTTAAATATGAAAAATGTTTGATGATTGTGTGAATTAATGATGAGAGAGAGGAAAAGTCGGTTTCTTATATAAATAACGCTCAAATAAATCAAATATCAATGGAGTAATAGGAAAATCAACTAAATTGTAATACTTTCAACGAGAAAGGAAAAACTGGACTGCGAACAAAAAATATGTTATACTAAATGGACTACAGACAAATTGTGGGAATTGAAATGAAATCTACAAAACAAAAACATTGATGTTTCATATTTTGATGGAAAATTTCGCTATAAAAATTTTTTTTAATAGAAAATTTTTTCTATAGAAAAATTTTTAATAGAAAATTTTTTCTATAGAAAAATTTTTAATAGAAAATTTTTTCTATAGAAAAATTTTTAATAGAAAATTTTTTCTATAGAAAAATTTTTAATAGAAAATTTTTTCTATAGAAAAATTTTTAATAGAAAATTTTTTCTATAGAAAAATTTTTAATTGAAAATTTTTTCTATAGAAAAAATTTTTAATAGAAAATTTTTTCTATAGAAAAAATTTTAATAGAACATTTTTCTATAGAAACAATTTTAATAGAAAATGTTTTCTATAGAAAAAGTTTTAATAGAAAATTTTTAACACAAAATTTTTTCTATAGAAAAATTTTTAATACAAAATTTTTTCTATATAAAAGTTTTTACACAAAATTTTTTCAATAGAAAAATTTGTAATAACACATAATTTTTTCTATAGAAAAATGTTCAGTACAAAATTTTTTCATTGAAAAATTTTTAATCTCGAAAAATTTTTAATACATAATTTTTTCCTAAGAAAAATTTTTAATAAAAAATGTTTTCTTAAGAAAAATTTTTAATAAAAAATGTTTTCTTAAGAAAAATTTTTAATACAAATTTTTTTCTTTAGAAAAATTTTTAAATACAAAAATTTTTTCTATATTTTTACAGCAAATTTTTTTTAACAGAATAATTTTTAATACAACATTTTTCTATAGAAAAATTTTTAATACAAAATTTTTTCTATAGAAAAATTTTTAATACAAAACTTTTTCATTGGAAAAATTTTTAATACAAAATTTTTTTATATTGAAAAATTTTTAATACAAAATTTTTTATATTGAAAAAAATTTAATACAATAATTTTTCTATAGAAAAATTTTTAATTCAAAATTTTTTCTATAGAAAACATTTTAGAACAGAATGCAAATTTTTCTACAGATACAATTTTTTAACGAAAATTTTTATTGAAAAAATTTTGTATTAAAAATTTTGTACTAAAATTTTTTATATTGAAAAATTTCTAATACAAAAATTTTTCTATAGAAAAATTTTTAATTCAAAATTTTTTTAGTACAAAATTCTATAGAAAAATTTTTAATTCAAAATTTTTTTAGTACAAAATTTTTTTAGTACAAAATTTTTTTCTACAGAAAAATTTTTAATTCAAATTTTTTTGCAATAGAAAAATTTTTCAAAATTTTTTTCAAATTTTTAATACAAATTTTTTTTTCAAATTTTTAATACAAAAATTTTTCTTTATAAAAATCTTTAATACAAAATTTTTTCAATAGAAAAATCTTTAATACAAAATTTTTTAATAGAAAAATTTTCAATACAAAATTTTTTCAATAGAAAAATTTTTGATACAAAATTTGTTTCTATAGAAAAATTTTCGTTAAAAAATCTATATATGTAGAAAAATTTGCATTAAAAAATTGTTTCTGTCGAAAAATTTTCGTTAACAAATTTTTTCTATAGAAAAATTTTCACTAAATTTTTTTTTCATAAAGAAATATTAATTAAAAAATTTTTCTAAAGAATAATTTTCGTTAAAAATTTTTGTTAAAAAAATTTTTTCTATAGAAAAATTTTCGTTCCAATTTTTTTTCCATAGAAAAATTTTGATTAAAAAACTTTCTAAACATAATTTTCGTTAAAAATTTTTGTTAAAAATTTTTTTATAGAAAAATTTTCGTTAAAAAACTTTCTATAGAAAAATTTTCGTTAAAAAAATTTTTCTATAGAAAAATTTTCGTTAAAAAAATTTTCTATAGAAAAATTTTTGTTAAAAAAATTTTTCTATAGAAAAATTTTCGTTAAAAAAATTTTTCTATAGAAAAATGTTTCTATAGAAAAATTTTCGTTAAAAAAATTTTCGTTAAAAAAATTTTTCTATAGAAAAATTTTCGTTAAAAAAATTTTTCTATAGAAAAATTTTCGTTAAAAAAATTTTTCTATAGAAAAATTTTCGTTAAAAAAATTTTTCTATAGAAAAATTTTCGTTAAAAAAATTTTTCTATAGAAAAATTTTCGTTAAAAAAATTTTTCTATAGAATAAAAAAATTTTCGTTAAAAAAATTTTTCTATAGAATAAAAAAATTTTCGTTAAAAAAATTTTTCTATAGAATAAAACAATTTTCGTTCAAAAAATTTTTCTATAGAATAAAAAAATTTTCGTTAAAAAAATTTTTCTATAGAATAAAAAAATTTTCGTTAAAAAAATTTTTCTATAGAAAAACTTTCGTTAAAAAAATTTTTCTATAGAAAAATTTTCGTTAAAAAAATTTTTCTATAGAAAAATTTTCGTTAAAAAATTTTTTCTATAGAAAAATTTTCGTTAAAAAATTTTTTCTATAGAAAAATTTTCGTTAAAAAATTTTTTCTATAGAAAAATTTTCGTTAAAAAATTTTTTCTATAGAAAAATTTTCGTTAAAAAAAAATTTTCTATAGAAAAATTTTTGTTAAAAAAAATTTTTCTATAGAAAAATTTTCGTTAAAAAAATTTTTCTATAAAAAAATTTTCCTCAAAAAAATTTTTCTATGGAAAAATTTTCGTTAAAAAATTTTTTCTATAGAAAAATTTTCGTTCAAAAATTTTTTCTATAGAAAAATTTTCGTTCAAAAATTTTTTCTATAGAAAAATTTTCGTTAAAAAATTTTTTCTATAGAAAAATGTTCGTTAAAAAATTTTTTCTATAGAAAAATTTTCGTTAAAAATTTTTTTCTATAGAAAAATTTTCGTTAAAAAATTTTTTCTATAGAAAAATTTTCGTTAAAAATATTTTTCTATAGAAAAATTTTCGTTAAAAATTTTTTTCTTTTGAAAAATTTTTGTTAAAAAATTTTTCTTTAGAAAAATTTTCGTAAAAAAATTTTTTCAATGGAAAAATTTGCGTAAACATGTTTTTTCTGCAGAAAATTTCAAATTTTTCGTTTTTATAAATATTTCTATAGAAAAATTTTCGTTAAAAAAATTTTTTCTATAGAAAAATTTTCGTTAAAAAATTTTTTCTATAGAAAAATTTTCGTTAAAAAAATTTTTCTATAGAAAAATTTTCGTTAAAAAAATTTTTCTATAGAAAAATTTTCGTTAAAAAAATTTTTCTATAGAAAAATTTTCGTTAAAAAAATTTTTCTATAGAAAAATTTTCGTTAAAAAAATTTTTCTATAGAAAAATTTTCGTTAAAAAATTTTTTCTATAGAAAAATTTTCGTTAAAAAATTTTTTTTTTTGAAAAATTTTCGTTAAAAATATTTTTCTATAGAAAAAATTAATAAAAATTAAAAAAAAACAAGTAAGAGTGGTATATTCGGCTTTGCCGAATCTTGGATACCCTTCACCAATGGTGCTGCAAAAGTACTTAATGTAATTCCAAGCAAAATTTGGTTATACTAGTATTATATGCAAAGAATCTTTAAAATTAAGAGTCGGAAAAAGAAAAGCTTTTCGGTGGCGTCATCATCTAGAATAGTTATGCACCCAAAGGTTAGGTTGGGCAGGTGGCTGATGTCTAGGGAAGCTTCACTTGGGTTCTAAAGTGGTCCCTTTGTGAAAAATAATGATTACTAGACTACAAGTAGAGAATGCATATTTAAGCCAGCCAGTAGCTTCGAAATAAAATAGACACATATTTTACGAACATTTAATAAAGTTCGATAGACCAGATAAACCATGCAGAAAAGATGCTTCAAAATGTAGATGCCCTTACATTTGCAATAGCACATCGATTTGATGAAGTTTAAGTATTCTGGCATGCAATCCAAAAACACAGTGCCCAGTGAGGGTTGTGTGCTTTAATTCATACGAATTGTCCAACTATTAAAAGTTAATGATTAAATAGTTATGTAAAACTCTGAACTGATTTAGGTCAAAGCTTTAACAATGATAAGCCTTAAAATTATAGGGTATACACTCTTAGTTTTAGATACATACGTGAAATATATAGCTTTTGAATGGATGGATATCAGCTTTGTCGGAAAAGTTATTAAAGATTTACTTATTAATCTAAAGTTAGTTAATTAATTAAAATGAACACTTCATCAATAATATTTGGGATGTATTGTTCTTTCGACCTGTCCGATGGATGTTTGGAAAGTTTTGCTCTAGTTCCTTGTGCAATTTTAATGTGATTTAATTTATCAGCATTAAATCGATTCCCGGTCGGGGTTATATGGGAGATTTCACTAAATGTGAGTAGAGCTCGCCCATTTTCAATATCGAACTTTTCAAGAGATCAGAAATACTTTTGTCAAATGTTGTCCCTCTAGAAAGTTTATTTTAGGCGCTATTGCCCTGAATATAAATATTGTACAACGTCTTTATATCGGGTGTTTTTTATTGAGGTATAGAACTTTAAGTTGGCATCACTTTTTTAACTGGCGGCCATTTTGTCAGCTGTCAAGTGATTAATATTTAGTTTGGTTTGCCATTTCATCATGAACAGGTTGACAAAAGAACAACGCTTGCAAATCGTGCAAATTTATTTCGAAAATAATGGTTCAGTTCGCGAAGTTTACCGCAAGCTCCGTCCATTTTATGGTCGACATAATCGTCCATCAGAGCAATTAATTCGGTTAACCATGGATCGTTTTCGCACTACGTTTACTCTATGTGATAATACGCATCCGCAGCGACGTCGAACAGTGCGCACCGAAGAAACAATTGCTCCTGTAGAGCAAAGTGTTGAAGAGGACCCGAATGCATCGATTCGCCACCGCGCACAGCAATTGGAGCTTTGTCCATCAACTTTATGGAAGATTTTGCGCAAAGATCTTGGCTTGCGACCTTACAGGATCCAGCTGGTGCAAGAATTAAAGCCGCGAGACCATGCAATGCGTCGTGATTTTGGTGTATGGGCCGAAAATGAGATTGATCTCGATGCTGATTTTCATCGCAAAATTTTGTTCAGTGATGAGGCTCATTTTTGGTTGAATGGCTACGTCAACAAGCAAAATTGCCGCATTTGGAGTGAAGAGAATCCACATGAGACCCTTGAGACGCCATTACATCCACAAAAACTGACTGTTTGGTGTGCTCTATGGGCTGGTGGAGTCATTGGGCCATACTTCTTCCGAAATAATGCTGGAGAGTCAGTTACCATAAATGGAGACCGGTATAGAGCCATGATAACCGACTATTTTGTTCCTCAATTGGATGGCATGAATGTGGATGAGTTGTGGTTCCAACAAGACGGCGCTACATGCCACACAGCGCACGTCATAATTGATTTATTGAAGGAAACATTCGATGAGCGCATAATTTCGCGGACCTGTCAATTGGCTACCAAGATCGTGCGATTTGACACCACTGGATTATTTTCTTTGGGGATATGTGAAGTCGCTCGTCTACGCCAACAAACCAGAAACGTTAGGGGACCTGGAAGCCAACATTCGTGGCGTTATTGCCAACATACGGCCCCATATGCTCGAAAAAGTAGTTGAAAATTGGACCTGTAGAATTGGCTTTATTCGAGCCAGCCGCGGCGGCCACATGCCCAAAATCATATTTAAACATTAATGGCATAAAATTATCCTTCCAATAAAGCCAAATTGATGGACATTAAAACGATTTTCTTGTGTTTTATTTCAATTCGCAATTCTATACCTCTAAAAAAACACCCATTACTAAATGTCATCATCTTATTTTAGGCGAAGTTATACGGGATCAATTGTCAAACGTGAACGGATTTCTCCCAATTGCAATTAAAAAATTTAAATTTTCGTTGATATGTGAGATACTTACATACATATGTAGGTTTTGAACGGATATCATGTAGTTAGCTGCATTTTTGTACTTCCTAGGAAGATTACCTATAATTTGATATATAATACATTCTCAAATGTTATCATAATGTTCAAAAGTCAGACACAAAATTAAGATTAATGCAGAGTGTCTGTCTGCTAAAATCAGATTTGTGGAGCTCCTGGATTTTACATAAAATTTCAGGATATTGTCCCACCCTGAATTTTATCTTTGTCGATCAAAACACCATCGCTTAAACGCTAAATTATATCTACCACAAATTACCGAATGCATCAGGATTTAGGTAATCCCCTGCGAAGGACGCTATTAAATTTCATCAAAATAAACACCTGAGATATCGACAAAACAGGAGCTCCAAAAACTTGACTACAACAGAAAAAATTACAGACAAATAGACGGACGGACAAAAAACAGACGGACGGACAAACAAACAGACGGACGGACAGACAGACAGACAAACAGACGGACGGAGGTCGCAAAATCGATTCACCTGCCGATTCTGAGTTGATCGGTACAGTTTGAATGGTATTCGTAATCAGATTTGTGGAGTATAGATTTTAGAAAATCCTCACACAAAGAACGATGTCAAATTTCATCACAATCGGTCTATAAACACCTGAGATATCGCTGAAACAATACTTACAAAATGTAAACAAAATTTCTTAGACACGTACTTTGGGCAATTTGCTGTACATCAAATGCAGTGTTATGGCGATATCTCAATTGTTTATGGACCGCTTTTGATAAAATTTAATAACGTACTTGGCGGGGGAATTTCCTAAAATCTGATATAAAATTTATGTAGGTCCGTGCTAAAGGAGGATGGTTTTTCCTATTTCTGCATTTCATTTTTTCAACAAACATTCTCTAATGCGAACTTTGGGCAATTTGCGATACATCAAATTCAGTGTTTTGGCGATATCTCAGTTGTTTATGGACCGATTTTCATAAAATTTTACAGAGTGCTTTGGGAAACTATTTCCTACAATCTGATATATAATATATTGTCACATGTACACCAGGAGTATCTTTTTTCTCTTGTTATTTAAAAGTGTGTTTCAATCAAAAATTTTCAAATTTTCGTCTAATTTTTGGTATTTTTTCGATATTTTCGGTGTTTATAAACCGATTTTAATGAAATTTAATAGCGTTCATTGCGGGAGAATTTCCTAAAATCTGATATATAATTTATGTAAGTCCATCCTCCAGGGGCTTCAGAAACTTGATTTCAACAGACAGACAGACAGACGGACGGACAGACAGACAGACAGACAGACAGACGGACATCGCTTAATCGATTCTCCTCCCGATTCTGAGTCGATCGGTATAATTTTTATGGGGTCTACGATCACTAATAAAAAAATTACAAACGGAATCACAAACTTATAATACCCTTTCACCTATTGGTGAAGGGTATAAAAATTAATAAAAATTAAAAAATTTTTCTATAGAAAAATTTTCGTAAAAATTTGCGTAAACATGTTTTTTCTGCAGAAAATTTAAAATTTTTCGTTAAAAAAATTTTTCTATAGAATAAAACAATTTTCGTTCAAAAAATTTTTCTATAGAATAAAAAATTTTCGTTAAAAAAATTTTTCTATAGAATAAAAAAATTTTCGTTAAAAAAATTTTTCTATAGAAAAACTTTCGTTAAAAAAATTTTTCTATAGAAAAATTTTCGTTAAAAAATTTTTTCTATAGAAAAATTTTCGTTAATAAAGTTTTTCTATAGAAAAATTTTCGTTAAAAAAGTTTTTTTACAGAAAAATTTTTGTTAAAAAAGTTTTTTTACAGAAAAATTTTTGTTAAAAAATTTTTTCTATAGAAAAATTTTCGTTAAAAAAATTTTTTCTATAGAAAAATTTTCGTTAAAAATTTGTTTCTACAGAAAAATTTTGGTTAAAAAATTTTTTCTATAGAAAAATTTTCGTTAAAAATTTTTTTCTATCGAAAAATTTTCGTTAAAAAATTGTTTCTATAGAAAAGTTTTCGTTAAAAAATTTTTTCTATAGAAAAATTTTCGTTAAAAAATTTTTTCTATAGAAAAATTTTCGTTAAAAAATTTTTTTTTTTGAAAAATTTTCGTTCAAAATATTTTTCTATAGAAAAAATTAATAAAAATTAAAAAAAAAAAATTAATAAAAATTAAAAAATTTTTCTATAGAAAAATTTTCGTAAAAATTTGCGTAAACATGTTTTTTCTGCAGAAAATTTAAAATTTTTCGTTTTTATAATTTTGTTTTACTTTAAGTTTTTTTATGATATCCTTCAAATTTTACTTCCAAATAATTGTCCCTGAATTAAGGACATTTTACAGACATATTAGGTTTAACTAAAAATCATAAATGTCACCTGTCTGTAATATAATCCTTCATTTATTTAAAATGTTTTTACAGTTTAAGCACAAAATTTTGCATTTGTTGGAATTTTATAAAATATTTTACATATTTATATAATAAAAATTGTGCTTTTATACTTCGAAAGTAACTTAAAAGGATATCAAGCAAATAAACATTAAGACACAAGTATCCTTATGAATATGTAGATAAAATGAAGTAAAGTAAAATTGTAAAAGGATTTTATATGGAATCTTGTTTTCCTGTTTGAAAAAAAAGTTATTTTCTTTATTAAATTCTAAGAACATTTGTTTTATCAATTTCTATATAAATTTTCCTGTTTTCCAATTTTTTCTCTCTTTCCTCTGCAAAGTACTTGAGTTAACTGTGGAAAAATTTTTAGGTTGAAAAAAGAAAATCCGGAAAAAAATGACTGAGAAAATATCTGAATAAGGAATTGAATTGATGGAGCAACTGTTTGCTATTAGATAAACAAAAACTATAAAATATACAAAAAGTCTGGTTATAGTTTAAGGACATAGAAGGGGCTAAAAGGGTAAGAGACGAAAAGAGTCTCGAGAATAAAATCTGCATAAATTCAAATCATAGAATGCAGAAATAGTTATTATTTACTTGAAAGAATAAAGTCATAAGTCTAAATAGAAACCAGTTTGAAGTAAAACGGCTTTAAATATTTGATGTAATTCGATTCGAATTGAAATATGAAATTTTTTCTTTAAAAGTCTGTTGCATACTTTTTGGAGGTGTCTTTTTTAAAAGGTTTTTGAAATAACTTAATCTGGATAAAATTAAATGAAATGTTAAGAGAAGATACATTGAGGAAATTCCTTTCCTTTTCAAGTTTATTAAATAAACAAGATGTAACATGAAAAATAATAAAAATATACAATTTGTATAACCTCCTTAAAGTATGCAACACGATTTTTTTAACTGCAGAGAATGGCCCTACGATATACTGCGTGACCAAGGAAATATTTATAAACATTTAAATCAAAATCTTCCATATTTTGTCTTAAGACTCTCATCTTGCAAATGGCCTTTAAATTTTACTCTTTTTAATTTTATTTTCTTGTTTTAAAAATCATTTATTTATTAGAAACATTTTTTTCTCAAAAACTTAAAGTTGCAAAAATGCAACAAACAAATTCTAAAATTTGACCCAGTTAAGGAAATATGATATTTGTTATTGTTATTTTCAAGATTTCTTTGCTGGATGCTAGAAAATTTAATAGTTTTTGTTTGATTTCGGGGGATTGCAAAAGTCTCTGCAACAAATAGTTATTATTTGTTTGCTGTTCTTCTATTTAAATAATAATTTGCCGTTTTGATTTGAGTTTAATTTGCCAATGGCCTTTTTTTCAAATCTTAGACTCGATTCTTGTTGAAAATTTTGCTTTAGAATTTAGAGAATAAAAGTTATTGGCTTATTTATTTGCCAATAAATTCATTTATTTGTTATTTTTAATTGAATGTCGAGTCAGAAAAATTACAGTTAAGGGGAGATAAAAAGCAGTTCTATAAAAAAAATTTTTAACGGAAATGTTTTAACAAAAATTTTTCTATAAAAAACATTTTTTAACGAAAATTTTTCTAAAGGAAAAAATTTGTAACAAAAAGTTTTCTATAGAAAAAATTTTTTAACGAAAATTTTTCTATAGAAAAATTTTTAACGAAAATGTTTCTTAAGAAAAATTTTTTAACGAAAATTTTTCTACAGAAAAATTTTTTAACTAAAATTTTTCTATAGAATAAATTTTTTAAAGAAAATTTTTCTATAGAGAAATATTTTTAAATGAAAATTTTTCTGTAGAAAAAAAAATGTAAGGAAAAATTTTCTTTATAAAAAATTTTTCTAGAGAAATAATTTTTTAACGAAAATTTGTCTATAGAAAAAATTTTTATCAATAATTTTTCCATAGAAAAAAATTTTTAACAAAAATTTTTCTTTAGAAATAATTTTTAACGAAAATTTTTCTATAGAATAAATTTGTTAACGAAAATTTGTCTATAGAAAAAATTTTTATCAATAATTTTTCCATAGAAAAAAATTTTTAACAAAAATTTTTCTTTAGAAATAATTTTTAACGAAAATTTTTCTATAGAAAAAATTTGTTAACGAAAATGTTTCTATAGAAAAAATTTGTTAACGAAAATGTTTCTATAGAAAAAATTTTTTAACGAAAATTTTTCTGTAGAAAAATTTTTTTAACGAAAATTTTTCTGTAGAAAAAATTTTTTAACGAAAATTTTTCTAAAGAAAAAATTTTTTAACGAAAATTTTTCTATAGAAAAAATTTTTTAACGAAAATTTTTCTATAGAAAAAATTTTTTAACGAAAATTTTTCTGTAGAAAAAATTTTTTAACGAAAATTTTTCTATAGAAAAAATTTTTTTAACGAAAATTTTTCTATAAAAAAATTTTTTTAACGAAAATTTTTCTATAGAAAAAAATTTTTTAACGAAAATTTTTCTATAGAAAAAGTTTTTTTAACGAAAATTTTTCTATAAAAAAATTTTTTTAACGAAAATTTTTCTATAGAAAAAATTTTTTTAACGAAAATTTTTCTATAGAAAAAATTTTTTAACGTAAATTTTTCTATAGAAAAAATTTTTTTAACGAAATTTTTCTATAGAAAAAATTTTTTTAACGAAAATTTTTCTATAGAAAAAATTTTTTTAACGAAAATTTTTCTATAGAAAAAATTTTTTTAACGAAAATTTTTCTATAGAAAAAATTTTTTTAACGAAAATTTTTCTATAGAAAAAATTTTTTAACGAAAATTTTTCTGTAGAAAAAATTTTTTAACGAAAATTTTTCTTTAGAAAAAATTTTTTTAATGAAAATTTTTCTATAGAAAAAATTTTTTTAATGAAAATTTTTCTATAGAAAAAATTTTTTTAACGAAAATTTAGAAAAAATTTGTTAACGAAAATGTTTCTATAGAAAAAATTTTTTAACGTAAATTTTTCTATAGAAAAAATTTTTTTAACGAAAATTTTTCTATAGAAAAAATTTTTTTAACGAAAATTTTTCTATAGAAAAATTTTTTTTAACGAAAATTTTTTTAACGAAAATTTTTCTATAGAAAAAATTTTTTTAACGAAAATTTTTCTATAGAAAAAATTTTTTTAACGAAAATTTTTCTATAGAAAAAATTTTTTTAACGAAAATTTTTCTATAGAAAAAATTTTTTTAACGAAAATTTTTCTATAGAAAAAATTTTTTAACGAAAATTTTTCTATAGAAAAAATTTTTTTAACGAAAATTTTTCTATAGAAAAAAATTTTTTAACGAAAATTTTTTTATAGAAAAAATTTTTTTAACGAAAATTTTTCTATAGAAAAAATTTTTTTAACGAAAATTTTTCTATAGAAAAAATTTTTTTAACGAAAATTTTTCTATAGAAAAAATTTTTTTAACGAAAATTTTTCTATAGAAAAAATTTTTTTAACGAAAATTTTTCTATAGAAAAAATTTTTTTAACGAAAATTTTTCTATAGAAAAAATTTTTTTAACGAAAATTTTTCTATAGAAAAAATTTTTTTAACGAAAATTTTTCTATAGAAAAAATTTTTTTAACGAAAATTTTTCTATAGAAAAAATTTTTTTAACGAAAATTTTTCTATAGAAAAAATTTTTTTAACGAAAATTTTTCTATAGAAATAATTTTTTTAACGAAAATTTTTCTATAGAAAAAATTTTTTAAGAAAAATTTTCCTATAGGAAAAATTTTTGAAAGCAAATTTTTTGCATAAAAAAGTTTTTTATCAAAAATTTTGATATTGAAAATGTTTCTATATAAAATTTTTAATTCATCAAAAATTTGTATTGTTTCTTATATTTAATGTTACCCTGTTTTCTCTTAAGTTTCTTATTATTAAACTTTAGTCTATTACAATTTTAATTGTTTTATAACTAGTTAGTAGTAGTATTTTATTTGAAAATTTAAAAGATAAATTATTATTATACCCCCAAATCTCAAGTAGTTAAAAACCTGAAAAAACAATTAGTAAAATCATAAATTTGTAAAATTATTTAAAATTCTGGTTTATTTATATTATGAACTTTTTGACCCTTTAGCAAAAATGCAAAATAATTAATTTTATTTAAGGAAAATAAAGAAAAAAAAATTAACTGAAAAATAGTTTGGAAATGGCCTTGGGGTTCTTGGTTTGAAAAAATAAAAATTTTGTATCAAATTTGATTAAATGATAAATTAAAAGAGAAGGGTTTAATTTAATTAAATTTATAAAATCATAATTTTAACAGCGTAACTAACAAGATTACATACACGATGAGAAAATCTGTTGAACAAAATCAAGATGAAATCATGTTTAATTTTATAAGTTAAATCGATCGAAATGAATATCTAATGAATTTTAATTAATATAAAGCATCTACCAAAGACTCTGTGATATAACGATGTAGCACTTCCGTACATTGATTTGCCGAGTGGTCGTTTTGAAAAGTCCCATAAAAAATAAAGTATACCGCTTTCACTCTAATTCGGAAACAACTAATGGAGACGATTATACAATATGAGAAAGCTAAGGCATATACGCGTGCTCATGAAATGTATGTTTGCTTGTGCTTTTATGTGTTGTTTATTGTTCTTTAACCACTTTAATTTCACATTTGACAGAAAAAAATTTATGGAGTGCAATATTTTTTTATTATAGAGTCTTTGGTTTAACAAAATTATAAAAAAATTAACTTTAAATCATAGTTTGTTAACAAAATTTGTCTTAAGTTTTTTCAATTATTTGAACAAAATTTACTTTGTTTATTTGGGTCTTAAAGTATTTTAATAATTCACTCTTGTAAACTTTCAATTGTTTTGTCCATCTGCCCCAAACATACAAAAACATTTCTTTGATTAAGATTTCAAAATTTGATATCGCTCATTTTTTTCATTTAAACCTGTTGTGTCATGTTTTAAATATCTGAACTGACAATTTCTTTATTTTTTCTAAATATTCATGGAAAATGGAAATACATGGACTTCTGTGGCAGGAAAAAAAAAATCATAGAAATTATTTTGTATTTTGATAGAAAGTGAAAAATGAGTTGTCTTGTAGAGTAAAATAACAAATTCTGCCCCATTCTAGAAGTAAGTGGCAACAAACTATAGAAAACATTTTTTAACGAAAATTTTTCTTTAGAAAAATTTTTTTAACGAAAATTTTTCTATAGAAAAAATTTTTTTTAACGAAAATTTTTCTATAGAAAAAATTTTTTTAACGAAAATTTTTCTATAGAAAAAATTTTTTTTAACGAAAATTTTTCTATAGAAAAAATTTTTTTAACGAAAATTTTTCTATAGAAAAAAATTTTTTAACGAAAATTTTTCTATAGAAAAAATTTTTTTAACGAACATTTTGCTATAGAACAAATATTTTTAACGAAAATTTTTCTATAGAAAAATTTTTTTTAACGAAAATTTTTCTATAGAAAAATTTTTTTTAACGAAAATTTTTCTATAGAAAAATTTTTTTTAACGAAAATTTTTCTATAGAAAAATTTTTTTTAACGAAAATTTTTCTATAGAAAAATTTTTTTTAACGAAAATTTTTCTATAGAAAAATTTTTTTTAACGAAAATTTTTCTATAGAAAAATTTTTTTTAACGAAATTTTTTCTATAGAAAAATTATTTTAACGAAAATTTTTCTAAAGAAAAATTATTTTAACGAAAATTTTTCTATAGAAAAAATTTTTTTAACGAAAATTTTTCTATAGAAAAAATTTTTTTAACGAAAATTTTAACGAAAATTTTTCTATAGAAAAAGATTTTTTTAACGAAAATTTTTCTATAGAAAAAAATTTTTTTAACGAAAATTTTTCTATAGAAAAAATTGTTTTTAACGAAAATTTTTCTATAGAAAAAATTGTTTTTAACGAAAATTTTTCTATAGAAAAAATTTTTTTAAAGAAAATTTTTCTATAGAAAAAAGTTTTTTACCGAAAATTTTTCTATAGAAAAATTTTTTTAACGAAAAAAATTTTTAACTAACATTTTCTAAAGAAAAAAATTTTTAATGAAAATTTTTCTATCAAAAATTTTTCTATAGAAAAAATTTTTCTTTAGAAAAAATTTTCTATCAAAAATTTTTCTATAGAAAAAATTTTCTATCAAAAATTTTTCTATAGAAAAATTATTTTAACGAAAATTTTTCTATAGAAAAAATTTTTTTAACGAAACTTTTTCAATAGAAAAAATTTTTTTAACGAAAATTTTTCTATAGAAAAATTTTTTTAACGAAAATTTTTCTATAGACAAAAGTTTTTTACCGAAAAATTTTCTATAGAAAAATTTTTTTAACGAAAAAAATTTTTAACTAACATTTTCTAAAGAAAAAAATTTTTAATGAAAATTTTTCTATCAAAAATTTTTCTATAGAAAAAATTTTTCTTTAGAAAAAATTTTCTATCAAAAATTTTTCTATAGAAAAAATTTTCTATCAAAAATTTTTCTATAGATAAAATTTTTTTAACAAAAATTTTTCTATAGCAAAAAATTTTGTATCAAAAATTTTTCTATAGAAAAAATTTTGTATCAAAAATTTTTCTATAGAAAAAATTTTGTATCAAAAATTTTCCTATAGAAAAAATTTTGTATCAAAATTTTTTCTATAGAAAAAATATTGTATCAAAAATTTTTCTATAGAAAAAATTTTGTATCAAAAATTTTTCTATAGAAAAAATTTTGTATCAAAAGTTTTTTTTTACTTAAAAAAAAAATTGTTCGAACTTAATCCATCATGGGGCTGTCTTATAAAATCTTCGTATAAATATTCATGGAGTAAAATATAAACATTGAATGTAGGTGTTTGCACCTTACACATGCATCATGCCACAACGGCAACAACAACAGCAACATCAACCATCCATTCACACACAATAAACTACAAATATATCACCATTTGTTGTTGCTGTTGCTGCTGCTGCTGATGTTGTTCATTTTCATGTTAAAAACAAACCAATTTTATTTCGTTTTTTGAGACAATGTTTATTTTATATGTAAATTTGCTTTTGTTAAACATGATTTTATTTTATTATATTTCTTCACTGAGATTTTTTTGCTGAATCAACTGAAAATTTTGGAAGACAAACAAAGTCATACTTAAAGGGGATATTTTAATATTTTCTTCCTCCAGCTGATTTTGTGTAGGTTTTTGCTTTAAAGACGTCATTGGGTTCCGCTGCTTTTACTGCTGTGGTCGGTCGATTTTTCGAATATTGCTGCTGCAGTTGCTGTCACTGTTGTTGGTGATCTGAAATATAGAAATGATGGAGTTTATAGTTAATTTTAATATAATAAAATCTGTTAGTGGGATGTTTTTTAATAAACATATAACTTTATTTATCTGTGAGAAAACAGGATTTACTTTTCTCATCATAATTTTCTTTGTTTGGATTTTATGCTGCAGTTGATTTTTTAGATGTTGCATAAAAAAAGTATTTAACAATCAATTATAATCGTAATCTTTATGAAAATAATGGCTATTGACTAATTTATATAACATTTTTAACAGCAAAGTTTTTCACCGAAAATTTTCTGTATTAAATTTTGATACCGAAAATTTTTTATAGAAAATTTTTTCATCAAAAACTTTCTATATGAAATTTGTTCATCGAAAATTTTCTATATATAATTTTTTCACCGAAAATTTTCTATATAAAATTTTAACACCGAAAATTTTCTATATAAAATTTTTGACCAAAAATTTTCTATATAAAATTTTTGACCAAAAATTTTTTATATAAAATTTTTGACTGAAAATTTTTTATATAAAATTTTTGACCGAAAATTTTCTATATAAAATTTTTGACCGAAAATTTTCTATATAAAATTTTTGACCGAAAATTTTCTATATAAAATTTTTGACCAAAAATTTTCCATATAAAATGTTTGACCAAAAATTTTCTATATAAAATTTTTAACCAAAAATTTTCTATATAAAATTTTTAACCAAAAATTTTCTATATAAAATTTTTAACCAAAAATTTTCTTTATAAAATTTTTAACCGAAAATTTTCTATATAAAATTTTTAACCGAAAATTTTCTATATAAAAAGTTTGACCAAAAATTTTCTATATAAAATTTTTGACCAAAAATTTTCTATATAAAATTTTTGACCAAAAATTTTCTATATAAAATTTTTGACCAAAAATTTTCTATATAAAATTTTTGACCAAAAATTTTCTATATAAAATTTTTGACCAAAAATTTTCTATATAAAATTTTTGACCAAAAATTTTCTATATAAAATTTTTGACCAAAAATTTTCTATATAAAATTTTTGAACAAAAATTTTCTATATAAAATTTTTGACCAAAAATTTTCTATATAAAATTTTTGACCAAAAATTTTCTATATAAAATTTTTGACCAAAAATTTTCTATATAAAATTTTTGACCGAAAATTTTCTATATAAAATTTTTGACCGAAAATTTTCTATATAAAATTTTTGACCAAAAATTTTCTATATAAAATTTTTGACCGAAAATTTTCTATATAAAATTTTTGACCAAAAATTTTCTATATAAAATTTTTGACCAAAAATTTTCGATATAAAATTTTTGACCAAAAATTTTCTATATAAAATTTTTGACCAAAAATTTTCGATATAAAATTTTTGACCAAAAATTTTCTATATAAAATTTTTGACCAAAAATTTTCTATATAAAATTTTTGACCAAAAATGTTCTATATAAAATTTTTGACCAAAAATTTTCTATATAAAATTTTTGACCAAAAATGTTCTATATAAAATTTTTGACCAAAAATTTTCTACATAAAATTTTTGACCAAAAATGTTCTATACACTGGAACCTGTTTTTGTGCGGTTACTCGGGACCGTACAAAAAAAAAATCGCACAAAAAAAATTTTCTTTTAAAAGAAATTTTTTTTATGCGGTGACCGCACAAAAAAAAATTTATCAAAATTTTTTTAAAAAAATTTAGAAAAACATAACAAAAAATATTTCAACTTTATTTGAAAAGTATTACAAACATTAAACACTTAGTTATACATACAGATTTACTACATAGACTAACATTCATCATCATCAAGATTTTGTATTTTCCGGCGTTTAGATTGTCCAATGTCACTATCGCTACTTAATTCATCTTCACTTTCAATAACATTTTTAGATGGAACCATATATTCGGTAATAAGGCTTTGGGAAGGTGGTAAGAAATTTAACTTTTGCATATATTTGCTTCGATAGACAGACATGCAAGATCTTAAATCGTTTTGAAACTTTTGAGCTCTTTCAGGATCAGGGTCTATTGAAATAAAATATTTTTCCAATTTATTTGCAATTTTAAGACCTTCATAAAGCTGCTTTTTTGTCATTGAAACAGGTTCATCTTTATTATTGACAGGTTGAATTACCTGATCCAAGACCTCGTTGTCACTAATAATTTCGTCTTGCGTCATATCCAATATATCATTTTCGGTAAATTCATCAGCACCTATTTCATGAGCCAAGCATATTATTTCTGATGACAATAAAGGCATGAAATTTTCACTTGCATTGCTTGTAATACATTCTGGCCATAGTTCTTTCCAGCATGAATGTAGTGTGTGCTGGTTTATTTCTGATATAGCCTTACCAGTGTTTATTATACAGTCTAGTATTGAAAATTTTTTCCATACTTCTGCCAATGTTATTTCATCTGTTTCCAAAGTTGATAAGATTTGCCTAAAAGTAAATTTGAGATAATATTTCTTGAAGGCTGCTATAATCCCCTGATCTAGTGGTTGGATAAGGCTTGTGGTGTTAGGTGGCAAAAAAATTATTTTAACATTAGGATGCTCAATATTTGGGTGGCCGGGGGCATTATCAATCAAAAGTAAGACTTTGAAATCTATACCAACCTCATTCAGATATTCCTTTACTTCTGGCACGAAGCAGTCGTTGAACCAACTTGTAAAAATATTAGATGTTACCCACGCTTTTTTGTTTGCCATCAGATACACTGGAAGCTCATCTACATTTTTACCTTTGAGAGCTCGCGGACGCAAAGATTTATTTATTAAAAGTGGCTTTAATATTTTATTCCCCGACGCATTACTGCACATCAATAAAGTCACTCTGTCCTTCGCAGTTTTAAATCCTTTTGCGACTTTTTCGGACTGGTTAATATAAGTTCTATTTGGCATCCTTTTCCAAAACAGCCCTGTTTCATCAGCGTTAAACACCTGATCCGGAACGTAGCCACCTTCCTCAATAATATTTTTGAACTTTTCGCGGTAATTTTTAGCAGCATTTTCATCAGCAGATGCCGCCTCGCCTTTTAACCTTAAGTTATGAAAACCATGACGTTTAAGGAATCCACTAAGCCAGCCATTACTGGCCAAAAACGTTGGTTCTTCGGATATTTGAGAAGAAGTTGACGGCTCATTGTCTTTAATGTTATTATAAAAAATTTTTGCTTTTTCCCTTATGAGAACACCATCAACTGGTATTTGTTTTTTGGTTAGCCCTTCAATCCAAATCACCAAAGCCTTTTCCATCTTTTCTTTAATGGGGTTTCGGGAATATGACGATTTCTTTTCACTTTCTGTTGTAGCGAAAGATCTTGTTTTATTTATTGTTGCCGCACGTTTCTGAATAGATCTTATGGTCGACTCACCCAAACCAAATTCTCTACCTAGAGCCGTAGGCCCTTTACCATCAGCCAGTCCATCTAAAATCTTTTTTTTAATTCCAAAGAAATATTTTTTCTTTTTATTGGATTTTTGTTGTTCATTGTTAAGATTTTGTTATAAGTATTTTAAGGTGGCTAAAAATTAATAATATTTATAGTAAAAACTTATTATGCTGACTATTTTACTTACCTCAAATTACTTAAAAAATTATTTATTTTAAATTTAACAACTGGTAAATTCAATTTAGTTGTTTGAATAAACAAACGACAACGAATAATGTAAAAAATGTTTATTTTTAAAATATTATGCTTAGCAAAAATAACGGTAAGAAATTCTTTGCATCTAGATTGTCACTTTTCTGGCGAGTTGACTTTGATTTTGTGCATAATTGTTATTGTTTTTTTTTTCTACTTTTCTTTTATGAAATTATTCTTTATTGATAAACAGAAGCATAAAAATGTACATAAAAAAAGAGTAATACCAAAATAAAGTAATAGACTAAGCAGTTGAATTTAAAAAGAAAACAAATATAAAATCAAACAATTAATAAAGAGACATATTTGTGATTTGTAATATATATATTTATATTACTAATTATTTCATAAATAATTAAGGTTTCAAATTGTTTGAAGTCGCATAAAAAAAATAGATCGCATAAAAAAAATCGCACAAATCCAGATCGCACAAAAAAACATCGCACAAAAACAGGTTCCAGTGTATAAAATTTTTGACCAAAAATTTTCTATATAAAATTTTTGACCAAAAATGTTCTATATAAAATTTTTGACCAAAAATGTTCTATATAAAATTTTTGACCAAAAATTTTCTATATAAAATTTTTGACCAAAAATTTTCTATATAAAATTTTTGACCAAAAATTTTCTATATAAAATTTTTGACCAAAAATTTTCTATATAAAATTTTTGACCAAAAATTTTCTACATAAAATTTTTGGCCAAAAATTTTTGACCAGAAATTTTCTATATAAAATTTTTGACCAAAAATTTTCTATATAAAATTTTTGACCAAAAATTTTCTATATAAAATTTTTTTAAAATTTATATAAAATTTTTAACCGAAAATTTTCTATATAAAATTTTTTACCGAAAATTTTTTATATACAATTTTTGACAGAAAATTTTTTAAATAAAATTTTTGACCGAAAATTTTCTATATAAATATAAATTTCTATATAATTTTTTTTTAATGTATTGTTAATTTTTTACATTAAAAATTACACATAAATCATTAAATTTTTTTTAACAAAATTATTTTTGACATAATAATTTCATTATAAATATTTTGCTCTCAAATTCCCTGTCAATATATAATTTGCCAATTTTCGTTTAAAATATTATGCCACCCATTGGCGCAAAATCTTGGCGAAAAAACACATTAATAATTTAACAAAATATATTTTTAAACAAAAATTAAACGGTAGTAATAATATACAAGAAAAGATTTTAACTTAACGATAAAACTCTACACTTTTAACATGCGAATGAATGTACGAGTATAATCAACAAAGTGCAAAAATTAAAGGAAAAAAATGTAAATTTTTCTTTTAATACCAAAACATGTTTAAATACAAAAGATATAATTAATTGCGAGTCATTAATCAAAAACTATTTAATAGTAAATTACTGAAACTGACAAAAAAAAAAACTAAAAAAAAAAGAATTTAATGAAATAAAAGTTTAAACCAACAGAAAGACGGACGGACACATGCAACAAGAAAATATAAAAATTCACTTATTTTGTAATTTTTCATAAACTTTATACGACGACGACGATTGTTGCTCATATTACAAAGCAACAAACAAATGTTGTATGTTGCTGATAATTTTGCATATCCATTGCCAGTACAAAAGCCAAGACCCAGGCCAGGCCATTCATATGATGCGGGTCTTTTTCTTCAGTTTTTGTTGGTTGAGAATTTAATAAATTTTTATTCATTTAAATTTCAAATGCGTGAATATTTAAAATCTTTGATGTGATATATCGACATCGGAGGTGAAGCTAAAGCTTTTATCTGGAAATTTTTGTTACTGCTGCTGTAACACTTAATCAAATCAGATTAAATATTTCAAACCATGTAACCAGAACTCTTAGTGGTTTTAAGAAAAAAATACGAAAATTATATTTACGTTTTTTTCAAATGTTTCTTCTAAATTTTATATATAGTCCAGATTTTAAAATGTGCTCATTGAAAATTTTATGTACAAAATTTTTCTATATAAAAATTTTTCAGCCCAAAATTTTATATATACAATTTTAACACTGAAATTCACTATATAAAGTTTTAACAACGAAAATTTTCTATATAAAATTTTAACAACGAAAATTTTCTATATAAAATTTTAACAACGAAAATTTTCTATATAAAATTTTAACAACGAAAATTTTCTATATAAAATTTTAACAACGAAAATTTTCTATATAAAATTTTAACAACGAAGATTTTCTATATAAAATTTTAACAATGAAAATTTTCTATATAAAATTTTAACAGCGAAAATTTTCTATATAAAATTTTAACAACGAAAATTTTCTATATAAAATTTTAACAATGAAAATTTTCTATATACAATTTTAACAGCGAAAATTTTCTATATAAAATTTTAACAACGAAAATTTTCTATATAAAATTTTAACAACGAAAATTTTCTATATAAAATTTTAACAGCGAAAATTTTCTACATAAAATTTTAACAACGAAAATTTTCTATATAAAATTTTAACAACGAAAATTTTCTATATAAAATTTTAACAACTTAAATTTTCTATATAAAATTTTAACAACGAAAATTTTCTATATAAAATTTTAACAATGAAAATTTTCATATATAAAATTTTAACACCGAAAATTTTCTATAAAAAAATTTAACACCGAAAATTTTCTATATAAAATTTTAACACCGAAAATTTTCTATTAAAAAATTTAACACCGAAAATTTTCTATATAAAATTTTAATACCGAAAATTTTCTATATAAAATTTTAACACCGAAAATTTTCTATATAAAATTTTATCACCGAAAATTTTCTATATAAAATTTTAACAACGAAAATTTTCTATATAAAATTTTAATAACGAAAATTTTCTATATAAAATTTTAACACCGAAAATTTTCTATATAAAATTTTAACACCGAAAATTTTCTATATAAAATTTTTGACCAACAATTTTCTATATAAAATTTTTGAACGAAAATTTTCTATATAAAATTTTTGAACGAAAATTTTCTATATAAAATTTTAACACCGAAAATTTTCTATACAACATTTTAACACCGAAAATTTTCTATATAAATAAAACATCGAAAATGTTCTCTACAAAATTTTTACACCACAAATTTTTTCTAAAAAATTTTAACACTTAAAATTTCTCTAAAAAATTTTAACACCAAAAATTATCTTTATAAAATTTTACCACCGAAAATTTTTTGTATAACATTTTTCAACCGAAAATGTTCTTTATAAAATTTTAACACCGAAAATTTGCTATATAAGATTCTACCACCGAAAATTTTCTATATAAAAATTTTGACTGAAAATTTTCTATATAAAATTTTTTGACCGAAAATTTTCTATATAAAATTTTTTGACCGAAAATTTTCTATATAAAATTTTTTGACCGAAAATTTTCTATATAAAATTTTTTGACCGAAAATTTTCTATATAAAATTTTTTGACCGAAAATTTTCTATATAAAATTTTTTGACCGAAAATTTTCTATATAAAATTTTTTGACCGAAAATTTTTTATATAAAATTTTTTGACCGAAAATTTTCTATATAAAATTTTTGACCGAAAATTTTCTATATAAAATTTTTGACCGAAAATTTTCTATATAAAATTTTTGACCGAAAATTTTCTATATAAAATTTTTGACCGAAAATTTTCTATATAAAATTTTTGACCGAAAATTTTCTATATAAAATTTTTAATCGAAAATTTTCTATATAAAATTTTTGACTGAAAATTTTTTATATAACATTTTTGACCGAATTTTTCTTTATAAAATTTTTGACCCAAAATTTCTCTATAAAATTTTTGACCGAAAATTTTCTATATACAATTTTTGATCGAAATTTTTCTATATAAAATTTTTGAACGAAAATTTTCTATATACAATGTTTGACCGAAATTTTTCTATATAGAAATTTTGATCGAAAATTTTCTATATAATATTTTAAGCCGAAAATTTTCTATATAAAATTTGAACACCAAAATTTGCTGTATAACATTTTTTAGCGAAAATTTTCTATATATAATTTTTTCACCGAAAATTTTCTTTATAAAGTTTTTGCACCGAAAATTTTCTATATAAAATTTTAACACGGAAATTTTTTATATACAATTTTTTTATGAAAAATTTTCTATATGAAATTTTTTACTAAATATTTAAATGTTTAATTCCAATTTTCTAAAAATGTTATTTAATTTCTTGAGTCTTTTTTCTACCTTATTTTTTCTTTCCAAATGTCTTTGATGTTGACTTAAACGCTAAAATGAAGTCATTCACATAAATCCTTTAGAAAATGCAGTGGCAGCAACAATTGAGCAACAATTGATGGTGGCAGATTTCTGAGTTTAAATCTTATAAAGTCATCATCTGCCAAAAGAATTTTTATGCTATTGCTTAGATCTTAAGGCAATATCAATAGTCAGAACTCAAAAGCATTTACAATCCGTCTCTTGAAAAATTTAAACAGTAATGACAATTAGGCGTTTTTTTGTTAACATATTTGTAATTTTTAAATATTTTTTATAAGATTTTGTACTAGATTTCCAGATTTGATTACAAATATTTTTTGTTGTTTCTAGATATTTTGAAATTATTTTTTTTCTCCTGATATATATTTTTTTTGTTTTAAAAAGTCTTTAGTCCAAGTGTTAGCGCATTGAAGCAAATTTTCCGTTTTTTTCTTCTTAGAAAATTTTCTACTTTGTTTGCACTTTTTTTATTGCTCTCTTTTATGCCAAAGATTTTTGCCTCATAAATACAAACAAAAACAAAAAATAAAAATCGTTCAATGATGTTTAGTTTCCAGGGTTTGGGTAGTACTTGTACTTTAACGAGTGTTACTACTACTTCTACTGCATAGCAGTAGCTTAAATCTCCTAGAGTGCTACCACCACCGCCAGCATCTACATCATCATCTTCTTCATCTCATAAGTAATATGAACTTGAAAGTCATCAGGAGAGTTTTTCTTTTTGGTTTAGTTGTTTTTGCAATTTTCATAAACTTTTTCCTTTGTTGCCTCTGCTTTAGCTGCAGCAGCAGAGGCAGCTGCTTTGAAGAAATAGCAGAAACATAAAAAATAGTCAAGTACTAAAAACTCAAATAAATAGCAGTAGCATTTAGTATTTTTCTAAGGATTATTATTTAAATATATATATTTTGGTTTTTAGATTTCTTTTACGCCAAAACGGAGTCAGAGCCTTTTCTTCCACTTAAGCCATAAACCCTAATGATGTTTTGTTCGTGGTTCTTTTCAAAACTTTAAAAGTGGAATTACTTAAATGTTTATTATATTTATAGAAATTTACTTAAATACTTTACTTAATTCCAACTCCCAGGGAGGAGAAGTGTGTATTTATTTATTGTTATGGGTATAGTTAAAGGGTATCAAAGAGTAAAATTTTAAAACTTAAAAATTTGTTTAGTATTTTTAAAAAAATCTCTACCTATCTCTATCTACACAATTTGAAATTGTACCAAATTTCGTCAAATCACTGAATTTCACTATATACAGACCAACGATTAGCGAATTTGACTATAAAAAGACCTACGATTAGGAAATTTGACTATAAAAAGACCTACGATTAGGGAATTTGAATATAAAAAGACCCACGATTAGAGAATTTGACTATAAAAAGACCCACGATTAGGGAATTTGACTATAAAAAGACCCACGATTAGAGAATTTGACTATAAAAAGACCCACGATTAGGGAATTTGACTATAAAAAGACCCACGATTAGGGAATTTGACTATAAAAAGACCCACGATTAGGGAATTTGACTATAAAAAGACCCACGATTAGGGAATTTGACTATAAAAAGACCCACGATTAGGGAATTTGACTATAAAAAGACCCACGATTAGGGAATTTGACTATACAAAGACCTACGATTAGGGAATTTGACTATAAAAAGACCCACGATTAGGGAATTTGACTATAAAAAGACCCACGATTAGGGAATTTGACTATAAAAAGACCCACGATTAGGGAATTTGACTATAAAAAGACCCACGATTAGGGAATTTGACTATAAAAAGACCCACGATTAGGGAATTTGACTATAAAAAGACCCACGATTAGGGAATTTGACTATAAAAAGACCCACGATTAGGGAATTTGACTATAAAAAGACCCACGATTAGGGAATTTGACGATTAGGGAATTTGACAATAAAAAACCCACGATTAGGGAATTTGACTACAAAAAGACCCCCGATTACGGAATTTGACTATAAAAAACCCACGATTAGGGAATTTGACTATAAAAAAACCCACAATTAGAGAATTTGACTATATAAAGACCCACGATTAGGGAATTTGACTATATAAAGACCCACGATTAGGTAATTTGACTATATAAAGACCCACGATTAGGTAATTAGGATATGTAAAGACCCACGATTAGGATATTGAACTATATAAAGACCCACGATTGGGTAGTTTGGCTATATAAAGAACCACGATTGGGTAATTTGCCTATATAAAGACCCACGATTGGGTAGTTTGGCTATATAAAGAACCACGATTGGGTAATTTGGCTATATAAAGACCCACGATTGGGTAGTTTGGCTATATAAAGAACCACGATTGGGTAATTTGGCTATATAAAGACCCACGATTGGGTAGTTTGGCTATATAAAGAACCACGATTGGGTAATTTGGCTATATAAAGACCCACGATTGGGTAGTTTGGCTATATAAAGAACCACGATTGGGTAATTTGGCTATATAAAGACCCACGATTGGGTAATTTGGCTATATAAAGAACCACGATTGGGTAATTTGGCTATATAAAGACCCACGATTGGGTAGTTTGGCTATATAAAGAACCACGATTGGGTAATTTGGCTATATAAAGACCCACGATTGGGTAATTTGGCTATATAAAGACCCACGATTAGGATATTGAACTATATAAAGACCCACGATAGGGTAATTGGGCTATACAAAGACCCACGGTTAGGATATTGAACTATATAAAGACCCACGATTAGGTAATTGGGCTATAAAAAGACCCACGATTGGGTAATTGGGCTATATAAAGACCCACGATTGGGTAATTGGGCTATATAAAGACCCACGATTAGGAAATTGGACTATATAGAGACCCACGATTTGGGAATTTGACTATATAAAGACCCACGATTAGGGAATTTTACTATATAAAGACCCACGATTAGGAAATTGGACTATATAGGGACCTACGATTAGGGAATTTGACTATATAAAGACCCACGATTAGGGAATTTGACTATAAAAAGACCCACAATTAGGGAATTTGATTATAAAAAGACCCACGATTGGATAATTGGGCTATGTAAAGACCCACGATTGGGTAAATGGGCTATATAAAGACCCACGATTGGGTAATTGGGCTATATAAAGACCCACGATTAGGAAATTGGACTATATAGAGACCCACGATTTGGGAATTTGACTATATAAAGACCCACTATTAGGGAATTTGACTATATAAAGACCCACGATTAGGAAATTGGACTATATAGGAACCTACGATTAGGAAATTGGACTATATAGAGACCCACGATGTGGGAATTTGATTATAAAAAGACCCACGATTAGGAAATTGGACTATATAGAGACCCACGATTTGGGAATTTGACTATATAAATGATCTATAAAAATTTAAATGTTTTCAGAATTTCTCAAGAGTTACATAAATCCTTTCCCATGATTGATCACCACCTTGTATTGATTTGTTTTTGCAAGACATCCAACATAAGTCTCCCTAAAACACTTTTCAATTCTTACCACATTCCCCTTCTTCGCAAACCTAAAACCACCAGCTGTTATTTATTTGCTTTATTATGATATTACATTTTAGAGTTTGATCTAAATTTAAAATTGCAACTCAATGCAGGTGTTGAAACATGTCATATGTTATTCCTGTCGATATTATTAAAGCTGGCTCATCTGCAACATAATGATGCTCGAATGCTACTTACAACTTACATACATGCTCGTACATACATATACTGGTGGCAATATCCCAATTATGAATTCTAAATATAATAAGTTTGGTTGTGGTTTTTTGTTTACCAGGTCCTTTACTTTGCCTTGGCTTCTTGTTGTTGTGGTCACTATAATAAATGTGCACTTAGAGCCATTGGAAGGTACTCTCAAACTCATCTGAACGACATTTGTGTTAAGGGATAAGTGCCGGTTGCATGAACTTGTACATGTACTCGGTGTTGCAAGTAGATTTAGTCATGTATAGGGGATATGTAATGCATTTGTACATGAATAAATATGTTTGGAAATATATGTTTTGCCCGAATATATGAATTTATATGATAATGACTTTTAATGCTTCTGGTCTCAACCATTAACTCATCCATCCATCTATCCATCCATCTATCTATCCAGTCAGCCGACCATGATGTATCCATCAAACAAATGTGGTAGAACTGGTAAGAGTTTTAAAGGAATGAAAACTTAAGATGAATAAAACAAAAGTTGGATTTTATAATAACATATATCTAGGAGCTCGGATAGTAATACTTTTTGTCATTATCTTAACAAGTTTTGGATTTATATGGATTAAAAATTAAATTTATAAGCCCTCAAGATATACTGTATAAACCCTAAAAGATTAAAAAAATAAAGATTGGATTTAGATAAAATATGGACTTACATTAAGAGCCTAGAGATTCGTCCATATAAATGTCAAATATTGAATAATTGTCTATTAATACCCAAGGTCAAAGATCCTAAAATTAAGTATGGGGGTATATTAAGAACCATAACTGAAGATTCGTCCATATAAAGACAAAACATGAGAATTAGGCTTTATTAAGGCCTAAGATTGAGGATTAGTCAATATTCGGAGGCAAGAATAAATAATAGGCAATATGAAAATCTAAGATTAAATATTTTCTTTTAAGAAGATCCAATATTAAAGATTAGACTACATAAACCCAAGACAGAAGACTGATCTTTTTAAAGACCCAATATTAAAGATTGGGCTATATTTAAAATTAGGCTATATTAAGACCAAATACCTAAGATTGGTCTATATAAAGATCAAAGGTTGATAATTGGGCTCTATTAAGACCTAAGATTGAAGACTGGGCTATATAATAAACCCACAAAAGAGTTCTGGACTATAGAAGATTTTGAATATATGAAAACCCAAGATTCAAGATTGGACTTGAGAATTGAGCTATTGAAACCCCCGTGTCTCTCCAAGCTGGTTATCAAATTATTGGTAGTAGTTTTAATGATAAATTAAAGCAAATGCTTATTTTAACGCTGGAGCCATCGCTAATGTTATTGAACGTAATCGGTTTATAATTTCAAGTATCTCCCTAACTAGCTTCCCGGAATTCAGGTTTTGGCCTTTTACTTGTATTTTAATAATATTTGTATTTTTATAATATTTGTATTTTAATAATATTTAGCAGAAATGCAAATACAAACTACTATTTTGAATTTGGTCGAGATCGGTCCTATATATCGAAATCAATTAAAAAATAAATCTTACAAAAAGTCAAGTTTCATGCTTAAACTTTGCACAGATATGCTTTAAGTATATAACAATAGAAGCAATCGGTCCACATTTGAGCCTAGTCCTCATATAAGACCTAATATCGAAAATGATGAAAGTTAGTCAAACCTCGAGGAATTGTTGGAAGAAAAGAAATAAAAAATTCTTTACAATAGGTCCATATTTATCTTTTATGGTAAAGGGCATCAAAAAGTTAGGATTATTAATCGTGATATGTCGTAAGAACTGGAACTATATCATAATGTTGGGAAATATAACTCTTTTGTAAAATTTTGGTCCATATATGGCCATACCTCCCATACAATTTCTATTAAAAATCTCTTTAAGTGCATCAGAAGTTGGGGTTTTTAATCGTGATATGTCGTAAGAACTGGAACTATATCAAAATGTTGGGGAATATAACTCTTTTGCAAAATGTTGGTCCATATATGGCCATACCTTCCATACAATTCCTATCAAAAATCGCTTAAATACCCCAAAAATCATTAATTCTAAGAAAAGTAAAGTTTTATACTTGAACTTTGCACAGACATGTTTTATATAACAATTTAAACAGTTGGTCCACATTCGAACCTAGCTTCCATATAAGACCTAATACCAGATATTAATGATAGTTAATCAAATCTCGAAAAATTTTTGGATCAAAAGAATATAATAAATTTCTTTACAAAAAGTTGGGATTATTAATCGTGATATATCGTAAGAACTGGAACTATATCAAAATTTTTCGAAATATTAGTTGAGATAAATATATATCGTAAGAAATGGAACTGTTAAGATTTCAAATTTAATGTAAGTAAGTGATTTCTAGATTAAGAAACGTAGAGAGTTTTGCCCTAAATAATTTTGTCGGGTATCTTTAAAACTTTTAGAGGTAGAGCATTGAAAGCTTTTTATTAAGGAGGGTGGTTTTGTCATTAAAAACGGCTCCAGATTAAGGAAAATTCCTATTCCATATAAAGAAAATACTTTTGGTTTAAATCTTAAGAAATTCATCATATATTATTTTAAACTTTTTACATAATAACTATAATTTTTGTCAATGATAGAAGTTTGGTCAAAATGTGTCGGGATAGAAGCAGGGGGAACTTTGCCCCACTAAGATAATAGCTTTTGTGATGATATATATAATCCCCCGCCAACATTCCAATTGGAACAAGGGATACTTCTCTCAGACGATAAGCCGCATCCGATTCTATTTTTAGACTCATTTAAAGGGACCTACGTTTTAACTCCGGCTCCGAACGGCAAATGTTAGAGAAGTTTTACAGAGCCTTGTACTCAATACCAGTGGTTAGCAGAGTTATGAGGTGAACCGCCGCTTTTTTGCATATTTTTTTCAAGTGGCTCTATCTAGGGATCGAACTTGGGACCTCTGGTGTGCTAGGCGGATGACTAACCTGCTATACCACGGCGGTAATGTATTATGTATTATATGTGTATATATTTTGGGATAGGAGCAGGAAGAAAATAAAATTACCAATCTTATCGGAGCAGTGGAACTTTGTACCCCTAAAATACACTTTTTGTCAAAAAATTAATAATCGTTTTTTGATTAAAAAAAAAAAACAGAACGGTAGGAGTAAGGAGAAAATCGACAAGAAGAAAATGGACTCACATCTTATACCGTATATAATGGGCCAGGAATGTAGCGAAGAACTTCGCGTTTTATCTAGTTTTTTTTATAGATTTCATTCCTTTATGAAACTGCTGTACATATGACTGTTATAGCTTATTCACGTGGATGTTTGAATGGTAATACGATTGTTTTTACACCCTAAAGTACAAAATCTGTAACACATGGGATGTCAGTCAAAGCGTTTGTCTGTCCGTCTAAACGTCCGTCCCTCCATAAGTCCACAACTTGTTCTCAAGTGGCAAAAGCAAAATCCAGGATTGCACAATCTTAAAACAGTTTTTGCATTGTTATATTTTTATGCTCGTATTTATTTTTTTTAATTTTTTTTTAATTTTTTATTCATTTATTTAAGCTCATAGTCGCACAAATGGTGCCTTTAAACATGCAAGTGTCATTATTCTGTTTTCATCATTTCGTATGTTGTAGTTTGTTTTTTTTTTTTTTGTTTTTAATTTTATCTGCCTGTGAAAAATATTGATGACTCCAGTCATGTGTCTGCAACAGAAATATGATGTAAAAACCACAAAAAATCATCGACAGCAACAATAATAGTATTAAAATTGAAAAAAAAAAAATTAATGATAAGTGAACTGCTAAAGCTTGATGTAATTTGAATTTATGTTATGAAAAAAAAAATACATACATACATACATTTTATACAATACAACTAAAGGGCTACAACATAAAGGCCTTCTTTAAGGAGACCTTTTAAGCGAGCATTTTTCACAACTCGTCTTTGTCTTCTTTGCGTTGCCTTCTTTTGAATAAATAGCATTATTCGTCATAGTTTTCGATTTATCTAGTAGCATTAGCAGATCCATCCTATTTACTTTAAGTCAAAGTTTGAAATCTAATCTTTTGAAGCTATTTTCGAAAAAGTGTTTTTGGCAATTTGCGTATCATATTGTTTGCTTTGTAATAAGTAACACTGCGCTGATTCTAAATCTCACTTAGTTTTTGGGTTGGCTCTAGTTTTCGAGATATCGATTTTTTTAATTTGCGGCACATTCGCTACATATATTGGAATAACTTAAAAACAGTTAACCCTAAAGTAAAAGAAAAAAAATCCAAAATTCGTTAACAAAATTATGTTTGAGATGTGCTTGGTTTAAATCTGCCTAGTAGTGTCTGAGATATCGTTTAAGTTTCAATCAAAAAAAAAAAAAAAATCAAAAATTTTAGTAGAAAAATAATTAAGAAATTTATCTTTATATAGCGAAAAAATATGGATCGTTGAAGTTCAACTTTACAAAAAGAAAAGTTAACAATCGTTTACTTTATATAGATATAAGCACAGGTCGGCGCAAAGAGAACAGAACAAAAGCAAAAAAATAGTTGTCAGAGTTGCCGTTTTTTATACTTTTACTTTAAATAGAAATTTTTTTCAATGTTCTAACGTTTTAAAAAAGTTTTTTTCTCCATTTTTTTTATATTTTTATCTAAATTTTTTCTATAGAAAATTTTTTTATTAAAAATTTTTCTATAGAAATATTTTTAATCAAAAATTTTTTATAGAAAATTTTTTTATCAAAAATTTTTCTATAGAAAATTTTTTTATCACAAAATTTTCTGTAGAAAATTTTTTTAACAAAAATTTTTCTTTAGATATTCTTTTTTTATCAAATATTTTTCAATAGAAAATTTTTTTATCAAATATTTTTCAATAGAAAATTTTTTTATCAAAAAGTTTTTTATAAAAAAATTTTTTATCAAAACTTTTTCTATAGAAAATTTTTTTATCAAAAATTTTTCTATAGAAAATTTTTTTATCAAAAATTTTTCTAAAGAAAAGAATTTGACAACTCGACTGTGGTCGAGGGCGCTAAGTGCTGATGACGTCCTGTGGCGGGACAGAAATTGCAATCCACTGAGCCGCGTTCAAAAATAATTTTTTCAGTTTTTCTCCACAATTACTTTTCAAATTTTCAAAATTAATAATTTGAAAGTTAAATGAACTCAAGCCTGATTAAACCTAATTTTTCGAAAATTTTTTTATCAAAAATTTATCTATAGAACATTTTTTTATCAAAAATTTTTCTATAGATATTTTTTGTTATCAAAAATTTTTCTATAGAAAGTTTTTTTTATCAAAAATTTTTCTATAGAAAATTTCTTACAAAAATTTTTCAATAGAAATTTTTTTTAACAAAATTGTTTCTATAGAACATTTTTTTTTATCAAAAATACTTCTATAAAAAATTTTTTCATCAAAAATTTTTCTATAGAAAATTTTTTTATCAAAAATTTTTCAATAGAATTTTTTTTTATCAAAAATAGATACAGAAAATTTTTTATTAAAAATTTTTCTATATAAAATTTTTGTATAAAATTTTTTATCAAAAATTTGTTCATAGAAAATTTTTTTTATTAAAAATGTTTCTATGCAAAATTCTATAGAAAACTTTTTTTTATCAAAAATTTTTCTATTGAAAATTTGTTTACTGAAAATTTTTTTATCAAAAATTTTTCTATAGAAAATTTTTTTATCAAAAATTTTTCTATAGAAAATTTTTTTATCAAAATTTTTTCTACAGAAAAGTTTTTTATCAAAAATTTTTCTATAAAAAATTTCTTACAAAAATTTTTTTATAGAAAATTTTCCTATAGAACATTTTTTTATCAAAAATATTTCTATAGAAAATTAATTTATCAAAAAATTTACTTTAAAAAATTTTCTTACAAACATTTTTCTATAGAAAATTTTTTTATTAAAAATTTGTCTATAGAAAATTTTTTTATCAAAAATTTTTCTATGGAAAATTTTTTTATCAAAAATGTTTCTATGGAAAATTTTTTATCAAAAATTTTTCTATAAAACATTTTTCTACAGAAAATTTTTTTAACAAAAATTTTTCCATAGAAAATTTTTTTATCAAAAATATTTCTATAGAAAATTTTTTTATCAAAAATTTTTCTATACAAAATTTTTTTTATCAAAAATTTTATTTTTATCAAAATTTTCTTTTTATTAAAAATTTTTCTGTATCAAAAACTTCTCTATAGAAAATGTTTCTTTTGAAAATCTTTTTATCAAAAATTTTTCTATGGGAAATTTTTTTATCAAAAATGTTTCTATTTAAAATTTTTTATCAAAAATTTTTCTATAAAAAAATTTTAGATCAAAAAATTTTCTACAGAAAATTTTTTTATCAAGAATTTTTCTATAGAATTTTGTTTTTATTATTTTTCTATAGACAATTTTTATATCAAAAGTTTTTCTGTAAAAAATTTTTTCATCAAAAATTTTTCTATGAAAAATTTTTTTATCAAGAATTTTTCTATGAAAAATTTTTCTTTAAAAAAATTTTTCTTTAAAAAATTGTTTCTTTAAAAAATTTTCTACAGAAAATTTTTTTATCAAGAATTTTTCCATAGAAGATTTGAAAATTTTTTATATAAAACTATTTTTATTGACAAATTTTCTATAAAATCTAATTTTTATCGAACAGTTTTCCAAAGTAAAATATTTTTGTTAAAAATTTTTCTATAAAAAAATGTTTGGATCGAAAATATCTAAAAAATATAAAAATCTAAAATTGTTTAATATTAGAATTCATTTCTGTTTTGAAAAATATTACCAATAGTTACAAGAATATTCCCAATGTTTACAAAAATGATAGTGTCATGGCAACAATGTTCAGGTATTACTTTACTCTCTCGAACCATGTATTTTGTTGCTATAAATTGGATTTTGATTTGTTTCTTGCCTATATTTTGGTTTTGTCTTTTATTTAACATAACAGCACCAACCAACTTTTTTAATATCCAAATTCCAACTGAATTATTTGAATACTCATTTTCACGAGATTTATTAATGATCGTGGTATTTACGAAAATTAAAAAAAAAATCCATCGGCTACTGGTGGTAAGGGCTGCCTACTCCTGGAGATAAGTTTACCATCCCTAACTTTATATAGAAAAGTAAACGATCGCTAACTTTATAAAGAGAAAAAGTTAAGGATCGTTAAGTTTATATAGAGAAAAGTTTACGATCGTTAACTTTATATAAAGAAAATTTTATGATCGTTGACTTAATATAGAGAAAAGTTAGCGATCGTTAACTTTATACAGAAAAAAATTATACAGAAATAATTAAATATGTGTTAACAATGTTTTAAATCTGCCTTGTTTCTGAGATATCATTAAAGTTTTAACAAAAAAAAATTGACTAGTACCTATATCTCAAAAACCAGAGCCAATCGAGGAAAACGGAGATCAGATTTAAGTTTTTACGAATATCAAGTTTCGAATCAACACCGAAAATTTTAGTTTTGTTTACCTTTTTAATAAACCCTTCCTATAGGGCCTCAAACTAAAGGCCTGTTTTATTTTTACTTCTTTTTTTTTTGTAAATACACTGATTTTTATATACATGTTAATATTTATGTGCAATAATTACAAGACCTTTTTATGTAAATTTTCTTTTTTTGAATGGCGTTTTTTTTAATTCCTGGCAAGAAAAACTTAAATATTTTCTCACCTTCAGTGTTGAGCAATTTTTTTTTTACAATTTCATACTAATTGATCCATTATCCAGAAGGATGGAAAGGGAAAAGACGTAATACTTCTTAAGTAGTGACATAGGCGCTGTTCACAAATTTACGTAACGCTATTTTCGCAGATTTTTAGCTCCTCCCCTGGGTAACACATCTTAATAGAAATACGAAATTCCTCCACCGTAACAAAAATCATATCCTCCCCCCAAAAGTGTTACGTAATTTGTGAACAGCCCCATAATGGAAATATATTTCGGAGTAAAAAAAGTATAAGCTTGAAGAGGCGAGTTTTTGGAGAAGGCTGAGCTATACTGATCTCTTTAGGCTGACCGATCTAGTCAATCACTCAATAACATAACAATCTTAAATATATTAATATGATTTTCCTAATTTTTTATATTTATTCCTTATGTTTAACTAAAATTTTTTTCTTTCTCTTTTCAGGTAAGTCAAATATGAAGTTTAAAATCTATTTAAAAATTTCCCATAGTAAGTAAATATTTTAGCGAATTTCCTCACCACTTTCAACTAGTTCTACTTTTCCAATAAAAATTTATTTTTAATATTGTTTGAAGTCTTAAACCAGTTATAAGTTCTCCCAGAAAGGGCTAGCTCCGTTCTTTTCTTCAACGTTACTTTGTCATAATTTATTTTGAATATCGCGTGTTATATTTATGATCAACGAAAATCATGATAAAATCATTTAAATACAATTTAAAGTGGGAAATTTATAAAATTTTTAACAAGGGCTTAAGATCCATAAATTTAGAGGATTAAAAAAAAACTTGGCGGAATTTAAATAAATTAAAAATTTTGGTTCTAAAATAATGAAGGCTTTGAAATTTATGTGGGGTTTATATAACTCAAGCGGCTGACGATTGAGTAAAATTTATATGTGTTTTGTTATTGTAACAAAAACAAAATACATGTAAATTTCACTCAATCGTCAGTCGCTTGAGTTATATAAACCCCACATTAGTCATAGTTGCTCATTGTGACTTGGGTCCTTTTGTTCTTAAAGCCATTTCATTTTTTGTAAATACTTCATCAAGTTTCAGGCCAACAGTTAAAGGTATTTCATGAGTTATAATTTTTGTTTTTGGTGTTTGTTTAAAATCAGACAACAGACACATTTTTATTGATAAACAGGTACGAACGATCCGAAGAGGAAAACAATTTAAGCAGGAAAGAAACCAAAAATATGAAGAAAAGGCCAACAAAAACTACCAATGCAGAAGAATTTGCAACGAGAAATGGACAGTGGGCGCAAAAGAAGAAAAAGTTCTTATTCACGGTTAATTATATATAGGCAAATGTTAACGATCATTAATTTTACGCATAAAAATAACGATCCTTTACTTTATCGTCAACTTTCTATAAAGAAAAGTAAAAGATTGTTAGCTTCATATAATGAAAAGTTAACGATATTGAAATATTTATAGAAAAAGTTGACGATCGTCAAGTTTATTTAGAGAAAAGTTAACGATCATTAACTTTATATAGAGAAAAGTTCAAGATCCTTAAATTTATATAACGTTAACTTTATATAGAGAAAACTTAACGGTTATTAATTTCACATAGAAAAAGTTAAGGATCATTAACTTTATACAGAAAAAGATAACGATCGGTTACTTTATACAGAAAAAAGTTAAAGATCGCTTACTTTATATAGAGAAAATTTAAAGATCGTTTACTTTATAAAAAAATTATATGGAAAATGTTAACGATCGTGAACTTTTGATAGAGAAATGATAACGATCGTCAACTTTTTATAAAGAAAAGTTAACGACCATAAGCTTTTTATAGAGAAAATTCAAAGATCGTTAACTTTTTATAACATTTTATAGAAAAAAGTTAACGATAGTTAACTTTTTATAGAGAAAACTTAACGATCGTTGACTTTTTATAGAGAAAACTTAACGATTGTTACCTTTTTATAAAGAAAAGCTAACGATCGGTAACTTTATATGGAGAAAAGTAAACGATCGTTCGCTTTTTATAGAGACAAATTAAATATCGTTAACTTTTTATAGAGAAAAGTAAACGATCGTTAACTTTTTATAGAGAAAAATTAACGATCATTAACTTTCTTTGTAAAAAGTTAACGATCGTTAACTTTTTTTAGAGAAAAGTTAACGATCGTTAACTTTTTATAGAGAAAATTTAACAATCGTTAACTTGTTATAGAAAAAAGTTAACGATCGTTAACTTTAGAGAAAATCTTTAACTTTTTAAGGTAACCGGTTGTTAATTTTATATAGAGAAAAATTGAAGATTGTGAAAGATCTTAAAAAAATGACCGTAATCTTTTTATAGAGAAAAGTTGACGATCGTTAACTTTTTATAGAGAAAAGTGAATGATCGTTAACTTTTTTTAAGAGAGAAGTTAACGATCGTTAACTTTTTATAGAGAAAATTTAACAATCGTTAACGATCGTTAACTTTAGAGAAAAGTTAACAATCTTTAACTTTTTAAAGTAAACGGTTGGTAATTTTATATAGAGAAAAATTGAAGATCGTGAACGATCTTCAAATTAATGACCGTAATCTTTTTATAGAGAAAAGTTGACGATCGTTAACTTTTTATAGAGAAAAGTTGACGATCGTTAACCTTTTATAGAGAAAAGTTGACAACAGTTAACTTTTTATAGAGAAAAGTGGACAATCGTTAACGTTTTATAGAGAAAACTTGACGATCGTTAACCTTTTAGAGAGAAAAGTTGACGATCGTTATTTTTATAGAGAAAAGTTGACGATCGTTATTTTTATAGAGAAAAGTTGACGATCGTTAACTTTTTATAGAGAAAATTTGACGATCGTAAACTTTTTATAGAGAAAAGTTGACGATCGTTAACTTCTTATAGAGAAAAGAGACTTTCTTCATAAAAAGTTAACGATTTTTTTGGGAAAAGTTAACAATCGTTAACATTTTATAGAGAAAAGTTAACGATCGTTAAATTTTTATAGAGAAAGGTTAACGATCGTTAACTTTTTATAGAGAAAGGTTACCGATCGTTAACTTTTTATAGAGAAAGGTTAACGATCGTTAACTTTTTATAGAGAAAGGTTAACGATCGTTAACTTTTTATAGAGAAAAGTTAACGATCGTTAACTTTTTATAGAGAAAAGTGGACAATCGTTAACCTTTTATAGAGAAAACTTGACGATCGTTAACCTTTTATAGAGAAAAGTTGACGATCGTTATTTTTATAGAGAAAAGTTGACGATCGTTATTTTTATAGAGAAAAGTTGACGATCGTTATTTTTATAGAGAAAAGTTGACGATCGTTAACTTTTTATAGAGAAAATTTGACGATCGTAAACTTTTTATAGAGAAAAGTTGACGATCGTTAACTTCTTATAGAGAAAAGAGACGTTCTTCATAAAAAGTTAACGATTTTTTTGAGAAAAGTTAACAATCGTTAACATTTTATAGAGAAAAGTTAACGATCGTTAACTTTTTATAAAGAAAAGTTAACGGTCGTTAACTTTTTATAGAGAAAAGTTAACGATCGTTAACTTTTTATAGAGAAAGGTTAACGATCGTTAACTTTTTATAGAGAAAGGTTAACGATCGTTAACTTTTTATAGAGAAAAGTTAACGATCGTTAACTTTTTATAGAGAAAAGTTAAAGATCGTTAACTTTTTATAGAGAAAAGTTAACGATCGTTACCTTTCTATAGAGAAAAGTTAACGATCGTTAACTTTTTATAGAGAAAAGTTAACGATCGTTACCTTTATATAAAGAAAAGTTAACGATCGTTAACTTTTTATAGAGAAAAGTTAACGATCGTTACCTTTATATAAAGAAAAGTTAACGATCGTTAACTTTTTATAGAGAAAAGTTAACGATCGTTACTTTTCTATAAAGGAAAGTTAACGATCGTTAACTTTTTATAGAGAAAAGTAAGCGTTCGGTAACTTTATATATAGAAACGTTTTCGTTTGATAACTTTCTATACTGAAAAGATATCGTATAATATTTTTTTCTATGAAGAAAATTTTTTATTTTCAATAACTTTTGCCCCACTGTTCCTAATCCCATCAAAGCCCATAATGATTAAAATTCACATGATTATTAACATGACTACAACGACGATGATGATGGGATTTTTTGTTTTCTGATATTGATGATGAGATGATAGTTTTGTCATCAGACATTTGTGCATAGAATCATTTTATATTTTAGTTTTCAATATCTTAAGAAAGACATCGTTCCCCTTGTCCGTCTGTGTGTCTGTCTGACTCTCTGTCCGTCGGGCCGTTTGGTTTCTTTTACTCTGTCTGCACGTCTGCTCGATGTCTTGTCTTGGTCTTATTGTAGCCTTAAACCGGCCACTTTGTTGTGATAAAAGCGTATTTCGTATTTAATTTTTTTTATTTTGGACTTATTCCCCTCATTTCTGTTACGGTGTTAAACGAAATGGCGTGTAATCGAAACCACACCAATGATTTCCTGTCTTAGTTTCAGAAAAAAAATAACATTGAAGACAGCAAAAATATTTGAAAATGAAATGCCTGGTTTGACTGCCAGTCGGACTTGCTCTGGTAGGTTCTTTCTTCTGTGTGTCTGTTGTCGTTATATAAAAGTCAAAGAAAATCTAGCGAAAATAAAACTTTATTGAGAGGAAAAATTCATTTTCTCCTCTGATGCTTGTGGCGTTATTATATTAAGACACGACCATAAAGATGATAATGATAATAATCATGATCATCTCATCATTATCGTCATGTTGGCTAAGATGTTAGACTCGAAATTTTACCTAGAGACTTAGCAAATCGAAAGACCTGAAATAGAATTGATGTTTAAGAGCTGCCACTGGTTGTGGGGGTTATTTCATAGTTTCACATTGAAATTTGGTAATTTCGAGGGGGTAATAATCTTCCCGGAATATTAGGTGGAAATTTGGTAATTTCGAGAGTGATATGATCTTCCGGTAATATTAGGAATTTACTTACATATATTTTATTAATTTAGTCCTATATAGAAATCAAAGGCGATATTGATTCAAGTTTAAACAAGCGTTATCGTCAACTTTAATATAATTTAAAAGAAGATCGGACTGTTTAAAGGTCCATGACTGAAAATCTCATTTTAATTGAGCATTGGGATTGAACTGTTTAAAAGCCCACGATTTAAAGCTCTAATTTAACTGAGTATTGAAATCCGACTTTAAAGGTCCACGATTCCAATTCTATGGAGTATTGATAATGGACTGCTTGAAGGTCCACGATTAAAAGTTCGAACAGTGAAGTTGCGAAATTTGTTGTTATTTAGACGCATTGTTTAAGTTTTACTGTTCAATATCCAATTTCATTTATTTTTACATCGACGGCGTGTTATTACTGTTGGACTACAGCCTTTGGATAATGCTTTTAGTTTATGTTGCCGTGACTAGGGCTCGAACCCAGACTGAATATGATATCTTATGCTTAGTAGTTGACGTTTTAACAAACTAATGTACAGTATTCTCAACTTCATTAAGTATTAAGATCGGACTCTTAATATTAAAAGTCCCAGACTGTCCACGGTAGAAAGTTAGAATTCTATTGAGTATTAAGATCGGGCTGTTTAAAGAATCACGATTAAAAATTCGGACTTAATTTTGAAGTTATATCAACACAAAAGTCGGTATAAATGTTCACTATCGTAGATCGGACTGTGTAAAAATCTAAGTTAAGAAATTGGGTTTCAGTATTGAAGATTTATCAATATTAAAGTCGGTATAAACTTTTGCTATCTAAGATCGGATTGTGCGAAGATCTACTATTGAAAATTGGGGCTTGGTATTCATGATTTGTAAAAAAGTTGGGTTAAAGGTTAAAGGTGCATTGTATAAAGATCCGTCTTGGAAATTGGGACCTTGCATTGAAGATGGGTCAATAATAGTCGGTATACAGTTTCATTATTCAAGATAGGGATATTGTAAGACCTCACTATTGAAAATTTTCATACAAAAGTTGGTATAAAATTTCACTATCATGGAACGTATTATCTAAAGATCCACTATTAAAATTTCGGATTTAGTTTTCAAGAATGATCAATATCAAAATCGGTAAAAAGTTTTATTCTCGAGAGTCGGTTTGAAGATTTTGTTCTCAAGCAAAAATAAAACTTATGTTTTGACTTTTATTTTTTAGGCAAAAATAACAGTTATTTTTGACTTATATTTTTTTTCGAGCAGAAATAAAAGTTAGTTTTTTACTTTTATTTTTTCGAGCAAAAATAAAAGTTATTTTTTGACTTTTATTTTTTCTAGCAGAAATAAAAATTAATGAAGTTGATGTTTGCAATCATAATTGGGGTTGAAAAAAACAAAAATTACTTTTATTTTTGCTCGAAAAAATATGTGTTAAAAATAACTGTTTTTTTTTTGCTCAAAAAAATAAAAATAAAAAAATTACTGCTTTTTTTTGCTCATAAAATAAAAATCAAAATATAAGTGTTATTTTTTTTTCTCAAAAATAAAAATCAGATTTTTAAAAATCATCGCATTTTATGAAAATTTGGTTGAAGACTATCAAAATGGTATACTTGGTTTTATTCTCCGAAATTTCTCTGAAGTTGCTTTTTTTAATCAAAAATTGAAAAATAACAGTTATGTTCGGTTCCTGGTATATATCTCACTGCGAATAATTCCGATGTTGAAAATTGAGACTTTGAAGGTCAGACTCTAAAAATGCTCCCGATATTATGGTAGGCCAATTTAAATTTCAGCAAGAAGTTTTAGTATCGTGAATAGGTTAGGTTTGTATTAAAAATTCTAATATTTTGAGTAAAAACTTGATTAAGAAATATTTAACACTTTCCCCTCCCCCACCCTCCCATCACCACACACTTTTCACAAAAAGTCTTTAAAGTATAAAAATATACAAAAATAAAAAGGAAAATACTCTCACTCATACAAAAAATTAATACGAGTACGTGAAATTGTAATTCATACTTTCATATATAAAAAAAAAAAATGAAAAAAATCAAGTTTATGTAGAACATTGGCCATTTGAAGTCCCCGTACCCCCGCAAGTAGTTGTTGTTGTTCTTAATAATTTAGATGAGATTTTTTTCAATTCTAAAACTTAATGTAAAAGTTGCTCCCAATGCATTCAATTCACATAAAAACACTCGACTCGATTCGATTCGAACACATACATTCGAACATTCGAATGAAATGGAACAAGTAGTGGAAATATGTATTTCATTCGTTCGTATTTGTACCGGACGAGTTGAGTTGATAACCTTGAGAGCATTTTTATGCGAAAGTTCAATGAATTGTTTACTTCCATGTTTGTGCGAAATGAATTCTTGTTTGTTCTCGAATCAAGAACAAAACTAAAAAAAAAATCCAAAATCGAAACATATGAGCAGACCATCATCTTCATCGTCATTATCAAACAAACAAACAAATATAAGTATAAATGTTGATACAAAAGAAACTTCTAAGGAAGAACTTGAAATATCCAGAAAAGATTTAGGCACAGAAAAAAAAAGCCAACAACAGGAAAATCTTTTTAGAATTCTTTGCAAACAAAAAGGATGTCCAACCAAATAAACCAGAAAATGGCCAAGAAAAAAAGTGAAAAAAAAATCTTAAGAAACATATGAAAAAAACGTTCAAAAGAGGAGCAAAAAAGATTTTTTACAAAAAAGCTAAACCGGAGAGTTTTTGTTTAGAAAAAGAATTTAAAACCGGAAACGTCTTTAAAATACCCTGTGCCATTTACTACTAACTTTTTTGTTATAAGATTTAGCTAAAAAATCTTAATTTAACTTTGTTTTTAGCAAATATATTGTAGAAATTAATTTTGTGCAAAAATATTCTAATTCCTAAAAATTTTTCAAAAATCCCAATTTGAAACTTTAACAGAATTACTCACATTTTATATAACTAAATGACTATTTACTGGAGAATTTTCAAAATTCCACTATTTGAAGGAGCATTTTGAAAATTTGATTATTTATAGAAGAATTTTCAAAGAAATTTTTTTTTATGAAAACATTTTGACAAATAAAAATACATACATTAATAAATATTTTTCTATAAAAACAATTGATAAAAATTTTTCTAACAAAAAATTTTTTTTAGAGAAAATTTGATGGAAACTTTTCTATAGAAAAAAATTTGATGAAAATTTTTCTATAGAAAAAATTTGATGAAAATTTTTCTAAAGAAAAAATTTGATGAAAATTTTTCTATAGAAAAAATTTGATGAAAATTTTTCTATAGAAAAAATTTGATGAAAATTTTTCTATAGAAAAAATTTGATGAAAATTTTTCTTTAGCAAAAATTTGATCAAAATTTTTCTATAGAAAAAAATTTGATGAAAATTTTTGTATAGAAAAAATTTGGTGAATATTTTTCTATAGATAAAATTTGATGAAAATTTTTCTATAGAAAAGATTTGATGAAATTTTTTCTATAGAAAAAATTTTATGAAAATTTTTCTAAAGAAAAAATTTGATGAAAATTTTTCTATAGAAAATTTTTGATGAAAAATTTTCTATAGAAAAAATTTTATGAAACTTTTTTTATAGAAAAAAATTTGATGAAAATTTTTGTATAGAAAAAATTTTGTGAATATTTTTTCTATAGAAAAGATTTGATGAAATTTTTTCTATCGAAAAAATTTTATGAAAATTTTTCTATAGAAAAAATTTAATGAAAATTTTTCTATAGAAAAAATTTGATGAAAGTTTTTCTATAGAAAATTTTTGATGAAAAATTTTCTATAGAAAAAATTTGATGAAAATATTTCTATATAAAAAATTTGATAAACAATTTTCTATTGAAAAAATTTTTATGAAAATTTTTCTAATGAAAAAATTCGGTAAAAATTTTTCTTTAGAAAAATTTTGGTAAAAATTTTTCTTTAGAAAAAATTTCATGAAAATTTTTTGATAGAAAAAATTTGATGAAAATATTTCTATATAAAAAATTTGATAAACAATTTTCTATTGAAAAAATTTTTATGAAAATTTTTCTAAAGAAAAAATTCGGTAAAAATTTTTCTTTAGAAAAAATTTCATGAAAATTTTTTGATAGGAAAAATTTGATAAAAATTTGTCTATAAAAAAATTTGATGACAAGTTTTCTATAAAAAAATTTGATGAAAATTTGTCTATAAAAAAATTTGATAAACAGTTTTCTAAGAAAAAAGATTTTATGAAAATTTTTCTATAGAAAAAATTTTATGAAAAGTTTTCTATAGAAATGATTTGATGTAAATATTTCTATAGAAAAAATTTAATGAAAATTTTTTCTGCAGAAAAAATTTGATGAAAATTTTTCTATAGAAAAAATTTGATGAAAATTTTTCTGCAGAAAAAATTTGATGAAAATGTTTCTATAGAAAAAATTTGATGAAAATTTTTCTATAGAAAAAATTTGACGAAAATTTTTCTATAGAAAAAGTTTGATGAACATTTTTCTGTAGAAAAAATTTGATGAACAATTTTCTATAGAAAATTTTTGATGAAAAATTTTCTATAGAAAAAATTTGATGAAAATATTTCTATATAAAAAATTTGATAAACAATTTTCTACTGAAAAAATTTTTATGAAAATTTTTCTAAAGAAAAAATTTGGTAAAAATTTTTCTTTAGAAAAAATTTGGTAAAAATTTTTCTTTAGAAAAAATTTGGTAAAAATTTTTCTTTAGAAAAAATTTCATGAAAATTTTTTGATAAAAAAATTTGATAAAAATTTGTCTATAAAAAAATTTGATGACAAGTTTTCTATAAAAAAATTTGATGAAAATTTTTCTATAAAAAAAAAATTTGATGAACAATTTTCTAAGAAAAAAAATTTATGAAAATTTTTCTATAGAAAAAATTTGATTAGAATTTTGCTATAAAAAAAATTGATGAAAATTTGTCTATAGAAACAATTTAATGAGAATTTTTCTATAGAAAAAAATGTATGAAAAATTTTTGAAAATTTTTCGATAGAAAAAGTTTGGTTAACATTTTTCTATAGAAAAAATTTGATAAAAATTTGTCTATAGAAAATTTGATGAAAATTTTTCGATAGAAAAAATTTAATAAAAATTTTTCGATAGAAAAAATTTAATAAAAATTTTTCTATAGAAAAAATTTAATAAAAATTTTTCTATAGAAAAAATTTCGTAAAAATTTTTCTATAGGAAAAATTTGTTAAAAATTTTTATTTATGAAAATTTTACTGTGGACAATAATTTTCAAAAAATTTCGAGTAAATGTTCTATAAAAAAACTTAAGAAAAATTTTAGTGTTACCATGAATTCGATTATGTTTCTCCTCAGTATTGCTATGAATTTGAATCCTTTTTTCCTTGTATTTTTATTTTAAATTTCTTTGTATTATTGTGATTTCGTTCTTTTGTTCTAAAAAAATAACTAACCTTTTTGTCGATTTTACCTATGGATATTTTCTGTCTTTTACTCTCATGGAAGTTGCACTTTTGGCTTAACTGCTGCAACATGCGCCGAGCCGCCACATTTATAATATTTGTTGGCGTCGTAAAGTTTGTTTGTCTGTCCCCATGTGTTTTTTCCAAAACTTCTTGATTAACCCTTTTATAACCGATTTTTTTGCTGTAGATAAATTTAATTTTATTTCTTAGTTTTGGCGTAGTTTATGTTTAAGCTAAAGAGGTAGTTATATCGCAAATTTCCAATAACATTCATAGGGTTTTGTTTATGCTTCAATCAAGAGTTATGAGAAATAATTTTGCCTAAATAGGCAAAAATGGGCATAAAAGGGTTAATTCTTCTAGAATGGGTTTTTTTCACTTTTTGTTTACATTGAGGTTTTCCCTTGTCTTCTATGGAAAATGTACTTGTTTCTATATGTGTATCTTTGTATCAACGATGAGTTCAATTCAGTATTTATGTGTGTCATTCACTTACTCTCAGTCCATTATGAAAATGAACGAAAATTAAAATGAAAAAAGGAAAAACTATCATTGTGTCGTCGTGATCATCATATGTTGACTTTTTGGACGTTTTGTTTTTACTTCAGAAATAATTTTTATATATTTCAAGTGGTCATTGGACTCATCTTCATCGTCGACATTGTCGTGTACCTTTGACTGGCTAATAAGACACTTTGCTTTTCTATCTTTTTACTTTTGTTGTTATTGGGAATTTAAGTATCTTGTTATTATTATTTTTATCTTCAATTTCTTTCTTTGAAAAAAGGTAAATATTTGTGTTAACTGTTAAGAGGAAGATTAACGTTATTGTTATGTTTGTTCGAGCATTTGAGTACTCAAATAACAATTTTTCCGTTTTTTTTTTGGGAAAAAAGGGAAAATTATCATTATTATTGATGTTAGAGAAAATTGTTTTCTTTATAAACTTTAATGGAAATTTAATACGAAAATTGGGGAATTCAAAAAATATTAAATTAATGTTTTAAGATAAACTTTAAGTATTCAATGTTATGTTGTTTTAAAAGGCTACAAAATATTGTTTTGTCTCTTAGTAATAATAAATACCTGAAAATTGTTTAAAATCTTTTTTCTATAGAAAAATTTCTAACTAATTTTTTCCATAGAAAAATTTTAATCAAAACCTTTTTATAAAAGAAATGTCATTAAATCTTTTCTATAGAAAAATTTCCATCAAACTTTTTCGATACAAAAAATTTTTCCTATAGCAAAATTTTTATATTTTTTTACATAAAAATTTTTATAAAATTTTTTCTTTAGAAAAATTTTTATTAAATATTTTCTACAGAAAAATTTTGATTAAATTTTTACTATTGCAAAATTTTTATTAAATTTTATTCATAAAATTTTTTCTACAGAATTTTTTCTCTAGAAAAATTTGACGAAAATATTTCTTTGAAAAAAATTTAATGAGAAGTTTTCTATAGAAAATGTTTCATCAAATTTTTTTTATAGAAAAATGTTCATCAAATTTTTTCTATTGAAAAATTTTCTTAAAATTTTTTCTTAAAAGAAATTTTAACAAATATTTTTCTAAAAAAATGTTCGTAATTTTTTTTTATATAAAAGTTTTCATCTAATTTTTTCTATACAAAAGTTTTTGCAAAATTTTTAATATAAAAAATGCATTAAATTTTTATCAAATTCTTTCTGTAGAAAATCTTTTATGAAATTTTTTCTACAAACAAATTTTCATCAAATTGTTTTTCGATAGAAAAATTTTCTTCAAACTTTTTGTATAAAAAAATTTTTTTCTACGGAAAAATTTTTTCTATAGAAAAATTTTCATCAAATTTTTCTATAGAAAAATTTTCATCAAATTTTTTCTATAGAAAAATTTTTATCAAATTTTTTCTATAGAAAAATTTTCATCAAATTTTTTCTATAGAAAAATTTTCATCAAATTTTTTCTATAGAAAAATTTTCATCAATTTTTTCTATAGAAAAATTTTCATCAAATTTTTTCTATAGAAAAATTTTCATCAAATTTTTTCTATAGAAAAATTTTCATCAAATTTTTTCTATAGAAAAATTTTCATCAAATTTTTTCTACAGAAAAATTTTCATCAAATTTTTTCTATAGAAAAATGTTCATCAAATTTTTTCTATAGAAAAATTTTCATCAAATTTTTTTATAGAAAAATTTTCATCAAATTTTTTCTATAGAAAAATTTTCATCAAATTTTTTCTATAGAAAAATTTTCATCAAATTTTTTCTATAGAAAAATTTTCATCAAATTTTTTCTATAGAAAAATTTTCATCAAATTTTTTCTATAGAAAAATTTTCATCTAATTTTTTCTATAGAAAAATTTTCATCAAATTTTTTCTATAGAAAAATTTTCATCAAATTTTTTCTATAGAAAAATTTTCATCAAATTTTTTCTATAGAAAAATTTTCATCAAATTCTTTCTATAGAAAAATTTTCATCAAATGTTATCTAAAGAAAAATTTTTATCAAATTTTTTCTCTAAAAAAATGTTCATCAAACTTTTTGTATTAGAAAATTTTCATCAAATTTGTCCATAGAAAAACTTTCATCAAATGTTTTCTATAGAAACATTTTTATCAAACATTTTTTATAGAAAAATTTCTTTAAAATTTGTTTTATAGAAAAATTTCTTTAAAATTTGTTCTATAGAAAAATTTCTAACGATTTTTTTTTAAAGAAAAGTTTCTATCAAATTTTTTCTTTGGATGAATTTCTCAATTTTTTCCTTAGAAAAATTCCTAAAATACTTTTTCTGTAGAAAAATTTCTATCAAGTTTTTTCTATAGAAAAGTTTCTTTCAAATTTTGCTATAGAAAAATTGACATCAAATTTTCTAAAATTTTTCTCTGTACAAAATTTTCGTAAAATTTTTCTATAGAAAAATTTGCATCAAAGAGGAATTTTCCTCAAATTTGGACCATAGAAAAATTTCATTAAAATTTGTCTACAGAAAAACTTTCATCAAATTTTTTCTATGGAAAAACTTTTATCAAATGTTTTTTATGGAAAAATTTTCATCAAATTTTTGCTAAAAAAAATTTTCATTAGATTTGCATCAAATTTTTCTATAAAAAACTTTTATCAATTTTTTTCTACAGCAAAATTTTCATAAAACTTTTTCTATAGAAAAATTTTCCTCAAATATTTTGTATAAACAAATTTTCATCAAATTTTTTCCATAGAAAAATTTTCATCGAATGTTTTCTATAGACAATTTTTTATCAAATGTTGTCTATAGAAAATTTTACATAAAATTTTTTCTTTAGAAAAATTTTTTACAAATTTTTTTTATAGTAATATTTTTATAAAATTTTTGCCATAGAAACATTTTTTTCTATAAAAAGTGTTCATACATTTTTTTTATAGAAAAATTCTCATAAGATTGTTTCTATAGAAAAATATTCATAAATTTTTTTCTTTAAAAAAATATTCATCAAATTTTTACAAATTTTTTCTATACAAAAGTTTTTCTTCATAAAATCTTAAGTTTCTAAAATACCATGAAAAAATAAGTATTTAACCCTTAATGTTCTGCCTTTATACATAATAGGAAATTTGATCATTTGAGCGTTAATCTGAAACTAATTTCATTACACCCTTAAATCCAGAAAAATTTTCTTCAACTTTCCCCTCGTTTTCAAATTATTAGTATTCAAGTACAATAAATCAACAACAACTACTAAAAGAATATTAAAAATTGATTTAATAAAAAGTTCATGAACTTTGAATTCCAAAATGAAAAAATACTTTAGATGTCTACAATGTAAATGGAGAATATACAAAAATGGATTGAAGTCAAATGCAAAAGGCAAAATGTGTTTACACACCAGACATTTGCAGTCAAACAAACATTTACTAGAGTCATTTTAGTGGGTAGGGGAAGAAGACATTTATTTTAAGTCAGCAGAAGGGGTAAACTGGAAAATTCTGAGAAAAAAGGCTAACGTCTTAAAATAAAAATTTATAATTTTGTGGTGTCTACTTTAAGGCTTTCAAACATCAGAGCATTCAACTCAATATAAAATAGCTACCCAATGTTTAAATAATAAATAATAATAAGACTTCATTGAATCTGTTTAGTGCCTAGGCATTTCCGAATGGATATTAAACAAATACTGAGTTACAATTCTAAAAATTTTTTCGAACATCCTAAAAGTATACACTAGATTTTGTTATCTGTTTAGTTTCGAAATACTCTTGTACACACATATATATGTTTGTCATTTGTTCCTTCCTGTGTGAGATACTGGTTGTGTCTGAGTTTTTTTTTTAATTTGTCTTAACTCTTTTCTGTAAATTTACTTTTTTCCTTACCCAATATTTATTACTATTTTTACCCTCTTGTAATACATACGACTACAATTTGTTTATTTTATTTATTTGTATAAATTTTAAACATTTCCTCAAAACTTTTAGGAAAATTTAATAAAACAAATTGTTTCCCCAAGACTTCAAGAAATAGAAACCACTTAAATTCCAAAAAATTTCTGGAAGGGGAAACTAAAAAATCTAAAATCCGAAAAATAGCATTAAATAATTGTATTTAAATGAAAATTGAAATAAAAATTTCTATAGAAAAGATTTTACAAACCAAAAATTGTATGACAATTACTTTATAGAAAGAATTAAATGAAAATACTTTTAGAAAAAAAATAAAATTTTCCCATTGAAAAAATTTGTTGAAAATTTTTCTTTAACAAAAATTTAATGAAAATTTTTCTATAGAAAAAACTTAATGAAAATTTTTCTATAGAAAAAATTTGTTGAAAATTTTTTAATAAAAAAAATTTGATGAATATTTTTCAATAAAAAAATTTGATGAAAACTTTTCAATATAAAAAATTTTATAACAAAAAATTTATAAAACATTTTTCTATAAAAAAATTTGACGAAATTTTTTCTATAAAAATAATTTCACCAACATTTTTCTATAGAAAAAATTTACTAAAAATTTTTCTATAGAAAAAATTTGATAAACATTTTTCTACAGAAAAAATTTGATGAAAGTTTTTCTATAGAAAAAATTTGATGAAAATTTTTCTTTAGCAAAAATTTGATGAAAATTTTTCTATAGAAAAAATTTAATGAAAATTTTTCTATAGAAAAAATTTGATGAAAATGTTTCTATAGAAAAAATTTGATGAAAATTTTTCTATAGAAAAAATTTACTAAAAATTTTTCTATAGAAAAAATTTGATAAACATTTTTCTACAGAAAAAATTTGATGAAAATTTTTCTATAGAAAAAATTTGATGACAATTTTTCTATAGCAAAAATTTGATGAAAAATTCTCTATAGAAAAAATTTGATGAAAATTTTTCTATAGAAAAAATTTGATGAAAATTTTTCTATAGAAAAAATTTGATGAAAATTTTTCTATAGAAAAAATTTGATGAAAATTTTTCTATAGAAAAAATTTGATGAAAATTTTTCTATAGAAAAAATTTGATGAAAATTTTTCTATAGAAAAAATTTGATGAAAATTTTTCTATAGAAAAAATTTTATGAAAAGAATTTTATGAAAATTTTTCTATAGAAAAAATTGTATGAAAATTTTTCTATAGAAAAAATTGTATGAAAATTTTTCTATAGAAAAAATTTTATGAAAATTTTTCTATAGAAATTTTTTTTTATAGAACTTATTTGATGAAAATTTTTCTATAGAAAAAATTAGATGAAAATTTTTCTATAGAAAAAATTTGATGAAAACTTTTCTTTGGAAAAAATTTGATAAAAATTTTTCTATGAAAAAAATTTGATGAAAATTTTTCTATGGAAAAAATTTGATGAAAATTGTTCTATAGAAAAAATTTGATGAAAATTTTTCTATAGAAAAAATTTGATTAAAATTTTTCTATAGAAAAAATTTGATTAAAATTTTTCTATAGAAAAAATTTGATAAAAATTTTTCTATAGAAAAAATTTATAAAAATTTTTCTATTGATTTTTTTGACGAAAATTTTTCTATAGAATAAATTTGATGTTAATTTTTCTATTAAAAAGATTTGATGAAAATTTTTCTATAGAAAATATTTGATGAACATTTTGCTATAGAAAAAATTTGATTTAAATTTTTCTATAGAAAAAATTTGATGAAAACTTCTCTATAGAAAAATTTTATGAATATTTTTCTGTAGAAAAAATTTGACTAACATTTTTTATGGAAATGAAAATGAAAATTTTTTCTATAGAACAAATTTGATGAAAATTGTTTAATAGAAAAAATTTGATCAACATTTTTCAGCAGAAAAAAAATATAAAATTTTTCTATAGAAAAAATTTGATAAACATTTTTTTAAAAGAAAAACGTGATAAAAAATTTTTAACAGAAACAATTTATAGAAAAATTTTCTATAGAAAAAATTTGATGAAAATTTTTAAACAACAGAAGAAATTTATACAAAATTTTTCTAAAGAAAAATAAAATTAAATAGAATTTTTCTATAGAAAAAATTTGGCAAACATTTTTTTAAAGAAAAAACATTATAAAATTTGCTATAAAGAAAAAAATTTTCAAATCTATATAAAATATATGAGGTAAAATTTTTTTATAGAAAAAATTTGAAGTCAAATTTTTTTATAGAAAAAATTTGAAGTCAAATTTTTCTTTAGAAATAATTTGATTCAAATTTTTTTATAGCAAAAATTAAATTTTTTTAAAAAATTTGACAAAAATTATTTCTTTTAATAAAATTTTTTTATACTTCTATTGAAACATTTTGGTGTCAAATTTTTTCTCCCCCTCAATATTGATTTTAATTTATCCCTCCACACATCAAATTGTCACTGGTAATTATGAATAATTAATTAAAAATTCCATAAAACATGCAAGTGAAGTGCAAACTGTAATTCCCCTTCCTTCATTATAATTGTACATGGATGTGGATAGTCTTTGTTGCCGGCGAGAAAAAACCCCCGATGTCAATTAAAATTCAGTTTTGTATTGTTAGTTTTTCCCATAATTTTTCACACACTCATTTTGGTTTAACTGAGGATTTATGGTAAGTGAAAACCTAACACAAGCTCTGGGCTCATATGTGGGCCATTCCAAATGATTTAATTGATTTTTTCTGAATTCAATTTTTTTAGTTTTTTTTCGGTTCATTATAGAAATGGAAAAATACGAGTAAAAACTATTTTCTCACTCTACCTACACACTTTTTAGTATTTTTCTATGTTTGGTTTTCGTCTAAATTAAAAAACGTCTTTTAAAATCAATAGATCTCTTCGAAATGTTAACTTAGGTCACACTTTAATTACCCTACAAAAGCCATGAAGGGGAATTCGTATTGAAAAATATTAAAACAAATTCGTAATAGAAATTAAAGTCTTAAGGTTGGAAAACAGGGCCCGAGCTCTAATGATGGCAGACATGCAATCCATACAGTTATTTATCCCAACCTTAATTTATCATATGTTGTTGCTTTTCCAATAGTTGTATTTGTCGTATAAAATTGTCTGAGAAATACCCGACAGTTGTAAATACTGTCTCGAACTCCGTATATTTATAAATATAGAAAATGTTCATAAAATTTTTTCCATAGAAAAATGTTCATAAAATTTTTTCTATAGAAAATGTTCATAAAATTTTTTCTATAGAAAAATGTTCATAAAATTTTTTCTATAGAAAAATGTTCATAAAATTTTTTCTATAGAAAAATTTTCATAAAATTTTTTCTACAGAAAAATTTTCATAAAATTTTTCCTACAGAAACATTTTTATAAAATTTTATCTACAAAAAAAAATTTTCATAAAATTTTTTCTATAGAAAAATTTTGATAAAACTTTTTCTATAGAAAAATGTTCATAAAGTTTGCTCTATAGATAAATTTTCATTAATTTTTTTTCTATAGAAAAATTTTCATAAAATTTTTTCTGTAGAAAAATTTTCATCAAATTTTTTTTATAAAAAAAACTTTCATCAAATTTTTTCTGTACAAAATTTTTTATACAATTTTTTTTTAATAGAAAAATTTCTATCGAATTTTTTGGTATAGAAAAATTTCTTTCGAATTTTTGGTACAGAAACATTTCTATCTATTTTTTTATAGAAAAATTTTCATCAAATTTTCTCTATAGAAAAATTTTCATCAAATTTTTTCTATAGAAAAATTTTCATCAAATTTTTTCTATAGACAAATTTTCATTAAATTTTTTCTATAAAAAAATTTCTATCAAATTTTTTCTATAGAAAAATTTCTATCAAATTTTTTCTATAGAATAATTCTATCGAATTTTTTCTATCGAATTTTTTCTATAGAAAACATAGAAAACATTATATCGAATTTTTGCTATAGAAAAATTTCTATCGAATATTTTCTACAGAAAAATTTCTATCAAATTTTTTCTACAGAAAAATTTCGATCGAATTTTTTCTATAGAAAAATTTTCATCAAATTTTTTCTATAGAAAAATGATCATAACATTTTTTCTATAGCAAAATTTTCATCAATTTTTTTGTAGAAAAATTTTCATCAAATTTTTTCTATAGAAAAATTTCTATCGAATTTTTTCTATAGAAAAATTTCTATCGAATTTTTTCTATAAAAAAATTCCTATCGAATTTTTCTATAGAAAAATTTCTATCGAATTTTTTCTGTAGAAAAATTTTCATCAAATTTTTTCTATAGAAAAATTTCTATCGAATTTTTTCTATAGAAAAATTTCTATCGAATTTTTTCTATAAAAAAATTCCTATCGAATTTTTTCTATAAAAAAAATTCCTATCGAATTTTTTCTATAGAAAAATTTCTATCGAATTTTTTCTGTAGAAAATTTTTTATCGAATTTTTTCTATAAAAAAATTTCTATCGAATTTTTTCTATAGAAAAATTTCTATCGAATTTTTTCTATAGAAAAATTTCTATCGAATTTTTTCTATAGAAAAATTTCTATCGAATTTTTTCTATAGAAAAATTTCTTTGGAATTTTTCTATAGAAAAATTTCTATCGAATTTTTTCTATAGAAAAATTTCTATCGAATTTTTTCTATAGAAAAATTTCTATTGAATTTTTTCTATAGAAAAATTTCTATCGAATTTTTTCTATAGAAAAATTTCTATCGAATTTTTTCTATAGAAAAATTTCTACCGAATTTTTTCTATAGAAAAATTTCTATCGAATTTTTTCTATAGAAAAATTTCTATCGAATTTTTTCTATAGAAAAATTTCTATTGAATTTTTTCTATAGAAAAATTTTCATCAAATTTTTTCTATAGAAAAATTTTCATCAAATTTTTTCTATAGAAAAATTTTCATCAAATTTTTTCTATAGAAAAATTTTCATCAAATTCGATAGAAAAATATTTATAAAATTTTTCTGTAGAAAAATTTTCATCAAATTTTTTTCTATAGAAACATTTCTATCGAATTTTCTATAAAAAAATTTCTATCGAATTTCTATCAAATTTTTTCTGTTTGACTATAATCGTCAACTGCAGGGTTCGAAAACGTGTCTATCTGCAAACAAAAAAAAAACTCTTTCCATTTGTTTTGTACTCATATCTACGATATATAGGATTGGATGTATGTTGATGTTAAATAAAACATGTGTGTGGGTCTCGGGGACTAGATGAAAGTGCATCATCAGTGTCATAGAAATTAACAACAACTACAGCGGCAGCATGATACTCACTCAAACGTTCGTCTCTATACACTTCAAACAGACAGACAGACGGACGAATAGACAATACAAGCGAACTAAATCATCTTCACAATGAACAGTTCAATATTATCTGTCTCGTTCATCATTGCCATTATCGTCATCATCATCATCAGCATAATCCGTTTTAATAAAAAGACCAGTGAACATTTTTTAATGGAAAATTTTGGGTTCTAGAAGTCATGACTAGGAAATATAGGAAAATGGGGGTGATTCAATTTTGACAGATGCGTTATCTATAAGTTTTGACTTGACTTTAGGGTTGATGGCTGAGCTAATACTGAAACCATAACCCGGATTGAAGGAACATAATCCGGATCGAAGAATCTCGAAGTCTTCTCTCGTTATCATTTCAGAGACTTCTAGAATTAATCTTTGAAGTGAAGATTATATTTTTACATATTTCAGTCTTAGAGATCACCATCGGTCCTATTATGATCAATTTCGCTAAAAGCTAATACTAGAACCTTAATCCGGATCGAAGGACCATAGAAAAGTCTACCATCTTTCTTTAGCGTGATCATAGAGAGACTTTTAGAATTTGTTTGAACAGCAAAGACTCCAATAACACCTATTTCCGTTTTGGAGATCGACATCGATCTTAGTTTGAAAATTTTTACTAAATACAGGAAATGTCTGGTGTTCTTACAAGTCTCCATAATTGTTTGCTGGGTTATATTTCTCTACGTGTTGTAAATCTGTATATGGAGATTTCATTTCATGTATTCATTCGACTCTTTATTCATAAACTTTAATCATTAAATATTTAGATTCACATTCACTCTATACATTCGCATACAATTCACATGAATTTTTAAGTCACTCAATTTTCAATAACTGAAAAATAGGTTCCGGTTTAGGAAAGCGGGATAATTGAGAAGGGGGTAAATGTTATAATGTAAAACAATTTGAACGTCATTGGCTTTCATAGGGCACAAGTACTCGGATGTTTATAAATGATGCATGAGGTAAGTATTTAAACACACATGATTCAAATTCAAAATGTTTTCAAATTAAAGGATTGTTGAGATATCAACGATATAATTGAAATTTACGTTGAATTAAAACTAAATTCGAACTTGGAAAAGAAAAATTTATATATCAAAACATTTTCTATAAAAAAATTACGAAAAATTTTCTATAGAAAATTTTTTCTAACGAAAAATTTCCTATAGAAAAATTTTTCTAACGAAAAATTTCCTATAGAAAAATTTTTCTAACGAAAAATTTCCTATAGAAAATTTTTTCTAACGAAAAATTTCCTATAGAAAATTTTTTCTAACGAAAAATTTCCTATAGAAAATTTTTTCTAACGAAAAATTTTCTATAGAAAATTTTTTCTAACGAAAAATTTTCTATAGAAAATTTTTTCTAACGAAAAATTTTCTATAGAAAATTTTTTCTAACGAAAAATTTCTATAGAAAAATTTTTTCAAAATAAAAAATTTTCTATAGAAAAATTTTTTCAAAATAAAAAATTTTCTATAGAAAAATTTTTTCAAAATAAAAAATTTTCTATAGAAAATTTTTTCTAACAAAAAATTTTCTATAGAAAATTTTTTCTAACAAAAAATTTTCTATAGAAAATTTTTTCTAACGAAAAATTTTCTATAGAAAATTTTTTCTAACGACAAATTTTCTATAGAAAATTTTTTATAACGAAAGATTTTCTATAGAAAATTTTTTATAACGAAAAATTTTCTATAGCAAATTTTTTATAACGAAAAATTTTTTCTAACGAAAAATTTCCTATAGAAAATTTTTTCTAACGAAAAATTTCCTATAGAAAATTTTTTCTAACGAAAAATTTCCTATAGAAAATTTTTTATAACGAAAACTTTTCTATAGAAAATTTTTTATAACGAAAGATTTTCTATAGAAAATTTTTTATAACGAAAAATTTTCTATAGAAAATTTTTTATAACGAAAAATTTTCTATAGAAAATTTTTTATAACGAAAAATTTTCTATAGAAAATTTTTTATAACGAAAAATTTTCTATAGAAAATTTTTTATAACGAAAAATTTTCTATAGAAAATTTTTCATAACGAAAAATTTTCTATAGCAAATTTTTCATAACGAAAAGTTTTCTATAGAAAATTTTTTATAACGAAAAATTTTCTATAGAAAATTTTTTATAACGAAAAATTTTCTATAGAAAATTTTTTATAACGAAAAATTTTCTATAGAAAATTTTTTATAACGAAAAATTTTCTATAGAAAATTTTTTATAACGAAAAATTGTCTATAGAAAAATTTTGATAACGCAAAATTTTTCGTTAAAAAAAATTTTTTTATAGAAAATTTTTCGTTATAAAAATTTTGTATAGAAATTTTCTATAGAAATTTAAATTTTCTATAGAAATTTTATAACAACAAATTTTCTAAGAAATTTTTTTATAACAAAAAATTATCTATAGAAAGATGTTTATACAAAAAATTTATAGAAAAATTTTTATGTAAAAAATTTTCGTTAGAAAAATTTTTGTAACAAAAAATTTTGTATGGAAACATTTTTTTAACGAAAAATTTTCTAAATAAAATTTTTGTACAAAAAATTTTCTATAGAAAAATTTTTATACAAAAAAATTTCTATAGAAAAATTTTAATACAAAAAATTTTCTATAGAAAAATTATACAAAAAATTTTCTATAGAAAATTTTTATACAAAAAATTTTCTATAGAAAAATTTTTATACAAATAATTTTCTATAGAAAAATTTTTTTACAGAAAATTTTCTAAGAAAAATTTTTATACAAAAAATTTTTTATAGAAAAATTTTAATACAAAAAATTTTCTATAGAAAAATTTTTATAACAAAAACTTTTCTATAGAAAAATTTTGTATAGAAAAACTTTTCTATAGAAAAATTTTGTATAGAAAAATTTTTATAACGAAAAATTTTCAATAGAAAAATTTTTACAACGAAAAATTTTTTATAGAAAATGTTTCTATAGAAAAATTTTAATACAAAAAGTTTCTATAGAAAAATTTTTATACAAAAAGTTTCAATAGAAAAATTTTTATACAAAAAGTTTCTATAGAAAAATTTTTATACAAAAAGTTTCTATAGAAAAATTTTTATACAAAAAGTTTCTATAGAAAAATTTTTTTACAAAAAGTTTCTATAGAAAAATTTTTATACAAAAAGTTTCTATAGAAAAATTTTTATACAAAAAATTTTCCATAGAAAAGTTTTTATACAAAAAATTTTCTGCAGAAAAATGTTTATACGAAAAATTTTCTATAGAAAAATTTTTATGAAGAAAATTTTTTTATAGAAAAATTTGTTATGACAAATTTTTATAAAGAAAAATTTTCTAAGGAACAAATTTTCAAAGAAAAATTTTTATAACTAAAAATTTTCCGTAGAAAAATTTTTACATCGAAAAATTTTCTATAGAATAATTTTTAAAACGAAAAATTTTCTATAAATTTGAATTTTTATAAAAAGTTTTACAAAACTTAAAGAGGGCGTGGCACATCCCAATTTGCTTTTTTTATAACAATAAAATGAAGGACAAGTGAATCTACTTTTACATAAAAATCTCATTAGAAATGCCACCCTGTCAGCAAGAAAGTAATAACTTAAAATTTTAACAATGTTTTAATTGAGTGTTTATTCATAAATTGTAGTTTTATTATTTGTTTTTTTTTTTTGTTTATTTATATTCTGGGGCCACATAATTTTATGGAGACTTTTATTGTTTCTTTTGTATTATTTTTTATGCAAATTTAATTTAATGCAGAAAGAAAATCAAATGGCTGTCATTGTCATAGCAGGTAACAAATTTACTACATACGACGATATGAGATACGAGAGAAAAAACATGTGTTACTACAAATATCGCTTAATAGAAAACAACAACGAAAACGTATTTGCCACAAAATTTATCTGACATTTTATTACAATTTTATGACGATAAATATTAAATAGTTAGCGAATGAATGAAACGAATAATGGCAGTAGTTTTTGGGGGATAGAGGCGGTCAAAAATATGGCAACGGGTAAAATGACTGGTACTAGTTTTATTTTCTTTTCATTTATATCATTTTAGCTGTAGTTGAGGTTGTTTAATAAATTTTATATATCTCGGCCCTATGATTGCAAAATGGACTAAGTGGAATTTTTAAAAAAGATTTTTAAAACTGTATAGAAAATTTTCTATCTTTAAAGAAAATTTTCGAGAAGTTTCTATTCTACAGAAAATTTTTGGAAATTTCTCACTTAGGCCCTTCTGTTAGGCTAACAATACATCTTAGGCTTTTTTTGTTGTTTGAAACTTCAAAACCATTTTAATTGATATGATAAATTATTAATTTATGACATTCCCAAAAATATACCGACCGCACCATAATTGTAAATTGCATTGCGAGTTGTCATAAATTTGATTGAACATTTTAATATAAATAAATTTATTTATTTCATGGCAAATTGTAATTCATAGCGAACATTTTAATGAATGCTTAAACATATTTACGATATTTGAAAAATTTACGTTCAAAATTTTTGAAGGAAAAAAATGTTAATTGATCAAATTACAAAATATTTTGTAAACAAAAATTATACGTTTTCAATTTTGTATATTTAATCGCAAAGAAAACATCTGCAATTAAATAAAAATTTGGTTTTAATGAACTTAAACCAGGAAGAAAATTTTTGTAAATTGTGGAGGAGTTTTGTAATGAGATATCTTCGTTTTGACTTTTTTAGAAGAAAAATGTAGGTGCGTCTTTAGAGTGTCACCTGTTAAGGTATTTAAATTTTGTAATGAAGTGGAGACTGGCATACAAATTAAACAAAAATGTCTAAATTACACAATAAGACTTAAACCCAAAATGACCGAAATTTTTGCTTAATTAAATGACATCCAATTCTCAACATTTTTTGTCGTAAAAATAAAGAAATACTCGATAGTTTTCTATAAAGATAGAAATGTTCAGAAAATGTTCTATAGATAGAAAAGAAATTTTTCTAAAGATAGAAAATTTTTATATTAGAAATTTTTGAAAAATGTCTATTGCGAATTTTCATAAAGATAGACAATTCTTTGAAATTTTGTAAAAAGACAATTGTCGGAAAAAATTAAAAATAAATAAAAATACAAAATTTCAAAATTGTTTTATAAAAATTTAAAATTCTCGAATATTTTCTAAAATTTCAGAAAATTCTAGAAAAAATTATATTAAGAAAGAAATTTTTCAATTTCCTTTGAAAAACTATTTCCTTTTTAAAACTTTCAACATTTTTCTATAACAATAAAAACTTCCCGAAAATAAAAAAAAAATATATATATAAACTGCTCGAAAATGTTCTATAATTATAGAAAATTCTTGATAAATTTCTATAAATATTCTAGAAAATTTTTTATAAAAATAGAAACTTCTCGAAAATTTTCTATAAATTGGTATCTTTATAAAAAGACAGAAATTTCTAAAAAAAATTCTATAAAAATTTTCTATCTCGAACATTTTTTTTATCAGAATAGAAAATTGTGGAATATTTTCATTAAGATTACAAAATTTTCGAAAAATTTCTATAAATTTAGAAAATTTTTGAAAATTTTCTATAACGATAAAAAATTTTCGAACTTTTTCTATATAAAAATTTTCCTGAAAATTTCTTTTAAAAATATCAACTGTTAAAAAATTTTCTATAATGATAGAAAATTCTTAAAAAATTTCTTTCGAAATTCGAGAAAATTTTCTATAAAAATAGAAACTTCTCGAAAATTTTTAATAAATCTCGAAAATTTTCTACACGGATAGAAATTTCTTAAAAAAAATCTATAAAGATAGAAAATTCTCAAAAATTTATATCGTTATAAAAAAATCTCTAAAAATGTCTATGAAGATAGAAAATTTTTGAAAATTTTCTATAACGATAAGAAATTCTCGAACTTTCTCGAAATTTTCTATAATGATAGAAAATTCTTAAAAAATTTCTTTCGAAATTCGAGAAAATTTTCTAGAAAAATAGAAACTTCTCGAAAATTTTTAATAAATCTCGAAAATTTTCTACACGGATAGAAATTTCTTAAAAAAAAATCTATAAAGATAGAAAACTCTCAAAAATTTATATCGTTATAAAAAATCTCTAAAAATTTCTATGAAGATAGAAAATTTTTGAAAATTTTCTATAACGATAAGAAATTCTCGAACTTTCTCGAAATTTTCTATAATGATAGAAAATTCTTGCACAATTTTTATAAAAATTCTAGGAATTTCTTTTATAAAAATAGAAAATTCTCGAAAATTTTTATAACGTAAATTTGTAAAAGGATATAAATTTCTTAAAAAATTTCTATAAAGAAAGAAAATTCTCAAAAATTTCTATCGTTATAAAAATGTCTTAAATATTTTCTATAAAGATAAAAAATTCTCGAAAAATTTCTATAAAGATAGAAAATTAAAAAAAAAAAAATTCCTATAACGATAAACATTTTCTTTATAAAAACTTGCCGAACATTTTCTATAAAAATATAAACTGCTCAAAAATTATCTATGATGATAGAAACTTCTTGAAAAATTTCTATAGATATTCTAATTTTTTTTTATAAAATAGTAACTTCATGAAAAATTTTAATAAACACCGAAGTTTCTCGAAAGTTTTCTATAAAAATAGATATTACTTAAAAAAACATAGAAATTTCTCAAAAAAATTTCTATAAAGATGGAAAATTCTCGAATATTTCTATTGTTATCGAAAATTCAGAAATATTTCGTATAAAGATAAAAAATTCTCGAAAAATTTTTTTAAAAATAGAAAATTTTGAAAATTTTTTGTGAGATTGGAAAGTCTCTAAAATTTGTATAACTTTAAAAAATTCTCGAACATTTTCTATATATAAAAACTTCCCGAAAATTTTCTATAATGATAGAAAATTCTTGAAAATTTTTTATAGAAGTTTTTAAAAATTTTCTATAAAAATAGAAACTTCCCGAAAGTTTTTAAGAAAGTTTGAAACTTCTCTAAAATGTTCCAAAAAAAATAGAAATTACTGAAAAAATATGTATAAATATAGAAATTTCTCAAAAAAAATTTCTACAAAGATGGAAAATTCTGTAATATTTTGTATAAAGATAAAAAATTCTCGAAAAATTTCTTTAAAAATAGAAAATTTTTTAAATTTTTTGTGTGATTGGAAAGTCTCTAAAATTTGTATAACTTTAAAAAATTCTCGAACATTTTCTATGTATAAAAACTTCCCTAAAGTTTTCTATAATGATAGAAAATTCTTGAAAATTTTTTATAGAAGTTTTGAAAAATTCTCTATAAAAATAGAAACTTCCCGAAAATTTTTAAGAAAGAACGAAACATGAAAAAATTTGTAAAAGATAGAAATTTCTCAAAAAAAAATTTATATAGATAGAAAATATTCGAAAATTTCTATGGCTATAGAAAATTCTGGAATATTTACTAAAAATTTTGAAAAAATCCTATTAAGATAGAAAATTCATGAATTTTTTTTTTTTCTTCATGAAAATTTTCGAAAATTTTTCTTTTTTAAAATTATCGAAAATTTGACTTTATAATAGTTTTTCGAGAATTTTCTATCTTTATAGAACATTTTAAAGAAATTTCTTTTAATTAATAAAATTTTTAAAAAATTATCTATCGTTATAGAAAATTTTGAAATATTTTTTATTATGATAGAAATTCTCGTCATTTTTTAGTTTATAGATTGTTCTGTCTGTATAGAACATTTTCCAAAATTTTCTTCAATATTTTCATGCAAAACTTATGATTGCTGTGAAACTTTTTTCAATGCTAACTAATTTTTACTTTTTTTCTTTCTATTTCTTTTCAGGTAAGCTACAATTATTTTGCATCAAAAGTTAATTACATATTAGCTTTAATTACATGGAAATATAATTTATGAACATTAACTAATGAATTAATTAAACCTATTAAAGTGAGTACTTGATTTGTTTATGATTTTTCTCATGACCTTCGATGCCCTATACGATAACTTTGGGAATGGTAAAGACAGAAAAAAAATTCAAATACATTATTTTACACTTAAGAAGTAAATTTTAATAAATTCGTAATATTTTTTAGATGAAAAACTGAATCTTAAGGCTGAATTACAATATTTAGGCAGGTTTAAAAAAGTTTTAATTTACGAAATTTGGAATGATTTTACTCTTATTTGAAATATTGAAAGTAAATTATTTCTTATTTGATAGAGAGGTTATTTGATTACCTTTCATTTGATATATAATATTCTCGAAAATAAAGAATACTTATTAAGTTATAAGATTTTTAGTAAAACAAGTCTCAGTTGCACTTTTTATAATGAAAAATTTTTTATGGAAAAATTTTTAAAATGAAAAATTTTGCAAAGAATTATTTTTATAACGAAAAATTTTCTATAGAAAAATGTTATAACGAAAAATTTGCTACTGAAAAATTTTCTATAGAAAAAATTTTATAAAAAAAAATTTCTATAGAAAAATTTTTGTAACGAAAATTTTCTATAGAAAAAATTTTCTATAAAAAAATTTGTACAACAAAAAATTTTCTATAGAATAAATTTTATAACGAAAAATATTCTATAGAATAATTCTTATAACGAAAAATTTTCTATAGAATAATTCGTAGAACGAAAAATTTTCTTTAGAAAATTTTTTATAACGAAAAATTTTCTTTAGAAAATTTTTTATAACGAAAAATTTTTTATAACGAAAAATTTTTTATAACTAAAATTTTTCTATAGAAAAATTTTTATAATGAAAAATTTTCTATAGACAATTTTTTATAACGAAAAATTTTCTATAGACAATTTTTTATAACGAAAAATTTTCTATAGAAAATTTTTTATAACGAAAAATTTTCTATAGAAAATTTTTTATAACGAAAAATTTTCTATAGAAAATTTTTTATAACGAAAAATTTTCTATAAAAAATTTTTTATAACGAAAAATTTTCTATAGAAAATTTTTTATAACTAAAAATTTTCTATAGAAAATTTTTTATAACGAAAAATTTTCTATAGAAAATTTTTTATAACGAAAAATTTTCTATAGAAAATTTTTTATAACGAAAAATTTTCTATAGAAAATTTTTTATAACGAAAAATTTTCTATAGAAAATTTTTTATAACGAAAAATTTTCTATAGAAAATTTTTTATAACGAAAAATTTTCTATAGAAAATTTTCTAGAACGAAAAATTTTCTATAGAAAAATTTTCTAGAACGAAAAATTTTATATAGAAAAATTTTCTAGAACGAAAAATTTTATATAGAAAATTTTTTATATCGAAAGATTTTCTTTAGAAAATTTTTTATAACAAAAAATTTTCTATAGAAAATTTTCTAGAACGAAAAATTTTCTATAGAAAAATTTTCTAGAACGAAAGATTTTATATAGAAAATTTTTTATAACGAAAGATTTTCTTTAGAAAATTTTTTATAACGAAAGATTTTCTTTAGAAAATTTTTTATAACGAAAGATTTTCTTTAGAAAATTTTTTATAACGAAAAATTTTCTTTAGAAAATTTTTTATAACGAAAAATTTTCTTTAGAAAATTTTCTATAACGAAAAATTTTCTACAGAAAATTGTCTATAACGAAAAATTTTCTACAGAAAAATTTTAATTACGAAAAATTTTGTATAGAAAATTTTTTATAACGAAAAATTTTCTATAGAAACTTTTTTACCACGAAATATTTTCTATAGAAAATTTTTTATAACTTAAATTTTTCTATCGAAAATTTTTTATAACTTAAAATTTTCCATCGAAAATTTTTTATAACTTAAAATTTTCTATAAAAAATTTTTTATAACGAAAAATTTTCTATAGAAAAATTTTTGTAACAAAAAAATTTTTAAAACGAAAAATTTTTGTAGATAGATTTTTATAACGAAAAGTTTTCTAAAGAAAAGTTTTTGTAACAAAAAATTTTCTAGAGAAAAATTTTGTATAGAAAAATTGTTGTAAGGAAAATTTTTCTATAGAAAAATTATTGATTATGAACCTGAGCCCGGATTCGAACCCACAACCTCTTAACATAAATTCTTGGTTCAACTAAAAATTAATTTCTTTCGAAAAATTTTATAACGAAAAATTTTTAGAATAACAAATTTTCTATAGAAAATTTCAATTACAAAAAACGAAAAATTTTCTATAAAAAATTTTTTATATTTCTTGTTTGATAGAAAGGATATTTGATTACCTTTCATTTAATATATAATATTCGCTGAAATAATTAATACTTTTTAAGTTATAAGATTTTTAGTAAAACAAGTCTCAGTTGCATATTCAAAAAAATGTTTGCTTTTAAACAATTTTCATGTTTTATAATCAAGACTCTTCGATAATATAGATTTTTTTAATTTTAATGTTTTCATTCATTTTTTTTTTAAATTTGTAAAAAAAACAATTAAGATATATTTTTATTTAAATTAAAACAACGACCGACATCAAAGAATTGACATTTAATTGTCTGTGCATTGACATATTTTGTCGAAATTTGAAAAAGTTCTTTTCTACTTTATACACTTGACATAAATTTGGGGCTTTTGCTCTTTTTATTTAAAGAAAAATATTTCACAAAAAAGCAAGCACGTTGTTTTAAAAATAAAACTCATGTAACTAAAAGACATCGAAAATTTAGTAAAAAAAAAATCACAAAAAGTCATTTTAAAAGGTAAAAGTCGACTTCAAAAGAAGCTAAAGAATTTTTGAAAATAAAGTTTTGAAGGAAAGGAATAATAACCTAAACTTCTTATAACATCTTCCACAACGAGTGGAACGCTACAATGTCCTTTCATTTATTAGGGATGCAAATTTTGAAATTTTATCATAATTGAAACTAATTTCATTCTGATCTCATAATTTTCATTACTTCTAATAACGATTTTATTTCGCTTAATTTATGATAATTGAACCATCCCTCCTAGTTTTATTAATTTTTCTAATTCGTTTGTAGGGTGTGTTTGAGCAAACAAAAAAAATTTGTATTAAACATGCAAGACCACATGGTTGGTTTTTTTATTTATTTTCTAAAAATATATTTTATATTTAAAACCATTTTTTTCTATTCTCAATAAATTATTTTTGTATTTTTTCCTCGTTGCGTTTATTAATATTAACACACAATCAGACAAACAAATTTACAAATTATTTAACATTAACACATACTACGACGAAGGAAGCATCTAACAAAGGGTAACCCAGCGAACATAATCATGAAGGAATTAAAAAAATATAACATATTTATGCTCTTATTCGCAAAAAATTCAAATTGAAAAATGTAAATCACAAACCCCATCTAAATGTTTCGGTGCCCTACCCCTGAACTAAAATATGGTTTTGTGTTTGTACTGACAAATATTGGTCTTACACCCACTTTTTAAACCGATGTTCCACTTCTGAATCGATTTAGTTTTAAAAATTTAGTCACAGACATTTTTGATACAAAGATGGTCTTTAGAGTTACAAATTTCTGCAGCCAAATAGAATAGAATAGCAGCAAAAATTCGTGTTTTAAATTTTATTGGAATCGGGTCTACTTGTGGTAATTTGAACTAAAGAATTTGTAAATCTAATATTTATAATTTTATCGACTTTTTTCGGAGATCCTTTTATTGAATATTCTGTAGTAACTTATTTTTGCAGGCGGTGGTCCACTTACTCATAACATCGCACATGTTCTGGGACATTTTTGCTGTCTTCTTCAATTCCTTTTTTACTAAAGCAATTTATGATGACTCTATAGGCCATTGAACTGAGAAGTAGGATGAATTTGCCTAAAATTATGTCATTACGTACGTTTCCTTATCTATCATACAACCAGAGTATAAAAAGAAACTAAACCTTTCGCAAACGTTTGTAGACGTTTACAACTTCAATTGTTTCGTTCCATGAACTAAACAAAACTAATTTATTTAAAAAGTCAAAAAGAAAAAAAAAACAAATAATATTCTTTTCTCTCATCTTCTTTGCTTCAGTTTATCATACCAATCGTACGTTTAAGTACAAAACAGCCTCAGAAACGTTTGTGAATAGTTTGTTTCTAAGCTTAAGATAAGATAGGCAGCCCATACTGCCAGGAGCCGAAGACATTAATAAAACTCGTAAAAATGATTATCAAAAGCATTCAGTTGAGACCGTCCACTGTTAAATTGAATAAGATCAAATCACTCAGCAAACGTTTCCGAAACGTTTTTGCTCCCTTTGTTTTCCTTTCTAGCTGAGTTAGTCAAAATCAGTCCATTTTTTATGGTACCTCCCATAGGTCCCACTTCCTGGAATTGATATATTGGCCACAAATATCAAAATTTTTTTAATGAAATTTAAAACAAATAATGCTTATGGTCCACATTTTACCATAGCTCCCATACAAACTCTTCTGTCAAAACGCAGTAAATGATACAAAAATCACTAAAACGCTCGTCAATCTAAAGATAATGAGAAATTTAAGTTTATTTTTTGCATACATATTTTTTGTAACAACTGTAATCAATTCGCCAAATTTCGAGACAATCGGTCCACATTTGACTCTAGCTCTCATATAAGTCCAACTGACGGAAACAACTTAAATATTTAAGTTTTGATAAAATGTTTGTATAATGGCAAAATTTTGCAAACATTTGTCTTTATACAGGAAAAAATAACACCTTTGACCTTAGTGGTGAAGGGTATCGTATGGTCGGGCTTGACCGACTATAACACTTTCTTACTTGTTCTTTTTTTTTTTTGTTTAAGTTGACAATTTTTTAGTTTTTATTCTTCTAAGTCTACTTCTAAGTTCTCAACAGAGCAGCGACCTAAAAATTTGTGGACTTTATATAACTTCAGCTCAAAAATACAAGTATACAAAAGTAATAGAGCATTTAAACCCTTCGCTATAAGTTTTTTATCAGTTGCTTAGAAATCAATTATTTTAGGTTTTTACTATAATTGGACCTAACAACAAAAATCAAAATTCAATTTGAAGACAGAATTAATCCTAAATGTGTATTTGGAACTGTATCCATATGGATACATATTTCGATTGTAGTAAAAAATGTCATTCTATTATTAAATTAATCGAAGATGTTGTAAAATGTCTTAGTTTTTGCATTTTATGTCATAATTTACAACCACAACTTGCTTATGTTTCCATATGGATACATACAATGTTTAAGACACGATACGAAAAAATATAGTGGTCAGTTGTACGTCAATTGTAACGCAAAATATTTCATTTTGTGGAGTAGTGTAATAGGTCATAACAACAAAAATCAAAATTCGATTTAAAAACCGAATTAACCCCTTAATGTGTATTTTGGACGGTATCCATATGGATACATATTTCGGTTGTAGTAAAGACAAATGATATTTTATTATTAAATAAATCGAAAATGTTGTAAAATGTCTTTGCGTTTTGTATCATAATATAAAACTACAACTTGCTTTTGTATCCATATGGATACGTACAATGTTTAAGAAATTCGCACATACCTAATTTATTTTTTGTTAATTTAGAGATTGAGATCTATTTCCTTAAGCTAATTTTTCTAAGATATCAGTCCAATTTAAGCTATTGTTACTAAAAATTTGCTTGCTTTATCTTTTCGAGAATTTGCGCTGCCTCTAATGTTGGCTGGGTTATCAGTACGAGTATAAATTTATCTATGTATTTCATTTTAGTTGATCATTATTTAAGTTGCACATGTTCTTTCTTGTGGTAGATACTCGTACATATGTATTTATTAGTTAATATCTCAAAGAGTATGAAAAGTATCTGAGAGTTTGTTTAGATATGTTATTTTGTTGTTGTTGTTTGTTTTAACTTTAATGCATGTTTAGTTTCAACACAAAATGTCAGAGTTGTCAATTCTACTCAAGAGGCACTTAACTCCTGTCAATAGCAAATTTTTGCAATTAAAGCGAAAAGTTTTGTTTTGGAGTGTCTTAATTTTTTTTTTTTTTTGGTGGGGGGAGGGTCGTTAACAAGGAAGTGTGAAGTTAAATTGAAGTTATTTAATATGTAAAACTTTTTAAGAAAATGATTATATCGAGAAAATATACTGGTCAACCAGAGGAAGTCTAACTATTTAATTTCGATGTATTATGGCCCCCAAAATTTAAAATTTTATGAATACGATTTTTTTCAATTTTTTCTAAAATTAGGGATTTTTACAGAGCTTGTTCCATTAATTCTATAATATCTTGGGAATGGCTTATCTAAATTCGTTGAAAGAAACACCGGTGGATTCACCGCAAAATTTAAGCCTTAATAAGTCAATCTTTAAGCCTTAATAAGTCAATTTTTTCATATGGTCAACGGTTGTGGAGTTTTTTACAAAAAATGTAAATTTTTCTTGCAAAATTGAAACATTTTTATTTTTCAAAAATTCATAAAAAATCGAAGATTTCAAAAACTTACCATTTTTATTTCATGGTCTTAAAACTGTAAATATTATAAACCAACATGACCTTATTTCTTGAAAATACTTGAATAAATGTTGGTTTTATTTACAATAAAGTGAAAATTAGCAAATATTTTTCATATGAAAAATCAAAAAAATTGAAAAAATTAAGTAACAATTTTCAAAATACTTAATGGACTTGTCATTGCCCCTCACTTCATTACCTTTTTTGTTAACAAAATCACTATTTATGAATGGATTTTTAGGAAATGAGGCTTATTTTATTTGACACATTTACAGTTTTGTGACCATGTAATGAAAATGCTACATTTTTATCATCATCGATTTTTTATGAATTAAAAAAAAATAAAAAAAAATTGAAATTAAATGAAAAATAAAATTTGCAATGAAGTGCAAATAACTCCGAATCCGTTAAGCATATCAAAAAATAATCTTAAAAGCACTTAAAAAAATTTGTATTTGTTATTCTATTCTATAATTTTTAACATAACTGAACAATCCGTTTTAAAGTTATGATAAAATTAATGGATCAGCTTATGAAAAATGACAAATTTTATATAAAAAAGACTAAACAAAATAATGTATCCATAGAACTTCAAATCTCGACAGTTTTTTTTTAATAGTACAAATTTACCAGAAATTTAGTTACGCAAAAAGTTTCATTTTGTGGAGTAGTAATTAGTCATTCAATTTGAAAACAGAATTAACCCCAAATGTGTATTTTGGACGGTATCCATATGGATACATATTTCGTTAGTAAAGCAGTGAAGAAAAATGCTATTATATGTAACCCGGTTTATGAAAAGGTGGGCTTATGGCTCAAAAACGAAAAATGAACTTATTTTTCAAAATTTTCCCAAAATTTAAGCAAATTTTTCGAAATTTTGTTTTTGAGTCATAAGCCACCTTTTTCATTTTCATAGACCGAGTCATATATTATTAAACTAATAGAAGAAATCATAATTTACAACCAACAAAATGCTTTTGTATCCATATGGATACATACAATGTTTAAGAAATTCGCACATACCTAAATTAATTTTTTTATTTGGAGATTGAGAGGTATTTCCTTAAGCTTTTTTTTTTCCTAAGATATCAGTCCAGTTTATGGTATTGCAACTCAAAATATGCTTGTTGAATGCTTTTTCTGTTTTAAAAAGGTCAAAGTCTATAATAAAACATTAAGTGACCCCATGCAGTTTTTTTTTTCTTGATGTAGAACTGTGTAATTGATATCGAGAAAATATTTATACATTGACCAAATTTAGTAAATATTATTGATATTTTTCTTGACAATCAGTCCGCAATTGACCTCAGACGTAAAGAATCGGACTTCACCGACTATACAACTTTTTCATATTTTTCTTCTTGATTAATTTCGAATTTTAGAAATTTATTATTCCATTTTCTTGCAAATTTATTAGAAATCCAACATAAAACAAAAAGACTCTATAGTATAAATATGTTGCGCCTTCCACACATTGACTTGCAGTTTGGTTCTATTTATAGGTCCCTTAAAAGAAATAGGGTATACCGCTTTTACTCTAATTCGGAAACAAGTAATGGAGACGATTATCCAATGAGAGAAAGCTAAGGCACACACACGTGCTCATGAAATGTATGTCTGTTTGTGTGTCCTTTTTTTTATGGGACCAGCACTCAGGGGATGACCCCTACATACGCAATGCATTGCATTGGAACTAGGAAAATAGGTTATGAGAAGGAGGATAGAGGGAGTAGTATTTATGGATATTCGATTTAAATTCTTTTATATTGTAACTAAGGGGGGACACTTCTGTGGGGAATTTATTTCACATACGAACAATTCGACGAAGAAGGAATTGTTTTTATAGTGGGTTTGTGCGATCCACTGACCAATCGAGCACAAATGGATCGGTGAGTATTACGAAAAAACGTGCGTGTTTCGGGAACAAGATCCCTAATTTCATCAGAGCACTTGTCATTGTGGTATCGATGCATGGATAATCCATATCTAATTTAATATTTTTATATGGTAGAGTATTTGATTTAACTTTTTCTCGCCCCCTCCAAACTTTCATGATTGCCCATCTCGGTCTAACAACAACGTTTCGACACGCATTTTCAGCATCAGAAAAACCCCCCAACCAACAAATTTTTCTTCTTACGTTATAAATAATTGAAAATATTTTATATATAAATGAGCAAAAAAAAAATGTGCAACTTTTTTTTGTGCAAGGTCATTAAACCGCAAACTCATTGTTCGAATCATCATTAATTTTATTTTTAGGGAACGCGCAGGAGGATACAGGCAAAGGTATCAAAACGAAAGAGGTAGAATATATTGTATTTAGATGTTTCATTCTTTTTCCCCAAGTTAATGGGATTTCATCGTACGCTTCTTATTTTTTTTGCTCATTTTCGTTTTCAGTTTTTGATTTATATTTTTTATAAAAAATATTTATGACTTGTTTATTTTTTCGGTTCCTTGAGCTTTAAGATTGTGACATCACACTTTGTGTTGTTTGGGGTGTATATTTTTTTAAACAAAAATTTTTTTGAAATAAATATTTTTTTTAAATAAATATTTTTTTGTTTGTTAACAATTTAAACAATAAAGAAAATATTAATAATGTAAATAACATTTAAATTTTGCATTATTTTATTTTAAATGAAATTTATCGCTATATGTGGAGGCTAATTGAAGAGTTCAAGGTTTTTGAGAAAACAATTTCAAATTAAACGGATGTTTATGCAATGAAAACGTTAATGGCTACAATTTTTTCTTAGTCGTTTTGAGAAAGTTTTGGATATGAAAAAAGTTACAAATATTATGACTAAACAACCTGTTAATATACCTTGTGAATCCCAAAACCCTAGTTTAAACAAAGACTCTATCATGAAAAGATGTTGCACTTCCATACATTGATTTGAAGTATGGTCGTTTTGAAACGTCCCATGAAAAAGAGATTATACCGCTTTTACTCTAATTCGAAAACAACTAATGGAGACGACTATCCAATAAGAGAAAGCTAAGGCACACACACGTGCTTATGTATGTATATTTACTTGTGCGTTTATGTTTTTCTCATTGTTCTTTATCCACTTTCATTTCACTTTTGGCGGAAAAAGAAAGTATGGATTGCAATATCTTTACATTCAGGCAGGTCTCAAATTCCGTTTGGAATTGAAACCATTCCGTAGTTGAATTCCGATCGAAATGGTTGTAGGTACTGTAAAATTTTTAAAAGCTCTAAACCTGTACAAAAACGCTATTTTTTAATTGAAATCGGTTATTTGTGGTCGATTGGCCAAATTTTTAAAAGCTCTAAACCTGTACAAAACGCTATTTTTAATTCAAATCGGTAAATTATTTGTGGTCGATTGGCCACTATAAAGACAATTCAGTTTTGTCGAATTGTTCGTATGTAAAATAAACTCCCGCAAAAGTGTCCCCCTAGTTACAATATAAAAGAATTTAAATCGAATATCCATAAATACTGCTCCCTCTATCCTCCTTTCCATAACCTATTTTCCTAGTTCCAATGCAATGCATTGCATTGCGTATGTAGGGGTCATCCCCTGAGTCCTGGTCCTATAACAAAATAAAAACGCACAAACAAACATACATTTCATGAACACGTGTTTGTGCCTTAGCTTGCTCTCATTGGATAATTGTCTCCATTAGTTGTTTCCGAATTAGAGTCAAAGCGGTATACTCTATTTTTTAAGGGACTTAACAAAAGGACCAAACGGCAAGTCAATGTGTGGAAATGCAACATTATTATATTGTAGAATCTGTGGTTTAATATTGGATTTCTAATAAATTTTGCCAGAAAATGGAATAATAAATTTCTGGAATTCGAAATTAATTAAGAAGAAAAATATGAAAAAGTATTATAGTCCGTGAAGTCCGATTCTTTACGACTGAGGTCAATTGCAGACGGATTGTCAACAAAAATGTAAATAATATTTACTAAATTTTGTCATTATATAAATATTTTCTCGATATCAATTACACAAAAAAATGCATGGGGTGTTTTATTATAAATTTTAAACTTTTTACAACAGAAAAAGCATTCAAGAAGCAAATTTTGAGTTACAATAGCTTAAATTGAACTGATATCTTAGAAAAAAAAAAGCTTAAGGAAATAGCTCTCAATCTCCAAACTAAAAAAAATTAATTTAGGTATGTGCGAATTTCTTAAACATTGTATGTATCCATATGGATACAAAAGCAATTTGTGGTTGTAGATTATGACATCTTCGATTAGTTTAAAAATATATGACTCGATTTATGAAAAGGGAAAAGGTGGATTATGACTCAAAAACAAACTTGCGAAAAATTAGCTAAAAATTTGGGAAAATTTTGAAAAATAAGTTAATTTTTCAGTATTTTTGTCTTTGAGTCATAAGCCACCTTTTCATAAACCGGGTTACATATAATAGCATTTTTCTTTATTACTTTACTAACGAAATATGTATCCATATGGATACCGTCCAAAATACACATTTAGGGTTAATTCTGTTTTCAAATCGAATTTTGATTTTTGTTGTAATGACCAATTACTAACCCATAAAATGAAACTTTTTGTCTTACAATTGATCATCACTATACATTTTTTATGTGTTATGGTCTCCTAAATGTAAAAACGATCGAGATTTAAAATTCTATGGATACAATTTATTTTAATTTTTTTTTCTAAAGTTTGCCATTTTTTTAGATTCTAATCCATTAATTTTATCATATCTTTAAAATGGATTGTTCGGATTTGTTGAAAATTACAGAAAAGAATAACAAATACAAATATCTTTAAGGGCTTTTAAGGTCTTTTTTTGATATGCTTAACGGATTCGGAGTTATTTGCACTTCATTGTAAATATTTTTTGTTCTTTAATAATTGGCAATAAATAATGTAGGGTATTATATGATTGGACTTGACCTGCTATAAAATGTTGTTACTTTTTCATTTCTTTAGTTTTCTACTACTGGCTCCTCAGGACTTAAGAAAAAAGTTGTGAAGAAAAACTTTTTCTTTTACAAAACTTATTTAGAACAACTCAACTCAATTCATCTTCTTGTTTATTATTATAATCATCGCCATTAACTCAAGAACTCATCACCAGCATTTAGCTATAATCTAGCTTTGTCGGCAAAATTTATTTCAAGCTTTTTTCACATTTTTTCGCTACATATTACTCATTTGTTGTGTCTGTCATTTTGAAATAAAAAAATTATTTCATACTATTATTTTTGCATTTTACTCGTATATTTAAGAGTAAATTATGAACTTTTAATTGCCTGATTTTATGTTTGTTTTACTTCATTTAAATCTTTTTTTGACATCCATATGAGGTCGTCGGTCGTTTGGTCGATCGCTCACATTAATGTCATAAAACATCAACATTTTTTCCATATATTCTGATCAAATGTTTCTGTAAATTATAAAACATTATTTTAATAGACTAAAGTTTTTTTTTTACTGAACAGATTTACTATTTGGCCCTGGAGTCTTAATAGGGCCATTAGTTTTTTGGTGTGAAAAAAATTTATTTGCTCTAAGTTATTTGAAAACTATTTGCAATTTTCAATATTAAATTTTTTCTATAAAAAATATTTCATTATGAAATTTTTTCCAAAGAAAATATTTTAACATGAAATTTATTCTAAAGAAAATATTTCAATATGAATTTTTTTCCAAAAAAATATTTCAATATGAAATTTTGTCCAAAGAAAATATCTTAATATGGAATTTTTTCTAAAGCAAATACTTCAATATGAAATTTTTTCTATAGAAAAAATTTAAAATATTGAAATTTTTTCTATAGAAAAAATTTAAAATATTGAAATTTTTTCTATAGAAAAAATTTAAAATATTGAAATTTTTTCTATAGAAAAAATTTTACAATGAAATATTTTCTATAGAAGAAATTTCATAATGAAATATTTTCTATAGAAACAATTTCTTAGTGAAATAATTTCTATAGAAAAAATTTCAGATTGAAATATTTTCTTTAAAAAAATTTCATAATGAAATATTTTGTATAGAAAAAATCTCATAATGAAATATTTTCTATAGATATTATTTTCTATAGAAAAAATTTCATATTGAAATATTTTCTACAGAAAAAATTTCATAGTGAAATACTTTCTATAGAAAATATTTCATTATGAAATTTTTTCTATAGAAAATATTTCATTATGAAATTTTTTCTATAGAAACTATTTCATTATGAAATTTTTCTATAGAAATTATTTCATTATGAAATTTTTCTATAGAAAATATTTCATTATGAAATTTTTTCTATAGAAAATATTTCATTTTGAAATTTTTTCTATAGAAAATATTTCATTATGAATTTTTTTCTATAGAAAATATTTCATTATGAAATTTTTTCTATAGAAAATATTTCATTATGAAATTTTTTCTATAGAAAATATTTCATTATGAAATTTTTTCTATAGAAAATATTTCATTATGAAATTTTTTCTATAAAAAATATTTCATTATGAAGTTTTTTCTATAGAAAATATTTCATTGTGTAATTTTTTCTATAGAAAATAATTCATTATGAAATTTTTCTATACAAAATATTTCATTATGGAATTTTTTCTATAGAAAATATTTCATTTTGAAATTTTTTCTATAGAAAATATTTCATTATGAATTTTTTTCGATAGAAAATATTTCATTATGAATTTTTTTCTATAGAAAATATTTCATTATGAAATTTTTTCTATAGAAAATATTTCATTATGAAATTTTTTCTATAGAAAATATTTCATTATGAAATTTTTTCTATAGAAAATATTTCATTATGAAATTTTTTCTATAGAAAATATTTCATTATGAAATTTTTTCTATAGAAAATATTTCATTATGAAATTTTTTCTATAGAAAATATTTCATTGTGTAATTTTTTCTATAGAAAATAATTCATTATGAAATTTTTCTATAGAAAATATTTCATTATGGAATTTTTTCTATAGAAAATATTTCATTATGAAATTTTTTCTATAGAAAATATATCATTATGAAATTTTTTCTATAGAAAATATTTCATTATGAAATTTTTTTCTATAGAAAATATTTCATTATGAAATTTTTTCTATAGAAACTATTTCATTATGAAATTTTTTCTATAGAAAATATTTCATTATGAAATTTTTTCTATAGAAAATATTTCATTATGAAATTTTTTCTATAGAAAATATTTCATTATGAAATTTTTTCTATAGAAAATATTTCATTATGAAATTTTTTATATAGAAAATATTTCATTATGAAATTTTTTCTATAGAAAATATTTCATTATGAAATTTTTTCTATAGAAAATATTTCATTATGAAATTTTTTCTATAGAAAATATTTCATTATGAAATTTTTTCTATAGAAAATATTTCATTATGAAATTTTTTCTATAGAAAATATTTCATTATGAAATTTTTTCTATAGAAAATATTTCATTATGAAATTTTTTCTATAGAAAATATTTCATTATGAAATTTTTTCTATAGAAAATATTTCATTATGAAATTTTTTCTATAGAAAATATTTCATTATGAAATTTTTTCTATAGAAAATATTTCATTATGAAATTTTTTCTATAGAAAATATTTCATTATGAAATTTTTTCTATAGAAAATATTTCATTATGAAATTTTTTCTATAGAAAATATTTCATTATGAAATTTTTTCTATAGAAAATATTTCATTATGAAATTTTTTCTATAGAAAATATTTCATTATGAAATTTTTTCTATAGAAACTATTTCATTATGAAATTTTTCTATAGAAATTATTTCATTATGAAATTTTTCTATAGAAAATATTTCATTATGAAATTTTTTCTATAGAAAATATTTCATTTTGAAATTTTTTCTATAGAAAATATTTCATTATGGATTTTTTTCTATAGAAAATATTTCATTATGAAATTTTTTCTATAGAAAATATTTCATTATGAAATTTTTTCTATAGAAAATATTTCATTATGAAATTTTTTCTATAGAAAATATTTCATTATGAAATTTTTTCTATAAAAAATATTTCATTATGAAGTTTTTTCTATAGAAAATATTTCATTGTGTAATTTTTTCTATAGAAAATAATTCATTATGAAATTTTTCTATACAAAATATTTCATTATGGAATTTTTTCTATAGAAAATATTTCATTTTGAAATTTTTTCTATAGAAAATATTTCATTATGAATTTTTTTCGATAGAAAATATTTCATTATGAATTTTTTTCTATAGAAAATATTTCATTATGAAATTTTTTCTATAGAAAATATTTCATTATGAAATTTTTTCTATAGAAAATATTTCATTATGAAATTTTTTCTATAGAAAATATTTCATTATGAAATTTTTTCTATAGAAAATATTTCATTGTGTAATTTTTTCTATAGAAAATAATTCATTATGAAATTTTTCTATAGAAAATATTTCATTATGGAATTTTTTCTATAGAAAATATTTCATTATGAAATTTTTTCTATAGAAAATATATCATTATGAAATTTTTTCTATAGAAAATATTTCATTATGAAATTTTTTTCTATAGAAAATATTTCATTATGAAATTTTTTCTATAGAAACTATTTCATTATGAAATTTTTTCTATAGAAAATATTTCATTATGAAATTTTTTCTATAGAAAATATTTCATTATGAAATTTTTTCTATAGAAAATATTTCATTATGAAATTTTTTCTATAGAAAATATTTCATTATGAAATTTTTTCTATAGAAAATATTTCATTATGAAATTTTTTCTATAGAAAATATTTCATTATGAAATTTTTTCTATAGAAAATATTTCATTATGAAATTTTTTCTATAGAAAATATTTCATTATGAAATTTTTTCTATAGAAAATATTTCATTATGAAATTTTTTCTATAGAAAATATTTCATTATGAAATTTTTTCTATAGAAAATATTTCATTATGAAATTTTTTCTATAGAAAATATTTCATTATGAAATTTTTTCTATAGAAAATATTTCATTATGAAATTTTTTCTATAGAAAATATTTCATTATGAAATTTTTTCTATAGAAAATATTTCATTATGAAACTTTTTTCTATAGAAAATATTTCATTATGAAATTTTTTCTATAGAAAATATTTCATTATGAAATTTTTTCTATAGAAAATATTTCATTATGAAATTTTTTCTATAGAAAATATTTCATTATGAAATTTTTTCTATAGAAAATATTTCATTATGAAATTTTTTCTATAGAAAATATTTCATTATGAAATTTTTTCTATAGAAAATATTTCATTATGAAATTTTTTCTATAGAAAATATTTCATTTCGAAATTTTTTCTATAGAAAATATTTCATTTCGAAATTTTTTCTATAGAAAATATTTCAATATAAATTTTTTTTCTATATAAAAATTTGTAGTACTAAAACTTTTTTATTGACAATTTTAAGTACTAAATTATTTCGTCATTATGTGAGAATGTCTCATTTAATTTATTTCTTGATTTACGGCTCAAACATCAGCGCAGCAATGGAACACGATGATGCGCTACATAATCTGGTGGTCGCTCAAGATTTGTCACACATGATGTCAAATTAGTTGAAGCAGCAAAATTTTTTAAAAATAAAAGTATAATTTTGCCGAATTTGTTTTGCTAAAACATTTTTTTAGGTCATAATTTGCATATTTAGGAAATATTTAAATTAAATTTTAAGAAATAGGAAGAAAAATATGTCAGAGACCAAAAAAATTGATTGGCATGGGAATTCAGAAAACCAGATTATGATAATTTAAATAAAGACAAAAGTTATTTAATAAAATAGGAAATAATTCTATTTTGAAAAGAAAAGAATGAAATACTTAAATAATTTTTAGAAAATTTTCATGTTTATCAAAAAGTGTTTAAAAAAATATTTTCAAATTTTCAACTCATATGTATGAAGAACTGGTACACTCCGTTGCACAACTATAAAACCACTACCAAAATGTCTGAATGGAAAATATCTCGAATGATTACGTAGATCTCTTCAATAACAATTTAAGTCATATGAAATGAAATTTTACTCTAGATAAGTGGTTTTATAGCTATGCAACGGAGTGTGTTTGGCGATATGTTTAACATATTATTCTACAGGTAGTTCTCTGTTGATTCATAAGTATTTGTTTAATCGGGTTTTGTTTAGAAATTTCTTAAATGTTTTTAAATAATTTTTAATACTTTTTTATTTGTATTTGACATTTGATAAGATAAAGACAAAAAACAAGTTTTTTTCGTTTTTGTTCTAATTTATTGTTTTTATTTATTAATTTGATTTCGAAATTTATTGTGATCACGTTTTTTGTTTCAAAGTAAACGCAAATGAACTTTTAATATAAATAATTCAATTTTTTTCACAGAAAAATTACAAAACACATTGAACTGATTTATAGTCTTAAATTAGTGTAATTTTAATTACTTTAACAAAAAACTTGAATTAAGGGAAAACAAGTAAGAAAGTGCTAAGTCGGTCAAGCCCGACCATACGATACCCTTCACCACTAAGGTCAAAGATGTTCTTTTTTCTGTATAAAGACAAAGTACCTGGTTAACCGGGCCTGGCTCGGAGCTTTATGATAATCATTTTGATGTAAATTTTAAAGTTTTTATATATTTTATTTTATAAGCTACTAAAATAAATTTAGAGGAAAGACATTATACAAATATTCAGTTAATTTTGAATTATTTTATTTATTTTGTCCGACCAACACATAGTCTGCATAGTTTACAGTTTAACTCGTTTTAATAATTTTGGAAATTGGTCATACCAGCAGAAACGTCCGTCGACTCATGCGCAACAACTTTGCTAAAAATTATAGTCTGCTTAAATGCACAGTTTACGATTTAATTCATTTTAAGTAGTTTTCAGTGGCGCCATCTGAAGTTATTCATATCAACTAAGAAACCTTCGTCTGCTTATGCGTAATAACTTTGCTTATGATTATAACATGATCAAATGCACAGTTTACGATTTAATTCACTTTGAGTAATTTTCTGTGGCGCCACCTGTCGGACTTTGCTCATTCCAATTCATAAACATTCGTCGGCTTATCCGCAACAACTTTGCTGAAGATCATAGCATGATTAAATGTACAGCTTACGATTAAATTGACTTTGAGTAAATTTTAGTGGCGCCACCTCTCGAAATTTCTTCATACCAACTAAGAAACCTTTGTCGGCTCATTTGCAACAACTTTGCTAAAGATTGTAGCATGATTAAATGTACAGATTACGATTAAATAGACTTTGAGTAAGTTTCTGTAGCGCCACCTGTCGGAAATTATTCATACCAACTAAAAAGCCTTCGCCGGCTCATGCGCTACAACTTTGCTAAAGATCATAGCTTGATCAAATGTACAGTTTACGATTTAATTAATTTTTAGTAATTTTCAGTGGCGCCATCTGTCGGAAATTAGTCTTATCAGCTTAAAAACCTTCGCCGGCTTATCCGCAACATCTTTGCTAAAGAGCATAACATGATCAAATTCACAGTTTACTATTCTATAAAGAACATACATACAGACAAACATTAATTTGTTTAAAAGGTATAACATTACTAATTTTTTACCCTTTTTATCCCCTAATTTCAAAAAGTTCCATATGCATATTTGGTACTTCTTTGGTACCAATTGAATTCGGTACATTTTATTAAAACGCAGTTAACATAATGTTCCCATTCGTATTACTTTTTGAGATGTTAAGTTATCATTTTATCCCTTTTTACCCATTTTGGCCCCAAAATCAAAAAAGTACCAAATACGTGTTTACTGTTTCTTTCACATCTATTGATTGCATTACAAAGTTTCTTTCTATATTCTTTAGTTTAAAATATAAGAGTGGGTTAAAAAAGTACCAAAAAAAAACTATTTTCACCCTTTTTTAACCCCTATCGGACATAGTTTCAAAAAAGTACCAAACACCTGTCCGCTTATTTTCGTAGCTGCTTAAAACGTAATTTTAATTTCGTTTCTATATCTATTACTTTAGGAGATATAGCGTTTTTGATTTTTTTCCCTTTTTACCCTCTTAGTATCAAAGGTTCCAAAAGTCCCTCCTTCTTCGACCTATACCGTCATTTGGACTTATATGACCGATTATCGAAAATTGATTACAGGTTTTACATAAATTATGTATGTAAAAAATAAACTCAAAATTCTCATTATCTTTAGATTTACGAGCGTTTTAGTGATTTTTGTCCCATTTAGTGTGTTTTGATAGAAGAGTTTGTATGGGAGCTATGGTCAAATGTGGACCGATTTCAACGAAATTTGGTTCAGTAATTTTGGTTTACATAAGTAGTATCTGATTTTAATTTCATGAAAAATATTGATATTTATGGCGAAAATATCAATTCCGGGAAGTGGGACCTATAAATAATGGACCGATTTTGACGAATTTCAAAGTGGGAGCCGTGCTCCCACTATCAAACAAATTATCTCTGACAAATTTCATCAAATTATCTTAATAATTGCGACCTGTAGTTTGATTACATGGTTTACATGGGGGTCCAGCCAGCCAGACGGACGGACTGACATCACTAAATCGACTCAGAAAGTGATTCTAAGTCTATTGGTATACTAAAAGGTGGGTATAAGACAAATATTTCTATGCGTTACATACATCAGCACAAACTTATAATACCCTTTTCACCTATGGTGGTGAAGGGTATAATTGTACTGAAAAATTTTAATATTGTAGAAAATTTATTAGCATACTTTTAGGCATTTATAAAATTAAGTATAATAGCAACTTTTTGGGCATAATGAAATTTCAATAATTAATTTCAAATTATCATATTGTGCGTCTTTATTGCTTTAAAATTTTTTAAAAAATCTCCAAAATATTTTTGTTCTATTTTTAATATGAGGTTGAATTCAGCGAAATTCAAACAATTGAAACTGCAAAAACCGCAAAAATATGAAATGTTCCATATTGTTAAAATCAAAAGTTTAGTTTTGTTGTTTAACCGAAAAGTAGCTATTGTGGTTTTTTATAGAAATTTTATACAAAAGTTTCTCTAAATGAGGAAACTAATTAGTGTTTTTATAGCTTCATAAGATTTTTTTCAGAAAAAAATCAAACAAAATTTTAAAATTAAACAAAATTTTAAAATTAAACAAAATTTTAAAATTAAACAAAAAATGTTATAAATCTAATATTAATTGGAAGAAAAGAATTGTATGGTTGATATGTAAATTATTATACTTATTATAATTATTATACTTAGCAATGACTCTATAATATAAAGATGTTGCACTTCCATACATTGATTTGCCGTATGGTCGTTTTGAAAAGTCCCATAAAATAGAGGGTATACCGCTTGCTTTTGCTGTTAATCAGAAACAACAAATGGAGACGATTATCTAATGAGAGAAAGCTAAGGCACACACACGTGCTTATGAAATATATGTTTGTTTGTGCATTTATGTGATTTTCTTTGTTTTTTATCCACTTAAATTTCACTTTTGGCAGAAAAAAATGTATGTGGTGCAATATCTTTATATTATCACGAATTTTTGAGTTATCAGCCCCATTGTGCTAATTTTACTACCTTTAATTCTTCCCGTAGTTTTCTAGAATGTTCCTGTTGATGTTGTTATTGTTCTATTTTTGACTATAAGCAGAACAACAGTTTTCTCTTAATGTTTTACTGTAAAAAGCGGAGCAACATTTTGCTCTTTATATCGGCTCTCTCACTCTCTGTAGCTGTTAACATCAGATAATTCATTTGTACAACGTATGTGTGAGTGTGTTCTTGATCATGTGAGAATGTATTGGAGCATGCATGAACTTTCGTAAGTCACATTGTTAGTGTAATCAACGACAGCAGCTCTTTGCTTACGTCTGCAGGCCGATGAACGAATATTGTGGGAACAGTTTTAATTGAGACGCGTATAAAAGAACAGTGAAACTAAGAATATTTTTTTTTTTTAAAGCAATTAACTCAAAAGTTAATAAAGCTATAACTTTGTAAAACTACATAAAGTGTTTTAATTTTGTTTTCGTTTGTTTGCAAAAAGAATTTCTTCCACGTTTTTTTAAAGATAAAACGTAACAATATTATATTGTATTTGATATCAGTATTAATCTTTTGCAATATAATAATATTTAGAAATGATTTAATATGTCATCTTGTTAATCCTTGAGGATATGAAAGGATGAAAAATTTTTCTGCCTTAAACCTAAAGATAACCAGCTGTCATTTGCCTTCATTAAAAATTCCTAAATTTTATTGATAATTTTCCTTATAATTAATAGAATAACAAAAGCCTTGAATTTAAACTAATTGTTAAACTAATCCATTGAAATCTATAATTTTCTTTAAGCCAAAATAGATTTTAATTTAAATTACTCTTGTCAATAAAACGTGTCAGTTTTCATTATTAACCAAATCCAAAAATTTAAATCCCTATTAGTAAAATGCCTAAAAATATGCAAATATTTGGAAAATTTATTATAACTAGAATTAACCGGAATAAAACGGAGTAACTAAATACCCCAAACATTTAGCCTTCGGCTTTAATATTAGAAAAAATATATATAAATTTATAATCTAAATTTTCATAACGGCTGAGTAGAATTCAGTGAAATCATAACAATTTAATTATTAGTAAAATTATTATGGCTTTTGCGGTTAAACAACATTTTCCAACCACAATTTATTTTCCAAAAGAGCTACATTTTAAATGTTTTTTTTTTCTAAGTGGAAATTAATCCCTTAAACTAAATCTGTTTTAAAAAGAAATAATTAAATATATTTTTAAAATTAAGGATTATATTTGGATTAGTCATTGCAATGGCCTCTAAAAGTACAATTTTTTTATATTTTTTGAAGTACATATTTTCCTTTATTTGCAAATTCTTGTGTTTTCCCCTGGTTTTCCTTTTAAATATCTATTTATTGATTCATTTTGATCTTAGCCGTTTGTTATGACCCACCCACTTTAATTTAAAATTTAAAAAAAAACTGAAAATGTGTTAAACTTGTAAAGACAGACAGACAGACACCTGCTTCTTAATCATATTTTTCCATTCTTATAAAAATGGTTCAATTTTTTTTTTTTTGTTAAATATCGAAATTTTCTATTGTTAAAATGTCCATTAACTAGATACAAACATTAGCCATATATTACTATCCGTTTTAATATTTAAAGACAATAATGTTGAAAGCAATAAAATTATATGGTTTCTTTATGAATATTTTAACAACTCAAATATTAGGGTGGCTCATATTTAAAAATTTTCATAAACAAATCTTAAGTACTTCAAATTTTACTCACAAAAAAATTAACAAGAAAAGTAACAAGAAAAAGTATGAGCTTAGGTTTACAGTTTTGCCTCTTGAGTGGGAGTAGGCAGCCCTTACTACCAGAAGCCGATGATTTTTTTTTAATTTTCGTAAAACCACTATAAAACCATTGATAAAACTCGTGAAAATGAGTATTAAAATCATTCAGTTGGAATTAGAATGATAACAGAGTTGTTTGGTGGCGCTTTGTTAAAGATAAGACAAAATAGGCAAGAAACATATCAAAATCCAAAAAAATCAAAAATTTTTCTATAGAAAAATAAAAAAAAAAATTCTATAGAAAAATTTTTGATAAAAAAAATTTTCTATAGAAAAGTTTTTGATAAAAAAATTTTCTATAGAAAAATTAAAAAAAAAATATATAAAAATTTTTGATAAAAAATTTTCTATAGAAAAGTTTTTGATAAAAAAAATTTTCTATAGAAAAATTTTTGATAAACAAATTTTCTGTAGAAAAATTGTTGAAGAAAAATGTCACCTTATTTGTCCTATTTGAAAAAAGTACCAAACACGCGTCTTCATATTTTTAAAGCTCAGGCATTCAGTTTAGAAGATATAGTGTTATCGATTATACCTATCTTCTCCGCTAAATATACAATTTTGCAAAAACCAAAAGCAATACAATTATAAATTATATCTCCTAAACATTAAATGTACTGAAATTATTCGATTACATTATATTTTTATTCGATTACATTCTATTTATCTTTATTTTATTAAAACAAAAGTTAGTACAAAAAAAAATCCATACTTAAAAATTTCAAAAAATTTTAGTACTAGAAATAAAGTTATTTCTAGAAATTGTATACCAAGAGAATTCAGTACTAAAAACTGTCGAAAAGCGAAATTATTACAAACGATTTTCTATATATGTAAATATTTAAAGTTTTCTTTATTTAAAGCTTCCTTTTTAGTACTAACATTTTTTGGAACTAAATGCTTCGGAGTTCCAAAAAATGTTATATGCTGTTTATACAACACTATCATCTGACGATTGAGAGAAATTAACATGTATTTTGTTTTTATTACAATAACAAAACACATGCAAATTTCACACAATCATCAGCTGATTGTGTTCTATAAACAGCACATTAGTACTAAAAAGGAAGCTATTTTCAGAAATTGTCTATCAAGAGAATTCAGTACTAAAAACTGTCGAAAAGCGAAATTATTACACACGATTTTCAATACAACTATTGTTACATACAAATTTTTCTATTAAATAGTTTAGTACAAAAAATATTTTTTTTTAGTACAAAATTTTTTTTACAAAAATTTTTAAACACTAAATTTTTTCATAGAAAATTTTGAATAATATAATTTTTTATAAAAATTTTGTAGTCCAGAAAATTTTTAGTACTTTATAAAAAAAATTTTATACTTTTAGTTTTTCCAGAAAATTTTTAGTACAAGTACTTATAGTTTTTCCAGTACCAAATTGTTAGTACTAAAATTGTAACATAAGTATTGTTTTATTAAAATTTTGTTTCTAAAAATTTTTTAGTGCTCAATTTATTTTGTACTAAATTTTTATAAAAAATTTTTGGTGCTGAAAATTTTCTTAAAACATTTTTAGTACTTCCTAAAAAAAATCTTAGTACTAAAATTTGTTATCAACAATTTTTAGATTTGAGTACTAAAATATTTTATAGACAATTTTTAGTAGGTACAAAAAATTTTTAATTCTAAAATGGTACATTTTAGTACTGAAATTTGTGTATTAAAATGGTATATTTGAGTATTAAAATAGTATATTTTAGTACTTAACTTAAATAATATATCTTAGTCCTAAAATAGTACATTTAATTATTTGGGAATTAATTATTCGAACTTTTAGAATTAATTGAAAAATTAGGTTTCATCAGGCTTTTACATTTTAGATTTTAGTACTTAAATAATAGTAAAATAGTATATTTTAGTACTTAAATTGTACATTTTAGAACTAAAATAGTACATTTTAGCACAAAAATAATAAATTTTAGTACCTCGGTAATACATTTTAGTAATAAAATATTACATTTTAGTACAAAAAAGTACGTTTTAGTACCTCGGTAATATATTTTAGTACTAAAATAGTACATTTTTGTATTTAAATAATACATTTTCGTACTAAAATAGTACATTTTAGAACTTAAGTAATACATTTTTTTAATTGTACATTTTAGTACTAAAATATTACATTTTAGTACAAAAATAGTACATTTTAGTACTAAAATATACTATTTTCGTACTAAAATGTACGAAAATACTACATTTAGTTTTCAAATAGTACGTTTTAGTATTAATATAGTACATTTAAGTACTAACATCGTACATTTTAGTACTAAAATATTACATTTTAGTCTAAAATCGTACATTTTAGTACACAAATAGTGCATTTTAGTACAAAAATAGTACATTTTAGTACTAAAATGTACTATTTTCGTACTAAAATGTACGAAAATACCACATTAAGTTTTTAAATAGTACATTTTAGTATTAATATGGTACATTTAAGTACTAACATCGTCAATTTTAGTGCTGAAGTAGTACATTTTAGCACTAAAATAGTACATTTTTGTACCAAAATAGTACATTTTAGTACGAAAATAGTACATTTTAGTACAAAAATAATACATTTAAGTATTCGAATAGTGCATTTTAGTACTAAAATAGTGCATTTTAGTACTAAAATAGTACATTTTAGTACTAAAATAGTACATTTTAGTACTAAAATAGTACATTTTAGTACTAAAATAGTACATTTTAACACTAAAATAGTACATTTTTGTAAAAAATAGTACTATTTAGTATAAAGTACATTTTAGTGCTAATTTAGTACATTTAAACTTTTTTAGTTTTCAGTACTAAAATATTTTATAGAAAATTTTTAGTACTAAAAATTTTTGAAAGATAATTTTTAGTACTTTTAATTGTTCTATTCCCTCTAATTTTTTTATACTTTTTTTGTTTAAATTTTTTCAAAAGTTTATAGATTTCAATAGAAAATTTTTAGTATGAAATAATTCTAAAGCATCGTTTGGATTCAGAAAATTTTAAATACTAAATTTTCGTTTTAAAAAACTTTTGGTACTAAATTTTTTTAAAAGAAAAATATGATCGAAGTAAAGTATTCCTGCTAAAGTAAAAATTTCTAGCTTTAATTTTTTTTCCTTTGTAAAAACTTTTAGTAGGTACTAAAAGTTTCCCACAGTTTTTTTTTCTGAAATAAAATTTTCATATTTTACATCTTAGTTATTAGTTTTTAAACAGTCTTTTAACAACTCAATAAAATTTTAAAATTGGGTTGCATAAAAAAATCGTTTGAAAAATAATAGTTTCTAACGCTTTAAGGCGAAATGACTTAATAAATAACAATTTAAAACTTTTAAGCCAGATGGAGCTCTAATGTTTTAAGCAAATCATTCGAGCTAAACTCTATTAATATTTATATGAGTTAATAGACATTTAAGCAAAATGTGTTAAATGCTAAAGTAAATCCCATTTTTATTGGCAATATTTGCAAAAGAAATTAAGATTTTAAAAATTATTGAAGAGTTTCCCACAAATAAAAACGAAATTTTGTGTGTGGGGATAAATTCGAATTTTAATAGCCAAGATATAAACCATTTTTTAGCAGAGAAATTTTATGGTTAACAGTGTTATGTTAAGAGTTTAACAGTAATGTTTAATTAACAATGTATTTGAGAAAGTTTCAAAATCTCGAGATGAGTTTTGGAAAAGTATGGAAATTTAAACGCATCTCACTACATAAACAGGGTTTTTTAAAGGGGTCATCAAGGGTATCAAATTTTTTTTTAAAGATATTGCACTCCTTATACTTTTTTCTGTCAAATGTTAAATTAAAGTGGATAAAGATCACAATGACTAACACATAAACGCACAAACAAACATACATTTCATGCGCACGTGTGTTTGCCTTAGCTTTCTCTCTTTGGATAATCGTCTTCATTAGTTGTTACCGAATTGGAGTAAAAGCCGTATTCTCTTTTTTTATGGGATTTTTCAAAACGACCATATAGCAAATAAATATATGGAAGTCCAACATCTTTATATTAAGTCTTTGGTTAAACTGTGATCTTTTGTCTGCAAAATTGTATCTGCTATAAATTTTGGTTTTTGTCTTTGCTAGTTAATTCGAATTATTCGCACATAACAAAATTGTTTTATACAAATCTCAAAAAATTTACATCATTTTCATTTCAGAATCAGTAAATACTTTTAAATATCTAACCCATTTATTCTTTGTCTTGGGTGATTCAAAATAATTCTCAAGTTTCAATTTCTTTGTTTTGAAAAAAGTCGACCTTATTTGTCTTTAAAATTTATTTGGGTCCATTTTTTTTCTTCTGTTAAACATTGAAGTTAATATTTATTTCTCGCTTTATCCCTCTTTTAAATATTTATTTATTTATTTCATTTTTTTTTGTTTATTTATTTGTTGGTAATTTTTATTGTATTTCATTTCAATTCGATTAATGTTTAACAATAACAACAAACAAACAAAAAAATATTGAATGAACAAAAATAAAAATATGGTTTTTATGGGTCTTGTGGCAGGATGATTAACTGGGGGCAGTTCCACCAAATTGCCATTATTGTTGTTATTACTGCTTATATTGGCATTGTAGTTTTTGTTGTTTCAATTTAAATTGTATTGAACTTTACCACCACAACAAAACAGTAAAACTGGTAGCCACCCCACCACCATCTCACCCCTCACCCGGATAGATTTTAAATTTACGGACTCATTTGGTGTTCAACAATTGACTAGAGAGACAACTTGAAATCATGAATCATTTTGTTAATTCTTTTATTTCAGCTGCTTATTTTGCTGGTCGTTTCTTGGGATATGAATCAATTTTATATGAATGGGGGATTTTAACTATGAATAAAGTAGGGTGGTTCAGTTTAAAATTAAAAAAAAAAATGTTTAGTACCAAATTTTTTATTAATTTTATTTTAAGTATTTTTAAGTACTAAATATTTTAGATAGAAAATTTTTAGTACAAAAATTAATTTTAATTTCCTATTTATTTGTACTAAAATAGTTTATAAAATCTTTAGTACAAAAAATATTTTGATGGAAAATTATTAGTTGTATTTACTTTATTTAGCTTTATTTATTTTATACAAAATTTTTAGTACAGAATATTTTGTATGCGAAATTTTTAGTACTTAAAACTTTTTATGCGAATATACATATTCTTTAAAAAAGACTATGTGACACTTAGCAGTGCGAAATGCTGCATTTTCTGTCCCGCTACGGACTACATCAGCACACTATATCACCAACTGCTAGATGCCAGTAGTTAAGATCATCTATTTAACTGAATTCTTAAGCGAAATTGAAAACGAGAATTATGTTAACACTCATTTCTATTTAACCTATGACCATGACAATTTATGACATGAACCTAAGCCCGACTCGAACTCACGACCATCAACATAAATTCTTTTTCAACTAAAAATTAATATCTTTTACAAAAAATATATATTTTTATAGGATATTATTTGTACTAAAAATATTTGTTATACAATTTTAAGTACTAAAAATATTTTTATATAAAAAATTATTAGTACTGAAATATTTCTTTATAAAATTTTTGCACTAAATATATTTTAAAGAAAATATTTAGCAATAAATATTTTATATACGAAATTTTTAGTACTTCATATTTTTTGTGGGAAACTTTTTAGTACTAAATATATTTTTAGAAATTTTTCTTTACTTTTGACTTAGTATGAAATAGATTTGTAGACAATTTTTAGTACTAAATATTTTTTTGAAAAATTTTGAAAATTTTATGTATTTTTAGTACTTAACTTACAATATTTTAAGTATAAAATATTTTGTATAAAATAATTTCATGGGTAATTTTTTAGTACTAAATATTTTTTTTTTATAAATATTTATACGAATTTTTTAGTACTTCATATTTTTTGTGGGAAACTTTTTAGTACTAAATATATTTTTAGAAATTTTTCTTTACGTTTGACTTAGTATGAAATAGATTTGTAGACAATTTTTAGTACTAAATATTTTTTTGAAAAATTTTGAAAATTTTTTGTATTTTTAGTACTTAACTTACAATATTTTAAGTATAAAATATTTTGTATAAAATAATTTCATGGGTAATATTTTTTTTTATAAATATTTATACGAATTTTTTAGTACTTCATATTTTTTGTGGGAAACTTTTTAGTACTAAATATATTTTTAGAAATTTTTCTTTACTTTTGACTTAGTATGAAATAGTTTTGTAGACAATTTTTAGTACTAAATATTTTTTTGAAAAATTTTGAAAATTTTTTGTATAAATATACGAAATTTTTAGTACTTAACTTACAATATTTTAAGTATAAAATATTTTGTATAAAATAATTTCATGGGTAATTTGTTAGTACTAAATATTTTTTTATAAATATTTAATTAATAAAAATGTTGATTTAGTACTAAATATTTTTGTAGAAAATTTTTGGTACTCAATTTTTTTTTTAATTTTGTTGGTCTAAATATACGAAATTTTTAGTACTAAATTTTTAAGGAAAATTTTTAAGCAATAATTATTATTTTTTGGGATTTTTATTACTAAAAATTTTTTTTAAGTACTAAATATTTTTTGTTGAAGATTTTTCTCTCAAAATATTAAAAAAAAATTAATAAAAATATATTTTGTTTGCAAAATTTATAGTACTACCTACTTTTTTTTAATTTTTAGTACTAAATATATATTTTTTTTAAATTCTAAGAACTAAATATTTTTGAAACAACAATTTTAGTACTAAATATTGTTTTAGAAAGTTTTAAGTCCCTAAAATTTCTCAAACAATTTTAGTACTAAAATATTAAATACATTTTTTAGTACTTAAATATTTGATAATATTTGAAAAATGATTAGTTAATGTTTGTAACAAAATTTAGTACTAAAATATTTGAATGTGCCTCTTTTTATGAATTAACGATTGAGAGAAAAATTCTGGATCTATTTTTATTTTGTATACAAAATTTTTAGAACTTAATATATTTCATGAACAAATTTTAGTACTAAATATATTTTTTAGAAAATTTTTAGTACTAATTATGTTTTTGAGAAAATTACTTGATATTATTTATAAAGAACTTTCTATTCTAGATTTTTTTTACCGACAATTTTTATACTAAATATAATTTGCTTATAAAAAAAACTTTTTTATATAATTCTCTAGATCCTCGATTAAGAAATGTGACTCTGTTAAAAAGACACGACTAGGAATTATGACCTTATAGTACCCCCACGATTAATTATTGTGACTCTATTGAAGATGCACGATTATTTTAGATCCACGATTTTTATATATCCACGATTATTTTAGACCCACGATTATTATATATCCACGATTATTCTAGACCCACGATTTTTATATATTCACGATTATTTTAGATCCACGATTTTTATATATCCACGATTATTCTAGATCCACGATTATTATAGACCCACGATTATTATATATTCACGATTATTATAGATCCACGATTATAATATATCCACGATTATTTTAGACCCACGAATATTATAGACCCACGATTATAATATATCCAAGATTATTATAGACTCACAATTATTATAGAACCACGATTATTATATATCCCCGATTGTTATAGACCCACGATTATTATATATCCCCGATTGTTATAGACCCACGATTATTATAGACCCACGATTATTATAGACCCACGATTATTATAGACCCACGATTATTATAGACCCACGATTATTATAGACCCACGATTATTATAGACCCACGATTATAATATATCCACGATTATAGACTCACAATTATTATAGATCCACGATTATTATATATCCCCGATTGTTATAGACCCACGATTATTATATATCCCCGATTGTTATAGACCTACGATTATTATAGACCCACGATTATTATAGACCCACGTTTATTATAGACCCACGATTATTGTATATCCACAATTATTATAGACCCACGATTATAAAATATGCACGCTTAATATAGACCTACGACTATTATATACCCACGAATATTATAGACCCACGATTATAATATATCCACGATTATTATAGACTCACATTTATTATAGATCCACGATTATTATATATCCACGATTATTATAGACCCACGATTATTATAGACCCACGATAATTATAGACCCACGATTATTATAGACCCACGATTATTATAGACCCACGATTATTATAGACCCACGATTATTGTATATCCACAATTATTATAGACCCACGATTATAAAATATGCACTCTTAATATAGACCTACGACTATTGTATACCCACGAATATTATAGACCCACGATTATAGTACATTCACTATTATTATAGTCTCACGATTATTATACATCGACGATTATTATAGACCCACAATTATTATAGAAACAAAATTTGTTTTTTTTATCGGACCGCGATTTGTACTTCTTAATTTTTTTTAGAAAATTTTTCGAACTTAATATTTTTCATAAAAAATGTTTCGATTAACTAACTTTTGTACTAAAAAATTTTCTATACAATATTTTTAGTACAAAAATTTTATTTATACAACTTTTTTAGTGTCAATTTTTTTTTTATTAAAAATAAATTGTATTAAAATTTTGCAATAAACTTTTTTTGTACTAAATATTTATAAACCAAACTATTAAATTTTTAAATATGATCATATGATGGTGTTACCAACCCACAAAAAACTTAACCCTATCTGGAGATGCGGGGCATCGATCCCCGTACCTCTCACATGCTAAGCGAGCGCTCTACCATCTGAGCTACATCCCCTCGATGAAAATTAACACCCACATTTCCTTCACCTCCTCAAAAACAGTTCAATAAACTTGAATATTATTTTAAACAAATTATTCTCCATTATTTTGTGTAACATTTTCAAAATTCTGTAATTGTAACTTGGTCACGTAGCTACCGAAACAAAAAAAAAAAAACTGAAAATACTAAATGCATAGAAATTGCGTTTTAATAGTAAAATCGTTTAAACGTGATTTTTGTTTAACTTTTAAGAGCTAAAGACACTTTCAAGATAAAGACAATGTAAGAATCGAAAATAAATCTTGATAAATGACAAAAAAATCTAAAGACAAGAGAAATAAAATCGCAAGAAAATAGTAATTAAAATTAACGGTCATTAACAAAATGTAAATTAAGAAAATACACTTTTTTCTTAAGATGAAAGCGATTAATTGGGACATTGTTTAAAAGTAATTGGAAGTTGTTTGGAACAAAATAAAATCTTGAATAAAAGTTTAAATGTTAAAGACCAGATGCTGGCAAAAACAATGTCCTCTAAGCTAATACACGGAATAGTTTTGATATATAAAAGGAGTTGAGTTGAGGCCCTATGATTTACTGGGAGTCAAGGATAACAGAAAAATAAAAGTAGTTATGGAGATGCGGGGCATCGATCCCCGTACCTCTCACATGCTAAGCGAGCGCTCTACCATCTGAGCTACATCCCAGCGATGCCAACTTTACCACTTTTGTAGTAGATCTACTACTTTTGGGTATCTTTCTCCACTCTACCACTTTTTAAGTAGAATCTACTACTTTTTTAAGATTTTTCAAAATTGTGTTAAATCAATTTTTCGTTACCAAAAATGCACCTGTTTCAAAAAATATATATATATCTTTTGTAACATGTTCTTCTTTTTAGATTCATGCCCCTAAGACCCTAGCAAATTATATTAGGAGAAGAAAATATACAAACGTGTTAAAAATGTCTGGCATCATGTTTCAAGAATGAACAAATGCTTCCCTTGACACAAAAATTGCTTGTGCTTCCACATAGTAATGCCAATGTTAAAAGGCTATTTCGGCAGTTAATTTCCTTAAAATTCTAATAGGAATAAACTTTCCACTGACACTCTTCAGGGAGAGTAAATGCTGACACCAACATATGAACATTTTAAATTATTTAGTAAGGATTCGAATAAAAAATTATCTTTTATAAGCTCCAGTTTATTTTTCAAATTACATTCAATATGTATGTATATTTATTGATACATATTAAACACTATTTTTTAAACAAAACGTTAAATAAATAGGTATTCTAACTTTAAAATTTTTTAAAAGCTTGAATAATAAAAGTGGTAGATCTACCACTTTTTGAAAATAAATTTTGTGGAATCTACTACTTTTTAATGTCGAATCTCCCACAAAGTAAAATTTTTGGTTGGCATCACTGCTACATCCCCTTGATAAAAAGTTCACATTTTTAATAAAATTTGTTTTTGTAACTTTTTTAAATCACTAAAAAATCGATCGGCTTCCAAATTTGATCAATGCATTGAATTCGAAAAGCAATAAATATTCAAATAAACCGATCACGTTTCTAAATACATTTTTTGCATTTTTTTTAACTATTTAATAACTTGTAAATTTCTGATAAACTTAGTCAGATTAATTTAGCGACAATCATTAACTTGTGTCAAATACAATATTTTGAAAACTACACTGTGCTGCAGACAATATATTGTGGAAATTTACTTGGTATTTTAAATCTTTTCGGTACTAAACACATTTTTTTGAATACTTTCCAATAGATTTTTGCTTCTTGAATTTTTAATTTGAAGGAGTACCAAAATAGTATATTTTAGTACTAAAATAGTACATTTTGGTACTAAACTATTATATTTTGGTACAAAAATAGTAGAATTTAGTACATAAGTAATACATTTTAGTACTAAACTACTAAATTTTAGTACTTGAATAATATATTTTAGTACTAAAATAGTAAATTTAAGTACTAAAATAGTACATTTTAGTACTAAAATAGTACATTTTAGTACTAAAATAGTACATTTTAGTACTAAAATAGCACATTTCAGTACCTAAGTAATATATTTTAGTACCAAAATAGTGCATTTTTGGAATTAAATAATACATTTTCGTAACCTGCTATACCGCCGTGGTATAGCAGGTTAGTCATCCGCCTTGCATACCAGAGGCCCAAGTTCGATCCCTGGCCAGACTCACTTGAAAAAATAAATTTTCAAAAAAGCGGCGGTTCACCTCATAACTCAGCTAGCCACTGGTTATTGAGTATTAGGCTATGTAAAACTTCTCTAACTAATGCATTTGCCGTTCGGAGCCGGCGTTAAAACGTAGGTCCCTTTCAATGAGTCTTAAAATAGAATCGGATGCAGCTCATTGTCTGAGAGAAGTACCCCTTGTTCCAATTGGAATGTTGTCGGGGAATTATATATATATATATATATACTATTTAAGTACTAAAATGAGCTATTTTAGTACTAAAATGAACTATTTTCATCTAAATACTAATATAGTACATTTAAGTACTAACATCGTACATTTTTGTGGTAAAATAGTACATTTTAGTATAAAATCGTAAATTTTAGTACTTAAATAGTACATTTTAGTACCAAAATCGTACATTTTAGTGCTAAAATAGTACATTTTAGTACTAAAATAAAAAAAATTTCTATATAAAATTTTGGTACCGAAAATTGTCTATATAAACAATTTGGTACCGAAAGTTTTATATATAAAAAATTTGGTACCGAAATTTTTCTATATAAAATTTTGTTACTGAAAATTTTCTGAGTAAACTTTTGTTACCTAACATTTTCTATATACAATTTTGGTACCGAAAATTTTCTATATAAAATTTTGGTACCGAAAATTTTCTATATCAAATTTTAGTACCGAAAATTTTCTATATAAAATTTGGTACCGAAAATTTTCTATATAAAATTTTGGTACCGAAAATTTTCTATATAAAATTTTGGTACCGAAAATTTTCTATATAAAATTTTGGTACCGAAAATTTTCTATATAAAATTTTGGTACAGAAAATTTTCTATATAAAATTTTAAAACCGAAAATTTTCTATATTAAATTTTGATACTGAAAATTTTCTATATAAAATTTTGAAACCGAAAATTTTCTATATTAAATTTTGATACTGAAAATTTTCTATATAAAATTTTGAAACCGAGAATTTTCTATATAAAATTTTGAAACCGAAAATTTTCTATATAAAATTTTGATACCGAAAATTTTCTATATAAAATTTTGTTACCGAAAATTTTCTATATAAAATTTTAACACCGAAAATTTACTATATAATTTTGTTACTGAAAATTTTCTATATAAAATTTTGGTACCGAAAATTTTCTTTATAAAATTTTGTTACCGAAAATTTTTTATATAAAATTTTGTTACCAACAATTTTTTATATAAAATTTTGTTACCGAAAATTTTCTATATAAAATTTTGGCACCGAAAATTTTCTATATAAAATTTTGGTATCGAAAATTTTCTATAAAAAATTTTGGTACTGAAAATTTTCTATATAAAATTTGGTACCGAAAATTTTCTTTATAAAATTTTGGTACCAAAAATTTTCTATATAAAATTTTGTTACCGAAAATTTTCTTTATAAAATTTTGTTACCGAAAATTTTTTATATAAAATTTTGTTACCGAAAATTTTTTATATAAAATTTTGTTACCAACAATTTTTTATATAAAATTTTGTTACCGAAAATTTTCTATAAAAAATTTGGTACCGACAATTTTCTATATAAAATTTTGGTACCGAAAATTTTCTATAAAAAATTTTGGTACTGAAAATGTTCTATATAAAATTTTGGCACCGAAAATTTTCTATATAAAATTTTGGTACCGAAAATTGTCTATATAAAATTTTGAAACCGAAAATTTTCTATATTAAATTTTGATACTGAAAATTTTCTATATAAAATTTTGAAACCGAAAATTTTCTATATTAAATTTTGATACTGAAAATTTTCTATATAAAATTTTGAAACCGAGAATTTTCTATATAAAATTTTGAAACCGAAAATTTTCTATATAAAATTTTGATACCGAAAATTTTCTATATAAAATTTTGTTACCGAAAATTTTCTATATAAAATTTTAACACCGAAAATTTACTATATAATTTTGTTACTGAAAATTTTCTATATAAAATTTTGGTACCGAAAATTTTCTTTATAAAATTTTGTTACCGAAAATATTTTATATAAAATTTTGTTACCAACAACAATTTTTATAAAAAATTTTGGTACCGAAAATTATCTATATAAAATTTTGGCACCAACAATTTTCTATATAAAATTTTGGTACCGAAAATTTTCTATAAAAAATTTTGGTACTGAAAATTTTCTATATAAAATTTGGTACCGAAAATTTTCTTTATAAAATTTTGGTACCAAAAATTTTCAATATAAAATTTTGTTACCGAAAATTTTCTATATAAAATTTTGAAACCGAAAATTTTCTATATTAAATTTTGATACTGAAAATTTTCTATATAAAATTTTGAAACCGAAAATTTTCTATATTAAATTTTGATACTGAAAATTTTCTATATAAAATTTTGAAACCGAGAATTTTCTATATAAAATTTTGAAACCGAAAATTTTCTATATAAAATTTTGTTACCGAAAATTGTCTTTATAAAATTTTGTTACCAAAAATTTTTTATATAAAATTTTGTTACCGAAAATTTTTTATATAAAATTTTGTTACCAACAATTTTTTATATAAAATTTTGTTACCGAAAATTTTCTATATAAAATTTTGGTACCGAAAATTTTCTTTAAAAAATTTTGGTACCGAAAATTTTCTATATAAAATTTTGGTACCGAAAATTTTCTATAAAAAAATTTGGTACTGAAAATTTTCTATATAAAATTTGGTACCGAAAATTTTTTTTATAAAATTTTGGTACCAAAAATTTTCAATATAAAATTTTGATACCGAAAATCTTCTATATAAAATTTTGTTACCGAATATTTTCTACATAAAATTTTGTTGCCGAAAATTTTCTATATAAAATTTTGGTATCGAAAATTTTCTGTATAAAATTTTGTTAACGAAAATTTACTATATAAAATTTTGTTACCGAAAATTTTCTATATAAAATTTTTTTACCGAAAATTTTCTATATAAAATTTTGCTACCGAAAATTTTCTATATAAAATTTTGGTACCGAAAATTTTCTCTTTTACTGAGTTTTTATTTAACTCAGTAGAATAGAGTATCTTATATTCGTACTTACCAACTTAAGTTTCTATTTGACTATATTTTTTACTCTATTTCCCCTCTTATTTGCAAAAAAATACTCAATAAAATCAATATGTTTAAAAAAGGGATTAGGGTAGGTTATGGTTCATTTACTTTATATGTTAAAAACATGAACAAAAAAAAAAAGAACAATATGATATGAGTACACACATAAAAAAAAATCTTTGGTACTTATGTATGTGCTTTTTTGGCCACTACTTAAAACGTAAATACCAATTGTATTAATAAATAAATAATCTCTACGTATCAGCAAAAAAAAACAGTAACCAACAAAATACTCCAATAAAACGATAAACGAAAAATAACACAAATAAATAGAATTTAAATAAAATAGAACCAAAAATAATATAAACAATAATTCAAACAACTAAAAATGTGGTTACCACAACAAAAAAAGAGCAAACAATTTAAAAAAAGTGTAAACAATATAAAATAAAAATACAACAAAATTGTTATTAACAATTTCAATTGAAGAGTAAATAATTGAAAAAGCACATACTCGTACTTAAGGGAAGCTTAAATATGGGAAATTAAAAAAAATTCAAAATATTTGGGATTAAATAAAAATTTGATATAATTCCTTTTAAATTTGCGATAGTTTAAATAACTTCAAATTATAGGGAATTTAATTTAATATTTTAATTTTATCTAAATGTTGGTTTAAATATAAAGAATGGATGAACCATTTTTTAAAATTTTGAAATTCACAATTCTAAGGTTATTTACTCTTCCTTTTTAAATAACGTAAATTATTCTAAATTTTGACAGCTTCTCATTTGCTTTAATGTAATACTAAATTTATACCATCAAAAATATTGATGTTCTAGTCTAATGACAGATTGAAAGATTATTTTTAATGCTAATGCATTTATAATGTAAAAACAGAAATACTGAAAAAACAAGTAAGAAAGTGCTAGAGTCGGTCAAGCCCGACCATACGATACCCTTCACCACTAAGGTCAAAAGTATTATTTTTACTGTATAAAGACAAATATTTGCTAAATTTTGCCATCATGCAAACATTTTCTCAAAACTTATATATTTAAGCTGCTTCCGACATTTGGACTTATATGAGAGCTAGGGTCAAATGTGGACCGATTATCTCGAAATTTATTACAAATTTATTACAGTTGTTACAAAAATTATGTATGCAAAAAATAAACTTAAAATTCCCATTATCTTCAGATTTTCGAGCGTTTTAGTGATTTTTGTCTCATTTAGTGCGTTTTTAAAGAAAAGTTTGTAAGGGAGCTATGGTTAAATGTGGACCGATTTTAACGAAATTTGGTACAGTGATTTAGGATTACATAAGCAGTATTTGATTTAAATTTCGTGAAAAAATATTAATACTTTTGGCCAGTATATCAATTCCGGGAAGTGGGACCTGTGGGAGGTACCATAAATAATGGACCAATTTTGACGAATTTCAATAGCCATGGTCTCATTATCAAAAAAATGATCTGTGCCAAATTTCATTAAATTATCTTTAGAATTGCGGCCTGTAGTTTGATTACAAGGTTTACATGGGGGTCCAGCCGTCCAGCCAGCCAGCCAGACGGACGGACAGACATCGCTAAATCGACACAGAAAGTGATTCTAAGTCTATTGGTTTACTAAAAGGTGGGTCTAAGACAAATATTTCCATGCGTTACATACATCAGCACAAACTTATAATACCCTTTCCACCTATGGTGGTGAAGGGTATAACAACTAAGAAAGAATTAAATTTGGTCAAGCTCGACAATATGATACCCTACTCCACTAAAGTCAAATGTTCAACGATTTTGACAAACTTTATTATAGTACGAATATATTCTAGAGATCTTTGCATACTTTGATCTTTTCCGTCAGTTTATCTTATATGGGAGCTAGAGTCAAATATGGATACATTGTCACAAAAATTCGTATAACAATTTATATTAATATAAAAGTGATTTGTATGGGACGAATTTTATTCAAATGCTATTAAATTTGTCTCATAAGAAGGCAAAATTTCAACTTCGGGAACTCAGCGTCACAAACATCAACACAAGTACAATATACCCTTTACACCTATATTGGTGTAGGGTAAAAATGTTATGAGTTAAATAAACTGGTATATAAAATATACACACAAATCAATTTGAAATGTTATGATTTGAGAAAAAAAATCATTAACTTCTGGATGTATCTGTCTGATCTTTTTATAAAATTTGACATTCAAGGACATCAGAGAAAAACAGGCAAGGGAGAATAAAATATAAAATTTTATTACCGATAATTATCTAGATAAGATTTTATACGAAAAATTTTCTATATAAAATTTTGGTAGCGAAAATTTGGAAGCAGAAATTTTGTAATTTTGAAATTTTCTCTAAAAATTTTGTTTCCAAAAATTTTCTATAAAAAATTTTGGTACCGAAAATTTTCTATAAAAAAATTTGGCGGCGAAAATTTTCTATAAAAAATTTTGGTACCGAAAATTTTTTATTTAAAATTTTGGTACCATATATTTTCTATATAAAATTTTGGTAACGAAAATTTTTTTTATAAAATTTTTTATAGAAAATTTTGGTACCCAACATTTTTTATAAAAAAATTTTACCGAAAATTTTTTATAGAAAATTTTGGTACCCAACATTTTTTATAAAAAATTTTGGTACCGAAAATTTTCTATATAAAATTTTTGTACCGAAAATTTTCTATATAAAATTTTGGTACCAAAATTTGGTACCGAAAATTTTTTTAAAAAAATTTTGGTACCGAAATTTTCTATAAAAATTTGGCGGCAAAAATTTTCTATAAAAAATTTTGGTAGCGAAAATTTTTTTTATAAAATTTGTGTAGCTAAAATTTTCTATATCAAATTTTGGAAGCGAAAATTTTCTACATAAACTTTTGGTATCGAAAATCTTCTATAAAAAATTTTTGTAACGAAAATTTTCTATAAAAAAACTTTGATACTAATAATTTTCTATAAAAAATGTTGGTACCGAAAATTTTCTATAAAAAATTTTGGTACCGAAAATTTTCTATAAAAAATTTTGGTACCGAAAATTTTCTATAAAAAATTTTGGTACCGAAAATTTTCTATAAAAAATTTTGGTACCGAAAATTTTCTATAAAAAATTTTGGTACGGAAAATTTTCTATAAAAAATTTTGGTACCGAAAATTTTCTGTAGAAAATTTTGGTACCGAAATTTTTCTCTAAAAAAATTTGGTACCGAAATTTTTCTATAAAAAAATTTGGTACCGAAATTTTTCTATAAAAAAATTTGGTACCGATATTTTTCTATAAAAAATTTTGGTACCGAAAATTTTCTATAAAAAATTTTGGTACCGAAAATTTTCTATAAAAAATTTTGGTACCGAAAACTTTCTATAAAAAATTTTGGTACCGAAAATTTTCTATAAAAAATTTTTGTACCGAAAATTTTCTATATAAAATTTTTGTACCGAAAATTTTCTATATAAAATTTTGGTACCAAAAATTTTCTATAAAAAATTTGGTACCGAAATTTTCTATAAAAATTTGGCGGCAAAAATTTTCTATAAAAAATTTTGGTAGCGAAAATTTTTTTTATAAAATTTGTGTAGCGAAAATTTTCTATATCAAATTTTGGAAGCGAAAATTTTCTACATAAACTTTTGGTATCGAAAATCTTCTATAAAAAATTTTTGTAAGGAAAATTTTCTATAAAAAAATCTTTGATACTAATAATTTTCTATAAAAAAATGTTGGTACTGAAAATTTTCTATAAAAAATTTTGGTACCGAAAATTTTCTTTAAAAAATTTTTTTACCGAAAATTTTCTATAAAAAATTTTGGTACCGAAAAATTTCTATAAAAAATTTTGGTACCGAAAATTTTCTATAAAAAATTTTGGTACCGAAAATTTTCTATAAAAAATTTTGGTACCGAAAATTTTCTATAAAAAATTTTGGTACCGAAAATTTTCTATAAAAAATTTTGGTACCGAAAATTTTCTATAAAAAATTTTGATACCGAAAATTTTCTATAAAAAATTTTGGTACCGAAAATTTTCTATATAAAATTTTAGTACCGAATATTTTATACATAAAATTTTGTTATCGAAAAATTTCTATATAAAATTTTGTTGCCGAAAATTTTCTATAAAAAATTTTGGTACCGAAAATTTTCTATAAAAAATGTTGGTACCGAAAATTTTCTATAAAAAATTTTGGTACCGAAAATTTTCTATAAAAAATTTTGGTACCGAAAATTTTCTATAAAAAATTTTGGTACCGAAAATTTTCTATAAAAAATTTTGGTAACGAAAATTTTCTATAAAAAATTTTGGTACCGAAAATTTTCTATAAAAAATTTTGGTACCGAAAATTTTCTATAAAAAATTTTGGTACCGAAAATTTTCTATAAAAATTTTGGTACCGAAAATTTTCTATAAAAAATTTTGGTACTGAAAATTTTCTATAAAAAATTTTGGTACCGAAAATTTTCTATAAAAAATTTTGGTACCGAAAATTTTCTATAAAAAATTTTGGTACCGAAAATTTTCTATAAAAAATTTTGGTACCGAAAATTTTCTATAAAAAATTTTGGTACCGAAAATTTTCTATAAAAAATTTTGGTCGCGAAAATTTGCTATATAAAATATTGGAATCGAAAATTTCTAAATAAAATTTTGGTACCGAAAATTTCTAAATAAAATTTTGGTACCGAAAATTTTCTATATAAAATTTTAGTACCGAATATTTTCTACATAAAATTTTGTTATCGAAAAATTTTTATATAAAATTTTGTTGCCGAAAATTTTTATATAAAATTTTGTTGCCGAAAATTTTCTGTATAAAATTTTGTTACCGAAAATTTTCTATATAAAATTTTTTTACCGAAAATTTTCTATATAAAATTTTTTTACCGAAAATTTTCTATATAAAATTTTTTTACCGAAAATTTTCTATATAAAATTTTTTTACCGAAAATTTTCTATATAAAATTTTGTTATCGAAAATTTTCTATATAAAAAATTTTGTATTTGTGTTTTTAAAAATAAGTCGCTTGATGCTAATTAAAGAAGGCTCCTCAGCTTAACTTTAAATATCACTTCTGGCCATGGGAAAAGCCGCAATCAAAAACCACCATATGCAATTCTTCATCAAATCATCAATATTCATCTGGTGGTGCCAAGAGTTTGACTGATATCTTAGACACAATCACTGTCATTGGACATGATCGCCGCTGCTCATAAAGATTTCCTCTCTAATGATCCTCTTAGTAATTATCATTAAAATAGTTATTTAAGAATTGGAATTAGTATTTAAGTATTTTAGTATCTTGTCTCTTTTTTTTATTTTTCTTTGGTATTGAGTTTCTGTGCGTTAATTTTTTGTTGTTAATCACTGGAACTAAAATAGAGTTTAATGCAACTTATTTTTTAAATCCTTTTTAGTCATTTTAAGTTTTAGGTTGGTGTGTCATTAATCAATTTCTTAAGAACTTGACATTCTACAAACCAGCAGCCAGCCATTTCACTTTATTCAGTCTCTGCTGGATTTAGCTCCTAGGTCTTTTTCAATAAAAAAAATTGGTAAAATGTTTTAGGAATTAGTAATAGTTTAAGGGGTAACTCTTTAATAACCGCCTGCTTCCAAGACGAGAATTGTTTAAATAAATGTAATTAAGAGACAAATTGTAGGTATGTTCCCTTCATGATTTTGTTCCCGAAAGGGTTAAGGCATTAGTAATAATGACTTAAATTTACAATTATGTTCCTTTGGCTTAAGATTTTATAACTTAATTTTTTTTTTCTATTCTCATAATTTTGAGATTTTAGAATCAGCTAAGTTTTTAGTATTACTCATTTATTCAGTCATTAGTTGGTAAAAATTTCCTTAAATCTATCAATTTATTTATTTATTTTTTCCTCGTCGTAATGGTGTTGTAAAATATTTATTGTATTCATAAAGTTTTTCCATTTTAATACTCATTAGTTTAAACGAGTGTCATAAATGTTAAAAAGAAGTGAGAGATACAGGGAGTCTCAAATTTTTTCGGCAAAAAAATTTTATATAGGAAATTTTCGGTACCAAAATTTTTTTATAGAAAACCTTTAGCAAAAAAAAATTTTATATAGAAAATTTTCGGTACCAAAATTTTATATAGAAAATTTTCGGTACCAAAATTTTATATAGAAAATTTTCGGTACCAAAATTTTATATAGAAAATTTTCGGTACCAAAATTTTTTTATAGAAAATTTTCGTTACCAGAATTTTATATAGAAAATTTTCGGTACCAAAATTTTATATAGAAAATTTTTGGTACCAAAATTTTATATAGAAAATTTTCGGTACCAAAATTTTATAAAGAAAATTTTTGTTACTAAAATTTTATGTAAACAAATTTTAGTATCAACATTTTATATAGAAAATTTTTGGTACCAAAATTTTATATAGAAAATTTTCGGTACCAAAATTTTATATAGAAAATTTTTGGTACCAAAATTATATATAGAAAATTTTCGGTACCAAAATTTTTTTATAGAACATTTTCGTTACCAGAATTTTTTTATAGAAAATTTTCGTTACCAGAATTTTATATAGAAAATTTTCGGTACCAAAATTTTATATAGAAAATTTTCGGTTCCAAAATTTTATATAGAAAATTTTTGGTACCAAAATTTTATATAGAAAATTTTCGGTACCAACATTTTTTTATAGAAAATTTTCGTTACCAGAATTTTGTATAGAAAATTTTCGGTACCAAAATTTTTTATAGAAAATTTTCGGTACCAAAATTTTTTATAGAAAATTTTCGGTACCAAAATTTTTTATAGAAAATCTTCGGTACCAAAATTTTTTATAGAAAATTTTCGGTACCAAAATTTTTTATAGAAAATTTTCGGTAAGAAAATTTTTTATAGAAAAACTTCGGTACCAAAATTTTATATAGAAAATTTTCAGTACCAAAATTTTATATTAAATATTTGCGGTACCAAAATTTTACATAAAAAATTTTCGGAACCAAAATTTTATATAAAAAATGTTCACTACCAAAATTTTATATAGAAAGTTTATGGTTTTTGGTAAAAAAATTTTGTATAGAAAATTTTCGGTTAAAACATTTTATATAGAAAATTTTCGGTACCAAAATTTTATTTAGAAAAATTTGGGTACCAAAATTTTATATAGAAAATTTTCGGTACCAAAATTTTGTATGGAAAAATTTCGGTTCCAAATTTTTACATAGAAAATTTTTGGTACCAAAATTTTAAATGGAAAATTATATATCGAAAATTTTCGGTACCAAAAATTTTATATAGAAAATTTTCCGTACCAAAATTTTATATACAAATTATTCGGTACCAAATTTTATATAGAAAATTTTTGGTACCAAAATTTTATATAGAAAATTTTCGGTACCAAAATTTTATATAGAAAATTTTCGGTACCAAAATTTTATATAGAAAATTTTCGGTACCAAAATTTTATATAGAAAATTTTCGGTACCAAAATTTTATATAGAAAATTTTCGGTACCAAAATTTTATTTAGAAAATTTTCGGTACCAAATTTTTATATCGAAAATTTTCGGTACTAAAATTTTATATAGAACATTTTCGGTACCAAAACTTTTTATAGAAAATTTTCGATACCAAAATTTTTTATAGAAAATTTTCGCTACCAAAATTTTTTATAGAAAATTTGCAGTACCCAAATTTTATATTGAAAATTTGCGGTACCAAAATTTTATATAGAACATTTTCGGTACCAATATTTTATATCAAAAATTTGCGCTACCAAAATTTTCGTTACCAAAATTTTATATAGAAAATTTTTGGTACCAAAATTTTATATAGAAAATTTCCCGTACCAAAATTTTATATAGAAAATTTTCTGTAAAAAATTGTATATAGAACATTTTCGGTTAAAACATTTTATATAGAAAATTTTCGGTACCAAAATTTTATTTAGAAAAATTTCGGTATCAAAATATTATATGTAAAATTTTCGGTTCCATATTTTTACATAGAAAATTTTTGGTATTAAAATTTTAAATGGAAAATTATATATCGAAAATTTTCGGTACCAAAAATTTTATATAGAAAATTTTCCGTACCAAAATTTTATATAGAAATTATTCGGTACCAAATTTTATATATAAAATTTTTGGTACCAAAATTTTATTTAGAAAATTTTCGGTAACAAAATTTTATATAGAAAATTTTCGGTAACAAAATTTTGTATAGAAAATTTTCGGTAACAAAATTTTATATAGAAAATTTTCGGTAACAAAATTTTATATAGAAAATTTTCGGTAACAAAATTTTATATAGAAAATTTTCGGTAACAAAATTTTATATAGAAAATTTTCGGTAACAAAATTTTATATAGAAAATTTTCGGTAACAAAATTTTATATAGAAAATTTTCGGTAACAAAATTTTATATAGAAAATTTTCGGTAACAAAATTTTATATAGAAAATTTTCGGTAACAAAATTTTATATAGAAAATTTTCGGTAACAAAATTTTATATAGAAAATTTTCGGTAAAAAAATTTAATATGGAAAATTTTCGATAACAAAATTTTATATAGAAAATTTTCGATAACAAAATTTTATATAGAAAATTTTCGATAACAAACTTTTATATAGAAAGTCTGTATAGAAAATTTTCGTTAAAAAAATTTTATATAGAAAATTTTCGGTACCAAAATTTTATTTAGAAAAATTTCGCTACCAAAATTTTATAAGAAAATTTTCGGTAGCAAAATTTTTTTTAGAAAATTTTCGGTAGCAAAATTTTTTATAGAAAATTTTCGGTTCCAAATTTTTATATAGAAAATTTTCGGTTCCAAATTTTTATATAGAAAATTTTTGGTACCAAAATTTTAAATAAAAAATTTTCGGTACCAAAATTTTATAAAGAAAATTTTCGGTACCAAAATTTTATAAAGAAAATTTTCAATATAAAAATTTTATATAGAAAACTTTCGCTATAAAAATTGTATATAGAAAACTTTCGGTATAAAAATTTTATATAGAAAACAAAATATACCAAAATTTTATATAGGGTTTAGGAACCTCTGCCTTTCTACAATAATTTAACATATTTTTCTCTTTTCTTTTTCTAAACAAAACACAACTCATAACATTAAGAGATTTTAAAATATATACTAATATTTTTAGAATTTATACTCGACAGCAAAAAAATAAAAATTTAAATTTTTCATTCTGCTACTACGCACACACAGACCTTAGATCTATGCAAAAAAAAAGACAAATGCCTCCAGCCATAATTTTCCTTCACTCTGAAAAGTGTGTGTGTGTGGTTGTGTGTATTTATGTATGTATGTGACAGCAAATGTGGCAGCAATGTCGACATTTACTGTTGCAGATTCTGTAATTTGTAGTCTTCACTTCTCAACTCATCTTCTGTGAAACAAATCTACTGTTGAGGATTTTTGCATTTCATTTCTTTATTTTTTCAGTTATGTCATGACAAATCCTTAGAACTTTTTTTTTAATTTTTTTCCTGATATATGCAAATGTAAGTGTTGGTGAAAAGTGTGTATGTGTTTGTTTTTTTTTTTATACTGGCATTTCCTGTTTTAGGTTTATTCTTGATTTTTTTTTTCTAATTTTTTTTTCATGACTAATATACGCAAAAAGCAAAACAGTATTGTGGCAATTTCGAATGATTTATTTATATTTAGTGCCTCAGCTCATTCATACAGTCTCTTACATTATTTATGCCTCAAAAGTAATCTATCATTTTGAGATTTAACAAAAATTTTGTCATATTACAGAAATTTTTAATCTATTTTAGAGATTACATAAACGTATGTATATATTTTTTGTGGCATTACAAAAAAAGATCATTTTTAGTTTTTTTTCTTCTGTGATTTGTTAACAAATGCTTTGAAATTACTTATTTATGTTACGAGAATGTTTTATGATATTCATATGGATTTAGAACAGTTTTGAGATACATAGATCAAGGTATAAGTTAACGACTTTGTTCGTTGATGAGTGATATTTAAAGCAGCAGGAAGTCAAGAAATATTAATAAAACTAATATTTCTTCAGTAGGAATATCATTAGTTCACAAAACTTGATATTTAAATGCATTTAGATAAAAATTAGTTTCATGGAAAATTTTACAAGAATCTAGGGTTTTTTACACCAACGCGAAATGTTTAAGTAACTAATGGGAACTAACTAGAATATAATCAATCATTTGATCAGGTTTTAGAAACCCAGTTCCTTACCAATCAGTGTTAATGTAGGCCCGTTTCTTTACCCTTTTTTAATCTTAATTTAAAATTTTCGATCTATAACTGACCTCAGTGCTGTAGGGTATCATAGAGTTGTGTAACTGTAGTACTTTCGTCCTAGTATATTATATAATTCTCCGACAACATTTCAATTGCAACAAGGGGGAACTTCTCTAGACACTAAGCTGCATCCGATTCTAGTTTTAGACTCATTAAAAAGGACCTACGTCTTAACTCCGTCTCCGAACGGCAATTGCATTAGAAAAGTCTTATTACATAGCCCAATACTCAATAACCAGCGGCTAGATGAGTTATGAGGTGAACCGGCCGCTTTCTTTTTGAAAATTAATTTTTTTCAAGTGGGTCTTGGCCGGGGATTGAACTTGGGATCTGTGGTATGCTAGGCAGATGACTAACCTGCTATACTAGGACTTTCTTCCTAGAATTATTATAAAAAATTTTAATAATATTAAGTTTTTAAACTTTTAGGTCAAATTAAATCTAACTTTTTTTCTCTTTTCTTTCATTTCAGGTAAGCCAAGTTCGATTCTTTAAAATTAATCAAATTCCAAGTAAGACTTTAAAATTAATTTCTTAAAAATTTTTTGATATGAAAAAAATGTATTTGGAGATGCGGGGCATCGATCCCCGTACCTCTCACATGCTAAGCGAGCGCTCTACCATCTGAGCTACATCCCCATATAAGTAGACACTACATAAAAGCCATTAAGTTAACAAGATCATATTAAAAGCAGACGCTTATAATTCTTATTTAGTTTATAATAATTTTCTAAATTCAATCTAAATCATCTACAAATTGAGGATAACTTAACCAGAACTAGGTTTAAAATTATTCCCAACATAAAGAATTTAAAACAAGTTGTTTATTACAACTTCAAAAATGTAAGTCCAGAAGCTAAATAGTCCTTCCAACGACGATGGCCTAATCATTTTTTTTAATTTGTCAAATAATGGTTGTTCCCACATTAATATTTTTGGTCTTAGTATATTGCTAGCTTAGAGCTTTGTACTAGTTATATAAATTTTATATGCTATCTTTTCCATCAAAAATCAGTCTTGGAGATGCGGGGCATCGATCCCCGTACCTCTCACATGCTAAGCGAGCGCTCTACCATCTGAGCTACATCCCCTGATAAAAACTCCTTTAAAAACCTAAAAGAAACTACAAAATTCCAAATGGATTATATAACTCAAACTCCAAACTATAACGTATTTAAGTACAAAATAACTAAAATGTGAATTGCATACAAATTAAAAAGTAAAGAATTTCTTTAATATCAAATATTTCGTCGTTAACCAAAAATTAAAATCGAGTATCAATCGATTCTGACATTCGAGTTTTAGAAAAATTTTCAATATAAATTGTTTTTTAAAGAAAAATTTTCAATATAAAATTTTTTCTGTACAAAATTTATAGTATAAAATACAAAAATTTTTCAGTATAAAAATTTTTTTTCTATAGAAAAACTTTCAGTATAAAATTTTTTTTGTAGACAAATTTTAAATATAAAACTTTTTCTATAGAAACATTTTTCAATATAAAATATTTAATATAAAATTTTTTCTATAGAAAATTTTAAGTACAAAATACAAATTTTTTAACATAGAAAATATTGGCAATAAAAAAGTTTTTCTATAGAAAAAATTTGTATTATATAAAATTTTTTAATATAAAAATTTTTCAATATAACATTTTTTCTATAGAAAATTTTCATTATAAAATTTTTTCTATAGAAAAATTATCATTATAAAATTTTTTCTCTAGAAAAATTTTCATTATAAAATTTTTTCTCTAGAAAAATTTTCATTATAAAATTTTTCTATAGAAAACTTTTCATTATAAATTTTTTTCTATAGAAAAATTTTCGTTATAAAATTTTTTCTATAGAAAAATTTTCATTATAACATCTTTTCTAAAGAAAAATTTTCATTATAAAATTTTTTCTATAGAAAAATTTTCATTATAAATTTTTTTCTATAGAAATTTTTTATTATAAATATTTTTCTGTAGAAAAATTTCCATTATAAAATTTTTTCATTAGAAAAATTTTTCTATGGAAAAAATTTTATATTAAAAAATTTTTCTATTAAAAATTTTTTTATTGACAATATTTTTTATAGAAAAAATTTCATATTGAAAATTTTTCTACAGAAAAAAATTTATATTGAAAATTTTTCTATAGACAAAATTTTAAACTGAAAGTTTTTCTATAAAAAAAAAAAATTTACATTGAAAAATTTTTTTCTATAGAAAAATGTTTTCTATAAAAAAATTTTCATTATAAAATTTTTTCTATAGAAAAATTTTTATTATAAAATTTTATCTATAGAAAAATTTTCATTATAAAATTTTTTCTATAGAAATTTTTCATTATAAATATTTTTCTGTAGAAAAATTTCCATTATAAAATGTTTTCATTAGAAAAATTTTTCTATGGAAAAAATTTTATATTAAAAAATTTTTCTATTAAAATTTTTTTTATTGACAATATTTTTTATAGAAAAAATTTCATATTGAAAATTTTTCTACAGAAAAAATTTTATATTGAAAATTTTTCTATAGACAAAATTTTAAACTGAAAGTTTTTCTATAAAAAAAAAATTTACATTAAAAAATTTTTGTATCTTGTAATAAAAATTTTCTATAGAAAAATTTTCAATAAAAAATTTTTAATATAAAATTTTTTCTATAGAAAAATTTTTCAATATAAAATTTCCATATAAAATTTTTTTATAGAAAAATTTTTTTTTAAAATACAAAAAAATTTCAGTATAAAAAATTTTTTTTCTGTAGAAAAATTTTCAATATGAAATTTTTTCTATAGAAAAATTTGTCCAACATAAAATTTTTTCTTTAGAAACATCTTTCAATGTAAAATTTCTTCGTTAGAAAAATTTTTCAATATAAAATTTTTTCTATAGAAAAAATTTGTCAATATAAGATTTTTTCTCTAGAAAAATTTTTCAATATTAAATTTTTTCTATAGTAACATTTTTCAATATAAAATTTTTTCTGTTCCAAATCTTGGAGTGTCAAAGATATTTTTATAAAAATTAGTAGGAGATGCGGGGCATCTCTCTCCGTACCTCTCACATGCTAAGTGAGCGCTCTACCATCTGAGCTACATCCCCATGTTAAAGGCTAAAGCATTAATTACATTGAAAAAAAATTCTTACAAAAAATAAAATTTTAAAACATGCTCTTAATTCTCATTTAGTTCATAAAAATTTTGATATAAAGTATTTTTAGTGAGCTTGCAGGTGAGATCGACTTATTAAAACCTAAAATAAAATAGACTTATTTTTGACGGAGGGATTTATGTTAAAATAAAACTATTTAAAACACTAAAATATATTAAATAAAAAAATTTATTGAATCCAGTAAAAAAACTAAACCTGGAGATGCGGGGCATCGATCCCCGTACCTCTCACATGCTAAGCGAGCGCTCTACCATCTGAGCTACATCCCCCTATTAAAAGTTCATAAAAATTTTCTCAAAAACTTTTACAAAATTGATATTTAAAATTGAAAGCTTAATTTATACATAATAACTATTTCACAGTTACTTTTTTGTTTAAAATGCCTCAATGTCATTTGATTGATCACGTAGCCGTGTTAAGTTTGGCGCCCAACCGGTATTGAATGCATATAAATTATTATTATGCTGCATATTCAGCAACTTTAATTAGTTTAAATAAAAACAAATTGATAACGATTATTTGCATATCTCAACAAATTGCCATTCTAGTCAATACCAAATAGTATAGGCGAATTTAAAAAAATTATTTAACAAGTGGTTTTAAATAAAAACGAAATTGGAGATGCGGGGCATCGATCCCCGTACCTCTCACATGCTAAGCGAGCGCTCTACCATCTGAGCTACATCCCCTTGATGGAGACTTGGGAAAAGTGTAAGTATTTTTTTTAGAAACAGAGTTTAAAATATTATTTTTTAATAAAAAACTATCACGTATTTATTAAAATACTTAATGCATTTTAAAAGCTACTATAGTTAAGTTTGAATTTAAATAAATTCAAATTTTCAACTTGAAAAAATTTGTTTTAGATTCAAAATCGTCAACTGTGATGCATACTTACACTCGGTTATGTAAAGCATTTCCAAAATTCTTCTAGATATTACATAAAATGTAAACAATAAAATATTGTTAACCCAATTGTTCTAAATTTGAGACGTCTAAGCATAATTCCTCTCAAAAACGAGAGACACCTAAGCAATATGGGTTTTATTACAAACCAAATGAGAATTATATTCAATGTCAAGTATTTTGTTCTCAAATGTTTTTAAATGTTTTGTTCTATAAATAGAACAAGCAATTTAAAAGCTTTTGCAAATATTTTCAATTATTTTTCTTAATAATTCTAGTATAAATTATAAAATTGTTCTAAATTTGAGACGTCTCAGCCTAATTCCTCTTAAAAACGAGAGACACCTAAGCAATATTGGTTTTATTGCAAACCAAATAAGAATTATATTCAATTTCAAATATTTTGTTCTATAAATAGAACATAAAATTTAAGAAATCTTAATTTATTTTCTTTAATATTTCTAGTTTAAATTATAAAATTTTTGGAGATGCGGGGCATCGATCCCCGTACCTCTCACATGCTAAGCGAGCGCTCTACCATCTGAGCTACATCCCCTTGATGCAACTAATAAATTTTTGAAGTAATAAACTAATAAAAAATTTATGATTAAGCTAATACACATTAAAAATTCTATTAGTTTTTCAATGTCAAGGACTTTTGGTTTTAACTGAAATTTAATATTTATTTGTTGGACTTATTTATTAATTGGACTTATTTATTTATTGGACTTATTTATTTATTGGACTTCTTTAAAAACCAGTTAAAACCTTCAGAATAGCAAATAAGTATTGAATTTAACTGGGTTATTTGGGGGTTATTTTAAACCGTTACAATGCAATTTTTATTTTTTTTTTGTTTTTAAAATTTCAGAAATTTTTAAATATTTATAAATATTTCAGAATCAGTTTTAAAAATTTCTTTGGAGATGCGGGGCATCGATCCCCGTACCTCTCACATGCTAAGCGAGCGCTCTACCATCTGAGCTACATCCCCATATGGTTTCGATGATTTTAAAATCAGATAAAACAACTGAATAAACTCAAATTTGCCAACCTTCTAGAAAAGAAAAATTCTTTATATGCAAACTTTTCAAAAGTTATAATTCTGAGATGCTTTAAATTTGTTTATTTACAAAACAAATTTATAAAATTCTTATAATTCTCATATGATTTACAATATTTTACTTTGAAAGCTGACAAAATTTTGTCTAACAGCAATAATGGTATTTCTTAATTGTTACAATAAAATAATAATTTTCAAAATATAGTTATTAAAAAATGTAATTGGAGATGCGGGGCATCGATCCCCGTACCTCTCACATGCTAAGCGAGCGCTCTACCATCTGAGCTACATCCCCATATAAGTACTAGCAAATAATAGTTGAGCGTAAATAATCAAAATATATATTTGGTGAATATTTTTTACCTACTAAATCGAGTCTCAACAATTAAATTAAGTCTCCACGATTTCTAAAAATTCTTGGTCCGTTGATTACAGTTTGAACAGTCTCATTTATGAGATATTGTCTAAACTATTTAAAAAATAAATTGGAGATGCGGGGCATCGATCCCCGTACCTCTCACATGCTAAGCGAGCGCTCTACCATCTGAGCTACATCCCCTTACGAAAATTGCTTACTTACTGAAATAAAATTTAAAGTAAATACTAAAATACTAAACTTTGGTTGACAATTTTATAAAAATGCATCACGTATTTTAAATTTGCTAGAGTGCATACTAATTAAGTTAATACATAATCACTTTAACCTAATTAAACACTTAATTTTTTATCAATAGAGATTTTACAACTCTGCATTTACCATCCGCCAATGCTGGTATTTGAACCCAGAATTTTTAAGCTTCATAAGCTTTCTTTCCATTCAATTAACTTAACTTTAAATCTGTTCTAAAAATAGATTCAAAAATTTCAAAAATTTTGTATACTTTATAATTCTCGTTTTCTTTTTTACTTAAACTTAAAATTGATTTTATTTTTATGTTATTCCAACATAAAAATGACGTCGCTGGATTATTTTAAATAATTAATTATGCAACATGCATTTTAAATAATACAAAAGTTTATAAAAACGTGAACTTTATTTAAATTAATTTGAGATATTTGAAAACTATGTACCAGTTTCTTGCTTTTAATATTAAAAAATATTGGAAAATTTTCATATGGGGATGTAGCTCAGATGGTAGAGCGCTCGCTTAGCATGTGAGAGGTACGGGGATCGATGCCCCGCATCTCCAAAAGGATTTTTTTAAACTGTATACTAAGATTTTTTTATTCTATAAATTTAAAAAGGTATATACTGCGATTTTATTTGATAAAACTTATGTGAACATTACAATACAATTTTGATACCAAGATAATATAAGCGAAATTAAAGTTTAAAGTAGTAAAATATTGTTGTAGGTTTTCATTTAAAATTTATCGAAAATTTCTTTACTTTTATCAAGGGGATGTAGCTCAGATGGTAGAGCGCTCGCTTAGCGTGTGAGAGGTACGGGGATCGATGCCCCGCATCTCCAGAATTTTTTTTGTTATAAATTTCTTTTCATATTAAATAAATAATTTAGTGCTGATGTTGATATTAAGTATCAATTAAATAACTTTAAAATTACAAAACAATTTCCTGAGACAGGGTGCGTCGATTTTCAGTTCTGTTAAGAAACACTATATATTAAACTGTTTGTTGTAAATTAAAATTTCTTTGGATTAGTTATAAGTTGTATTAATTGGCGCCACTAATCAATTAATCTAGTCGGGTTTAACTTTTTATAAATGAACAAATTGTTACATCGAAAGGCATTTATTTAATATCGTGACTTGATTTAATTGCTATATGCAAAAATGTAGTTTTGGAGATGCGGGGCATCGATCCCCGTACCTCTCACATGCTAAGCGAGCGCTCTACCATCTGAGCTACATCCCCTTGATGAAAGGCAATGATTTCTTAAAGTAAAATCTACCATAATTGTATAATCAATTTTTAAATTTAAAAAGTTTATTTATATAATTCTCGTTTAGTATTTTATTTAAAAAACTTTGTTTTATCATTTTCAAAGTCAAGGACTTTTAGTTTCAACTGAAATTTAATAATGGTTTTTAGTTGAACTTGTAAGTAATCCGTTAACCTTGTACAATATGTCCAATGTATTGAACTATTTTTCAACAAATTTTGAATGGTTTATAAATCGGAAGGCGATTACTATAAGACCTCTTAATAGATAAATATATCGGGGAACTCCAATTTTTATCCATTTGATAACTTTTTGAACTGCAAGCAGCAGCAATACAAATGCATTTTTAGTTTTAAATTTTAAAAATTTCTGGAGATGCGGGGCATCGATCCCCGTACCTCTCACATGCTAAGCGAGCGCTCTACCATCTGAGCTACATCCCCATGTGTTGGGTTATTATGCTTTTATTTTTAGAAATAATTTGTTAAATGCATTTTTTTCTTATTTCAAATTGTTAAAAAAAATTGTATTCTTCAATAAATTTAGAGTTTTGTATGTATTATAAATTGTCTTTATTTTGTAACAAAATTTTATTTTGAATATTTAAATAAAAAACTTTTATTGGAGATGCGGGGCATCGATCCCCGTACCTCTCACATGCTAAGCGAGCGCTCTACCATCTGAGCTACATCCCCATACGGCGTCGGTGACTTTTAAAGCATATAAAACTATTGAATAAACTAAATTTTGCCTAACTTCTAAATAAGAATAATTTTTTATATGCAAACTTTTTATAAGTTATAATTCTCAAATGCTTTACAGTTTTTTACTTACAAAACAAATCTATGAAATTCTTATAATTCTCATATGCTTCATAATTTTTGACTTTTAAAACTGAAATAAATTTTTACTAGTAGCAATAATGGTAGTAAATTTTATTCTAAAATTGTATTTAAATAAATGTTATAATAAAATAATAATTTAAAAAAAGTTATTTAAAAAATATAATTGGAGATGCGGGGCATCGATCCCCGTACCTCTCACATGCTAAGCGAGCGCTCTACCATCTGAGCTACATCCCCTTATAAAAAATGCTCGATAATTTTACCACAAGCTCTTTATTTTGTTATCATTTTATAACGGTACTTACGAAAATTTTATTTAAATTAATTAAACAATTGTTTAATACTACCAAAGTAGTTTTTAGCGCCTTTTAAGAGTATTAACTAGTACAAGTATGAAATTAATATAGTGTAAGTGGTATTCAATTCTACTGAAATACTGAAGATTTTCTTAAACTTTGCTTGTTATTTTGTCATTTGAAGTGATAAAAAATTGCTTATAAAATTAAAAAAAAAACTCAAGCTTTTTATTTTAAACAAAATAAATGTTTGGCTATTAAAATAATTTTTAAATTAAATAAATATTTTAAAAATAAATTAAACAATTTTCATATAAATTAATCATTATTCAAATAAACTAAATTTTTTGAAAAAAAGTCCTGGAGATGCGGGGCATCGATCCCCGTACCTCTCACATGCTAAGCGAGCGCTCTACCATCTGAGCTACATCCCCTTATAAAAAAATGCACCCATTCAAACGAACAAAAACACCTAAACTACCGCACAATATTTTATTTTCAAAACTTTATTTTCAATACAAAATAGTTTCAAAGCTAATCGAACTAATACCCCAGAAAATAAAAATTATTTACAAGACAAAAATATAAAAAAACAAGTTGGTCTCCGTTTGCATTTAATTTTTTTATAGCTTATGGCAGCAACTGAAGAAACAGCTTTTAAACAAAATTAAATTATCACAAAGAAATCAATTGACTTTAGTGACGAATGTGGGGAGGGACGGACGGGCGGGTGAACAAAAAGACAGATATAAACATAATATCTGGCCTGAGTGTCTGTCTTTATTAGAGCCCCCAAAGTTGTCATGCATTCAAAAATGAAATCAAAATTACTTTGACCGTTATTTAGATTTATTTGTTAAAACATAAGTAAAATAAAGATAGTGAGAATTAATAGTTTTTTGTTTAAATAAAATCTATGAAGAAAATATAGATGGTTAAGATCGACCTTAGGACACCCTACAATATTTAGTCTTATGGTATCGATTGTCCAAAAAGTGGTGTGTTGATGTTGTTGACTTATACTTATCAGCACGACTCATGGAAACAGAACAAATAATAGACGACAGAGTTGCCGTTTTTTATACTTTTAACTAAAATAGGCATTTTTTTCCATGTGTAGTTCTAACGTTTTAAAATGAAAAAAATTTTTACTCCATTTTTTTTTAATATTTTTATCAAAAAATTTTTCTATAGAAAATTTTTTTATCAAAAATTTTTCTATAGAAATTTTTTTTATCAAAAATTTTTCTATAAAAAATGTTTTTATCAAAAATTTTTCTATAGAAATTTTTTTTATCAAAAATTTTTCTATAGAAAATTTTTTTATCAAAAATTTTTCTATAGAAAATTTTTTTATCAAAAATTTTTCTATAGAAAATTTTTTTATCAAAAATTTTTCTATAGAAAATTTTTTTATAAAAAATTTTTCTATAGAAAATATTTTTTATCAAAAATTTTTCTTTAGAAATTTTTTTTATCAACAATTTTTCCATAGAAAATCTTTTATCAAAAATTTTTCCATAAAAACATTTTTTATCAAATTTTATTCATCAAATATTTTTCTATAGAAAATTTTCATACAAAAAATTTTTATCAAAAATTTTTCTATAGAAAATTTTTTTATCAAAAATTTTTCTATAGAAAATTCTTTTATCAAAAATTTTTCAATAGAAAATTCTTTTATCAAAAATTTTTCTTTAGAAAATTCTTTTATCAAAAATTTTTCTATAGAAAATTTTTTTATCAAAAATTTTTCTATAGAAATTTTTTTTATCAAAAATTTTTCTATAGAATTTTTTTTTTTATAAAAAATTTTTCTAAGAAAATTTTTTATCAAAAATATTTCTATAGAATTTTTTTTTATCAAAAATTTTTCTATAGAATTTTTTTTTTATAAAAAATTTTTCTAAGAAAATTTTTTATCAAAAATATTTCTATAGAAATTTTTTTATCAAAAATTTTTCTATAGAAAATTCTTTTATCACAAATTTTTTTATAGAAAATTCTTTTATCAAAAATTTTTCTATAGAAAATTTTTTTATCAAAAATTTTTCTATAGAAAATTCTTTTACCAAAAATTTTTCTATAGAAAATTCTTTTATTAAAAATTTTTCTATAGAAAAGTTTTTTATAAAAAATTTTTCTACAGAAAATTTTTTTATCAAAAATTTTTCTACAGAAATTTTTATTTTTCAAAAATATTTCTATAGGAATTTTTTTTTAACAAAAATGTTTCTATAGAAATTTTTCTAACAAAAATTTGTATATAGAAATTTTTTGATCAAAAATTTTTCTATAGAAATTTTCTAAGAAAATTGTTTTATCAAAAATTTTTCTACAGAAATTTTTTTATCAAAAATGTTTCTATAGAAAATTGTTTTATCAAAAATTTTTCTATAGAAAATTTTTTGGATAGAAAATTTTTCGGATAGAAAATTTTTGGATCGAAAATTTTTCTATAGAAAACTTTTTGGATCGAAAATATCTCAAAGAAATATAAATACTTAAAATTGTTTAATATTAGAATTAATTTTTTTATCAAGCATTTTGCTATAGAAAACTTTTTTATCAAAAATTTTTCTATGGAAATTTTTTTTTATAAAAAATTTTTCTATAGACAATTTTTTGGATAGTAAATTTTTATATAGAAAATTTTTGGATCGAAAATTTTTTTATAGAAATTTTTTTGGATCGAAAATTTTTCTAGAGACAATTTTTTGGATAGAAAATTTTTCTATAGAAAATATTTGGATCGAAAATTTTTCTATAAAAAATTGTTTGGATCGAAAATATCTAAAAAATATAAAAATCTAAAATTGTTTATTATTAGAATTTATTTTTTTATAAAAAAAAATTTTTCTTTAGAAAATTTTTGTATGAAAAATTTTTCTTTAGAAAATTTTTGTATGAAAAATTTTTCTTTAGAAAATTTTTTTTATCAAAAATGTTTCCATAGAAAATTTTTTTATCAACAATTTTTCTTTAGAAAATTTTTGTATCAAAAATTTTTCTTTAGAAAATTTTTTATCAAAAATGTTTCTATAGAAAATTGTTTGGATCGAAAATATCTAAAAAATATAAAAATCAAAAATTGTTTAATATTAGAATTTTTTTTTGTGTTTTGAAAAATTGCAAAAGTGCAAAATCTTGTAGAGTGAAAATCTCACTTTTAACCTATCGCCTGTTTGATTCTTAACACTTTCAACCGGACTTGGTACTTTTTACGTCACCGGGACAGACATTTTTTTAAGCTAATTTATTTAATATTCACTTTATTGTTTATTCGCCTTATTTTCTCGTTATTTATTTTGTATTTTATAATATTTATCCATAGCGAAAATTATAACTAGGTCAATTCATTTAGACGTGCTATTTTTCCCAGTCAGTCTTTATGCTTTTTCTATACAATTTCTTTCGTTCTTTCTTTGCGCTGTTGTCTGTCCGTCCGTCCTCAATTCATAGCTCAACTTTATAAAATTTAACAACTAAAGACAAAAAACCCCTTGATCTCTTTGGAATACTTTTTATATATAGTTTTATTATATGAAACTTTTTTTTAACGATACTAGATAAATCCGTCTGTCCCTATATAAAAGACTCATTGTAAATTATTTGTAGCAATCAATCGCTATCAATCTGTAATTATCTTTGCATTTTTACTCCTCAATATCGCTCGTTTAAAATCTTTTTTTTTCTTGTTTTTTTTTCGCTATAATTTATTATCTGTATAATTTCTGTTGTTTATTTATATATAGAAATAAAATAAAACTTTTTGCTAATCACTAGCCATTCAAGTTATACTAAAGTGTTCGTTAGACATCTAGAAAACGTCATGTTACGTTTTGTACGTAATAGATATTTGATGATAAGGAAAAGTGTTTATTTGTTAAGAGATGCGATAAAAAAAAGTTTGCGGTTTTATCCAGCGAATAATGGGTTTTATGTTATCATCCAGCGAAAGTTCATGGTCGATGCAGCAAGTCTCTACCCTAATAATGCCTTTAGCTTATATAGGTGAAAGCAGCAATACAAGACTTATTTAATTAAGAAATCTATTTTTTGACATATTTAGATCTATTAGAATCTTTCTGAGTTAATTTAACAATATCTGCTGGTCATCTAAAAGGTTCTTCATGCGTCGATACGCCTAAGAATATATAGCCAAAAATCTTTAATTTGGATAAAAACTAGCAAATTAAGAATTGATTTACCATTTTAAGACTTAAAAGTACTAAATAGTTTATTTTGTTTAAATATAAAAATATTTACTTTTTAATTTTTTCAGGATTCAAAACTCATTTTCAAAATTTTTTTCTCGGGGTCAAAGGTCAAAATTTAGATTTTTATTTAAAAAAGGAATTCAATAAATTTACTAAAAAAAATCATAAAGTTGCATAAAGCTTGAAACACAATTGGGACGAATGACTAATTTCGTCCAGCACGACGAATTCGGCTTTAAAAAATCGTCTTGTAAATTCGTCCATTGAAGACATTTGGGACGAATAAACGCACAAATTACTTACCCTTTCGGACATGTCGTTCGTCTGCGTATGAAATAGAAATAAACCTATCGCTCACTCATATAAACTCATATGTTCTATTTCTAACGACGAATATTCGTTCCAAAAATTTGGTCGTTCGTTATAATTGTGTTTCATACTTAAAGTATTTATTTGACACAAAGATCATTTTTTTTTACAAAAAAAAATTTTGTAAAAAATAAATTTAACCCTTAAAAGACATAAGGGTTAAAATGACGTAAATTTTTGTTGTCACTTTTTTCAGCGAATTTTGTTAAAAAAAGCATAAAAATGAACATTTTTTACTAAGATTAAGTTTTTTTTCATTATTTTTATAGACATGGGGGAAAAACGGATATGGTAAAACTAAAAGTGGTTGACCAGATAAAAGCGGACATATAAGATACAATCATAAAATGTGTTTTATAATTTAAAAAAATATTCAATAATTTCCATTAATGTACAGGCCTTTTGTCTAACTTATGATATATAGTTTGTAAAATCTGGATAAGTAGTTTCAGAGATATGTTTAAATTTCTAAAAAAAATATGTGTTAGCCAAGGTTTAATAAGCGGTTATTCATTTTGCGGTTTTAAAAGTAAACGTAAATAAAACACATGTAAATATTTAAATGACCACCACGCGAAATGTTGCAAAAAGTCTAACGGTGTCAAATCACATGATCTTGGTGGCCTGTTGATATCGCCACGACGAGAAATTACGCGGCCAGGAAATGTCTCTTGCAATAGAGCCATATTCGCTCGAGTTGTGTGGCATGTGGCACCATCTTTTTGAAACCACATATTCTCCAAGTCGTATTCTTCAATAGCAGGCAAAAAAAAGTCGTTTATCATATGACCATTACCGAGAACGACAAGGAATCAACACATTCGGGTCTTCAGCAACACTTTCACTTACAACAGTGGATATTTCTAGCGGAACGAGCGAAACGATGATGCACAGGCCTTACAATATTTGTAACTGCTCCAGTCTCTTCAAATTTCTTTACAATTTTGCCAATTGCTTGAGTAGTTGGACGATTTTGTAAACCATAATCTCCTCTTAAAGCACGATATGTGGCTGTTGCGCAGAATTACCATTTTTGTAGTATGTTTTGATCATTTTTATGCTTTGTATGATACTTAAGCGATCCATTTTCGTCAAGGTCAGACTTTCAACTGAAAAGAAAAAAATTGATTTAATAACTTTGACAGATGTCGAATTCCAGTCCTATACTTTTGAAACCACGAAATGGATAACCCTTTACTTTTAAAAATCGCTTAATAAATCATAAAACTCAGGCTTATATAATGATATGTCGACTAAGTTTAGCACAGATATATCAATATCACATGTAAGAAAGTCCTATAGTCGGTCAAGCCCGACCAAACGATACCCTTTACCACTAAGGTCAAAGGTGTTCTTTTTCCTGTATAAAGACAAATATTTGCTTCATTTTGCCATCATATAAACATTTTCTCAAAACTTTTGCATTTAAGCTGTTTTCTTCATTTGGACTTATATGAGAGCTAGGGTCAAATGTGGACCAATTATCTCGAAATTTGGCAAATAGTTACAATTTTTTTTTACAAAAATTATGTATGCAAAATATAAACTTAAATTTCTCATTACCTTCAGATTTACGAGCGTTTTTGTGATTTTTGTCTCATTTAGTGCGTTTTGACAGAAGAGTTTGTATGGGAGCTATGGTCAAATGTGGACCATAAATAATGGACTGATTTTAGCGAATTTCAGTTGCCTATCAAAAAAATGTTCTATGCCAAATTTCATCAAATTATCTATAGAATTACGAACTGTACTTTGATAACATGGCTTACATGGGGGTCCAGCCAGACGGACGGACTGACTTCGCTAAATCGAATCAGAAAGTGATTCTAAGCCTATTGGTATACTAAAAGGTGGGTCTAAGACAAATATATCCATGCGTTGCATACATCAGCACAAACCTATAATACCCTTTCCACCTATGGTAGTGAAGGGTATAATTATTATTAAATCATAGCTGTTATTAATAACATCATTATCGGTTGATCATGCCTCTCCTTATATATATCTCATTTCCTAGGTATATTTAGCTCAATGATATCTGGTCGAAGTTGACCCACTATACTATAGTATATTTTGTTTTGATTAACATTTTGTTTTTATCACGTTTTTATACGAAATCGATCATAGTTTTTATAACTTTAAGGTAAGAGTATTTTGACCAATAATATTACATATATCAACTAGCGATTTTTTATATCGGTATCGAAATTTTAGTTTAATAACAATTATCAAAATTTATCAATATTGGAGATGCGGGGCATCGATCCCCGTACCTCTCACATGCTAAGCGAGCGCTCTACCATCTGAGCTACATCCCCATTGAAATAGCTACAAACTAAATTCAATTTAAAAGAAAAGTTCGTATCGAAACAACTTTTGAAATAAGGTATATAATTCTCATTAAGTTGAAAAAATTTGAAGTATAAGACATTTTTTAAGTAATAAATTAAAATACAATATTTAAAATAAAAATGTAAAATTTTTATTAGCTTAATATCAATTACTTAAACCAAACGGATTATAGTTAGCATTTTAACCCTTTTATTTATAAACTATAGATACAATTTTCAAAGGTTTATAGTAGGAATTTTGTATACAAAATTTTAATTATAATTATGACATAACTTAATTTTTTGTTTATGAATAGGGTTAGAGTTAAATTTGTATTTAAAAATTACAAAAAACCATCTGAGCTACATCCCCCGATAAGAAACTAATAAAAAAATGCAAATCATTAAAAAAAATTTCAGTCTTGAAATAAAAAATGCACTTTTGTTGGTAATTTTTATTTGATTGGAACACTTTTTATACAATTAATAAATATTCAACAAGTTAACTTTGTAATAAACTATTTAATGTTAAACAATAGTAACAATAATTGAGATATTTAAATTAAAATATTTAATAAAGTATTTACCATATCACAACTTAAATTTCAGATTTATTCATAAAATCTTTTTAAATTTTTTAATCAATAAAATTGCTGTTGTTGTATCTTTTGTAATTAAAAGAAATTGTAGTAAAATTGAATATTAATCAAGTTGAATTGACACATGTAAATTGTAAACTGCTGCAGTTGATAACCATTTGTTAGAGTGCACGTGTCAAGTTTTACTTACATTGTAATTTATTTACTTTGATCCATTTTTCGAATGAAAGCAGCCAACAAAGGAGAAAAAATCATGTAGGATTTTCTTTTCTTCTTCTTTATCAAAGTAATTTGAAACAAGCTACTCGTACTACCTACTTCAGTAAAAATTTGAAAAATATGTGTATTAAAAAAACATTGAATATTGGCATTATTTCAAATTAAAATTACTTTTCAAATTGTACGAGTATCTCTTTGCATATTCATGTGCCAAGAACTTGGTCTTGTCAGAGATAACAAATTATTTTTATATCTTACATGTATCACCATAAGGTCTAATATTTTGGAATATGAAAAGTGAGAATAAAAAAGGGGAAATTAAAAAAATTTACATTTTTAAAATTTTACTATTAGGCACAATAAAATTTCATATAGAAAATTTTCGGTTTAAAAATTTTATAAAGAAAATTTAAGGTATTGAAATTTTTTATAGAAAATTTTTGGCATTAAAATTTTATTAGAAAATTTTCGGTAGAAAAATTTTATATAGAAAATTTTCGGTAAAAAAAATTTATATAGAAAATTTTGGGTATAAAAATTTTATATAGAAAGTTTTCGGTAAAAAAATTGTATAAAGAAAATTTTGGGTAAAAAAATTTTATATAGAAAATTTTTATAATTTTATATAGAAAATTTTTATAATTTTATATAGAAAATTTTCGGTACGAATATTTTATATAGAAAATTTTCGTTATAAAAATTCTTTATAGAAAATTGTCGGTACAAAAATTTTATATAGAAAATTTTCGGTAAAAAAATTTTATATAGAAAATTTTCGGTAAAAAAATTTTATATAGAAAATTTTCGGTAAAAAAATTTTATATAGAAAATTCTCTGTAAAAAAAATTTGTATAGAAAATTTTCGGTAAACAAATTTATATGGAAAATTTTCGGTAAAAAAATTTTATTTAGAAAATTTTCGGTAAAAAATTTTATATAGAAAATTGTAGGTAAAAAATTTTATATAGAAAATTTTCGCTAAAAAAAATTTATATAAAAAATTTTTGGTAAAAAAATTTTATATACAGAAAATTTTCGGTAAAAAAATTTTATATAAAAAATTTTTGGTAAAAAAATTTTATATATAGAAAATTTTCGGTAAAAAAATTTTATATAGAAAATTTTCGGTAAAAAAATTTTATATAGAAAATTTTCTTTAAAAAATTTTTATATAGAAAATTTTCTTTAAAAAAAATTTATATTGAAAATTTTCGATAAAAAAATTTTATATAGAAAATTTTCGGTAAAAAATTTTATATAGAAAATTTTCGGTAAAATAATTTTATATAGAAAATTTTCGGTAAAAAATTTTATATAGAAAATTTTCGGTAAAAAATTTTATATAGAAAATTTTCGGTAAAAAATTTTATATAGAAAATTTTCGGTAAAAAATTTTATATAGAAAATTTTCGGTGAAAAAAATTTATATAGAAAATTATCGACAAAAAAATTTTGTATAGAAAATTTTCGGTAAAAAATCTGATATAGAAAATTTTCGGTAAAAAAATTTTATATAGAAAATTTTCGGTAAAAAATTTTTATATAAAAAATTATCGGTAAAAAAATTTTATATAGAATATTTTCGGTAAAAAAATGTTACATAGAAAATTTTAGGTAAAAAAATTTTATATAGAAAATTTTCGGTAAAAAAATTTTATATGGAAAATTTTCGGCAAAAAAAAAATTTATATAGAAAATTTTCGGTAAAAAAAATTTATATAAAAAAATTATAAAAAAAATTTATATAAAATTTTCGTTAAAAAAATTTTATATGGAAAAATTTCGGTAAAAAAATTTTATATAGAAAATTTTCGGTACAAAAATTTTATATAGAAGATTTTCCGTAAAAATTTTATATAGAAAATTTTCCGTAAAAATTTTATATAGAAAATTTTCGGCAAAAAAATTTTATATAGAAAATTTTCGGTAAAAAAATTTGATATAGAAAATTTTCGGTAAAAAAATTGTATATAGAAAATTTTCGGTAAAAAAATTTTATATAAAAAATTTTCAGTAAAAAAATTTTATATAGAAAATTTTCGGTAAAAAAATTTTACATAGAAAATTTTAGGTAAAAAAATTTTATATAGAAAATTTTCGGTAAAAAGATTTTGTATGGAAAATTTTCGGCAAAAAAAATTTATATAGAAAATTATCGTCAAAAAAATTTTATATAGAAAATTTTCGGTAAAAAAATTTTATATAGAAAATTTTCGTTAAAAAAATTTTTATGGAAAATTTTCGGTAAAAAAATTTTATATAGAAAATTTTCGGTACAAAAATTTTATATAGAAGATTTTCCGTAAAAATTGTATATAGAAAATATTCCGTTAAAATTTTATATAGAATTTTAGGTAAAAAAAATTTATATAGAAAATTTTCGGTAAAAAAACTTTAGATAGAAAATTTTCGGTAATAAAATTTTAGATAGAAAATTTTCGGTAAAAAAATTGTATATAGAAAATTCTATTAAAAAAAATTCTAATAGAAAATTTTCGGTAAACAAATTTATATGGAAAATTTTCGGTAAAAAAATTTTATATAGAAAATTTTCGGTAAAAAATTTTATTAGAAAATTTTCGGTAAAAAAAATTTTATATAGAAAATTTTTGGTAAAAAAATTTTATATAGAAAATTTTTGGTAAAAAAATTTTATATAGAAAATTTTCGGTAAAAACAATTTATATAGAAAATTTTCGGTAAAGACAATTTATGTAGAAAATATTCGGTAAGAAAATTTGTATAGAAAATTTTTGATAAAAAAAATTTTACATAGAAAATTTTCCGTAAAAATTTTATATAGAAAATTTCACTTCATTTGATCTATAAAATAATCGAAAAAATTTTAAAATGGGGTAAAATTTAAAAATGTGAATTTTGGTTGTATACTTTTAGGCAAACAATTTTTTAATAAAGGTTACTTTACATAATGCTTATACCCTATTAAAAATATTTGTTTGTTTTTATTTAAAATTTCAATTGCTTATATTTTGCAAAGAATTGTGTTGCATACTTCAAGTAGTTTTAAAAATTGTTGTATACGTTTAGGCGAAAACAACATTTTCTTTCTAATAATAGCTGACTTGCATTTCAAAAACCATCACCTATTCCATGTTCATGTTCCATTTAAAATTGTAAATCAACTTTTTTTATTTCTAAAAGACCTGTAAAACTCCTAACAAATTCCCTGCCACAATAAACCAAAAGTATTCCCTAAAAAAAGAAGATAAAAACAAATACAATTTTAAAATATATAAGAAAACAAGGATTTACATATTTCGCGTTACTTTTGCAATTTTTTTCTTTTTCCTTTCCCTATTTTCATAACTCCTTGACTTTGTTTTATTACTGTAGCTGGTGCTGAGGTGGCTGTTTTTCCTCTTTTTTTACTTTAATATTTAGTAAACACGGAAAACGTGTCTTGAATATATTATCCGCTTAAAAATTAGTTTTATGTAAATTACGTTTTCTTTTACGCCTCAGCTCTCCTTACCCTTGCTTGTTGTGATTTAGTTAGGGCGGTACAATTACCTTGAAGGAATAATAAGTTGAAGGTTTTGAAGGTGACAGTCCTAAGGTTACCAAGAATCGAATAATTTTTTCAATGGCAATGATTAAGCAATATTTTGTGGATTTTATATATAACAAAATCATATTTTTGTTTTCAAACTTGTCTCAATTTATTCTTTCCTTTATAACTTTGGTAAAATCTTTGGGAAATTTTTTCTAAAAATATCTAATAAATCCTAATATATTACACAATAAAGTGCCGAAAGTTTCATTCAATTTGATCCATTAATGTAATTCAGAAAAATTCACAAAGACATATTTTGATAGTAATTAGATTCTTGTTATGAGTGTTTAAAATGTTCTAGTTTTACGTGATGACTTATTTCAAAAAATTTCAATATTGTTTTCATTTATTATATTTTTTATAACTTCTATAAAATCATTTCTAAAATTATTCTAAAAATATTTAAGAAATCCTTATATATTACAGTAAAATATTCCGAAAGTTTTATTTAATTTATTCAATTAGTTTAACCTAGAAAAATTCACAAAGTCAAATTTTGATAGTAATTAAATGTTTGTTGTAGAGTGTTTAAAAATTGTTTCATTTTTATATGATGACTTATTTTATGATATTTTTTAAGGTTGGAAACTCTGCAAAAAGTTTTTAAAAATTTTCTATATAGCCAAGATATCTTCAACTGAAATGCAAAAGGTCGTAAGTGACAGAAAAATTCGCAAACATTTTTTGGATTGATTATAAAATTTATTCAATAAAGAACAGTAAAAATAACAAAACATTTTTTTTTTTCATCATAAGCTCTTTTGCATTTCAGTTGACGATTTCCATATTTTTAAATTTAGCTATTTATATTTATTCTACTCATTTTATATAATATATAAATTTCCTAACATACGAATAATTTTATTTCTTATATGCTTAACATTTTTATGTGAATTTAATACACAACTCTCCAGGGCTTTTGGTTTCTGTGGTATTTCATCAAAAAAGAATTTGTGGGAATTTTGGAAAAATATATGGTTTAAAAAAAAACATTTAAATCTGTTTAAAAAAATACTAAGATTATCTGTTTAAAAATATATGAAAGGAAATTAATAAAAACTTTAACTAAAACCTCCTTGAAGTAGGCAACAACATTTTTTTTCTTACAAAAATCGCTATTTTGAATCGAATTGCGCAATAAATTAATTTGTAGCAACGAATTTTATTTAAGACAAATCGAAACCTGAAAAATTTAGTTTTGAATTGTAATGTGTACTTTTAGGGGGTAACAATAAAGTTTATTTAAATTTCTGAAGGATTTTTCCTTAAAATGTATGTCATTTTCTATTAAAATCGACTGTGATAATTTAATTTTTGTTGTCAAATATTATTCAATATATAATCAACATCGAAACGCGTCGGGGAAAGGTTTCATAATAATAATAAATAATTGTAATAAATTGGGATCTTAGTGCAATACACTACAGTAAAACCTTTTAATTAAATGTTTGATGTCCCAAAATTTTTGAAGAACCCTTTTTTATAAATTTAAGAGATTTATAAAAAAACGTAATGTTTTGAATACAATTTCATTGCCTAAAAGTCTCCATTATTTTGGCTTCCCAATTGTAGGCAATACATTTTTTTTTTTGATAAAACTTTATAATTAATAATAATAAAATAAATGGTAATTTTAATGATTAGAATTCTACGAATTAATTTTCCAGTTTAAAAAAATATATTTTCATTTTCTAAATTTAAATTTCTATCAGGTAACATTATTAAGACTTTCCGAAAACTTTGTTAGCAAGGTATAGGGAGAGTCTTCGATATAGGTATAATGCATTTCTGAGCAGCAGGATGTTTCATATTCTTCTAAAGAAACTGATAAAAGAATCATTAGGAAATTTTTTCTGCAGAAAAATTTCATTGTAAAATTTTTTCTATAAAAAAAAAATTTTATTAGGAAATTTTTTCTATAAAAAAAATTTTATTTGGAAACTTTTTCTATAGAAAAATTTTCATTAGTACATTTTTTTCTATAGACAAATTTTCATTATAATAAAAATTTTCATTAAAAATTTTTTATTATGAAAATTTTTCTAAAGAAAATTTTTTATTAGAAAATTTTTTCTATAAAAAAATTTTCATTACAAAATTTTGGGAAATTTTTTCTATAGAAAAATTTTTATGAGGAAATTTTTTCTATAGAAAAATTTTCATTAGGAAATTTTTCAATAGAAAAATTTTCATTAGGAAAGTTTTTCAATAGAAAAATTTTTATTGGGAAATTTTTTGTATAGAAAAATTTTCACTGGGAAAAATTTTCATTAGGAAATTTTTTTTATAGAACAATTTTTATTATGAAATTTTTTCTATAGAACAGTTTTCAATAGGAAATTTTTTCTATAGAAAAATGTTCATTAGGAAATTGTTTTCTATAGAAAAAATTTTCATTATAAAATTTTTTTCTATAGAAAAATTTTTATTAAGAAATTTTTTCGATGGAAAAATTTTGATTAGGAATTCTTTCTATAGAAAGTTTCATTAGGAATTTTTTTGCATAGAAAAATTTTCATTGGGAAATATTTTCTATGAAAAATTCTCATTGGGAAATAATTTCTATGAAAAATTTTCATTGAGAAATATTTTCTATGAAAAATTTTCATTGGGAAATATTTTTCTATAGAAAAATTTTCATTAGGAAATTTTTCTATAGAAAAATTTTCATTAGGAAATTTTTTCTCTATAAAAATTTTCATTAGGAAATTTTTTCTCTAGAAAAATTTTCATTAGAAAATTTTTATTAGGAAATTTTTTCTATAAAAAAATTTTCATTAGGAAATTTTTTCTATTAAAAAATTTTCACTAGGAAATTTTTTCTACTGACAAAATTTTTATTAGGAAATTGTTTATATAGAAACATTTTTATCAGGAAATTTTTTCAATAGACAATTTTTATAGAAAAATTTTCATTAGGAAAATTTTTCTATAGAAAATTCTATACAAATTTTTCTATAGAAAAATTTTCATTAGGAAAATTTTTTTATTGAAAAATTTTTCTATAAAAAATGTTCATTAGGAAATTTTTTCTCTAGAAAAATTTTTATTAGAAAAATTTTCATTAGGATATTTTTGCTATAGAAAAATTTTCATTAGGAAATTTTTTCTATAGAAAATTTTCATTAGGATATTTTTTCTATAGAAAAATTTTTACTATAGAAAATTTTTATTAGGAAATTTTTTCTATAGAAAATTTTCATTAGTAAATTTTTTCTGTAGAAAAATTTTCATTAGGAATTTTTTTCTATAGAAAAAATTTTCATTAAGAAATTTTTTATATAGAAAATTTTTTCATATATTTTCTATAGAAAATTTTCATTAGGAAATTTTTTCTAAAATAAACTTTTCTTCCTAAATGTATGCTACACGATATTTTTCAGTCTCCCATATTACAATTTAATAAAATTTTTAATGTTATTTTTTCTAAAATAAACTTTTCTTCCTAAATGTATGCTACACGATATTTTTTAAGTCTCCCATATTACAATTTAATAAAATGCACATTAAAACTTGCTTAAAATTTTTAGTAGTGAAAACTTTAAGTACTTTATACATTTTGCAGTAAAGTACTTTTAAAATAGATTGTTTAAGAAACCACCTACTTGTCTTAAATTTGTACAAATATTTTCTCTACATATCAAGCTTTTGTTGCAAGAAAGTCATAAATGAAATTTTAAATTTTTCAATATTTTTAAACTGTAGATCAAATGTGTATATCAATGACCTTATAAAAATAATTCCGATTTCAACTATAATTAGGCGAAATTTCATACTGAAAATCTCTCAAGTGTCTTGCAAAACTTCAAACAAAAATCAAGAAATCAAAATCGATTTTTTAAATTTTTTAACTTATGACATTTTTACAGCTAAGCCCCCATATGTGTAAGTAACACTTTAAAGATGATGTACTTGATTTAAAAAGTGAAAAATTACACGCTGCCATAAACTTACTCGCTCTTATATATAAAAACTGTAACATTTTCTTTTATTCTTCGTCATATATTTTTTTATATTTTTTTTTCATAGCAAGCCAACCTCATTCAGGCAGAAGATCTTCTGTGAATGAGCACAAAAATAACATAAAGCAACAACAATTACTACTATAGTTGTTCTTATAAACATAGATACAACGTATCAGCATGTTTGTGCATGTTCAAGGATAAAATTTTACATGTGTAGTTTTATAGAAAACGAAGATACGAGCACTTGAAAAAATATTGTAAAAAAAATAGTAAAAATTATTTAAGGATAATAAAAAAAGCATATGCGTAAGTAGGTTGAAAAGCACAATACCAATACAACTAAACTTTATTCCTAGAATTGAGGGAGGATGTCAGTGAAAGTTGTGGTAAAGGAATTTTTTCTAAAAAAAAATTCAATAGAAAAATTTTCATTAGGAAATTTTTTCTATAGAAACATTTTCATTAGGAAAGTTTTTCTATAGAAAAATTTTCATTTGGAAATTTTTTCTTAGAAAAATTTGCATAAGGAAATTTTTTCATAGAAAAATTTTCATTAGGAAATTTTTTCTATAGAAAAATGTTCATAAGGAAATGTTTTCTCTAGATACATTTTTATAAGAAATTTCTTTCTATAGAAAAATGTTCATAAGATAATTTTTTATACAGAAAAATTTTCATAAGAAAATTTTTTGTATAGAAAAATTATCATAATTATCATAATTTTTCTATAGAAACATTTTTATTTGGAAATCTTTTTTTTTTAAATTTTATTACGAAATTTTTCTATAGAAAAATTTTCATTAGGAAATTTTTTTTGTAGAAAAATTTTTATTGGGAAATTTTTTCTACAGAAAAATTTTCATTAGGAAATATTTTATATAGAAAATTTTTATTAGAAATCTTTTTCTATAGAACAAATTTCATTAGGAATCTTTTGCAATAGAAATTGTTTCTATAAAATATTTTTCATTAGGAGACTTTTTCTATAGAATAATTTTTATTAGGAAATTTTTTATAAAAAATTATTGTTACGAAATTTTTTCTATAAAAAAAAATTTCATTACGAAATTTTTTCTATAGAAAAATTTTCATTAGGAAATTTTTTCTATAGAAAATTTTTATTAGAAAATTTTTTCTATAGAAAAAGTTTTATTAGGAAATTTTTTCTATAGAAAAATTTTCATTAGGAAACTTTTTCTGTAAAAAAATTTTAAATTAGGAAATTTTTTCTGTAGAAAAATTTTCATTAGGAAATTTTTTCTATACAAAAATTTTGACAAGGAAATTTTTTCTAGAAAAAAATTTTGATGAAAAAATTTTTGTATAGAAAAACTTCCATAAGGAAAATTTTTGCTCCTGAAAAATTTTCATAAGAAATTTTTTTCTATAGAAAAATGTTCATAAGAAAATTTTTTCTATAAAAACATTTTTATAAGGAAATTTTTTCTATAGAAAAATTTTCATAAGAAAATTTTTTGTACAGAAAAATATTCATAAGAAAATTTTTTGTACAGAAAAATTTTCATAAGAAAACTTTTTTTATAGAAAAATTATTATAAGGAAATTTTTTCTATGGAAACATTTTTATTTGGAAATCTTTTTTATAGAACAATTTTCATTAGGAAACTTTTTCTATAGAAAAATTTTTATTAGAACATTTTTTATAAAAAATTTTCGTTACGAAATTTTTTTTATAAAAAAAATTTCATTACGAAAAAAATATATAGAAAAATTTTCATAAGGAAATTTTTTCACAAAGAAAAATTTTCGCAAGGAAATTTTTTCTTTAGAAAATTTTTATAAGAAAATTTTTCATAAGGAAATTTTTTCTATAGAAAAATTTTCATTGGGAAACTTTTTCTGTAAAAAAATTTTAAATTAGGAATTTTTTTCTGTAGAAAAATGTTCATTAGGAAATTTTTTCTACACAAAAATTTTGACAAGGAAATTTTTTCTACAAAAAAATTTTGATGAGGAATTTTTTGTATAGAAAAACTTTCATAAGGAAAATTTTTGCTACTGAAAAATTTTCATAAGAAATTTTTTTCTATAGAAAAACATTTTTATAAGGAAATTTTTTCTATAAAAACATTTTTATAAGGAAATTTTTTCTATAGAAAAATTTTCATAAGAAAATTTTTTGTACAGAAAAATGTTCATAAGAAAATTTTTTGTACAGAAAAATTTTCATAAGAAAACTTTTTTTATAGAAAAATTATCATAAGAAAATTTTTTCTATGGAAACATTTTTATTTGGAAATCTTTTTTATAGAACAATTTTAATTAGGAAATTTTTTTATAGAAGAATTTTCATTGGGAAATTTTTTTATAGAAAAATTTTTATTGTAAATTTTTTCTATAGAAAATTATTAGGAAATATTTTCTATAGAAAATTTTTATTAGAAATCTTTTTCTATAGAAAAAATTTCATTGGGAATCTTTTTTAATAGAAATTTTTTCTATAGAAAAATTTTCATTGGGAGACTTTTTCTATAGAAAAATTTTTATTAGGACATTTTTTATAAAAAATTTTCGTTACGAAATTTTTTTTATAAAAAAAAATTTCATTACGAAATTTTTTCTATAGAAAAATTTTTTGCTATCGAAAAATTTTCTTAAGGAAATTTTTTCCCAAAGAAAAATTTTCGTAAGGACATTTTTTCTGTAGAAAATTTTCATAAGAAAATTTTTAATACGGAAATTTTCATTAGGAAATTTTTTCTATAGAAAAATTTTCATAAAGAATTTTTTTCTACATGCAAATTTTCATAAGGAATTTTTTTTAGAGAAAAATTTTTATTAGGAAATTTTTTGCATAGAAAAAATTTCAATTCATTATAGAAAATATTTGACTCTTCTCACTCCTTAATTGTGTTAAGTGTTAAAAGTGTTCTCGCTACTTTCAGATATAGATAAATACAAAGTTAATAATTGTTTTAAAAAATTATAATAATTTAAATTTAAAAAGTTTCCATTTTTAATTACATTTAACGCAGTATCAAATCAAGAGCTCTTGGAAAATTGATATGAAAACTTCTTTAATTTAAAAAATACAAACATCCACTGGCACATTTGCATAAATACTCAAAACTCATTTTCATACTTCCACAAGTGTTTGTAGATAAAGTCAACAGGAAAGAGTATTTTTTCATTTTTTAAGTTACACATCCTTTTATTATCTCATCTCTCTTCCTCGCCCATTTTGTGAGTTTATGTAAATTACAGGTGTCATTGCATAATTTTAGGCGTTACATTACATACGTATGAGTAATATTGAATAACAAACACAGATATTTGAACGTGGTGATGTATGATTGATATTAATTAGTTTGAATTTTTTGTGTATTTATTATTCGTATTTAATAATGAAATATAAATGACGTATATTAGACAATATTTAGCTTTTTTAATTTATCTCGATTTTTTCACAACTTTTTTTTACTGTAACATTTTATTCCTAAATAAAATGATTTATTGAAAATCTTTCTTTGATAAATCACACCATTGACTTCTTCTAATATTAATTTTGTTTAATATTTTTGCATTTATATCAATCTAATTAATTTGAAAAATATCTTTATAAAACAAATGAAGTGAATAAACTCATTATATTTAAGCATTAAACCAAAAATATAAGTAGATATTTAAACAGATGCTGCGGAATTTGTTTAATCAATGAAATTTTTTGTGCTTATTTTTTAGTGTGGGAATTTTTTTCTGGTTTATTATATATTTTTTTTACTTTGTGCAAATTTTTTTAAATATTTGTCTTATTAAGAAATAAATTTTATATGTATTTCTATGGAAATACTTGATCTAATTTGTGTTATAAGGTTGTATTACTTACCTTTATGTATTTGATTTAGCACTTTTTTATATCACTTTGTTATCTTAGGAAAAATACAGAAACAAAAAATTGCTTAACATGTGTCAACAATATCATGTTGCTCATATATTTTTGTTAAATTTACATATTTACATTAACATATTTTTTTACAATAGGATAGATCCAAAAATAGAAACAAAAAATTAAATTTCTCACCCCAAATTCTAAAAAAATTGTATACAATTTTATACTAAAGTTTTTCTATATAAAATTTTAACACCAAAAAATTTTTATATAAGATTTTAAAATCGAAGATTTTCTATAAAAACCGATTTTTCTGTATAACACCGAAAATTTTCCATATAAAATTTAAATATATAAAATTTTGTACATAAAATTTTGATATCGAAAATTTTGATATTTATAATTTTCTATGTAAAATTTTGATATCAAAAATTTTTTATAGAAAATTTTATTTATTAAATTTTTTTTTATCGAAAATTTCTAAAAAAAAAATAACCAAAAATGTTTTTTTTTAATTGTTTTGCCGAAAATTTTATATAAAAATATTTTTTTTATCGACAATTTAAAAAAAAATTTACCGAAAATTTTCTATACAATATTTTTTTACTGAAAATTTTCTATAAAAATTTTTTTTTTACTGAAAATCTTTTATATAGAATTTTAAAACCGAACAGTTTCTATATAAAATTTTGTTATCGAAAATTTTATATATAAAATTTTGTTATCAAACATTTTCTATGTAAAATTTTTTTATCGAAAATTTTCTATACAATTTTTTATAAAAAATATTTTTTACGAAAATTTTCTATATATATAATTTTAATAATGATCATTTTCTATATAAAATATTGATCTCGAAAATTTTTTATATAGAATTTTGTTATCGAAAAATTTCTATATACAATTTTATTATCGAATTTTCTATATAAAATTTTAACACCGAACATTTTCTTTATAAAATTTTATTATTGAAAATGTTTTATATAAAATGTTATCATCGAAAATTTTCTTTATAACATTTTTTTTTATCAAAAATTTTCTACACAAAATTTTTTTATCGAACATTTTCTATATAAAATTTTTTTAACGAAAATTTCTATATAAAATTTTTTTATCGAAAATTTTCTACATCAAATTTTCTTATCGAAATTTTTCTATATAAAAATTTTATATCGAAAATTTTCTATATAAAATTTTATTATCGAATTTTCTATAAAAAATTTTATCGTCGAAAATTTTCTTTATAAAATTTTATTATTGAAAATGTTTTATATAAAATTTTAACATCGAAAATTTTCTTTATAACATTTTTTGATCAAAAATTTTCTATACAAAATGTTTTTATTGAACATTTTCTATATAAAATGTTCAAAAATTTCTATATAAAATTTTTTTATCGAAAATTTTCTATATAAAATTTTTTATCGAAAATTTTGTTATCAAAAATTTTTTTATCGAACATTTTCTATATACAATTTTGCTATATAAAATTTAGCTATCAAAAATTTTCTATATATTTTTTTTTATCGAAAGTTTTCTTAATAAATTTGTTTTTATCGAATATTTTCTATATAAAATTTTTTTATCAAAAATTTTGTATTTAAAATTTTCTTATTGAAATTTTTCTATATAAATTTTTTTTCAAAAATTTCATATATACAATTTTTTTATCAAACATGTTCTATATAAAATTTTTCTATCGAAAATTTTCTTTATATAATTTTTTTATCGAAAATTTTCTTTATCAAAAATTTCTCTATATATAAAATTTGGTATCGAAGATTTTCTATATAAAATTTTTTTATCGAAAATTTTCTATATAAAATTTTTTTATCGAAAATTTTCTTTATATAATTTTTTTATCGAAAATTCTTTATAATTTTTTTTATTAAAAATTTGGTATCGAAGGTTTTCTATATAAAATTTTTTTATCGAAAATTTTCTTTATAAAATTTTTTTACATCAAATTTTCTTATCGAAATTTTTCTATATAAAATTTTTATATCGAAAATTTTCTATATAAAATTTTTATATCGAAAATTTTCTATATAAAATTTTTATATCGAAAATTTTCTATATAAAATTTTTATATCGAAAATTTTCTATTAAAAATTTTAACACCGAAAATTTTCTTTATAAAATTTTATTATTGAAAATGTTTTATATAAAATTTTAACATCGAAAATTTTCTTTATAACATTTTTTGATCAAAAATTTTCTATACAAAATTTTTTTATCGAACATTTTCTATATAAAATGTTCTAAAATTTCTATATAAAATTTTTTTATCGAAAATTTTATATATAAAATTTTTTATCGAAAATTTTCTTATCACAAATTTTTTTATCGAAAATTTTCTATATAAAATTTTGCTATCCAAAATTTTCTATATAAAATTTAGCTATCAAAAATTTTCTTTATATTTTTTTTATCGAAAGTTTTCTTATTAAATTTGTTTTTATCGAATATTTTCTATATAAAATTTTTTTATCGAAAATTTTCTATATAAAATTTTTTTATCGAAAATTTTCTGTATAAGATTTTTTTATCGAAAATTTTCTATATAAAATTTTTTTATCGAAAATTTTCTACATAAAATTTTCTTATTGAAATTTTTCTATATAAATTTTTTTTTCAAAAATTGTATATTTTTATCAAACATTTTCTATATAAAATTTTTCTATCGAAAATTTTCTTTATATAATTTTTTTATCGAAAATTTTCTTTATAATTTTTTTTATCAAAAATTTCTCTATATATAAAATTTGGTATCGAAGATTTTCTATATAAAATTTTTTTTATCGAAAATTTTCTTTATAAAATTTTTTTATCGAAAATTTTCTATATAAGATTTTATTATCTAAAATTTTCTGTCTAAATTTTTTTTACCGAAAATTCTATTCTTTAAAAAATCCTTTCACCGAAAATTTTTTATATAAAATTTTGTTATCAAATATTTATATAAAATTTTTTTATCGAAAAATTTTTATATAAAATTTTGTTATCGAAATATTCTATATAAAATTATGTTATCGAAGATGTTCTGTATAAAATTTTGTTATCGAAAATTTTCTATATAAAATTTTGTTGTCGAAAATTTACTTTGTAAATTTGTTTACCGAAAATTCTATTCTTTGAAAAATCCTTTCAACGAAAATTTTCTGTATAAAATTTCGTTAATAAAAATTTCTATAGAAAATTTTTTTACCAAAAATTTTCTAAATAAAATTTCTCATGCTAAATTTTAACTTTTACTAAGAACGCCTAAAAGTATGCAACATAATTTATAAAATTTCTTAGTTTTTAATTCTTTTCAAATTGAGATGAATGAAAAAATCATTTAAATCTTCGGACCTAAGAGCTGATTTCTTACGGCTGTCCGATATCTGAGTTATATATATTTTACTTAACAATTTTTGTTTTCTATTATGATAGTTTAAATTTTAAATTTAAATTTTTTAGAGCCATTAAAGTTTGTAGGATTTTTCAGTTCCATACCCGGAATCATTGAGGTGACAATTTTTGTATTTACCCTTATCTTTTCATTCCGAGGGCTATAGCAAAAGTTGGTGTTTCACAACACATTTATGTTGGTGTTTCTTTTGCCAGTTTTTTTATTTTGGGACAAAATGTTATTTATGCCAAAGGCATTTATTTTTCTTTATTGTTGAATATACAGTTAAGGCAATTTATATTTCACACCTGGTTGCCATGATTTTTTTTTTCTCCTTCCGTCTTATGCCACCTCATACATATTTATTTCTATACATTTTTTTTTTGGAATTTTCCTCAAGAAATTTGAATTCAAAGTATATAAATTTATCTCCTGGCCTTTATATTTTTCCAGCTCTTAATGTAAAATAAATAACAAATGAAACGAAAATGTTTGTATTAAATAAGTAAATATACCCTGTCAATGGGTCCGGGAGGGATTTAAGACTTAATTTTTGTATTAAATATTTAATCTATAATTAAAAACCGTGCACACAAAGTGAGATTAACACAAAGACACAGACGGAGTTGGGGCAACAGAAAAAGCTTAAATATTTATTTGCTGCCATAAATATAATGTGTCAATTAAAGCCAAAATGTTGAGGTTACGTTTGATTATAAATTTATAAAGATGCAATACAATATATACAACACAATATTTCGATTTGGCACAAAGTGACAGAAAGACAGACAGACAGACAGAAATTATTACATTTATTATTCACATGACATAAATACATACAAGTAAATTCATATTTGTATGTGTTTGTATTAACTTCTACACGTTTTTTTTTTTGCTCCTGTCCTTAACAGATTCGTTCGCTTTTGGGTCTATACCACCTACGTGATTTGTAACCAAAAATTTATATTGTATCCCTCTTAGTATATGTTTTTCTTTAATATTAATAAATTCTCGTGTATCTGAAAGCAGCCCTGAGCATCTTTGGCAACAAAAAACAATTGATAAATGTATAATTTAGCAATTGTTTTTGACAAATCCTGGCAAAGGCAAAAACAAACTAAATACAACCTTAAATTTATATATACACAAACACGCACACCCTTAACTACATACATACTCGTACATGTTTAGGAAAATGTCCTTGAGACCTTCACCAAAAACACGCACTCAAGCAGAACATAAAGGAAATCTCATGGCAAAAACAACTTAATAAAAATCTTAACAAAATATAAAGGAACCACCACACACTAAATACAAGGTCTCAAAACATATGTCCAGAGAAAATAAGGACTAAAATCAGTTTGATAAATTTAACAAAATATAAGATAATTTACTCATCAATCATCTAATTTGTTTTAACCCAGTCCTCTAACAAATTTTAGAAACTGACAAGAAAATGAATAATATCCAAATGTTCTAAATCTATTAATAAAATAAAAGAGGATACACATGTGAGAAACCGAATAAAGGACATAAAGGCTCACACTCCTATAAATTAGAGAAAATTTTCGGACTCACGTATAAACGAGCCTACCAAATATTTTCCTATAAAATGTAAGCTCCGAAAATTTTTGAAAAACATTTTAACTCCGAAAATGTTTGATATAAAATTTTAACCCCGAAAATTTTCTATATAAAATTTTAACACCGAAAATTTTCTGTATAAAATCTTAATGCCGAAAATTTTCTATATAAAATTTTAATATCAAAAATTTTCTATATAAAATATTAATACATATTTTTATATAAAATATTAGTACAGAAAATTTTCTATATAAAATTTTTATTTAGAAAATTTTCGATAAAAAAAATTTTTTTATAGAATATTTTCGGTATCAAAATTTTAAAAATAAAATTTTCGGTATAAATATTTTATATAGAAAATATTCGGTTTAAAAATTTTGTATAGAAAATTGTGCATTAAAATATTATATAGAAAATTTTCGGTATAAAAATTTTTTATAGAAATTTTTCGGTATTTAAATTTTTTTTATATAGAAAATTTTCGGTATTAAAATTTTATTTATATAGAAAATTTTCGGTATTAAAATTTTATATAGAAAATTTTCGGTATCAAAAATTTATATAGAATTTATTTTATAAAAAATGTTCGGTGTTAAAATTTTATATAGAAAATTTTTGGTATTAAAATTTTATATAGAAAATTTTCGGTATTAAAATTTTATACAGAAAATTTTCGATATTAAAATATTATATAAAAAATTTACGTTGTTAAAATTTTTTACTAAAAATTTTCGTTGTTATTTTAAGAACGAAAATTTTTAGTAAAATATTTATTATAATATTCAAAATTTTATATAGAAAAAAATTTTATATAGAAAATTTTCGGGATAAAAATTCATATAAAAAATTATTGATATAAAATTTTATATAGAAAATTTTCGGTGTTAAAATTTTATATAGAAAATTTTCGGTGTTAAAATTTTATATAGAAAATTTTCGTTGTTAAAATTTTATATAGAAAATTTTCGTTGTTAAAATTTTATATAGAAAATTTTCGTTGTTAAAATTTTATATAGAAAATTTTCGTTGTTAAAATTTTATATAGAAAATTTTCGGTGTTAAAATTTTATATAGAAAATTTTCGGTGTTAAAATTTTATATAGAAAATTTTCGGTGTTAAAATTTTATATAGAAAATTTTCGGTGTTATAATTTTTTATAGAAAATTTTTGGTGTTAAAATTTTATATAGAAAATTTTCGGTGTTAAAATTTTTTATAGAAAATTTTTGGTGTTAAAAGTTTATATAAAAAATTTTCGGTCTTAAAATTTTATATAGAAAATTTTCGGTAGAAAAATTGTATATAGAAAATTTGCGGTTTAAAAATTTTATATAGAAAATTTTCGGTATTAAAATTTTCTATAAAAATTAAAATTTTTTAAATTGTATATAGAAAATTTGCGGTTTAAAAATTTTATATACAAAATTTTCGGTATTAAAATTTTTTTTTTTTATAGAAAATTTTCGGTATAAAAATTTGTTGTAGAAAATTTTCGGTATAAAAATTTGTTGTAGAAAATTTTCGGTGTTGAAATTTTGTATAGAAAATTTTCGGTGTTAAAGTTTTTCTTGGAAAATTTTCGTTGTTAAAATTTTATATTTAAAATTGTCGGTGTTAAAATTTTATATAGAAGATTTTCGGTATTAAAATTTGATATAGAAAATTTTCGGTATAAGAATTTTTTATAGAAAATTTTCGGTGGTAAAATTTTGTATAGAAAATTTTCGGTGTTAAAATTTTGTATAGAAAATTTTCGTTATTAAATTTTTGTATAGAACATTTTTTATATAAAGTATTTATACTGAAAATTTTGTTAAAAAAAATTTTATACCGAACATTTTCGATATAATATTTTTATGCCGAAAATTTTCTATAAAAAATGTTTGTACTGAAAATTTTCTGTATAAAATTTTTATAGAGAAAATTTTCTATAAAAAAATTTTATACCGGAAATTTTCTATATAAAATTTTTATACAGAAAATTAAAAATAAATTAAAAATAAAAAATGATTATACCGAAAATTTTCTATAAAAAATGTTTATACCAAAAATTTTTCATAAACAATTTTCACACTGAAAATTTTCTATAAAAATATTTATACCGAAAAATGTCTATAAAAAAATTTTTATACCGAAAATTTTCTATAAAAAATTTTTGTACCGACAATTTTCTATACAAAATTTTTATACTGAACATTTTCTCTACAAAATTTTTGTACCAAAAATATTCTATACAAAATTTTGTAGCGAAAATTTTCTATATTAAATTTTTATAACGAAAATTTTCTATATAAAATTTTTATAACGAAATTTTGCTCAGAAAATTTTTGTATCAAAAATTATATAAAATATTAATACTGAAAATTTTCTATATTACATTTTTGTACCAAAACTTTTCTATATAAAATTTTTGTACCAAAAATTTTCGATATAAAATTTTTATAACGATAATTTTCGATATAAAATTTTTATAACGATAATTTTCTATACAAAATTTTTATACCGAAAATTTTCTATACAAAATTTTTATACTAAAAATTTTCTATACAAAATTTTTATACCGAAAATTTTCTATACAAAATTTTTATACCAAAAATTTGTTATACAAAATTTTTATACCAAAAATTTCATATATAAAATGTTTATATCAAAAATTGTATATATAAATTTTTATATGCCTAAAATTTTCTATATATAATTTTTTATACTAAAAATTTTCTATATAAAATTTTTATTCCGAAAATTTTCTATATAAAATTTTTATATCAAAAATTATATATATAAAGTTTTTGTACCGAAAATTTTCTATATAAAATTGTTATACCGAAAATTTTCTATACAATATTTTTGTACCGAAAATTTTCTATATAAAATTTTTATACCGAAAATTGTTTATATAAAATTTTAAGCCAAAAATATTTTCTAAAAAATGTTAACACCGAAAATGTTTTCAAAAAATCTGAAATTTTATTATCAAAAATTTTAACACCAAGAATTTTCGAGACAGAATTTTAACACCGAATATTTTCTATTAAAAAATTTTCACTGAAGCTTTATTTTTAGATGGTAAACGGTACTGTTTTTTTTTTTCATCGAACCGCTCTAAAATTTATGTAACAAAAGTATTAAAAACCTTAAAAGAAATTCAAGAACATTTATAAGCACTCATACTATTAAACAAACATAACTTACATCTACTCACACATTTTGAAATGTATCTCTTTTAACCAAAGAAAGTACCCAAGAAATATAAAAATAAAATATGGTTTCCATAAAATAACATTGATTTTATTTTATGAAAAATACTTAACCCAAACAAAATCACTTTTTTCTTTAACAAAAATAACCAAAATACATTTTTCCCCATTTTGCTCCAGAGCTATCATCAAATAAATCTTTCAAAATCATTTATCAAAAAAAGTAAAAAAAGAAGCAACATAAATACACTCAGAAAAAAGACATGTACTAAATTTGAGGAAAAAATATTCCTATTTTTATGGAAAAAAATTTCCTCATTCAGAGTAAATTTTTACTCAAAACTAGGGAAAATTATTACAGTCTAGTAAAAAATACTACATTTAAATAAAAAATGTATAGTTCATATACTAAAAATTAGTTAATATTTTTCCATAAAAAAATTGCATGATTTTTGTTAAATATTATTTATTTTAGGGAAATTTTTGTTAAAAGCTAGTAAATATGTCCTAAATTTTAGTTCATCATATCATAAAACTAGGAAATATTTAGTTTATTTCAAAAAAATTTAATTAGTAAATGATTTACTCAAAAATAGTTCATAAAATTGTACTTACTTAAAATCTGGAAGTTGTTGTCATAAATTTAAGTTCATTATTTTCCTAATTACTAAAAAGTTATACTTAAATTTAGAAAATTTTTCTCAAAAAAAGAAAAATTTATTTAAAATTAGTTAAGATAAATTACAACGTCCAATAGTATAAAATTTTCTTTTAATAAGTATAATTGTAATAATTTATTGAAAGTTATTTATTTGTATTTAGGACAATTTTCCTAAAAAATAGTTCAGATAAATCAGAATAAATCATGTTTAAATTTATGAAATAATTAGGAAATTTTTAATAAATTCTTAAAAGTTATATACCTATATTTAAGAAAAATTTCCTAAAAATTAGTTCATATATGAAAAATAAATGTCAATAAATTATTTTCATTTATAATTTATTTTCAATTTTAGTCCGTGTTAGTTTGTTTTACAAATTTCGTTATAAACCGCGTTGTTTTGTGATATTTGTGATTTAAAAAATATTTGTGTTGTGTAAAATTAAAGCGAGAGGTATGAAAAAATGAAATTATAGCTGTAATTTAAATCATAACACTAAATTCTTTTTTAGCAGTGAGGGTATTCTAACGGACATTTCATAATGTTCTCGATATTTCCGAGGACTGTTGCATAAGATGCGCTTGGATATCTATGTCCATATAAAGGTAAGTCTATTAATTTCTTATACATTATGACTTTTTAATTAAATATTTGTGTTTGTTATCTTCGGCAAAAGTGCTACTTGGCACGATTATTTGGCTGGCGATGACCAGGAAGGCAATGATAGGGCCTAAACAAAAGAAGCTAGGTTACTGAAACTTGGTAAACACATTCATCACTTCTTGGAAAATTTTGTAATTGAAATTGCGCGAAATCGGTTTACATCTGAACATAGCTCCCGTATAACCTTGCAAATTATAACAGGTATGTTAATAAAATTTTGTGTAGAGAAGTTTTATACAAACACTAGGCAGAATATAAAATTTCATTGAAATCGGACACTTAATTTACGAAAACACAAAAATACCAAAATAAGGGGTTTATGTCCGTCTGTCCGTCAAATAAAAGCCCGATAGCGCCTTAACTATAAAACTACTGCAACCGAAGTTATTCCAAAGATTTCATAAATTTGATCGAATTTGAATCATATTTACAGATTGTTGTCAAAATCTCGAGACGAGGTTCCACATCACCACCTTAACATTTTTTAGCATTTGTTTTCTTCAAATGAAAAAAGTCAACGGACTTTTTGTTAATAAACTTTTTGAAAAACCATGTAAGTGATGCCTTTTGAATACTGTTTCATCAGTTTTATATTAGGGTGGGTCGCTTTTTAATGTTTGCCAGGAGGTTGTTATATACATAGTAAATATCATAGTTCAACATCGAATTAAAAAAAGGGACTTAAATAACCGCAACAGCGATTTTCTTAATGTAGAGTTATCGGATTTAGTTAATTTTTTTTTATTATAAAAAATTAATGGACAAGTATTTAAGGTAAATACATTTTCAAATTGAGCTTTTGCGTAATGCATTGCTAATTATCTAAAATTAAAAAAATCGTATATGTGTTTTACAGTAACAGTTATTTATAGCGCTTACAGTAAGGGACAAAACTTAACACGTTATTTATTAATATAATTTTAGGTAAAATTCAAAAGTCATTGTTCGGTAAAATTTAAAAAAAAAAATTTCTTTTAGCCAAACACTTTTATTAGCTCATGTTCATTGGCCGTCGTGGTCAGATGGACGAATATAAACCGAACCGGTTCAGATTGTCGTCAATGGATACAGGTTGATAAAAGTGTTGGGCTTTAGTAACGAAATTTATACCAATCAACGAATTTTCACATTTAATATAATTCAATTTTAAATTTTATTTACTTGAATTTTTTCGATTTAGTAATAATAAAAATAAATAATGTAACTTATTAGTTATTAGTTAAAAAGTTTGTTTTTATATGTGTAGAACACAAACATTTTTAATTTTATGTCTCTTACTGTATGCCCTAAATAAAAGATATTTGAATATACATATATATTAAACACATATACCATATTTTATATTTTTTGCAAAATGACCTTTGATTAGTTAAATTGGGAAGACTAAGGACCTCTAGTGTTCCGTAGCCAAAGATGCCGTGCGTCACGAAGAGCGTCCCTTCCATTTTATTTTATTAAAAAAATATCAATTTGACTATAAAAAGGCTTTCATATTTTTCAATGTATTATGTTGCAGTTAATTCTGAAGTACGATTTTTTTATTTATTTACCTTATAAAATTTGTCTTCATTAATAAATATATTTATATAAATCAATATCTATTTTCCATTAACTCCCACTTTGAACCAAAATGCTTATGTTTATATTCATTTTAAAATAAATTAGTTCTTAAACTTGTAAAATAAGATCAAATATTTAATGGCAAAGAAAGGGTAATGAAAAAAAAACTTTCTCAACTACGAATGGGGGGAAATTACAAAACTTCATCCAATTTAATTTCTATGACTTTAAATTTTTTATTTAAGTTGTTATTGATTGAAATTTTGGTAAAACCAAAAATACTCCCATTTTTCCCCATAAAAACTAATTTGCGGCACTTCTTCCCCTAATGCAATCTAAATATCAATTTTGGTCACATATTTTTTCGTTACCGAAAGCATTTCTTCGGGAAAGTTTAGGTTAAATTTTTAAAAAATAGGCTGCACTGTAATTAATATTTACATATATCTAAGTAAATGTATAAATTTATATATATTTTAATATTATTTCTTATTTAATTATGAATATGTATTTATGTTGTATATTTTTGTACAATTATGGAAAACATTAATAAAAATACTTTTTACCATTTTTTTGTAGTTTTACTTTAAAGAGGGAATACATATTTTTTAGAAAATAATTTTACTTAATTTTAGTACTTTTTTCTATAATTTAGGAAATAAATAATTCAGATAAGTGTATAATTTACTGAAAACTAGAAAAAAGTTTTATTACTTTAGGAAATATTTCATACTGGGAATGAATATTTTACTATAAATATTTATTTTCTGACTGTTTTTCTCACTCTTAAGGAAAATATTTCCTAAAAATTATAAATTGTTTATAAGATCAAAATAAATAATTTACTGAATTTTAGTAATCTTTTTCTACTATCGTAGAAAATTTGAACAAGTTTACTGCAGTTTTTACTTGTTTTAAGTAAAAATAAATTATCTTTTAACTAAAATGAAGAAAAATTTTCCTTATTTATAGCATTGATAAATATTTATCTGAACTAAATTAAAGGAAATATTTAGTTGTTTTTAAGAAGTTTTCAGATAAAATATGAACTAAATTATAGAAATTTTTTTCCAAGTTTTTAGTTAAATTTTATTTGATTTTAGTAAAAATTTGTTTGATATAAGAAATTTTGTCAAAAACTTAAGGAAATTTTTTTCTTGGAATTAAGCAATTTTTTTACTCAATTACTGTAAAAAACGGCTTTGGCGCCATACGACAACCATTTTTTCCTCAAATTTAGTAAATTTTCCTAAATTTTAGTTCATTTTTTTTCTGAGTGTAAGTATTTTTTTGCCAGCTGTCTTTTTTGCTTAAAAAGGGAATAATTTGTTTTATTTTAAGAAATAATTTAATAAAAATTTGTTGAATTGTTTAAAATATTTATCTCTTTCTCTCATTATCTTTGTAATATTTTTTATAAATATAATATTCTTTTTAAATACAATTAAAAACGTTTAATATTATTAATTCATTGCCTATGTTAAGGAGTATTTTTAATGAGATATTTATTTGCATACATTTCGGGGTTTTTACACAAATATTCTGAGAACTTTTTATATGGATTAAATAAATATTTTAGTATACTTGTAATTAGTTTCCGTTTAAGAAGTGAGTTTATATTTGTTTAAAAAATAAAATATTTAAATATTAAGGTCAAAAAATGGTAACAAGATTATACGAAATTTTGGAAAAGAAAAATTTTTGGAAGACAGCCTAAATAATGAACTGATTTCTATCAGTCTCAGTAGTTTTTTTTCAGAACATCTTTAAAAACTCGCCAAACAATAACTTAATGAAACTTTAAAATTTATTTGTAACATCCTAAACGTATGCTACTTAATTTTCTATTATTTTAATTAATTAAATAATATTTAAATCCTTAGCAAGAAGACTATAGTTTTTTTCGAATCAAAAAGGCTATTATCTGATATTGATTTAATTGATATATATTTCTGAAGTTTGCAATTCTAATGTCTATTTTTCCTTTTATCTTTGCAGGTAAGCGTTTGACTTCATAAAAATATTAGACTTTAATTTAGTAACACATACATATCTACTGAGTAAGTACACCGAACCTTTAAAATAGCCATTAAATTCACGGGTATTTAAAATAAGTTACTCTTCCATGTTATAACTTTCAGGTATTAATAAATGTCCAAAGTCTTGGGACTTTCAGCGTATACTAACGTTTTTTTAAACATTTTATAAATTACTGGTTTATTAATTGTGTAATTTATTCGCGGAGGTAAACTTTAAATATTCCCACTGACCAAAAGGTTAAAAGAACAAAAAAAGTTGGAAAAAAACACTTGTGCGTAACCAGTAGAGTAGAAAAAATTACTTTAATTTACGAACATTATACATTGTACTCTTTACATACATACATTCTATATTGTATATTTTTTCTAATTAGTAACCACTTTTATTTAATAAGTAGCCAGTTAGAACCAGCATGCTAACGCTTTTTCAAAACTACACATTTTAACATTTAAGCAATTTTTACTCAAGTATTTAATGCATACATTAAGGAGGTTTTCTTTTGTATTTTGTTCTACTCCTTCATCCTATACATATGACCCTGAGAAATAACCTAACAAAATTCAAACACTTTGAGAAAAGAGTAAAAGTAATCTCCTATATAACAAGAACAACACAGAAGAGAATGGAAAATTAAAAGTAAATATTTGCTTAAATATTTAAGTTATTAGTTTTAGTTATTTCAATTTAACAAACTCTATTGCCTAGTTTAAGGCTTAGCAAATATTTTTAAATATTTGCATATTTTTTTGCAGTAAATAATTTAATAGTGCTATAAATTGTTTTGCTTATTTATTTAGAATGAAGAAAAAAAAAACTGAATAAACTAGTAATGAGTAGGAAAATTTTAAATACATTTTATATTCGCAATTTAAATAAAATTCTAAATCAATTTATTAACATTTGCATGAACATTTTATTGAATCAACCATCAGCTCTAAACCAGCAGAATTTATATTCTGCTGGCTATAACCAAACTAAAACTACAGACAAACACATCATTATATTCGAAAGGAGCATAATCACCATCATCATCATCATCGCCATAGTTGTCGCAGTTGTCCTCATCATCAGGATAATATTTGTCTGATGTAAATTTTCAAATTGCATAAATTCTATTGGCATTAACTATGTATTGAGTAAATACGATTGTCTAAATAGGGTGATTCAAAATTATCGGTGAAAAAATTCTGTATAAAATTTTGTATAGAAAATTTTTGGATGAAAAATATTATATAGAAATTTTTTTCAAAAAAAAATTTTTTAGTGTCAAAATTTTTCATAGAAAATATTCGAATGAAAAAAATTTCGGTTGAAAAATTTTATTTAGAAAATTTTCGTTTGAAAAATTTTATTAAGAAAAGTTTCGGTTGAAAAATTTTATTTAGAAAATTTTCGGTTGAAAGATTTTATATGGAAAATTTTCGGTAGAAAAATTTTATACACAAAATTTTCGGTTGAAAAAATTTTATATAGAAAATTTTCGGTGGAAAAATTTTATATAGAAAATTTTTGGTTGAAAAATTGTATATCAAAAATTTTTGCTTAAAAAAATTTTATATAGAAAATATTCGGTTGAAAAATTTCTTATAGAATATTTTCTGTTGAAAAATATCTTATAGAAAATTTTCGGTAGAAAAATTTTTATAGAAAATTTTTGGCAAAAAAAATTTTACACAGAAAATTTTCGGTTGAAAAAATATTATATAGGAAATTTTCGGTTGAAAAATTTTTTATAGAAAATTTTCGGTTAATTATTTTAAATAGAAATTTTTCGGCTGAAAAAATTTTATATAGAAAATTTTTGGTTAAAAAAATTTTATATAGAAAATTTTTGGCTGAAAAATTTTTATATATAAAATTTATAGTTTTATATATAAAATGTTCAATTGAAAAGTATTATATAGAAAATTTGAAAAAAAATAAAATTTTTTATACAGAATTTTCAATTAAAAAATTTTACGTAGAAAATTTTCGGTTGAAAAATTTTGTATAGAAATTTTTCGGTCGAAAAATTTTATATAAAAAATTTTATATAGAAAATTTTCGGTTAAAAAAATTTTATATATAAACTTTTCGGTTGAAAAAAATTTATATAGATAAGTTTTGGTTGAAAAATGTTATATAGAAAATTTTCGGTTAAAAAATTTTATTTAGAAAATTTTGGGTTGACAGATTTTTTATAGAAAAGTTTCGTTTGAAAAATTTTATATAGAAAATTTTCAGTTGAAAAAATGTTGTATAAAAAATGTGCGGTTGAAAAATTTTATGTTGAGATTATTAATATTAAAATTTTATATAGAAAATTTTCGATTTAAAAAATTGTATATAGAGAATTTTCAGTTTAAAAATTGTATATGCAGAATTTTTGCTTGAGAAATTTTATATAGAAAATTTTCTGTTAAAAAATTGTATATAGAAAATTTTCGTTTAAAAAATTTTATTTAGAAAATTTTCGGTTAAAAAATTTTATACAGAAAATTTTCGGCTGAAAACTTTTATATAGAAAATTTTAGGCTGGAAAATTTTATATAGAAAATTTTCGTTAGAAAAATTTTATATAAAAAATTTTCGTTTGAAAAATTGTATATAGAAAATGTTTGGTTGAAAAAATTTTATATAGAAAATTTTCGGTTGAAAAATTTTGTATAGAAAATTTTCGGTTGAAAAATTTTATATAGAAAATTTTTGGTTAAAAAATTTTATATAGAAAATTTTAAGTTGAAAAATTTTATATAGAAAATTTTTAGTTGAAAAATTTTATATAGAAAATTTTCGGTTAAAAAAATTTTTTATAGAAAATTTTCTGCTGAAAAAAAATTATATGGAAATTTTTTTTTTTTTGAAATATTTTATATAGAAAATTTTCGGTTGAAAAATTTTATGTAAAAAATTTTCGGTTGAAAAATTTAATATAGAAAAATTTCGGTTGAAAAATTTTATATAGAAAAATTTTATGTAGAAAATTTTAGGTTGAAAAAATTTTAAATTTGCGGTTGAAAAAAATTTATATGGAAAATTTTCTATAGAAAATTTTTGGTTAAAAAAATTGTATATAGAAAATTTTCTGTTGAAAAAAATTTATATGGAAAATTTTCTGTTTAAAATATTTTATTTATACAAAATTTTATGTAGAAAATTTTAGTTTGAAAATTTTTATATAGAAAATTTTCGGTTGAAAAATTTTATTTAGAAAATTTTCTGTTGAATTATTTAGAAAATTTTCTGTTGAACTATTTAGAAAATTTTCGTTCGAAAAATTTTATATAGAAAAATTTTATATAGAAAATTTTCTTTTGAAAAATTTTATATAGAAAATTTTTGATTGAAAAAATTTTATTTAGAAAATTTTAGGTTGAAAAATTTTATATAGAAAATTTTCGGTTGAAAAATTTTATATAGAAAATTTTCAGTTGAAAAATTTTATAAAAAAAATTTTCGGTTAAAAAAATTTTATATAGAAAATTTTCTGCTGAAAAAAATTTATATGAAAAGTTTTTTTTTAAATATTTGATATTGAAAATTTTGGGTTGAAAAATTGTATGTAAAAAATTTTCGATTGAAAAATTGTATATAGAAAAATTTTAGGTTGACAAATTGTATATACAAAATTTGCGGTTGAAAAAAATTTATATGGAAAATTTTACATAAAAAATTTTCGGTCAATATAGAAAATTTTCGGTTAAAAAATTTTATGTAGAAAATTTTAGACTGAAAACTTTTATATAGAAAATGTTCGGTTGATAAATTTTTTTTAGAAAATCTTCTGTTGAATTATTTAGAAAATTTTTGGTTGAAAAACTTTGTATAGAAAATTTTGTATATAGAAAATTTTCAATTTAAATATTTTATATAGAAAATTTTCGGTTGAAAAATTTTTTATAGAAAAATGTCGGTTAAAAAATTTTATAAAGAAATTTTTGCTTAAAAAATTTTGTATAGAAAATTTTCAGTTGAAAAATTTTATATAGAAAATTTTCGGTTGAAAAATTGTATATAGAAAATTTTCGGTTGATAAATTTTATATAGAAAATTTTCGGTTGAAAAATTTTATATAGAAAATTTTCGGTTGAAAAATTTTACATCGAAAATTTTCGGTTGAAAAATTTTATACAGAAAATTTTCGGTTGAAAAATTTTATTTAAATTTTGTAGAAAATTTTCGGCTAAAAAATTTTTTGTTGAAAAATTTTATAAAAAAAATTTTTTGTTGAAAAATTTTATATAGAAAATTTTCGGCTGAAAATTTTATAAACAAAATTTTTGCTTGAAAAATTTTATATAGAAACTTTTTAGTTTTTGGCCGCTTAACGCAAAATTTTATATATACAATTTTTTGCGGCAAATTTTCTATATAAAATTTTTCAACCGAAAATTTTATATAGAAAATTTCCGGTTGAAAATTTTATAAAGAAAATTTTTGCTTGAAAAATTTTATATAGAAAATTTTGGGTTGAAAAATTTTATATAGAAAATTTTCGGTTGAAAAATTTTATATAGAAAATTTGCCGCAAAAAATTGTATATATAAAATTTTGCGTTAAGCGGCCAAAAACGCTTCGTGACAGGCAATCCTCGTGTATGACTTTATTTAGGGTTTGGGTGTATAGAATAAAAGACCTGAGTATTGACCTATGTATGTCTCCTTTTGAAGTGTAAGACTTAAGTCTGATTGCTGGAATATGTAAATAGGAGTAGACACCTTTGGCAAAAGAGCAACAGAGAATACTTAAGCACAAGAAACACTTACAGCGACCTCAAATGAATGCGTTCAAAACCCATTGCATACTTACTCTGCAATATAATATTAAATAAACCATAGCATACCTTGAAGGACTCCAGGCAATACATCATTATTGATTATAAAGGAAATGGTAGGAAAATGCATTAGATGTTGTAAATTGTTGTTGGTTAGTTGAATGGCTGTTATTTGGTTTAAAACGTTATGAAATTTTGAAATGGGTTTGACTCGTTAGAGAAATGACAGAAAATTGTGCTAAACCATTATGAAACATCAACAAATTCATAGTTACAAACTCATAAGCATATAAAAAATTATGGTCCCAGTATAAGGAGACATTCTAAATGTTAGAGTTGGAATTTGTGTCCTCAAATATAGAAATTTAGATTTTAATTAAATAATGTTTTAGTTTTACTATTTATGACCAACATAAATTATTTCTAAATAAGGAAATAAACAAGTTAATTGAATTTTTTCAACATTCACATAAAAACGTTAAAAATATTAAAAGCTTAATAAACATACAAAATATTGTTGTACAAATTTAAATTGTTAATTAAAGCAGTGAAAATAAGAGAAACAAAATTTTATACAAAATGAGTGTTATTGCATACTTTTAGGCATTTTAAAATATTATTTTTAAATATGTAAAAAGTTATTTGGTTCATTTTTTCCGCCTGTTATTAGTCAGCAAAAACGTTACATTTATTTTACGTTTTGGGCTTCACTTGTGCTGTCAAAAGCTTAAAATAAAATCATAAATTTACATTTCATTTTCTCTCTTTTTTCCCCATTTTTTTTTTGTTTTGTTTATTATCATTGTTATTTTATAATAAATGAATGTGTTGGTATTCATTTACATACATACGTATAGGATGGACAGATAGTATATATGGGAAAACCCCAGCGACGAAAAAAATGTTATAAATAAAACCATCATCAGCCTCATTTTAGTTTACAAAATAAAATTCTGTAGAAATTTTTTTGTTAATACCGCAATTACTATTTTTGACATTGACTGTATAGTTACGTAGTTTTTTTTTGTGACAAAAAAAATGTCAAGGTGTTTTATGGGGCAGGATAACAGGCGTTGGTTTCACCCATTATAGTCTATAGCACTAAAAGTAGGCAATGTTTTTTGACTTAATTTAATTTATATATTGTTGAGGGTGGAAATCGTAAAATGAAATATTTGTATTATTATTGTATTTAAATAATAACTTTTTATGATTTCATTTAATAGTACAACAATTTTGTTAAACAATGTAATTGTTAGTTGGAAATACATTTTTATAAAACGGATTTTAGGTCATTTGTCATTATAAAAACGAATTTTAGTCTTGAAGAAATTATTTTATTTTTTAATTTTTTTCATTGTTTTTCCTCTTTGATTTTCTTTTTACATTGTTTAAATAAAACCCTAAAGACAATATTTTTGTGTCTCTATAATTTTGTTCCTTAGAAAATCCAGAAAAAAAGACAAGAATAAAAATATTTTCACAAAAAGACATAAAAGGTTACAAAAAGTAACCGTAACAAATCAATAATTGTTAAATGTTCAAAAATAAACTGAAATAAATACAATATAAATACCTACACGTTTTCAAAATCCCTAACATACACTCAACGAAATTTGAAAATGACTTTAGTTCTCAGTTGTTGGAAAAGATTCTTAAAGGTCACTTGAATAAATCGCAAACACTTTAATAAATCTTATGTTTTTTGAAGCTATAGAAAATTGTTGATAAAAAATTTTGTTAAGAAAATTTTTGATAAAAAAACTTTATAAAGAAAATTTTCGATGAAAAAATTTTTTATAGAAAATTTTTAACGAAAAAATATTTTTAGAAAATTTTTGATGAAAAAGTTTTATATAGAAAATTTTTGATGAAAAACTTTTATGTAGAAAATTTTCGATGAAAAAATGTTGTATAGAAAATTTTCGATGAAAAAATTTTATATAGAAAACTTTTATTGGAAATTTTTATATAGAAAATTTTCGGTTGAAAAATTTTTATATATAGAAAAATTTTTGATGGAAATATTTATATAGAAAATTTTCGATTAAAAAAATTTTATATAGAAAATTTTCGGTTAAAAAAATTTAATATAGAAAATTTTCGATGAAAAAATTTTTAGAAAATTTTTGATGAAAAAAATTTATGTAAAAAATTTTTGATGAAAAAATTATACATAGAATGTTTTGATGAAAAAATTTTATATAGAAATTTGTCGGTTAAAAAATAATTTTATATAGAAATTTTTTGGTTGAAGAAATTTTATACTGAAAATATTCGATAAAAAAAAAATTATATAGAAAACATTTTCGATAAAAAAAATTTTATATAGAAAATTTTTGTTTAAAAATTTTATACAGAAAATTTTCCGTTGAAAAAATTTTAGATAGAAAATTATCGATGAAAAAATTTATAAAGAAAATTTTCTATAAAAAAATTGTAAATAGAAAATTTTCGATGAAAAAATGTATATAAAAAATTTTAGGTTGAAAAGATTTTATATAAAATATTTTCGGTTGAAAAGATTTTCTATAGAAAATTTTTGGTTGAAAAAATTCTATATTTTTCCAATAAAAAATATTCTACATAGAAAAAATTTTCGATAAAAAAAATTTATATAGAAAATATTTTCGATAAAAAAATTTATATAGAAAATTTCTGGTTAAAAATTTTATATAGAAAATTTTCCGTTGAAAAAATTTTAGATAGAAAATTTTCGATAAAAATATTGTAAATAGAAAATTTTCGATGAAAAAATGTATATAAAGAATTTTAGGTTGAAAAGATTTTATATAAAATATTTTCGGTTGAAAAGATTTTCTATAGAAAAGTTTTTCAGTTGGTAAAATTTTCTATAGAAAATTTTTGGTTGAACAAATTTTTAGTTGGAAAAATTTTATATAGAAAATTTTCGGTTGAATAAATTTTATATAGAAAATGTTGGTGAATAAATTTATATAGAAAATTTTCCAAAAAATTTTTTTTTGGTAAGAAAATTTTCGATGAAAAATTTTATAAAAAAAATTTTCTATGAAAATTTAATATAACAAATTTTTGGTTGAAAAAACTTCATACAGAAAATTATTGATGAAAAAATTTTATATTCAAAATTTTCGGCTGAAAAATTTTCATTTTCAAAATTTTCGGCTGAAAAATTTTCATTTTCAAAATTTCGATAGAAAATTTTATATTCAAAATTTCGATAAGAAAATTTTAGATGGAAAAATTTTATATAGACAATTTTCGTTAAAAAAATTTTATGTAGAAAATTTTCGGTGACAAAATTTTATATGGAAAAATTTTGGTGACAAAATTTTATATAGAAAATTTTCGGTGACAGAATTTTATATAGAAAATGTTCGATGAAAAAATTTTATATAGAAAATTTTCGGTGACAAAATTTTATATAAAAAATTTTCGGTGACAAAATTTTATATAGAAAATTTTTGTTGACAAAATTTTATATAGAAAATTTTAGGTGACAAAATTTTATATAAAAAATTTTCGGTGACAAAATTTTATATAGAAAATTTTCGGTGACAAAATTTTATATAGAAAATTTTCGGTGACAAAATTTTATATAGAAAATTTTCGGTGACAAAATTTTTTATAGAAAATTTTTGATTGAAAAATTTATGAAAAAAATTTTCGATGAAAAAATTTTATATAGAAAATTGTTGATGGAAAAAATTTATATACAAAATTTTCGATGGAAAAATTTTTTATACAAAATTTTCGGTTGAAAAAATTTTATTGTTGACTACTCAGTTTACCTTTGATTTTCGGGAACGTTGAAAATTCGAAATTTTCTGTCAGTGTATTTTCATGTTTTTGAATGTTATATTTACTTTTAACCATCAATGCGTACAATGATACTTTATTAATTTTATGAGCGTTTCTAATTTATAAATGCATCATGGACAATTTTATGATTTACAATCCAAATTCATATAGTAAATACTCAATCCAATTTTAACTTATATTGCGGCATCTCTACTTGTGAATTTTCTGTGTGTGGAAAATTACAGAAAAAAAATTTTATGGTTAAACAATTACATTACAGAGCATAAAATTTGTTTAAAGTTCAATTACTTGTAAAGCTAGAGCTTGATTTTGTTTACAAAAATTATAAGAAATATTGTAAATTATAGGCCAATGAAAATTCCAAATTGAAATTCAACTGCAACAATGTTGTAAGGAAATTATAGGTTCGAAAGGGAACTACAACGAGATAATGTTACATGAAAGGAGAATTGTATGGGAAGAAAACGCCTACCATTAGTTTATTAAATAACAATTTGTAACAGGAAATTTAAGAAAGTGTTTAAAAAATGTAGTCATCTTAACAAGGATTTCAAAGATCCAAAGATTTGTAAAATTTAATTTGTTGAGCACCTTTTCCATAAATATATAACATTATACAAATATTTCTACAATATATACTTTTTTGTTATAAATCCTAAAAATAGGCTTTACTTTATATTATTGTTAAAATATATACTTAAATTATTTCATTAACTTAAGTAACTTAAGTTTTGAAGGACTACTTCTAAGCTTTTTATGGATGTACTATTAAAAACACTTTATTTTATAACTAATGCTATAATTTATGGCAAATAAATAATTAATTATCCTGAAAGAAAGTTCCTAATTGAAAGCAATACATCACAATCAATAAAATAACAAGTATCTACAAATTCAAAACTACAGATTGCTTTGAGCCTACATATATTTTTGTTAATAAATTATTTACTTTTGTTGGAAGCAAACAAGTTTCTGTGATGAAAGCAATAAAAACAGCCTCAAAGTATACTTTATTTTTAAATTGTATCTACAGCCCAAAAGTATGCTACAAATAAATGTTAAGCCTGAGATTAATTTAATATTTATAACCCTTTAATTTAAGTTTTTCTTTTAACAAACATTTGAAAAATATTAAAAATTTTCTCAACCATTCATTGTTATTTTGTTATTTCAAAATAATTTTAAATTTGTTTTTGTTTTTGAGAACAAAATTTTGTTGCAGACTTTTTGGCTCCAAGATTGTTGTTCAGATTCATTTTTAATTTACAACTTGGTTTTGTATGACTTGACATGTTTTTCTCTCTTTTACTTCTCTATTTTATTTTTTATGCATATTGATTGTTATTTTCCACTTTTTTTGTTTGCTATATTTTTATCGCTATTGTAAATATTTTGTTTTCTAAAGCATACTTTTTGGCTATTGTGTCCTTAACCCTGCAGGGTGCAAGGACGCTATAAAATTAAATCTTTTATTATTTTAGTTTTTTAGTCTGATGGCCTCACAGTTTGTGATTTTATGGATTTAGATTTTTAAAACACGATTCTGGCATATTTGGACTGAGGTAGGGTTTATTTGGTTTTGATACCCTATATCTTCATATTTGTATTAGTATAAATCTGTGGTGATGTTTTTAAATCCCAATAATTTTCGGAGTCAGCCTCGGCTAAAAAGTCGTAGCTAAATTATTTTTTAACTATTGTTCAGCTTCGCCTTTAATTACTTAGGGTCACTTAAAAAGCAAATTGTCACCAAGAGCATTTACTTAGTGGCAAATCTTAGAGTATAAATAAATCAATTCAAAAGAAAAATTATTCGTACGTATTAATGTAATAGACAATTTTTTATAAAAGCCAACAAATGTTTAGGAAGAAAACCAATTTCTCGACGCTTGGTAATACCATCATCTTCAGAAGTATCGCTTCTTTTAGACAGATCACATTATTAACTATTTTACACAATAATTACGAATTATGTTTTCAAACCAAAGGCTAAAGCTCAGATTATCGACTGAACAAAAGTAAACACAAACCCGAACAGTTTCAACTTACAAACATAATTCTTAAATTTAAATTTTTTATATAAAATTAAAAAATTTCTTTATATAATTTTTTTATCGAAAATTTTTTATATAAATTTTTTAATCGAAAATTTTCTTTATAACATTTTTTCATCGAAAATTTTCTTTATAAAATTTTTAATCGAAAATTTTCTTTATAAAATTTTTAATCGAAAATTTTCTTTATAAAATTTTTTCACCGAAAATTTTCTATATACAATTTTTTCATCAAAAATTTTCTATATTAAATATTTCATAAAAAATTTTCCTTATAAAATTATTTCTTCAAATACTTTTTACATAAAAGTTTTCATCGAAAATTTTTTATATAAAATTCTTTCATAGAAAATTTTCTATATAAAATTTCTTCAACCGAAAATTTTCTATATAAAATTTTTTCAACCAAAAATTTTCTATATAAAATTTTTTTAAACTAAAATTTTATGTATAAAAGTTTTTAACTGAAATTTTTCAATATAAAATTTTATCAACCAAAAATGTTTATATAAATTTTTTCATCAAAAATCTTTTTTATCAAAAATGTTCTATATAAAATTTATTTATGAAAAATTTTCTATATAAAATTTTTTTAATAAAAATTTTCTAAATAAAATTTTATCATCAATAAATTTTTATACACAATTTTTCAACCGAAAATTTTCTACATAAAATTTTTTCCATTGAAAATTTTCCACATAAAACTTTTTCAATTGAAAATTTTCCGTTTAACATTTTTTCAACCGAAAATTTTCTATATACAATTTTTTTGATCAAAAATTTTCGAAAATTTTTTATATAAATTTTTCATCGAAAATTTTCTATATAAAATTTTTCATCGAAAATTTTTTATATAAAATTTTTCATCGAAAATTTTCTATATAAAATTTTTCATCGAAAATTTTCTATGTTAAATTTTACATCGAAAATTTTCTATATAAAATTATTTCATCGAAAATTTTCTATATAAAATTTATTTAACCGATAATTTTCTGTATAAAAGTTTTTCATTAAATATTTTTTGTATAAAAAATTTTAACAACAAAATTTTTTCATTAAAAATCTTTTTTATCAAAAATTTTATATATAAAATTTTTTCATCGTAAAATTTCTGTATAAAATTTCTTGAACCGAAAATTTTCTATATAAAATTTATTCAACCGAAAATTTTCTATGTAAATATTTCCATCAAAAATTTTCTACATAAAATTTTTTTATTAAAAATTTTCTCTGTAACATTTTTTTATCAAAAATTTTATCATTAAAAATTTTCTATATAAATCTTTTTAATCGCAAATTTTCATACACAATTTTTTCATCAAAAACATTCTATATAAAACTTTTCCATCGAACATTTTTCTTATAAAATTTATTCATCGAAATTTTCTATATATAATATTTGGTCGAAAATTTTCTATATAAAATATTTCGTCGAAAATTTTCTATATGAAATTTTTTCATCAAAAATTCTATATACAATTTTTTTTATCGAAAATTCATGTATAATTTTCCATATAAAATTTTTCATCGATAATTTTCTATATAAAATTTTCTATATAAAATTTGTTTATCAAAAATTTTCTATATAAAACCTTTTATCTGAAATTTTCTATATACAATTTTTTTACCAACATTTTTCTATACAAAATTTTTCATCGAAAATTTTCTATTCAAAATTTGTTCATCAAAAATTTTCGATATAAAAATTTTTTTTATCGAAAATTTTCTATATACAATTTTTTATCGAAAATTTTCTATATACAATTTTTTCATCAAAAATTTTCTATATAAAATTTTTATCGAAAATTTTCTATCCAAAAATTTTCATCAAAAGTTTTCTATATAAAACTTTTTCATCGTAAATTCTATGTAAAATTTTTTCACCAAAAATCTTCTTTTTGCCCAAAAAATACAACCTCTAAATTTTCTTTCATCTCAAAAATTGTTTTACTAAAACAGAAAAATAAATTTCCTTATAAGTATTTCCATTTAGCAGCAAATATTTCCCCCCGAAAAGTTACCGACTGACGCCACCAAGTCTTTCTCTAATGAAAAAGGAGGCCACACTGAGTCCTACAAGTAGACAATAATAAATAAATTTCTTTGCTTTACTCTCTTTTAATTTTATTTAAGTTTTTGTATTTTTGATGTAGACTTTTAGGCTTTTGTTTTTTCTTTTTTGTGTATGCGCGTGTGTTTGGCCACAAAACTCATTTTCATATAAATTTATATCCTTTTTATTAAAATCTTAAAACTGAACTAATGCAAAAGCTTCACTTTTTGAAGAATAAATAAATATTCTCCTCTTTTTTTGCATTTTTTTCTAAGTTTTTCAAGTGTTTTCTTCTTTTCACAAATTTTTGTTCACTTCTTTATTAGAATTATTCGTTCTTTGTAGACAAAAAAAGTTCATTGAACTAAAATTGTTGAAAAAATTTTATATGAAATAGAAATTAGTTTTTCTGGGACTAGTAAAAATTTTACGATTATCTATTTAACTTTTATAGATCAAAATAAATTAATTTTATTGATATTTTAATAAAGTTATTTTTGGTTTTTTTTACGATTTTGAGAAATTAATCTTATTTAGTAGACAATATTTTACGACAACATGAGGTTATTATTCGCCTAATTTATAGGATTTTCCCTTAATATTGTTACTATAAGAAGATTTCTTAGAGATTTAAAATTTTAGGTAGCCTACTTATAGGCAACACTTTTTATTTTGTTTTTTTAATAAAGTAATATCTACTTTTAATGCAGAAAATTTTTCGATAGAAATAATTTTCTATAGAAAAAATTTCGATAGAAATATTTTTGTATAGAAAAATTTTCGATAGAAAAATTTTCGATAGAAATATTTTTCCATAGAAAAATTTTAATAAAAAATTTTTTTCTATAGAAAAATTTTTATAAAAATATTTTTCTATAATAAAATTTTGATAAAAAATATTTTTCTATAGAAATATCTTCGATAAAAATATTTTTCTATAGAAAAATTTTCGATAGAAATATGTTTCTATAGAAAAATTTTCGATAGAAATATTTTTCTATATGAAAATTTTCGATAGAAATATTTTTCTATATGAAAATTTTCGATAGAAATATTTTTCTATAGGAAAATTTTCGATAGAAATATTTTTCTATAGGAAAATTTTTGATAGAAATATTTTTCTATAGAAAAATTTTCTATAGAAATATTTTTCTATAGAAAAATTTTCGATAGAAATATTTTTCTATAGAAAAATTTTCGATAGAAATATTTTTCTATAGAAAAATTTTCGACAGAAATATTTTTCTATAGAAAAATTTTCGATAGAAATATTTTTCTATAGAAAAATTTTCGATAGAAATATTTTTCTATAGAAAAATTTTCGATAGAAATATTTTTCTATAGAAAAATTTTCGATAGAAATATTTTTCTATAGAAAAATTTTCGATAGAAATATTTTTCTATAGAAAAATTTTCGATAGAAATATTTTTCTATAGAAAAATTTTCGATAGAAATATTTTTCTATAGAAAAATTTTCGATAGAAATATTTTTCTATAGAAAAATTTTCGATAGAAATATTTTTCTATAGAAAAATTTTCGATAGAAATATTTTTCTATAGAAAAATTTTCGATAGAAATATTTTTCTATAGAAAAATTTTCGATAGAAATATTTTTCTATAGAAAAATTTTCGATAGAAATATTTTTCTATAGAAAAATTTTCGATAGAAATATTTTTCTATAGAAAAATTTTCGATAGAAATATTTTTCTATAGAAAAATTTTCGATAGAAATATTTTTCTATAGAAAAATTTTCGATAGAAATATTTTTCTATAGAAAAATTTTCGATAGAAATATTTTTCTATAGAAAAATTTTCGATAGAAATATTTTTCTATAGAAAAATTTTCGATAGATATATTTTTCTATAGAAAAATTTTCGATAGAAATATTTTTCTATAGAAAAATTTTCGATAGAAATATTTTTCTATAGAAAAATTTTCGATAGAAATATTTTTCTATAGAAAAATTTTCGATAGAAATATTTTTCTATAGAAAAATTTTCGATAGAAATATTTTTCTATAGAAAAATTTTCGATAGAAATATTTTTCTATATAAAAATTTTCGCTAAAAATATTTTTCTATAGAAAAATTTTCGATAGAAATATTTTTCTAGCTGGGAAAATAGAAAAATTTTTGATAGAAAAATTTCCTATAGAAAAATTTTTGATAAAAAAAATTTTTATAGAAAAATTTTTGATAAAAAAATTTTTATAAAAAAATTTTTGTTGAAAAAATTTTCTATAGAAAAATTTTTGATAAAAAAAAATTTTCTATACAAAAATTTTTGCAAAAAAAAAATTCTATAGAAAAATTTTTGATGAAAAGATTTTCTTAAGAAACGTTTTTGATAAAAAATGTTATTTATAGAAATATTTTTCTATAGAAAAATTTTCTATAGAAATATTTTTCTATAGAAAATTTTTAGATAGAAATATTTTTCTATAGAAAATTTTTAGATAGAAATATTTTTCTATAGAAAAATTTTCGATAGAATTATTTTTCTATAGAAAAATTTTCGATAGAAATATTTTTCTATAGAAAAATTTTCGATAGAAATATTTTTCTATAGAAAAATTTTCGATAGAAATATTTTTCTATAGAAAAATTTTCGATAGAAATATTTTTCTATAGAAAAATTTTCGATAGAAATATTTTTCTATAGAAAAATTTTCGCTAGAAATATTTTTCTATAGAAAAATTTTCGCTAGAAATATTTTTCTATAGAAAAATTTTCGCTAGAAATATTTTTCTATAGAAAAATTTTCGCTAGAAATATTTTTCTATAGAAAAATTTTAGCTAGAAATATTTTTCTATAGAAAAATTTTCGCTAGAAATATTTTTCTATACAAAAACCTTCGACAAAAATATTTTTTATAGAAAAATCTTCGATAAAAATATTTTTTTGTTTATTTATTTTAATTAAAAAATTTTCTGAAAAATTTTTTATAGAAAAAGATTAATAAAAAAACTTTTCCATAAAAAATGATAAAAAAAAAACATATAGAAAAATTTTTGATAAAAACATTTCCTATAGAAAAATTTTTCATAAAAAAATTTTTTATAGAAAAATTTTTGATAAAAAAATTTTAATAAAAAAATTTTTGTTGAAAAAATTTTCTATAGAAAAATTTTTGATAAAAAAAAATTTTCTATACAAAAATTTTTGATAAAAAAAAATTTCTATAGAAAAATTTTTGATGAAAAGATTTTCTAAAGAAACGTTTTTGATAACAAAAAATGTTATTTACTTGTTTTTAGCAAAAATTCGACATTGTTTAAGATTTATTATTTCTATTTTTTTGATTTCATATTTAACAAATTTTTTATTCGTATTACAAATTTTCTTTGTTTTCACTATTTCCAGGGCTGTAACAGATCCACGTGATGGACGCCGTGTAGCACTTAAAAAACTTCCAAATGTCTTTCAATCATTGGTTTCATCAAAACGTGTTTTCCGTGAATTGAAAATGTTGTGTTTTTTCAAACATGAAAATGTAAGTAAAATTTATATACATACATATATTTATAATTTATTTAAAATCACATACTTATAATCACATAAATATGAATGTAAATCAATATATCCCAGCAAAATACTTAAGAAGAAATTTAATTTTACTTAGTAGCAAAGATTTTCTCTAGACTTCTTCTAATATTTAAAATGATGTATTTTATTTTGCTGTGTTAGTTTTACATATCCAATTTTATTTAAACTCTACCTAATGCTTATATGCAAAATTAAATAACACGTAACATGTATAGCCTACTTTTGGGCTTAACATATCAACTGAAACTGTAATCTACTTTAGTGCTCTTACATATTACTTTTTGCAATATTCCATATTCATATACAAGTTTTTACTTTTCATCTCTTTTTTTAATTTTTTTCCTTTTTTCATTAAATTTACATGAAAAAAATTGTTATTCATGTTTATCAATTTCAATTAATTAAACGAAAAAATAAATACCTTTTTTCATTCATTTAATCAATGTAATAAATAGTTGTGGTGTTGTACTACATTTTTTTTTGTACTCATTTATTTGAGTTCAGTTTATAATCGTAAATTTTCCCTTCATTCACTTTAAATATGTAAAAACTGTGACCGGGTGAATATTTATATGGTTCTAATGAAACACTCCTTATCGTATAAAATATTAATAAAGAAATAATACTATGTAAGAGTAGTTTTTTTATTAAAAGGGATAAGAGTTGTTAAAACAGATGTGTGACTAGAGAAACTTTCCCTATAATAGGTGTGTATTTACAAATATTAAGAGCTTAGCAGCTCACACACATTCAAGTGATAAACTTTATTGAACACAAAGTTAGAAGGAAGAAAAGAGGGTTTTGAATGACTTCAACAAGGGCCTCAAAGAGAATTTCTTAAAGCTACTTTAAAATTAGAAAAATAATATTTTAGGAGTTAATGCTATTATAACAATATCTTCAAAATATTTACGAGTAAAATTTTTGAAAGGAAAAAGTTTCTAATAAAATTTTTTTCTATAGAAAAAATGTTCTTATGAAAATTTGCCTATAGAAAAAATTTTATAATGAAAATTTTTCTATCAGAAAAATTTTATAATGAAATTTTTTCTATCGGAAAAATTTTATAATAAAAATCTTTCTATCGGAAAAATTTTATAATGAAAATTATTCTATGGAAAAAATTTTAAAATAAAAATTTTTCTATAGAAAAAAATATTGATAATGAAAATTTTTCTATAGAAAAAAAATTTTGATTATGAAAATTTTTCTTAAGAGAATATTTTGATAACGAAAATTTTTCTAAAGAAACAATTTTGATAATGAACATTTTTCCAAAGAAAAATTTGGATAATGAAAATTTTTCTAAAGAAAACATTTTTATAATGAAAATTTTTCTACAGAAAAAATTTTGATAATGAAAATTTTTCTATAGAAAAAATTTTGATAATGAAAATTTTTATATAGAAAAAATTTTGTTAATGAAAATTTTTCTATAGAAAAAATTTTGTTAATGAAAATTTTTCTACAGAAAAAATTGATAATGAAAATTTTTCTATAGAAAAATTTTTGTTAATGAAAATTTTTCTATAGAAAAAATTTTGTTAATGAAAATTTTTCTATAGAAAAAATTTTGTTGATGAAAATTTTTCTATAGAAAAAATTTTGTTAATGAAAATTTTTCTATAGAAAAAATTTTGTTAATGAAAATTTTTCTATAGAAAAAATTTTGTTAATGAAAATTTTTCTATAGAAAAAATTTTGTTAATGAAAATTTTTCTATAGAAAAAATTTTGTTAATGAAATTTTTCTATAGAAAAAATTTTGTTAATGAAAATTTTTCTATAGAAAAAATTTTGTTAATGAAAATTTTTCTACAGAAAAAATTTTGTTAATGAAAATTTTTCTATAGAAAAAATTTTGTTAATGAAAATTTTTCTATAGAAAAAATTTTGTTAATGAAAATTTTTCTATAGAAAAATTCTTGTTAATGAAAATTTTTCTATAGAAAAAATTTTGTTAATGAAAATTTTTCTATAGAAAAAATTTTGTTAATGAAAATTTTTCTATAGAAAAAATTTTGTTAATGAAAATTTTTCTATAGAAAAAATTTTGTTAATGAAAATTTTTCTATAGAAAAAATTTTGTTAATGAAAATTTTTCTATAGAAAAAATTTTGTTAATGAAAATTTTTCTATAGAAAAAATTTTGTTAATGAAAATTTTTCTATAGAAAAAATTTTGTTAATGAAAATTTTTCTATAGAAAAAATTTTGTTAATGAAAATTTTTCTATAGAAAAAATTTTGTTAATGAAAATTTTTCTATAGAAAAAATTTTGTTAATGAAAATTTTTCTATAGAAAAAATTTTGTTAATGAAAATTTTTCTATAGAAAAAATTTTGTTAATGAAAATTTTTCTATAGAAAAAATTTTGTTAATGAAAATTTTTCTAAAGAAAAAATTTTGTTAATGAAAATTTTTCTATAGAAAAAATTTTGTTAATGAAAATTTTTCTATAGAAAAAATTTTGTTAATGAAAATTTTTCTATAGAAAAAATTTTGTTAATGAAAATTTTTCTATGCAAAAATTTAATAATGAAATTAATAAAAAAAAATAACAAACAAATTGCTATCGTTAGTTTGTTTATAAAAATCTGAAAACTACTGAAAGTATGCAATATTCTCATAAACTCTTCAATAATGTAATAATGTAAATATTTGAGTTATATTTTGTGTAGCATAAACGAAAGGGCCTTTCATATCCCCAAGGTCCCCTATATTTACTATTTCCGATGTGGTCAAATGCAAAGCTCAGAACCACATTTGTTACATAAGAGTAAAAACCAGTGCGTGTTTTTTAAGTTTTGCGTTACTTGTTCGATTGGACAGCTTCGGAATACATAAATAATTTCGTTAACATTAGAAAGAGAGAAGAAGTTTGAAACATTCATAGAATTTCTAATAAAATTCGTGTGAGTGAATGTTTGAGTTTTGAAATTCATTTGTTTTTTATTTTGCATTTCAACAGGAAATCCAATAGTCATTTGAAATTTTAAAGGAAATACTCGAAACATGTAGATTTACACCTTAATTCAGGTGAACAAATTCATGGGAATTTTTTATTCTATTCTTATAATTTATATGAGTTTGTCTGATTCCCTGGAAAATATAATAAATATTTATTAAAAACAATACAAGAAATTATTACGAACTACAATTTTCAATTTCTGGGTATTTTGAAAGGCGAATATGTTAAATGTGTCTGTCGGTTTAGGTTAAATTGAAAGTAATGAAATTAAGTAAATCTAGGAAAACTTAGAAAAATTTTAAACGTTTGAATAAATCCAATTAAATTTTTCATAAAATAAGGAAGCAATTTTATGTAAATCTATGAGTAATATTAAGGAATTTTAAATACAAAATTATTTTTTTCTGCACATTTTAAATGTAAAACTGTTTATTTAGAAAATTGATATTAAATTTAAGCTAAGAAATTTTTTTGATATGCTTTTTGCGTTTTTCATTTTAAAAATTTTACTCCAGAAAAATTTTCGTTTTAAAATTTTTTTTTTGTATAAAAAATTTTCGTTTTTTTTAGAAAACTTTTCGTTTTAAAATTTTTTTCTATAGAATAATTTTCGTTTTAAATTTTTTTTCTGTAGAAAAATTTTCGTTTTCGAAATATTTTCTAAAGAAAAATTTTCGTTTTCAAAATTTTTTCTATGGTATAATTTTCGTTTTAAAGTTTTTTTTTCTATTTTTTTATTTAAAATTTTTTTTTTTTTTAGAAAATTTTCGCGTTTTAAATTGTTTCTATTGAAAAATTTTTTCTTTAAAAAAAAAATTAGTTTAATTTTTGTTATAAAAATTTTTTCTATTCAAAAGTTTTTAATTTTGTAGAAAAATTTTCGTTTTAGAAATTTTTTCTTCAGCAAAATTTTGGTTAAAACAAATTTTTTCAATAGAAAAATTTTCGTTTTTAAAATTATTTCTATAGAAAAATTTTTTATTTTATCAAAAAATTTTCGTTTTAGAAAACTTTTCTAATAGAAAAATTTTCGTTTTGAAATTTTTTCTATTAGCAAAATTTAAGTAATAAAACTTTTTTCTGTAGAAAAATTTCGTTTTGAACATTTGTTCTGTAGTTAAATTTTTTTTATAGAATAATTTTTGTTTTAAAAATTTTTTCTAAAGAATGTGTTTTTTTTTTCAAACATGTTTTCTATAGTAAAAAGTTTATTTTAAAATTTCTCCTGTAAAAAATTTGAATTTTAAAGTGTTTCTATAGAAAATTTTTTCTTTCAAAAAATGTTCGTTTTAAAAATTTTTTCTTTAGAAAAATTTTCGTTTTAGAAATTTTTTCTATAGAAAAATATTTGTTTTAGAAATTTTTTCTGTAGAAAAATTTTCGTTATAGAAATTTTTTTCTGTAGAAAAATTTTTGTTTCAGAAATTTTTTCTATAGAAAAATTTTCGTTTTAGAAATTTTTTCTATAAAAAAATTTTCGTTTTAGAAAATTTTCTATAGAATAATTTTCGTTTTAGAAATTTTTTCTATAGAAAAATTTTTGTTTTAGAAAAATTTTCGTTTAAAAATTTTTTCTACAGAAAAATTTTTGTTTTAGAAATTTTTTCTATAGAAAAATTTTCGTTTTCGAAATTTTTTCTATAGAAAAATTTTCGTTTTCGAAATTTTTTCTATAGAAAAATTTTCGTTTTCGAAATTTTTTCTATAGAAAAATTTTTGTTTTAGAAATTTTTTGTATAGAAAAATTTTCGTTTTAGAAAGTTTTTCTATAGAAAAATTTTCGTTTTAGAAAGTTTTTCTATAGAAAAATTTTCGTTTTAGAAATTTTTTGTATAGAAAAATTTTCGTTTAAGAAATTTTTTCTATAGCAAAATTTTCGTTTTCGAAATTTTTTCCATAGAAAAATTTTCGTTTTAGAAAGTTTTTCTATAGAAAAATTTTCGTTTTAAAAATTTTTTCGATAGATTTTTTTTTATAAGTTTTCGCTTTTTAAATTTTTTGCTATTATTTTCTTATTGTTATTTATTGTTAATTGTCAGTTACATTATATAATATTTCTTAAAACTGGGTCCTCAACCCAATACCTCTACTCTAACTAATGGCAAAATACACTTTTTAAATACAATAATACCCCTAATTCATAATAATATTAAATATAATAAAGAAATAAAAACATGAAATGATAAATAAGTCAGCGGAAGAAAGAAAGAAAAAACTATTCATAACACCCACCTAAAAATTTTACAAAATGTTGTATGAGTTGTATGACGTTGTAAGTATTTTCCATGACGGTGTCACTTAATTTTCAAACAAAAAAAAAAAAACAAACAGACAAACATGTTGTCAACATTTTAGACACAACAATTACACACGGATTTATCGGCAACAACAAAAACAAAAATGCAATTATCGATGTATTTGTGATTTATAAAGAACCCCAGTGGGAAATTTATTATCATACTTACCACTTACCCATATACTTAATTACTTTATGCATGCCGGCATGATGAATTGTCAGCAGTTGGTTCTAAAATAGGGAATTGATCAGATTTAGCTGTCGTATTCGCAAATGTATTTAAATTCATTTCAAAATTTCCTTACGGGTTCTTATTTATCACGAGTTTTCTTTGTCTCCCTAACGTCTTTAACCCATTCCCTGTCTATCAAACAACCTTTTGATAATAATTGCACGTGTCTCGTGTAGGTATTTATATTTTGCTCCCCGCAAATAATTTACAATTTTATTTATTTAAATTACATTTTGATTTTAATAGTTTTTTTTTTTGCTTTCCTCTGTTTCTTATCGATTCTGGGCTGCCACACAAAAAATCGTTTGTTTAGATAATTAATAAAAATTTAATGCATTAGAGTTTTTGTAATTTAAATTTATTATTTCCAACACCCTGCGGTTTGAGTTTGGAAACTTATACGGAATGACAAATTTTTCAAACAAAAAATTGTTTCGCCCAAAATAAAATTTATGGATTATTAATTAGTTATCTCCGGGGAGTCTTCAGTTATTAACTGCAGATAAGTGAAAATAATGTAAATTATTTAAATTGATACTAATTGATTTTCTGATGAGAAAAGTCGGATATAGATATGAGAATGATTATAGCCTGAGTACAAGACAAAATCAGATCATAAGATTGAATATAAAATTGTTTTTTTTTAAACAAAAATTTTTGATAAAAAATTTGTTTAAAACGAAAAATTTTCTATAGAAAAGATTTTTAAACAAAAATTTCTCTATAGAAAAAATTTTAAATCGAAAATTTTTGTTAAAAAAAATTTGTAGAAAAAAAATTTTAAAGCGAAAGTTTCTCTGTAGAAAACATTTCAAAAACAAAAATTTTTCTATATTTTTTAAAACGAAATTTAAAAATTTTAATTTTTCTATAAAAAAAAATCTTAAAACGAAAATGTTTCTATAGAAAAAAATTTTAAAACGAATATTTTTCTGCAGAAAAATTTTAAAACGAAAATTGTTGTTAAAAAAAATTTTTTGTGTAAAACCAAAAATTTTTGTATATTTTTTAAACTAAAATTTAAAAATTTAAATTTTTTTTATAAAAAAAATTTGTAGAACGAAAATACCTCTACAGAATAAAATTTTAAAAGGAATATTTTTCAAAGGTTTATCAAAACATTTAATTAGAAAGTTTTATTGTAGTGTATTGCACTAAGATCCCAATTTATTACAATTATTTATTATTGTAAACTATTTATTACAATAATAAATAATTGTAATAAAATGGGATCTTAGTGAAATACACTATAGTAAAACTTTTTAATTGAATATTTTTTGTAGAAACGAAATCTTTTTTACAGAAAACATTTTAAAAATAAAAATTTGTCTATAGAATAATTTTTTAAAACCACAATTTTTCTATGGAAAAATATTTTGAAATTATTATTTTAAAATTATATAAGAAAATTATATAGAAAAAATTTTAAAAACGAAAATTTTTTTGTAGAAATAATTTTAAAGCGAAAATGTTTCTATAAAAAATTTAATTTTTGAAAAAATGTTTAAATAGACAATTTTTTTACAGAATAAATTTTAAAAAGAATTTTAGAAAAATTAAAAATTAATTTTTGTAGGAAATTTTAAAAATTTTTTTACTTTTAAAGGAAATTTCTTCAAAAATTATTTATTTTCATAGGAAATTTTTTTAAAAATTTCTTACTTTGATAGGAAATTTTTCAAAAATTTCTTATTTTTATAGGAAATGTTTAAAAAATTCTTATTTTTACAGGAAATTTTTGAAAAAAATCATATTTTTATAGAAAATTGTTCAAATATTTCTTAATTTTATAGAAAAATTTTTCAAAAAATTTCTTATTTTTATAGGAAATTTTTTAAAAATTTCTTATTTTTATAAAACAAAAATTTAGATTTCTTTTATTTTTATAGGAAATTTTTCAATTTCTTATTTTTATAGGAACTTTTTCAATTTTTTTTAACTTTTTGTTTTTACCGAAAATTTCTTATTTTTATAAAAAAAATTTCCAAAATGTCTTATTTTTATAGGAAATTTTTCATAAATTTCATATTTTTATAGGAAATTTTTCAAAAATTTCTTATATTCATAGGAAAATTTTCAAAAATTTCTTATTCTTATAGAAAATTTTAAAAAAATTTCTTATTTTTATAGGAAATTTTTCAAAAATTTCTTATTTTTATAGGAAATTTTTTAATAATTTCTTATTTTTATAAAAAAAAATTTTAGATTTCTTTTATTTTTATAGGAAATTTTTCAAAAATTTCTCATTTTTATAGGAAATTTTTCAAAAATTTCTCATTTTTATAGAAATTTTTCAAAAATTTCTTATTGTAATAGAAAAATGTTCAAAAATTTTTTATATTTAAAGAAATTTTTTCAAAAAATTTCTTTTTTTTGTAGGAATTTTTTTTAAAAATTTCTTATTTTTATGGGAAATTTTTCATAAATTTCTTATTTTTATAGGAAATTTTTCAAAAATTTCTTATTTTTATAGGAAATTTATCAAAAATTTCTTATTTTTATAGGAAAATTTTCCAAAATTTCTTATTTTTATAGAAAATTTTCAAAAATTTTTTATTTATATAGGAAAATTTTCAAAAATTTCTTATTTTTATAGGAAATTTTTCAAAAATTTCATATTTTTATAGGAATTTTTTAAAAAATTTCTTATTTTATAGGAAAAATTTCTTATTTTATAGGAAAAATTTCGTATTTTTGTAGGAAAATTTTCTAAAATTTCTTATATTTATAGGAAATTTTTCCAAAATTTCTTATATTTATAGGAAATTTTTAAAAAATTTCTTATATTTATAGGAAATTTTTAAAAAATTTCTTATTTATATAGAAAATTTTTTTAAAAAATCTTATTTTTAAAAATTCTTTAATTTTTGAAAATTTATTATTTTTAAACGATATTTTTCAAAATTTATTATTTTTATAGGAAATTTTTTAAAATTTCTTATTTTTATGAAAAAAAATTTCATTTTTATAGATTTTTAAAAATTTTTCAAAATTTTTTTATTTATATAGAAATTTTTCAAAAATTTCTTATTTTTATAGGAAATTTTTTCAAAAATTTTTTATTTGTATGGGAAATTTTTTAAGGAAATTTTTTAATAGAAATAAATTTGAAAATGCATGTTAAAAAAGTTTTTATAGAAAAAAATTTTCAAGAAAATTTTCTACAAAAAAATTATGATAAAGAAAATTTTCCTAAAAAAAATTGTTTGATAATGGAATATGACTGTTGGTCCATATGTATCCTTGCTGGTGCAGATTATCATATGAAATGACATAACCGACTATAAAACATTCTTATTTATTAAATTTTGGCA